>JANUSC010000070.1:0-600000 GCA_025200525.1 Camellia lanceoleosa
GCTTTGCACATCATCTGCCAATTGGTCTTAATTAACGACGGTAAAGATGTGAGCCTAATGTTGGCAATTTTTTCTCCCATTTTGAATTATATTAGTCCAATCTTGTTTACTTCTTTTTCAAAAGTACCTTGAGTGAGTTAAAATCTTTTCACTATATAAGTGAGGTTGAAAATATATTTGGCTAGTGGTGACCATCAATCTAGTAAAGGGGCCAATCAGAATTGGTACCTTGCATCGAGAATAGAAGCTACTCGATTTGGAGCTCGCGTTATGACTCATTAAAAAAGCTTGATTGATATATATAAGGCATCTTATTGTAGTTATTTGAAAGTCTCAAAGAAAGAGTACAAATTAACAAAGTCCTTGAGCAAAGCTAATGGTGTTTTACAAAAGTAATGAAAGAGCTTTGAATTCATATTAAATCTTGCAGCGATGGACAACATTTTGGGAATTAGAATCGTAGAATACACTTGTCGGGGCCTTCTGACAGAAAACTCAGAGACATCTTAAATCGATGAAATTAGTCTCTTACAACAAGGCTACTCATATTCAAAAACTTGGAACTAAGATGATTGGGATCATTTTTCTTACCAAATGTAATTGTCATTTGCAATACGACTTATAACATTGCTTGGTGCATGATATATGATTCTCTTTATGAAAGATGGTACAGAGTAGGTAAATAGATCAACAAAGATCACTTCCTGGTAGAGCATCATTATATAAGCTTTGACATATTCAACTCTACAATTTGATTTTCAATTGATGGAGTTAGAACATAGATTAATAATGATGGGGTAGTGAAACTTCTTTCTCTTAGCTACCGACTTTGGGATCCTAGTGGCAATTTTAGAATTTTTAATGTAGATAACATTTGCAATCTTCTTGCTGAGAAATTTTATGCCCTAGATTTCACTTCCTAGGACATCCATGCTTTGAGATGTTAGGCCAATGCATTATAAGCTTGATATTGTTTGTGATCGAGTTTCTCATAAGATATCTACCCTTCTTGAATTTGTCTTTGAGAACGCTTATTTGTGACAAGAAAGTTGACATTATACCATTGATTATAAATTGATTCTTCTTGGGTTGACCCTTTCTACTATTTCTCACAGCTGACCTACGGAAGAGTATTTTTGAGTATGAAACATGTTAAAATTTCCATTACGCTTAATTCAATGGGGGGATGAGTTTCTTGGAGATTGCTTCTCTCTCTACCTTGAACAGAAACCTTCTTTGAAAATTGATCCTAGAGGCCATCGTAATTGATGAATTTGAATCCTTTAAAGACTCATCAAACACAACCCAATTAGATTGTTTCTAATCAATAGAATTTAAGATATTAATCTAGATTATATTATTAAATTCTTTTTCTTATGTAGTTATACTTGCAAATATATTGTATAATTTGCTTAATATTAGCCCACCCATTGCCCGAATCACTTGGTCCGCTTAGTTGGCGTTTAAGTTCATAATGTCCCTCAAAAAGGTGTGTGTATCATCATGGGGACGGGTTCGGCGTTAAGAAAGACTGTGCAGGAGCCCGCCCCACTTATAAAAAAAAATTACTTATATATTTATCTTTTCAATAAAGTATTAATAATACTTTAAAGAGTAAAATAATACTGCTTTTGTTTTAATGAAATTTGGGCTCAATCTATTCATTAGAAGGTAGCTAGGGAGGCCATGTGTCTTTTTTCTTTTAAAAAAGGAAATTTGAATCAAAGCGAAAAAGAAAAAAAGAAAGAAGAAAGAAACCTATTGCTATGACACGCTCTCTGTAGCGGTCTCCAATAAGCTTATAGGATTTTTTTGGAGGTTAAATAAACTTGGGATACATAAATAAAAAAAAAGGAAGAAAAAAAGTTTTATATACGCCTTTATTAATCTTCTCATTATTCTGACACATCATGTGATTCATATTCTCTCTTTTTATTATTGTTTTCAATTTATGTAATACTTTTATTATCTTTTTTTTTAATGTCTCATGTTGATACAAAAGTAGTAATTTTTTAATTTTACATATTAAGAAAAAAAATCATATAGAATTAGGCGTATGATTTCAATTATTGAGGGTTTTTTCAATCATATTTGGGCAAATTTAATTTTATTCAGATTAAGTATTATAAATTCAAAATTAAAATGAATTGAGAGACTTATTATAAAATTTACCATGTTGAATTTGAATTACTGAATTTTACTAAATTTATATAGAGAATTTCATTTTAATTACATTTGTTATTCTAAGCACAAAAATTTTTCTATGTCATGTGATTTATATATATATATATATATATTACATTAGCAATTGGTTTAATTTCTAATAGAATTTTAACCTTACGTATGTATAATGAATTCTATTTTTGATTTTAGTAGATTGTATTATGGGAAAGCCATGTACAATTGATAGATTTTTAAAAAAAATACAAGTTCCTCGGAAGTCAATGCTGAATGATACATACGCAGCTTTACTTTTTATTCATATATTAAATTTACTAAATATATGGTTTTATTTTACGTATTAATTTAATAATGAAATTTTAGTTTAACTTTTTGAATTCAAAAAAATAGTAATTTATATCAATTTATACTAAAAAAAATTATTTATGTCTTGGCTACCCTCACTCAACAAATGAATTCTTGGATTCAAGATCACTACCATATGCACTTTATAATTATAGAAAGAAAATGATAAAATTTTATATTTTTTGGAGTCATAACTAAAAAATAAATAAATAAACAAAAAGTCATAACTTCAAACACAAAAGAGTCATGAAAAAATTTTAAAATAATATCATAATTAAAAAAGAAAAAATTTGGTCATAACTAAAAAAGAAAATGAAAAACTAAAATATATATGATATAAAAATTAGTAATATATAAAATTCTCCATCATGTATAAATGTAGAATACAATTTGACCAAATTACTAACTACAATTTCAAGTGGAAGTTTCATTTGTTTGTGTTTCTATATGTGAAAAGCTCTCTTATCTCTTATAGTGTTTTGGAACATAAAATGGTGAAAATTTAAAATTGCGTCACATCCAGTGGGTCCAACAAACTTGTTTTCTTCCAACATTGGAATATATATATGTAGACACCCCATTTTTGACCGACCTTAAGACTCGGGCGTCACGATTGGCGCTTCGGTGATGTTGCATATTGTGCTCGTTGAAGTCTCGAGTCGGTAGTGAGCCACGCCTCCGGACTTAGAACCCTCTTCTATACCTTGCCTCGGTTTGCGAACCGGACTCGGTTTTCTCTGTTTCTCTTCTGAAGGGAGAGAGGTCCATAGACCATCTCTCGGTGGCCGTGGGCTACATTTAAATGGCCGTAGGCCATTTTGCCATTTCGAGTCGGTTCGGTTTTGAACGTCGGGCCGTGTGCCTCGGTTGACCGTCTAACCATCTCCGATTCCTCCGGTTTTGGCATACATCTTATTTACTCCTTTTGAGGACCTTTGGTCTGAAGACCCACCGTGGCGAATGCCACTTTCGATTATATGACCTATTTTGGGACCCATTGCGTGTTTTGGCCCCGAGCATTCGTTTTGCATCGGTTTCGTTCATTTTTGGCGGTACCTCTGTTTTATCACCGGGAAGGTCCTTTGAAGGGTGGGAGGCCAACAATTGTCTCGGCAACCAGTTATGCTCCTCGGCGCCCTCAGCCGTTTTCTCACTTAGAGCCAATGTTGACCACCCTAGGGCCATTTTCTTCAACCCCAAACCACATATTTGTGTTGTACACACATGGGAGGACCCTAAAGTCTATGGCCGGCCAGTAACTCAAATTGAACCTTTTGAACCCCTCTAAAAGTGGCTTATTGTCTCTCTGTTTCTGAGTTGCCAATTTTCAACCACGGGGTTGTGTTGAGAGACACAGGAGGACACCAATATCTGGTGGCCGGGCAAAAATCAACTTTCCATTTTGCCCTTGGCCGGCCATAGGGGTGGCCGACCACCTGCAACAAAAATAGCGGCCATGTTCCTTGGGATGTGTGCCTTACAATTTGTATAGCTTTTTCCCCAAAATATCTCGATTTGGGGACTTTTTTGTAGAGAAGGAACTTAATCCCATAGCTACACACTTTTCTCTCCCTCTCCTCCATCCTTGCATACATAATGACTCTAGCTCTCCCTCAAGGGTTGAAAATTTGCTCTCAAGCATACAGATACATATCTCTCTCTATTCTCTCTCATTTTCTCAAGTTTGGCTCCATTTCTTCACTACCACCAAGCACCACCATCACCACTCCATTCCAGCAGCAAGGAGAGGTTTTTCAGCAGCTTAGAAGCAACATTCCTTGGTCCAAAAGGTAGCAAAGTTTGGTCTTCAAGGGTAAGTTCATTTCCCTCTTTTGTAGCACTTTTTGCACCATTTCTTAGCCTATTTTCTTGCTGTTTTGGGCTCCGACCCTAACTGAAAGGGTCATTATTTTGAGCCATTCTTCATGTTTGTTTAAGGGCTCAACCTGTTTGAGCCCCCATTTGGTACTTGCTTCTATACCCACTTGTATGCCATTATCTTGCATAGTTTCTCTAGCCTATGTGTGATCTGTTTTTTAGCATGATTTATACTGTGAGTGGGCTTATTTGGGGCCCCTCGACAACATTGCAGAAGTGCGGAACACTGTTGGGGGCCTCCATGTTGTACTTACCATTATACCCCTCTTTGGCCCCCATTTTTGCATGCTTTTTAGGCTTATCTAGCTTCTGTTTTAGGCCATGATCAGAACTGAAAATGGCCATATTTTGACCTTCTTGGCATATCTTATTAAGGGTCTTTGTCTTTTTGGTGAGTACTTTGTATACCTCATGTTATAGCCTCTTGTTGGCTTTAATCTTGCATTGCATTTTGAGCATGTTTTCATACTGATTTGGGGCTTTCCATACACTGTAAATGTTCATATTTTTGGTCCCTCTTCAGTGTTGTAGAAGGGTATTTTTCTGTTTGGGCTTTTCATCTACCACTTGCTTCGTAGCCTCCCTTACGGAGCCATTTTTGTATGCCATCTGCCATCTTAGCACTACTTGTGATTGCTGTTTGGCCATGTTTTGTACTATGAAAAAGTGAGTTTTGGGGCTGCCTTGCTTCTTATTTTTCATGTCATGTATCAATTATGCATATATGGTATAGCTGTAGGCCATTTTATGCATTGAAATCCAAGTTTCGAGATCATTTCATACATCGGGTATTATTTTGCTTCATTTCGGGGCTGTTTTGCCCCTCATTTTGCATGTTTGCATATCGTATTCCGTGTCTTTGCCATGTCTCATTAGAGTGGCATTTGATTGCAGGGTCCGTTCTCGGTTTCTGCGTGCCATGCACGCACTTTGAATATCTTGTTTTCATCTGATGGCCTCCTATGTGAGTGTGGATGAGGCTCTCTCATGTTGGTGTAAGCCCATTATTGCATTGCGTATGCCATTTCATCCATAGCATTGTGTACTGTATTACCTCGTATAGCGTGTATGCCATTCCATGACATTTTGTATGTTAGGATTGCATATTAGCTGCATTTCATGCATATCATGCATATCGCATCGTGTTCGGGATAGGAGTTAGCAGACGCAGAAGCGAACGCGTTTACGTACTCGGCGGCGGAGCAGGTCTCAATTCCCAAGTCACCGACACTCCGGATTATCCATGATGGAGTTAGGTTTTGTTGTAGCATTCATATGCATTCATCCTATATTGAGTTGTGCAATTGGCTCCTCGGCCATCATGCATCGATATCGTGATTGGTGTACGAGGATCGAGGCATGCATATATTTGTGAAATACATTGCTATGCCCTTTCTGCTCTCTGTTGCGGACAAAATGAAGAATCGACAACTTTTGGTTGGCGCATTTAGAAACATTGCAAGCGAGGCTAATTAGGGCATCGGTGGATTTCAGCGCCATGACCCAAACATGCATCATTTCATTATCGGAGCGAGTCAAGCGATCCACGGCTTGCATGCGATTCTGATTTTCTTAGTTAATTTGTTAATTAATTAGGAATTTGTATATTATTGATGTAATATTTGATTGTATTATTCTTTCATTTTGGGGCTGTATTATTTATTAGGACCCTCTGCGAGGCATAATTGTAATAAGTGTGGGTGAGTGTGATGTATGTCTTCCAACCCCGTCTTTCTTCCTTTTATTTACACCTTATGATGGTTAGATATAGGGCATATTTCAATTAGCATCTGATGTAATGACATGTTTGCATCATTCATCTGTTTTGCATGCAAGACTCGGCGCATCATACTAGCGCATTTGTATTTCAATTCCAAATTGAATACGTGTTAGTTGTAGCATTCCATATGCCATGTTTAGAATAGCCGAACTGCTATAGTTTGCATCTTTGCATGTGTTGCATTAGGCAATTACGTATATTTAGGATCATGCATGATTTCTAATGAGCTTGTTTTGGCTTGGAGTACTCGGTGAGTTTATGCTTTAGCATCCTTGCATGCGTGTGAGTGTTGCCATGAATAGCATGCTTACCATGAGGCTATGTGCTTATGTGATATAAGCGCCTTGAATGCACTGTGGGTGGAGGTTGAGTTACTTGAATTGGGACAATTCATCAAATGTTTGTTTTAAGCCCACTAGATAGTGGCAAAATCATATTTTCTTAAGCCCACCGAGGTGGCAAATCACGTCTTAGCCTACTGCGGGTAGCACCATCAAACCATTTTCAAACAAACAAACATGAAATGTTTTGTTCCAATTGAGCGATTCGGTCTATACTTGTATCTTTGTGCATCACATAGTAACCTAGGCTAATAGGAATAAGAACTCACAATGTTTTCAAAATAAGATATCATGGTTAGTAGAGGCGGTCTTTGGCCAGGCGGCGAGTGCTCACAGTGACCTTCCCCAATCGTACCCAAGTTCGAGCGAGGCAACTTTGGTGATAGCGGACCGTGGCCTTTGGCACCGAGTCGGGGTTTCCTAAATTTCCCATTTAAAAATATTTAGGTGGCGACTCATGTCTGGCGGCGATCCATGTTTGGCACTTCTTTCAAAAATCTGTTTTCAAAAGCGATTTGCGGTTTGGACTCTTTGGTTCAAGATTGAGAAGCAGTGACATTTGAGTCCTTGACTGTAGTGACCCAATATCGAACGAGCAGGGGACTCGCACTCCTTTCCGGGATGCGTTCGGGGCGATCTGATTCTGGCGACTCTTGGGGATTTAGAGAACTTGACCCCAACACATGATATCTGGTTTTGACTACACTTGTGTGTTACTTAGCATTGCATTTGCATTGGTGCGCCTAGGACACTGTCTTTGCCATTTGCTATTCTGGCGGTTTCTTGGGAGGCTTGTCTTGTCAAGGCATGTCCATAAAATTTGACGATTCTGGCTCTGCCGATATGGGAACACAAACCCGGTTTCTTGGGGCACCCTTTGACCATTCGACCTAGTGCATATTCGGATCCATAGTGACCATTCCAAACTAGGACGGGTTGCTTACCCGTTTATAGGTTGTTTGAAACATTTGTGTGCGTAGTAAAACCCTAGTTCGACAAAATAGGGCGAAACCCTACTAACATAGGGGTGTTTTGGCTCTCACTTATACGCTATGTGCTTGTTAGAGTGTGTCTCTGAGAATGCATGTATCGATCTATGAGTTTGGGCATCGAACTGCGGGCATCGGTCGATATCGAGAATCGGTTGTCTGCGGATATCGGATTGATTTTGGGAAACGATAATCTGAGAGCAGTGATCGATGATTGAGGCGATGTATTTTGACTTATCAAGCTGCGTGTTGTATGCCCGTGTGTGTTGTGTGTATTTAATTTAATTTGTTATCTTTGCCGTTTATCTGGTTATTTATTTCCTTTTAACTTTATTATCTTTTTGCTAGAGGCGATTTTATACGATTGCTTAGAACGATAGATACTCCCCAAGCACTTTGGACACGAGGTCGCCGACTCAATCGATCAGAGATCTGGTTGTGGACATCGATGTTCCTCTCTACCCCGATTATCGAGAAGAAGGCGAGGCGCGATTAATGTCGAGCGAGGATTACGGGACGAAGGCTACTTTGATAATGCGATCGGGTTGAGATTTACGTATACGCCATAGAGATACATTTACGGTCATTCGGATGGAGCAATGAGAATACGCATCGAGGATGGAAGCGATGATCGCCAAATGCATGAGCATAAACGGTCTGAGGAGGATGCCATCCATGGCGGAATTTGCTAAACAACAAGCGCGATCATGGCCCGGCGAGAAGTGATCACTAAGTACCAGCGAGAATCGACATCTGCTTCACATCGAGCTCCTCCTCCACCGGCTCCACTACGGCGAGCACCTCTTGGTCGAGAATACCTGCCAAATCCTCAGAATACCCTCCCGAACACCCAGAAACCCCTACCTGATGTCGAGAATATCCAAGAGGACCCCAACCTTCAGCGAGTGGCTCGCCCTCTGCCCATATTGTCCAGAATCTTACACCCAACCACGGACTCTCCATTCGAGTTCGAGGTAGATCATCTGACTCTAAAAGCGAGTAAGTTGGAAAAGCTTTTCAAGAAATCGCGGGGGTGAAGGCCATCGGACATCGAAGATGGGTACACCGGCGTGGCGTAACATTGCAGACAGATTCAAGATGCCGCAGTTGATCGTTTTGATGGGTCGAGGATCCTATGGTCCATCTCGGCTATTTTCGGACATCCACGAGGCCAATGGGCCTAACTTGACCACAAAAGCTTTCCTGTTTGGCGAACTTTGTCGGGTGTGGCGACCATT
The DNA here is from genome assembly GCA_025200525.1 of Camellia lanceoleosa. Classification (NCBI taxonomy): domain Eukaryota; kingdom Viridiplantae; phylum Streptophyta; class Magnoliopsida; order Ericales; family Theaceae; genus Camellia; species Camellia lanceoleosa. The sequence goes on from JANUSC010000070.1 coordinate 8,753, forward strand.
TAGTGCGTAAGTTAGAAGATGGCGTGAAAAAGAAATTTGGGATGAGATGGTGAGGCCTTCGTTGCCTGATACTCGTACAATACCGGTCGAGATTACAACCGTGATCTCGAAGCAGCGAAGCGAAACCCAAGGAGTCTTTCTCGATTTTGTAACTAGATGGAGGGCAAAGGCGTCGATGATGACCTTGAGGCCCTCGGACAAAGATCAAATCCGGATGATTGTGCGCAATCTCCAGCGAAACTCATCGAGAAGATGATCGTACTCCCTTTCCACCTTCTCGGTTACGAGATGGGAGTGCGGTCGAGGATCACGATGAAGCAAGGTTTGATCGACCGGGGCCGGGAAGCGACCGAAGGACATTCAACCCATAATAACAGCGAGCCAGTGGTATTTGCAAACACAAGGACTTGGTCGGTATGGTCACCACCACTCCCCATCCAAGGCCCATGGCCACACCCTTTCGATACATCAGGGAGCGGTACCCAAGCCCGAGATATCGATCCGAGGCCAAGAACCTTCACTCCACTATACATGCCTTTGTCCAAGGCTCTCGGGGTTCTAATCAAAAAGGGGCATCTGAAACCCCTAAATGAGGCCATTACCAAATCCACTCCCCTTCCCACAACCGGCCAAATCTTTGTCGCGTACCACCGGACATAGCCATAATCTGAACCAATGTTTCGGTGCGTCCGCGAGATTGAGGACCTCGTTGACAAAAATATTATTCTACCTCCCGAAAGACCCAGCGTCACAACCAACCCACTTCACATAACCAAGATCCACCACCCAAAAGTCAACCTCATCCAAAGCTGGGGGTCGTGTCCTCGATCCTAGTATCTATATTACTCCTCTCACCTACCCAAGCGGAGGTGATCCTTCTGTTGCCTTGACTTGTGCATGTTGGACACCTTCACAACCAATCTGAGCCAAAGGTGGTGACCATCGAAGATGGAATGGGGCGAGTTCGGAGGAAGAAAGAATTATTGAGTGCAGGATGGAGCATGTCAGGAATCTTTGGAAGAGCCTATGATCCGGCGGATACATCCTATCGATGGGCGATCTAAAATTTGAGTGTGGGGCTGCGAAAAAATTGAAGCTGTGCATGATTAGGGAGACGGACTTGAACAAGGCGGATGATCGACAACGTGGAAGGACTTTGCCAACCTCCGGTTCTTCAACGACCGAGAATCGGGGATGTAACAATCAAGCTGGTTTGGATATGAAAGTCGGCGGAAGTTATCGGATGGTTAGATGATCGGCCGGATGTCGTGGAACTTCGGCGAGCAAAGGCGGTAGCGGGGTATCAATGATGGCGGAAGGGCGAAGTCGAGAATGGATTGCGGAGGCGGTACAAAGAATTTCGCTCGGGATCAAGATATTGTGAAAGCCGAACAACAAATCGTGCTAACCTTGAGGAGCAAGAAGAAGTGGGATTACGAGAGAATCCAGGAAAGCCAAGAACCATGAAGAGATTGAAAGTCTTTGCGAGCACGAGCGAGGATATCTTTGTGAGCATATGGGATGAAATGCAAAGTACAAACTTGCGAGAACGGATAGGTGTCATTGAGCGCTAAGCGGGATGTGGTGGGAAGGCGATGACTTATGTCTTGCCCACGGATGAAGATTAGGCGGGCGCTCAACGGATGATACTTGGTACCTCGATGAGGTGGACCACATGACGAGGCGGGCGGTACTTCAAGCCCCACACCTAGACCAACTGAAACATCTGGGAAAGATAAAGAAATGAAAGCAGAGAGAAGCAAATTGAAGAAGAAGGCATCTTGAGGCAGTTAAAGAAGATACAAGCGAACATCTCCATCAGGGAATTGCTTATGGCGTCAAGGGTACATAGGCAGGCCGTCCTATCTGCTATGGACAAGGCCAAACTCTCCATCGATACTACACGGAAGCATTTGGTTGAAATTTGGTTTTTCAGGAGGAGGTTCCGGCATTAACCTTTTCGGACAAAGAAGCGCTTTGAGGCGTAAATCATAACAAACCCTCTACATCTCAGGTGGAATGTAGAGATAAGTGGATCTGCGGTGGTACTTGTTGATCTGGGATGCGCTATCAACGTCTGCTTGACGAGCGGCATATGCAATCGGGTTGAAACCGCGGACTTCATACCAACCACTCGGTGATCAAAAGCTTACGATAATACCGGCGAAGTGATGGGGAATTGTCAAGGTTCAGACCCGAGTTGGTCGAGGACAACACAACATCGAATTTCATGTCTTGGGCGTTCCCGCAACCTTCAACTTGCTCTTGGGGCGGCCGTGGCTGCACCAAGTGAAGGCAGTCTCTTCCACTCTACACCAGATGTTGAAATACCCTTACGGGAAGGGGGTAGCTATTGTTTTTGGAAATTCATCCATCCATCTGCCGCCGGAAGTGTCTACACCAGTTTTGGAAATCGAGCATGGCACAGAGGATGTGTTCTTATCGGGATTCACTTTGGCAGAGGCCCGGGTAGTGCAGAATATTATGGTACGTGAATGAAGGTGTGTGCGTCGATTGCTCAATCCGTCTACCTCATGAACAAGCTACAACATATTCACGGGATGGGATTAGGAAGAAGCGGCGAGGAAAGAATTGCGTTGGCGAAGTGCCACACAACCCGCATACCTTTGGTGGGTTATCTGCCCACCAAAGAGGGCTAGGTGAGAAAGGAAAAAAATGGCGGTAGAGGCAGGCGAAGCGGTGGGAAGCCTTTTGAATTAATGCAGGCCCATCCAGGGTACCTGAGCAGACGCTTTGTCAGGGAGGAGGACTTTCCATTTTGGCTTCGAGCCATGGTTAAGCGGAGAAGAAGCGCGTGCGAGGCCGAGATCTTCTTCGACTGCAACTACCGGGGATAGCGTTGCCACTGAAGCGACCCAGACGGTGAGGTTGAGCGAGAATAAAGCGATGGATCTGAGGGCCTGAATTGGAAATGGGGGTATAGCATGGCATGTCTCTCTCTCGATCCTCCGATCGACCAAGAGTGCTTGGGGATAACCGTGGTTTCCATGATTGGGGATGGAGCAGTGTGGGCCTACCGGACTATCTTGGATGCATCAATCGCACCCTCTCTCACTGGCGATCTGAGGAGGATTTTTGTCGGCAAGACAGGTCGGTAGTGGCGGGAATCTGATTCCACCGAGTCTTGTGAGTCGGAATCGAGTTCGGCTCGGCGAGTCTGGTCTGGTACTCTGGGGAAGCTAACGGATGCCACGATCTGTCTAGGTCGTCTTTTCCTTTTCATTTGAGTCTGTTGTAACCAATGAATCGGACGATTTGGATGTGCCTAATGAGAATGAACTATCTGTGGTTTCGAGTATTTTTACGTGCCCTTGATTTATTGTATTAATTAGGACTTTCAAAACTTTGATGAAAGCAGCGAGGGCGAAGTTCCTCGGTTTTACAGCGTTTAATTGAACAAGAGCAAGAGATTTGTTAAACCATTAATGGATGAAATCATTCTAGTGAACATTAGTCTTGAGGAGGACCAGCGGTGGTCGGATCGGGTCCACGTTGTCTTCGGAGGAACGGCGCTTAGTCGCTTTATTAAAAGATTTCAAAGATGTTTTCGCGTGGTCCTCACGAAGACATGCACAGAATCGATCTGAGATTATGCGACATCGGATCCCCTTGACCCGAGGCCCGACATCAGCGAAACTTCGGAAGGATCCGCCGGATTGGGCTCTTAAGATTAAGGAAGAGGTCACCAAGCAAATCGTAGCGGGCTTCTGCTGGTATCTGAATATCCGACTTGGTTGGCCAACATTGTTCGGTCTTAGAAGAAAGATGGCGAGGATCCGGTGTGTGTAGACTTGAGGATTTGAGCGAGCTAGTCAGAAGGGCGACTTTCCTACCGCACATCGATGAGTTGGTAGACTTCACGGAGGGCATGCATTGCTCTCATTCATGGATGGCTTCTCGGGATACAACCGGATAGTGATGGCACGAAGATAGGGAAAAAGCGCATTCACCACCCGTGGGGACATCTGCTACTAGGGTAATGCCGTTTGGGTTGAAGAACTTTGGAGCTACTTATCAGCAGACGCGACCACAATACTACATGATATGATCCACAAAGAGGTTGAGGTGTATGTGGGCGACATGATTGTCAAGTCCAAGGAAGAGAGGCCACTACACCGCCTTGCATAAGTTTTTCCAAAGGATCGAGAATTAGGTTCTTGGCTAAACCCTCGAAATGTACATTTGGTGTTCTGATGGGAAAAATCTTTGGGGTTTTGATTACACAAAGAGGCATCGAGGTCGATCCTTCAAAATCAAGGCCATCTTAGAAATGCCACCACCAAGGGTGAAAAGGAGGTGCGAGGCTTTACGGGTAAAGTGCAATTCATAAGGCGGTTTATTTCAAAATTAACCTTGACTTGTGAACCACTTTTGGCCTCCTCAAGAAAGGAAAAAAGTTCAATGGGACGGTAGATGTCAAATTGCATTTGAGCAGATCAAAGAATATCTCTGAGAACCCACCCGTTTATATCGCCACGAGCAAGAAGCAGTTGATTTTGTATCTGTCAGTGACTGAAACTACAATGGGCTGCATGCTTGCACAAGAATCAGAAGATAAGGTGGAGAAAGCCATCTACTATTTGAGCAAAAAGATCTTTGGAGTATGAGACCCGATATACACATTTGGAAAAACTTGCTTAGCTACGGTATGGGCTACCGAAGGCTGCGGCACTACTGTTAGCTCACTCTGTAATGTTGGTTTCACGACTTGATCCCATCAAATATCTCTTGAAAACCGGCACTTACGGGTAGGCTAGCTCGTTGGTTCTTTGTTGCTCTCGAATTTGATCTCACGTCGTGACCGCCGTCGATGAAAGGAAGAAGCGATGGCGAGTTCCTTGCCGACCACCGGTTGAGGGATGAAGCGATTGAGTACTGTTCCGGATGAATCAATTGCATATCGGCGATGAAACTTGGGCGATGTACTTTGGCGGGCGTCAAATCAACATGGGTATGGGATAGGAGTGTTGCGTGATTTTGGAGCACCAATTCCGTATCCCTCTAGCCTTCAAACTCGATTCAAAGTCTCGAACAATGAAGCGAGAATCTGGCGTGTATTCTTTGGTCTAAAGCGACCACGGAACTAGGGGCAAGCCGATTGGACGTCATTGGGGATTCGAACCTTGTTGTGTCTCAAGCTAAAGGAGACTGGAAAGTGAAAGAGGAAAAGATGATGATGTATCATCAAACCTTGGATTTCTTGATTCCTCGGTTTGAGAAGCTAAGTTTTACTCATCTACTAAGAGAACAACGAGTTCATGATTCTTTAGCAACTCTATCATCTATGATAGACATCCCGTGTGGAGTCGAATGCGTCCGATCATCATTGACCAGAAATTTGCACCTGCCTATGAGTCGATTGCAGCCATAGATGAAGTTCAGGACGAACACCCCTGGTATTACGACATCTGGAACTTCTTGGAGAAAAAACATACACTTGAGGTAAATGCCAAAGACAAAAGGGCAATCGGGAGAATGGCGATTCGAGTTCATCATCTGCGGAGGTAAAGCTGTATAAGCGGGGTCATCTGGGAATGCATAAAGCGTGCGTTGATCTTAGAAGAGTCAAAGCGTCGATGGAAGCCATCCACGGGGAGAATGTGGTGCACACATGAATGGGGTAATGTTGGCGCGGAAGATTCTCGAACGGGGTTATTCTTGGTCCACCATGGAGGAGGATTGTATTAGTTTAAATCGGCGATGTCACAAGTGTCAAATTCATGCAAATCGCATGAACATCCGTCGTCAAAAGCGTACAACATGACTTCGCCATGGCGTTTTACATGCAGGGAATTGATGTAATCGGTATCACGCCAAAGGGTCGAATGGGCATGAGTTCATCTTAGTAGCGATAGATTATTTCACAAAGTGGGTTGAGGCCCAATCTTATGCGGTGTTGAAGGCTTGCATGTAGCAAAATTCATCGAAACAACATCATCTGTCATACTGGGGTCCCCAAATGAAATCGTTTGGACAATGGTTCCCACTTCAAGAAGGAGGTGATTGATTTGTTGGAGAAATACAATGTGGCTTTTCATAAGTCATCTACCTACGGCCGCAAACTAATGGGCGATTGAGGCCGCCAACAAGAATATCAGCGCATACTACGAAGATGGTGAAACCTCTAGGGTGGCGGATAAGTGCCGTTTGCTCTGTGGGACTCTGAGGACTTCAATCGAGAACTTCTCTTGGGCGACTCCGTACTCATTGGTTTATGGGATGGAGGCCGTTCTACCTATTGAGATTGAGGTCCGTCATTACAGTATTGGTGAGTGCGGATAATGAAAGCGGATTAGCGACCAAGCGATTCGAAGAACTCATGCTTTTCGATGAAAGAAGGCTGAAAGCACTGTACCACGTCCAAAGTTATCAACACAGAATCGCTCGGGCTTTTAACAAGAAGGTTAAGGCCAGGAATTTGAAAGAAGGAGATTTGGTACTCAAAGACAACCGAGCCCCCATCCACGACCGAGGGCAAGTTCGGACCCAATTGGTGGTCCCTACATTATCAAGTCAATCTGATGCGGTGGAGCTGTGGTTACGATGGATCTAGATGGCTTAGAGTTTTCCCAACCGATCAACATGGACAAGTTGAAGAAATACTACCCTGAGAGGCTCGCTAGGCGAAAACCGAAAAGGCGACCTAGGCAAAATTGAGCATAGAAAATTTGAAATTATAAAAGCGAGCTCGCAAGGTTGAAAACCCATAAAGGCGGCCTTGGCAAAAGTTAGGCGCAAAAGGAGAGTAAAAATACCCGGCGAACCTAAGCTGAACTCGTGAAGGCTTGATTCCCATCTTTGGGATCGTGGCGGACTTCATCTGAAGTTGACCACAATCTTTTCCCGATCAACTTTGTCCATTTGATCATCTCGGTCATCTCTATTCATCGGCATTTATCGTGATCTCGATGCAGTGCTATTCGGACTAGGGGCAACTTTCCGTTGCAATGAAGTGTTCTTGGTACCATTCGGACTAGGGGCAACTTTCCGTTGCCACCGATTCTCTTTAATCTTTTATGACTAGGGGCAACTTTCCGGTTGCTAGGATCGAGGTTGTGCATCTCAGTGACAGATCTCAGGCGTGTCCAGTTCTGATCCATATCGAAAATAGTTTTGAAAAGTTTTAATAAAAGTTGACTTTGCTCAAAATTAATCTTTTTACAACTAAGACCATTTTTGGACCAAAGCAGAATCTTGATTACCACAACCTTCAATTTCATTGATTTCAAAAGCGAGTTCTCTCGCTCTTGCATACATTTGAATTTGTTTTCCATTACACTCATAAAGAAAACTTGAAAGTACTAATAAAGCAATAAATCTGGGGCATAGTCAAGTCAGGTGTCCCTGCGCCCCCTCCCAGAGCTAGTTGAAGCCTCTGACGCCAGCCTAGGCCCAATCTGTGCCTCTTCGTTGAGCCAATCCCAGCACTCGTCAGTTAAAGTGCAACTGAAAATAGGGGCGGGGAGCTCTCTAGTCCTCCGGTAGTGTATGTCGGGCAAGGTGTGCACCTCGGACCAGGAAAGTGGCGGATACTCAATCCCCTCCGAGGCACAAGTCGATCATGACCAAAGCGGCCTTGAGAATCTGGAATGGGAAATAGAATACACAATGAGTCAAGCCGATCAACGGATCCCGTATCTGGAACATGCTATAGCTCATTGTAGGAAGGTTAAGCCAAGAGGCGCCAAGCAATGCGTTCGGTGACAAATTGCACATCCATTCAAACCACCATCCCTCGTCAAGGCGTCGACTAGGCGTTGTCGAAAAGAAGTAGCCAAATTTGAGTAAGCGAGCAAGAGTCCACAACTTGCAATTTATCCATCAACCATATCGGGGAGGGATGAAAAATGAGAGAATAAAGAATAGAGATGTGCGATGAGAGAAAAGTAAGATGAGGGTTTTGTGAGAAAAAGCAGGGCACGAGGGCGAGTGATGTGAGCAAATACATATGTGAGCTTGGGTGGGAAACATTACTGCGGATAGTGGACTCCCATAAACTGGTTGTCTCTTGGCGGTGAAAGCATCCAAACCTAGCGATGTCTCGGCCAATGTCATGGCGATACAACTCTTTCCTTCCCTCAAGCCTTGGCGACTTCAATCAAGCGGATGCTAGCTCCTCCGGCGAGACAAAGCGAAAATGAGATAGCATGCACAAGCGAGAGGGCATGTTGTGGAAACCTTGCCAATGATGGTCATTGCGGTCACCGGCATCGGAGAATCGATGCATCGGGCTCGGGATATCAACATCCGTTCTGGTCGAAGATCGAGCATCATGCGGCGTTGAGACCGCTTTATCCGCCCTAAAGCTTGGGCGTGGCCAAAAGCGAGGCGAGGCAAGATCTCTTACGGCGTTCGGACTCCATCAAGACTTGAAAATCTTGAAAGTGGGACATACCTCTTGCCCTCCAATTTGAAGACATCGTCATGGGTTCCAAAAATCTCTCATGCGGCATGGAGGAAAGGAAGATGCGATGGAGTCGGCCGGCGTGAATAGTGCATTCAAGCGAAACCGGAAGTTCAACTTTTCCGAGCCATCTAAAGAAGAGATCCAAGATGTGAGATTTTCTGAGAAATGCCTCCATTTTTTGTGAAAAGCAGTGATGAAATGAAGGAGTTCCAAAGTTGGACCTTAATAGGGGGGGAAAAACACTATTGGAGGACACGTGTCACAATTCTAGGAGACGCAAGGAAGGTGGCCGGCCGGCCACCTATTCTAGCGGAAGGCCATCTTTGTTTCAAAATTGGCGGCCACCACCCTTCGATCCCCAAGTGCAAAATGTGGCGGCCATGCATTGGTCTGTTTGCCCTCCGGAAGGAAGTTTGAGGCATTTCTATGCATCGGGGATGTCGAAGGCCTCCATTTCTCTCGATTTGGATCGTTCCATCATCGGATCGTCCGTCCAAATGCGCTTTGTTGTATTTTGCTTATCGAGTTGTTGCTTTGTTTATCGAGTTGTAAGTTTTGTCATTTATGCATTTTGTGTTTTGAGTTGTTACTTTTTGTTTACACAATTTTGTTAAGTCTTGTTTATTGAGTCGTTAACATTGTTGTATTTTGCTTATCGAGTTGTAAACTTGCTAAGATTCTACATTATTTCTTAGTGAGTCGAGTTGTTTGATTTGTTGCGTCGGTTCATTACGACGGTAAATACACAAGGCACATTCCCATTCAATTCCATTTTTGTGCAAAATGATGCGATGCGATGCTAAGAATTTCAAATACAACATCTTTTCAAAAAGTTGTTTCATTCCATCATGTTTTACAACAAGATAAAGGTACAAGTTTCTGAAAATAAAAGCGCCTAACAATATGCAAAGTGCTACAAACTACTAGCAAAAAGTAAAATAAAAGCGAGGAAATAGCATCAATATCCTCGGGAGGCGGGAATGAGGGGCCCCCTCATCCTCTTCTATGGGACAACCTCTGCACCATCATCACCATCCGGGTCGGAGCTGTCATCCTCAGGATCCCCCTCAGCCTCGTCTCCACTCCCGGAACCAAGGCCGGAGCCCCCCTCCTCAGCAGATGTCTCTGACTCACGATCTGCGACCTCCTCCTCCTCCTCCTCATCAGGCTCTGCCTCTATAACATGTGCCCTACGTCTGCGAGACGACCCCGCTCCTCGAGCTCCTCGGAAAGGCCTAGATGGCCCTACTCCCTGAGAAGGCCTGGATGGCCTAGCTCCTCGAAAGGGCCCAGATGGCCCAGCACCTCGACCTCTCTGAGAAGGCCCGGGTGGCCCGGCCCGCGGCGGTGCATATACAGGAGGCATCTGAAAGTGAAGAGTTCAATACATCAGTTCAAATATGAAAAGCAGATGCAAGTACAATATGTGAGTGGGGTGTGTGTCAGATGTGCTCTACCGACCTATCAATCTGAGAATGTTCAAAACCGGTATGTCATCGAAATATGCTAAATCTGAGGAAGATGAGCAGTGCACACACCCATAATGGCCATTTGTGCCTCCTCCGTAGGATCATGCCCTCGAATGTGGCGACATCCCAAGTATCTCATCCGTGTACTCAAGCTGGAGGCTCTGAGATACAAATGCAAAACTATCGGTGAGGAATGAATGTCCAAATGTCGGTGATAAATCAAAAGTGTAAAACATCTGGGGTGAATCGGGATCTCGACATATCTGTGATCGGAAGAAGAGGCTCAATGAGACACAGTAAGGAGTCCCAAATCGCCAACTCGTCAACTCGGTCGATTGGCATGTCGGCCACCCGGGATGATGAAGAGTCGGAGGATCGGGGAATCGACCCACCCCCACCTCGAGATGTACCGGCCTGCTTGGAAGAGGATATCCGTAGCACGAGCAGACTTCGAAGATGGTACATCGCGAGGCCTCGATGGCGAACCGCACTCCGTCAAGGGAGGCATCGAGATATAATGACGATAAGTGGCGTAGTCCCGTCCGTAAGGTGTAGCAAAGCATCGGTGCCTGCATAGCACTAACGACCTCTGGGTAGAGAGTCTATCGGCGATCCGCATAGTGGTGGAGGTGCGGCGGAGGTCTTGAAGTGTACCCCCATACAGCGCGGCGTTCCCCGGGAACCATGCCCTACCAACGGTCCTTCAGCGAGGAACTGTCTTTGGGAGTTACCGCTCCTCGGGATCTTGAAATCGGAGACCATCGCCCAAGACCGCCGAGCGCCACGTGATCTGCGGATAACCGGTGCATAAATCAATCGAAATCGAGGAATATCTGAGGGCAAATCAAAGATGAAAGCGGAAAAAGAAGAGAGTTACGAAATACCTCTGTCGTCCGAAAGTGTCAAAATCTTATCGCGGGTAGAAGAGTCTCTCGAGGTCTCGATCGGTCTTGCCCTCGAATACCAATGAAGCAGGGGTCATAAGGGCCTGCCACCTCCATCTCTGGGGCTAACGTCGGAAAATATCGTAGACCCATAGTGAGAAAAGCAATGCAGAATGTAAATACAAAGTCTTTGAGGGCAAAATCTGAGAATGTAAAGTCTTGTGTGTGTGCAATGAACAAGTAATGAGGGCGAAATGTAAATCAAGAGGGAATGAGCGTACCTCCCGGGCTCTCCAATAGCCTCAGTAAGTCTCCCTTGCCAGAGGCAGCTCATATAGCAATAGAGGGTAGCAGTAGGCGCCACCCGATCGTCTTGCCCGACTGTGATAGGTCCACTAGAGCACTCAAAAGATACAACCCAATAGTGTTCCCCCTATCGGCAAACAGAGTGGTGCCAAAGAGGAACATAAGGAAACCGCGGGTGTACTGCTCAACCTCCTCAGGAGACTCGGGCTCCATCTCCGACCTCCGAAAATGGGAAGAGAACCAGGTGTACCGATCTCTCCTAGAAGCTCTGTCCACAGGCGGGCGGGCCCCCAACAGATGTACCCAAGCGGCCTCCCATTCGCCCATATCCTCGTCATAAGGAATGGGCCAACCTCCTATGTCTAGGCCAGTAAGTGCAGCAAAGTCTAGCGGGGTCATGGTCAGATCCCCGGTGGCGGAAAAATGGAAGGAATTGGTGGTGTCCCACCATCTCTCCACCAAAGCGGCTAACAATGTCCTACTGGCAGGACAATGTGATAACCCTATGCAGAATGCTCCGAACCCTGCTAAATCAACCAAATCCCGAACAGCCTCCAGGAGCTCGGTATACCACTCTCTCGCAGCAGTGGAGCCGTATCCTCGCCGATGCGAGCCAACTGCATTGAGAATGAATGCATGTGTCGATATCAAATGAATAAGCCGTGTGCAAATAAATGAAATTGTGTGCAAATGAAATGAATGAGTGTATTAGCATAAGTAAATGGTATGTGTTGAGAAAATCAAAATATAAGGCTGCGTGTTCATCTCAAATATCTGAACATGTGTTGAGAAAATCGGTGTTCTTGGTATGTGTGTTGAAAATCAAAATATGGGCTGCGTGTTCATCTCAAATATCTGATTTGTGTGTTCGAGAAAATCGGTGTTCTTGGAATTTGTGTTCGAAAATCAAAATATGAATTTGCGTGTTCATCTCAAATATATTGGTTGTGTTCGGAAAATCGAGTTTTGGGGTGTGTGTTCTACTCTCAATCAATATGGGTTTGCGTGTTCATCTCAAATATCTGGCTGTGTGTTGAAAATTCGAGTTTTGGGCTGCGTGTTCTACTCTCAATCAATATGGGTGTGTGTTCATCATCAAATATCTGAACGTGTGTTGAAAATCGAGTTTTGGGGAATGTGTGTTCTACTCTCAATCGATTAAGGTACGTGTGTTCACCATCAACTTGGGTATGTGTTGAAAATCGAGTTTTGGGAATGTGTTCTACTCTCAATCAATTAATGGGTTGTGTGTTCACCATCAACTTGAGGTGTGTGTTGAAAATCGAGTTTGGGGCTGCGTGTTCTACTCTCAATCGATGTGGTTGTGTGTTCACCATCAACTTGGGCTGTGTGTTGAAAATCGAGTTTGGGGCTGCGTGTTCTACTCTCAATCGATGTAATGTGTGTGTTCACCATCGACTTGGGTGTGTGTTGAGAAAATCGAGTTTGGAATTGTGTGTTCTACTCTTAGTCGATTAGTGTCTTTGTGTGTTCACCTTCAAATTGGTACATGTGTTCGACAAATCGGTGTTTGAGTAGTGTGCTCAATTCTTAACTAATGTGTACCGTGCGTTCACAATCAATCAATGAGCCTAGTGTTTAGAAATTCAAGTGTTTAAGCCACATGTTCATAATGCAAACAAAGTACTATGTCATAAGCTAAACTGTGTTCAAGCATGGCAAAGGTATGAAATGCACGAAAAATACAGAAAATGACGTAAAATACCTCTCGTGCCTCGTAAGAGAGGTAATGCTCTGGCTCTCGTAGAAGTAGATCTCCGTGTGCCCAATCATTGAAGTCAGTAAAATAACGAAAAAATGGCCCGGAAGGGCGTGTCTGAAGCCAGGCGTATCTCTCGGGAATAAAGGGTCGGACCCTCGGGGGCAGCGTCATGATATCGAAATCATCCCCGGCACCTGGAGGACCTCCACCATGAGGGAAATTACCCGCCATTTCGAAAAATCTGCAAAAGGAGCAAAAATGAGCCAAAATTGGAAAAAGTCAACAAAAGTCAACTCTCGGGAAATGGAAAAGTCAACAAAAGTCAACTCCCGAGAAAATCTTCCAAATATTGAGACAAACTTACCTCAAGTGGTGAAAATGAGAAAAGAAGCCCCGAAATCAAAATTTAATCGGTCCAAAGTGCTTAAAATCGAATGTTTTTGCGAAAACAACTTGCGTGGGAGGCTGAAAAACGCGTATAAAGTGCAGATCTGAAGAAAAAAATGGTTTGGGAAGCAAGGGGAGGAGTTTTCGCAGCTGTGGGTGTGATCTCGGATTGAATGGATGAGAGGATATAAAGAAAATGAGGCAAAAAGACAAAAGCCTTTGTTTTGGGCGGTGGCCGTGGCCACCTTTTGGCTGGCCGACCATTTGCTTTTTTGGCAAGCGGCGGTGGCCTCCTTGGGCAACCACCTGGCGGTGGTGTTCCCCACTTGCTCACCTAGCTCGCTGCAAGTTGTGAGGAAGATCGGAGTTCGGGACTGAAAAAGTTCAAGAAAAGTGCACTTCTGGCGAAATTGCTCCATGGAACTTCAATTACAATTCGACATGTGTCTCATTATTACTCATCAAAATCGAGTGTATCCTTTTTGAACATGTTGTAACCTCTCAGGAGGTGAACGAGGCGCGATCGAGTCGCCTTCCGAAATCGCGTTTCAGCAGTTCGTTGTTTATGACAAGCGGGCATACGATTTATCTTTCGTTTTGCATTATTGTGCACGTAACTTGCATTCTCATGAGCATTTTGCATTGTCATACATGTTTTCTTGGTGTACCATACCTCTGTGCTCGAGCATGCGTTGTCACGCACGTTCCTTTCTCGCATTGCGATGCATTCACTCGCCGACACTGCGTGTGTCAAACTTTCGGAATCACAAGAATCACATTGAATATATGTTGTTAGCATATTGTTCTTGTTGAATTTCTCTCTTTTGCAGGCACGATATTGTATGTACGGTTCATTTGAGGCTGGTGCGACCAGACGAATCAGCGGTATCGTATCTTCTCCGTGTGAGGCACGGCGAGAATTGAATAATTCTCCGCATTCCTAATGCATGAAATGTAGTTGTTGCTTTGCATTCTTGCTTAAAACTGTTGCATCTATTTGCGAATACTTGCTTCATTACAGCTTGCTGCATTTGCATGATCATTAAGTTATATCTGGCTCCGTGCATATCACTTTGCATTTTGCCCTCTTTGCCTGCGGGCACGCCTGCGGGCATATCTCTGTTAATCTTGTATGATTGTCTAAGTCTTCGGCCTTGTCAAAAATGGGTCGTCTCTGGGCTTTGACATTCACTCCCGTCACTTGTGACTTCCGAGTTCTGTCAAAGAGGGGCAACTGTAGACACCCCATTTTTGACCGACCTTAAGACTCGAGCGTCACCGATTGGCGCTTCGGTGATGTTGCATATTGTGCTCGTTCGGAAGTCTGAGTCGCGGTAGTAAGCCTGCCTCCGGACTTAGAACTCTCTTCTATACCTTGCCTCGGTTTGCGAACGGACTCGGTTTTCTCTGTTTCTCTTCTGAAGGAGGAGAGGTCCGTAGACCATCTCTCGGTGGCCGTGGGCTACATTTAAATGGCCGTAGGCCATTTTGCCCATTCGGAGCGGTTCGGTTTTGGGCCGTCGGTGTGTGCCTCGGTTGGGGACCGTCTAACCATCTCCGATTCCTCCGGTTTTGGCATACATCTTATTTACTCCTTTTGAGGACAACGAGTCTGAAGACCCACTTCGTGGCGAATGCCACTTCGATTATATGGCCTATTTTGGGATCTGACTGCGTGTTTTGGCCCCTGAGCATTCGTTTTGCATCGATTTTCGTTCATTTTTGGCAGGTACCTCTGTTTTATCACCAGGAAGGTCAATGAAGGGTGGGAGGCCAGCAATTGTCTCAGGAACCGGTTATGCTCCTCCGGCGCCCTCCGACGCCCGTCTTTCTCACTTCCGAGCCAATGTTGACCACCCTAGGGTCATTTTCTTCAACCCCAAACCACATATTTGTGTTGTACACACATGGGAGGACCCTAAAAGTCTATGGCTGGCCAGTAACTCAATTTGAACCTTTTGAACCCCTTCTAAAAGTGGCTTGTTGTCTCTCCTGTTTTACAGTTGCCAGTTTCCAACCACAGGGCCTTGTTGAGGAGACCTGGGAGGACACCAATATCTGGTGGCCGGCCAGAAAATCCAACTTTCCATTTTGCCCCTTGGCCGGCCGGCCATAGGGGTGGCCGACCACACAAAAATAGGTGGCCATGCTCCTTGGGAGGTGTGCCTTCTGGTGTATAGTTGTTTCCCCAAAATATCGATTTGAGGACTTTTTGTATAGAAGGAACTTAATCCCAAAGCTACACACTTTGTCTCCTCTCTCCTCCATCCTTACACACAGCAATGACTCTCCCTCAAGGTTGGAAAATTTGCTCTCAAGCATAGAGACATATATCTCTCTCTATTCCTCTCATTTTCTCAAGTTTTGGCTCCATTTCTTCACTACCATCAAGCACCACCATCACCACTCCATTCCAGCAGCAAGGAGAGGTTTTTCAGAGGCTTAAAGGCAACATTCCTTGGTCCAAAAGGCAGCAAAGAATAGTCTTCAAGGGTAAGTTCACATTTCCCCTCTTTGTAGCACTTTTTTGTCCCATTTCTTAGCCCTATTTTCTTACTGTTTTGGGCTCCGACTCTAACTGAAAGGGTCATTATTTTGATCCGTTCTTCATGTTTTTTTAAGGGCTCAACCCTGTTTGAGCACCCCATTTGGTACTTGCTTCAATATCCTCTTGTATGCTATTATCTTGCATAGTATTTCTAGCCTATGTGTGATCTGTTTTTGAGCATGATATAAACTGTGAGTGGGCTTATTTTGAGCCCCTCTACAATATTGTAGAAGGGTTCAACACTGTTGGGGGCCTCCATGCTGTACTTACCATTATACCCCTCTTTGGCCCCCATTTTTGCATGCTTTTTTAGGCTTATCTAGCTTCTGTTTCCGGCCATGATCAGAACTGAAAATGGCCATATTTTGACCTTATTGGAATATCTTATTAAGGGTCTTTGGCTTTTTGGTGAATTCTTTGTATACCTCATGTTATAGCCTCTTGTTGGCCTTAATCTTGCATTGCATTTTGAGCATGTTTGCATACTGATTTGGGGCTTGTCATATACTGTAAATGTTCATATTTTTAGTCCCTATTCAGTGTTGTAGAAGGGTATTTTTCAATTTGGGCTTTGCATCTACCACTTGCTTCATAGCCTCCCTTACGGAGCCATTTTTGTATGCCATTTTAGCCCTACTTGTGATTGCTGTTTGGCCATGTTTTATACTGTAAAAATGTGATTTTTGGGGCTTCCTTGCTTCTTATTTTTCATGTCATGTACCAATTATGCATGTATGGTATAGCTGTAGGCCATTTTATGCATTGAAATCCATGTTTTGGGATCATTTCATACATCGGGTATTATTTCGCCTCATTTCGGGGCTGTTTTGCCCCTCGTTTTACCACTGATTTTTGCATGTTAGCATATCATATTCCATGTCTTTGCCATGTCTCATTAGAGTGGCATTTGATTGCTGGTCCGTTCTCGGTTTTGCGTGCCAGCGCGCCAGTATCTTGTTTTCATCTGATGGCCTCCTGTGTGAGTGTGGCTGAGGCTCCCTCATGTCGGTATAAGCCCATTATTGCATTGCGTATGCCATTTCATCCGTAGCATTGTGTATGCCCGGTTATATATTACCTCGTGTAGCGTGTATGCCATTCCATGACATTGTGTATGTTAGGATTGCATATTAGCTGCATTTCATGCATGTCATGCATATTGCATCGTGTTCGGGATAGGAGTTAGCCCGGGCACGGGAAACGAGGCACGTTTCGTACTCCGAGCGATGGAACGGGTCTCAATCCCCAAGTCACCGACACTCCGGATTACCCGTGATGGAGTTAGGTTTTGTTGTAGTATTCATATGTATTCATCCTATATTGAGTTGTGCAATTCAGCTCCTCGGCCATCATGCATCGATATGCGTGATTGGTGGCACGAGGATCGAGGTATGCATATATTTGTGAAATACATTGCTATGCCCTTTTCCTGCTCTCTGTTGCAGCAAAATGAAGAATCGGTAACTTTCCGAGATTTGGCATGCATTTCGAGGAACATTGCAAACAGAGGCTAATTGGGGCATCCCAGTGGATCTCGCGCCATGACCCAAACATGCATCATATCATTATCGGGCGGAGTCAAAGCGGTCCACAGCTTGCATGCGATTCTGATTTTTCTTAGTTAATTTGTTAATTAATTAGGAATTTGTATATTATTGATTTGTAATATTCGGACTGTATTATTCTTTCATTTTGGGACTGTATTATTTTATTCGGACCCTCTGCGCGAGGGCATAACTGTAATAAGTGTGGGTAAGTGTGATGTATGTCTTCCAACCCCACGTCTTTCTTCCCTTTTATTTACACTTATGATGGTTAGATATAGGGCATGTTTCAATTAGCATCTGATGTAATGACATGTTTTGCATAATTCATCTGTTTTGCACGCATCGGGCTCGGCGCATCATACAAACTGCATTTGTATTTCAATTCCAAATTGAATATGTGTTAGTTGTAGCATCATCACATGCCATGTTTAGAATAGTCGAGCCTGCTATAGTTTGCATCTTTGCATGTGTTGCATTAGGCAATTCTGTGCATTTAGGATCATGCATGATTTCTAACGAACTTCTGTTTTGGCTTGGAGTACTCGGTGAGTTTTATGCTTTAGCATCCTTACATGCGTGTGAGTGACTGCCATGATAGCATGCTTACCATGAAGCTATGTGCTTATGTGATATAACTGCCTTGAATGCCTGTGGGTGGAGGTTAAGTTACTTGAATTGGGACAATTCATCAAATGCTTGTTTTAAGCCCATTAGATAGTGGCAAAATCATATTTTCTTAAGCCTACCCGAGGGTGGCAAATCCACGTCTTAGCCTACCTGCGGGTAGCACCATCAAACCATTTTTCAAACAAACAAGCATGAAATGTTTTGTTCCAATTCAGGTGATCCAGTCTATACTTGTATGCTGTGCGCATCACATAGTAAATCTAGGCTAATAACCGGGATAAGAACGCACAATGTTTTCAAAATCAGATATCATGATTAGTAGAGGACGGTCTTTGGCGAAGCGAGTGCTCGCAGTGACCTTCCAATCGTACCCAAGTCCCCGAGCCGAGGCAACTTTGGTGATGACGGACACGTGGCCTTTGGCACCGAGTCAGGGTTTCCTAAATTTCCCATTTTAAAATATTTAGGTGGCGACTCTGTATCTGGCGAAGCAGTCCATGTTTGGTACTTCTTTCAAAAAAATCTATTTTCAAAACGATTTGCCGGATTTTGACTTTTCGGTTCAAGATTGAGAACCGTGACATTTGAGTTCTTCGAACTGTAGTGACCCAATATCGAACCAGAACGGGGGGGATTCGCACTCCTTCTCCCGGGATGCGTTCGGGGACGTCTACAATATAATTGAGAGGGTAATTTATAAACAAATTGGGCCGAGCTAGGAAAAGTCTTTTTTGGAAGTTGGGCCGCGCAATGGGCCGAGATAAGTGCTGGTATGGCTCGGTCTTAGGCCAAGAAGACATCTCATATTTCGGATTTAGGCTGAACTATGGGCCGAGGTATTTGGGCTTCGCAAGTTGGACCTCATCCTTGTTAGTTCGGTCGAAGACTGCAGCAGTTACCTCGGTCTAAACAGACAAAACCGAGGTAACATCAATAACGAGGGCCGAGCTGTGTATAGCCTGGTAGGGTGGCATTCGATAGATCGGCTTTCGATCACACGGTCTGAATGGCAGGGGACCGAGATAAGGCAGTTCGGTCAGAAATGTATAACCGAGGTAAAGGGTTCAGCCATCGCACTTGGCTTGCAGTGATGAGACTCCTAGTAGGACTCTGCTAAGGAGAGTTAGAGTCCTACTGGGATTGTGTAAACCATCTCACTTGGTTGGTAGTGAGTAGGAGTGTGACTTCTAGGAGGACTCTGCTAAGGAGAGTAAAGTCCTACTAGGATTGTGCAAACCATCTCACATGGTTGGTAGTGAGTAGGGTGTGTGATTCCTAGAAGGACTCTTATAAGGAGAGTTGGAAATCCTACTAGGATTGTGCTAAGTAAAGTCTATAAAAGCTCATGACCAGACCTATGAACAGGTATCCCAATTCTTACTCTAGAATACACAGAGCTTATTGTCTATTGTCTAGTTGCTGATTTAGGAATCGGAGGGGTTTTCGGCACACACCCGCCGGTTAGCTCATGTTTGTGTTTTTAGGTGGCAAAGCAATATTGTTTGGTGGAGTGCAAACCTGATCAACAAGATCATATGAGAAGAATTATTTCTTGCTCGTACAATTTGAGAGGGTAATTTATATGAAAATTGGGCCAAGCTGGGCTATGGGCCATTATGGGCCAACAGTACGAAGGGCTGAGTAAAGAGGTGTAAAGTTACTCCGGTCGACAAGAGGTGTAAAGTTAGTCCAGTCTGCAAGAGGTGTAAAGTTACTCCGGTCCGCAAGAGGTGTAAAATTACTCCGGTCCCAGAGAGCTTGCGGTAAGTTCAGTCGTCACTCAAAGTTATCCCGGTCGGGACCAGAGTATTGGTTATACCGGTCAAGACATACCATGGTTAGCATTGGGAGAGCCGAGGTAAGAACAGTAAATGAAAGAGCCGAACTAAAGTTATCTCGGTCTAGTTTGAGGCTTGGTATAGCCATGCTTACCTCGGTCATATTGAAGTCTGACCATGGTAAAACCATCTCACTTGGTTTATACAGTGAGGGGGGTGTTGAATGATAATCATTATCTTTCAGGAGTATGAATCCTAGGAGGACTCTACATGGAGGAGTAAAAGTCCTACTAGGATTGTGCTACACGGAACCTACAAAAGCTCACAAACATCACCTATGGAGAGGTAACACAACTTTGATTCCCGAATTCACAGAGCTTTTTGTCTATTTGTCTATTTTGCTGATTTAGGCATCAGAGAGGTATCCGGCACACACTCGCTGGCTAGCTCACGTTTGTGTTTTTAGGGAGTAAAACGACGTCGTACGAAGGAGCGTAATCTTGATCAACAGGATTATACGAGAAGGTTTATTTCTTTCCCGTACAATTGGCACCGTCTGTGGGAAGATCAGACTAGAACAAAACTTCTTGATTAAGTTTTCCTTGCTAATAAAAAGTAATGGCGCACAACGAAGATTTGCCACAGTCCGCCATTGATGGACAAACCCCAGAAGGAGGTGGGAGGCGCGAAGGTTTGCCCCCTATCCCTTCCATGGCGGACTTAAAGCCCCAACGACATAACCCCAGGAGAGATGCTAGGGGAAGGCGGAATAACAGCCCCCGTCACTCTCGTTCACAAAGTCCTGACAGACAAAGGCGGAGGATCAACCCTCAAATTTTGGAGGATCGCGTGAAAGAACAGGATGAATTAATAAGGAAGATGGCGGCGGATATGGAGGCCATGAAACGCCAGATCAAGGGAAAAGGGGTGGCGACAGGAGAGGGGCGAAAGGGCAACACGCCCCCTCGCCACTTAGAAGATCGCAGTAGGCATACAACGCCATCACAAGCAGAGAGTGGAAGCCTCAGAACGAGCGATACACAATCCAGAACCTCCAGGACTTGTTGCTTCAGGTCTGAGAGAACGAGAACTGAGAGGTCATATACTGAGGGAAGCACCTATCGGCCCTCGCGCACACACCAGACAGACGGAGTTGCCAAGATCGTCCGACTTACGGACCGTACTGGAAGAAAGGGCACGATGGAAGGAGGATAATAGGGCACGCGACCCTCGCAGGGTATCTGCCCTTCAGCGGTTGGCTCCTCGGATGCATGGAAGCGTCGAGGTTGGAATGCCATTTCCACGACCTGTCTACGAACCAACGAACAAAGCATTAGCGAGGCTGCAGACCTCGCCGTTCGTTTCGGCAATTGAAAACGCGCCCCTACCTTCAGGCTTCCTTCAGTCCAAATTCACTACGTACGAGGGGAAGACGGACCCCTACATGCACCTAAGCTACTTCCGCCAGGTTATGGCGGTATATTGACGCAATGAGGCTTTAATATGCATCCTCTTCCCATCCAGCCTTGGTGACCTAGGCTTGACTTGGTACGAAAAACTTCTAGAAGGCAGCATAGCCTCCTCGGCGCAATTAGCAGAGGCGTTCGTAACAAGGTTTAGAACGAATACCAAAACCCCGGTAGAGAACGATCAGTTGCTCTCCATCGACATGGGCGACAAGGAGACCTTAAGATCCTACAATAGTCGCTACTGGGAGACCTTCAACCAGATTAGGGACTGCCCCACCAATCTAGCCATTGCACAGTACAAAAAAGGCCTTCCAGTCGGGAACAGACTAAGGGACTCAATCACCATGACGCCACCCCTCACCATGGAGGCCTTGATGGAAAGAGTACATCAGCACATCAAGGTGGAAGAGGATGGTGCCTGTGCCAAAACAAAATCTGGCACAACTGCAATACCAGAGAAAAAGGCCTCAACAAAGGTTAACGCGGCAGACCGTCCGAGCAAAAACGGATGAGACAGGCGGGACAACGAAGAAGACCAGGATAAAAGATGGTTGAGAGTCCACCCTGCCATCACCACGGTATTCAAAAAGCCAATCTACCGGATTCTAAGCGAGATACGCGATAAACCTTTCGTCAGATGGCCTGCTAAGCTAGGAGAGGCTCAAAAGGACTACGATGAAAGGTCACGATGCACTTTCCATAAAGAAAAGGGGCACCGCACTGAAAATTGCACGCCATTGAGACAGCACCTGGAGGAGTTAGTGGCAGCAGGTCACCTAGATAAATACATTGAAGGAGGGACGCAACCAACCCCCAAGGACCATAATAACCCCAACGGGATGCCAATCGACGCCCTACCTCAAGGCGTAATCAATGTGATACATGGAATCTTCGAACCTGAGCATCTATGCGAGCTCAAAGAATCAATCAAGAAGGCCGAGCACTTAAGGGAGGTACTAAGCGCACAACCTATTATCAAAAAAGGGAAGACAGAGGCCACGAACATCATGTCTTTTTCAAATAGAGACTTAGCGAGAATATATTGTCCCCACAATGATGCCCTGGTTGTCACTATTCGAGTCAAGGATTTTTATGTCAAGCGGATTTTGATTGACCAGGGTAGTTCATGTGAGATAATGTATTATGAAACATTCAAACAATTAAAGTTATAAGACAAAGACTTGGCGCCTGCCGTGTCTCCCCTGATTGGATTCAACTTAATGCCAGAATGGCCAGTCGGCAAAATAATCCTACCAGTCAGAGCAGGAAGCGTGACAAAACAAGTGGAATTCTGGGTGTTGAAAGTCCCTTCCACTTACAACATAATCTTGAGAAGAACATGGCTGCATGCCATGCGATCGGTAGCGTCATCCTACCATCAAGTAATGCGGTTCCCTAACGAAGCTGGGATAATTGAAGAGGTCTTCAGAGACCAGATCATGTCCAAGCAATGCTTTATCACTGTGAACGGCAGCCGCGCTGCCAAGGGATATGTTCATTCGGTAGAAGAACCTGAGAGTAATGAACTGTTCGCAGATGTCGGCAAAATAGCTAATCAAAAAGCGGTGGAAGACTTGGTAGAGGTAAGAATAGATGAAAAGAACCCGGATAAGTTCTTTTTGCTCGGTTTGTCGTTGTCCAGCACTGAGAGATTAGAGGTCTTGGAATTTTTGACCTCTAACATCGAAGTGTTCGCCTGGACACCATACGACATGCCAGGCATTGATCCTAACTTCATCTGTCACCAACTCAATGTCCACCCATCCGCCAGACCAATCATTGACACCTTGAATCGGCACTCCACCACGCCGAGATAGTGGCGGAAGAAGTAGAAACTTCTTTGGAGGCGAAGCAATCAGAGAGGTGCACTACCCTAGATGGATCTCTAATACGGTGGTAGTACCAAAGAAGAACGGCAAATGGCGTGTCTGCGTCGACTACAAAACAGTCAACAGAGCATGCCCAAAGGACAGCTTCCCCCTACCACAGATAGATCAATTGGTAGACCTAACGGCGGGGCATAATCGAATTAGCTTTCTTGATGCGTACAGAGGCTACCATCAAATCTCCATGTACGAACCAGACCAGGAGGTCACGTCATTTACAACTCCAAAAGGACTGTATTGCTACAAGGTCATGCCTTTTGGTCTAAAGAATGCAGGGGCAACATTCCAGAGAATGGTCACCAAGATGTTTGAGCCGTTGTTAGGCAGAACAATGGAGGCTTACATCGACGACATGGTGGTCAAGAGCAAGGATAAGAATGACCATCTCAAGGACCTAAGTGAGATGTTTGAGATCCTAAAGAAGCACAAGCTGCGCCTCAATGCGTCTAAATGTGCATTCGGAGTAGGATCTGGCAAATTCCTGGGCTTCCTGGTGACCAACCGGGGTATAGAAGCAGACCCTTCTCAGATCAAAGCAATTCAGGACCTGGAGAGGCCAAATTCAGTAAAGGAAGTACAGCATCTCACCGGCATGGCGGCTACACTCAATCGGTTCATAAGCCGGTCGTCAGACAGAATACGACCATTCTTTCATGCTTTAAAGGCCAAATTTGAGTGGGACGAAGAATGCGACCGCGCCTTGGAAAACTTGAAAGAATATATGTCTTCTCTGCCACTGCTTGTCACCCCAATACCTGGAGAAGAACTCTTCTTGTACCTGGTAGTCTCTCAGCATGCAATTAGCGCAGTGTTAGTCTGTGCGGAAGGAATCCAACATCTGCCAATCTTTTATGTCAGCAAGACATTGCTGGGCGCCGAAACAAGGGACTTGCCACTGGAAAAACTGGCCTTGGCCTTGATGATGGCCTCAAGGAAGTTGTCGCACTACTTTTACGCGCACACCATAGTCGTCCTCATAGCTTTCCCATTAAAAGCTCTGTTTGAGAGGGCGAACTTTTCTGGGCGAATTTTGAAGTGGGCAGTAGAGTTGGGACAATTCGACATCAAGTTCCAACCCAGAACCGCAATAAAGGCCCAAGCTTTGGCAGACTTTGTCGCCGAATTTACCCCAGGAAGTCATCATATTTGCCCAGTCGACCTGACTGAAACAACCAAACTAGGGATGGAAGTTGATGTCGGAATAGCGCAACCCTTGGTACAGGATACTCAGTCAGACCCCAAGGTAGACCAGAATAAAGAAAACAAAGAAGAAGCAAACCATGCTACACCAAGCCAAGACTTACCAACAAATAAAGACTTGGTACAATTAGATAGCGAAGGGCAAACAGCAAGCATGGACCTTGAAGAAAACACCAGCAACATTTTGGACCCCAAGGCATCATCTGACCCCTCCACTTGCTGGAAGTTATTCGTTGGAGAGATGCGGAAGCTCTTCATGGATGGAGCATCCAACCGGCATGGAGCAGGACTCGGCATAGTTCTCATCTCTCCAGACGGCCTAGTGGTGGAGCAAGTAGTTAACCTGGGTTTCCCAGCATCAAACAACGAAGCGCAGTATGAAGTGCTCCTGGCAGGCCTCAAATCAGCATTCTACATTAAGGCCACTTAACTAATGGTTTACAGTGACTCGCAGCTAGTGGTAAACCAAATTTCAGGCGACTACGAAGCAAAGGACGACAGGATGGCTAAATACCAAGAGTTGGTCAGAACAGAAATCAAGAAATTTGAAGTAGTCAGGATAAAACAAATCGGCAGGGAGGAAAACAGCAGAGCAGATGAATTAGCAGGCTTTGCTTCAATGGCAGATACTTCCATCCCTCATCCATTGCTGATCGACTACCTACCTAGACCAAGCATTGAAGACCCTGAAGCAAAAGAAGTATGTTGCGCCGAGTTAGGCCCTTCTTGGATGGACCTCATCATACTGTTCTTAAAAGATGGCACCCTACTAGAAGAAAAGAAAGCAGCCAACAAAACAAGAGCAAAATCACAATGATTTTGGCTCTCCCCATCTTTGGCATTATACAAGAAATCATTCTCAAGACCATACCTAAAGCGTGTTTATCCCAGCAAAGTTGAAGCATTCTTGTTCGAAATACACGAAAGCGTGTGCGGAAGCCATCAAGGGAGAAGGCCATTAGCATACAGGGCAATCTCGCAAGGATATTGGTGGCCTTACTGCAAGCAGAATCAGAGAAATATGTGAAGAAGTGCGAGAAATATCAGAAGTTCGCACATCAAATACATCAACCTGCCAGAGAACTTCTACCCTTAACTAGCCCATGGCCCTTCGCAATGTGGAGCCTGGACATAGTAGGACCACTTCCAACAGCACCAGGCAACAGGAAGTTCTTTCTTGCAGCAACCGACTACTTCACAAAGTGGGTGGAGGCAGAAGCCTTAGCATCAATCAAGGAAAAAGACGTGAAGAAGTTTGTCTGGCAAAACATCATCACTCGGTTTGGCATACCAAAAGCCCTAATATCAGACAACGGCACTTAGTTCGATGGCAGAATCTTTAGAGGCTTTTGTGAAGAGTACAAGATAGAGTTCTACAATTCTACACCAGCATATCCCTAAGAAAATGATCAAGCAGAAGCATCGTCTTGGATGGATTAAAAAAAAGGCTAGAGAAAGTAAAAGGCAAGTGGGCAGAAGAACTCCCTCATGTTTTATGGGCTTACCGTACCACACCTCGGTGGTCAACAAGAGAAACTCCATTCTCCTTAGCCTATGGTATGGAAGCAGTAATCCCACTAGAAGTTGGCCTCCCCACAATCCGAAGCGAAAATTTTGATCCAGACTTAAATGGCGAAGCCATAGCATTGGAGCTCGACCTTGCAGAAGAAAGAAGAGAAAGAGCACTGGTTCACATTGCCTCATACCAACAAGAGTTATCCAGGAAATACAACAAAACAGTGCATCCAAGGCAATTCAAGATCGGCGATTGGGTGCTGCGCAAAGTGATGGGAAACACTATAGTACCAGGAGATGGCAAGTTAGGGCCCAATTGGGAAGGACTTTACAAAGTGATTGGATTAGCAGGAAAAAGGGCATACCATTTGGAAGATGAGGACGGCACTGCCATTCTCAGGCCATGGAACACTGTCAATCTCAGATTATTTTATTTTTAACTTTTTTCAAGCATATGTAATTTTCCTTTTCCTTTCTCAATAAAACAAGTAGATTCTTTTCAGTATAAGTTATTTTCTGTAAAAGATAGTTTTAGTGAGTTAGGAACATTGTAAACATAGTTGGCCGGAAAAACCAACACCCTTCCTAAACCTAGGATAAGGATCCAGGCTGTAGGACGTTTGGTCGGAATAACCAAACACTTTACTCTAGGTTGGCTAGAAAAAACCAACTTAGAGGTTGGCTGGAAAAACCAACACCCTTCCTAAGCCCAGGATAACGATCCAAGCTGCAGGACGTTTGGTCGGAATAACCAAACATTTTTCTAAATTGGCAGGAATAACCAATTTAGAGGTTGGCTGGATTAAACCAACACCCCTCCTAAGCCCAGGATAAAGATCCAGGCTGCAGGACGTTTGGTCGGAATAAACCAGACATTTTTCTAAATTGGCAAGAATAACCAATTTAGCGGTTGGCTGGATTAAACCAACTCTTACTACTCTTCAGCCGAAGTAAGGATATCGGCTAAAGAGTGGTTGTCTGGACTAAACCAACTCTTAGTACTCTTCAGCCGAAGTAAATTATCTCGGCTAAAAGAGTGGTTGGCAGGTGTACTTATAGTTGCAAATGTTAAAGACCGATATAAAGTATCTCGGCAAGCGATTGCTATACCTCATCCAAGACTTCAAACAGAAAGTAAAATACAAGTATGGAGATCAACCGAAATGAGAGTTGGAACAAAAAAAAAAAAACAGACTCTGTAGACGTCCCCAAACGCCCCGGGAGGGTTAAGTCCCGTTCCGTTCATATTGGGGTCACTACAGTTCAAGGACTCAAATGTCACGGTTCTTAATCTTGAACCAAAGAGTCCAAATTTGGGAAATCGGTTTTGAAAACAGATTTTTTGAAAAGAAGTGCCAAACATGGACTGCTTTGCCAGATACAGAGTCGCCACCTAAATGTTTTTTTAATGGAAAATTTAGGAAACCCTGACTTGGTGCCAAGGGCCACGTGTCCGTCATCACCAAAGTTGCCTCGGCTCGGGAACTTGGGTACGATTGGGGAAGGTCACTTCGTGAGCACCCGCTTCGCCGATCAAAGACCGGCCTCTACTAACCATGATATTTGATTTTGAAAACATTGTGTTCCTATTCCGGTCATTAGCCTAGGTTACTATGTGATGCGCACAGCATACAAGTATAGACTGAGTCGTCTGAATTGGAACGAAACACTTCATGTTTGTTTATGAAAATGGTTTGCTACTCGCAAGTAGGCTTAAAATGCGGATTTTGCCACCCTCGGGTGGGCTTGGAAAAACATGATTTTGCCACTGTCTAGTGGGCTTTAAAACAAACATTTGATGAATTGTTCCAATCCAAATAACCCAACCTCCACCCACAGGCATTCAAGCAGTTATATCACATAAGCAAATAGCCTCATGGTAAGCATGCTATCATGGCAGTCACTCACACGCATGCAAGGATGCTAAAGCATAAAACTCACCGAGTACTCCAAGCCAAAACAGAAACTCATTAGAAATCATGCATGATCCTAAGTATACAGAAATGCCTAATCCAACACATGCAAAAATGCAAGCTATAGCAGGCTCGGCTATTCTAAACATGGCATATGGAATGCTACAGCTAACATGTATTCAACTTGGAATTGAAATACAAATGCAGTTAGTATGATGCGCCGAGCCCGGTGCATGCAAGACAGATGAATGAATGCAAACATGCTATCATACTGTATGCTAATTGAAATATGCCCTAATCTAACCATCAAAAGCAAGTAAATAAAAGGGAAGAAAGACGTCGGATTAGAAGACATACATCACACTCACCCACACTTATTACAATTTTGCCCTCGCTCAGAGGGTCCGAATAAAAGAATAGTACAGTCCAAATAATGTACAAATTCCTAATTAATTTACAAATTAACTAAGAAAATAATAAACTGGCATGCAAGCCAGGGACTGCCTTAATTCTGATGAATGATGTATGTTTAGGCTGCCTTGCGCGGAAATCCATTGGGATGCCCCAATTAGTCTCTGTTTTGCAATTGTTCTTAGAAAGCGCGCCAAGCTCCGAAAAGTTGCTGATTCTTCATTTTGCTGCAACAGAGAGCAGGAAAGGGGCATGGCAATGTATTTTCACAGATGTATGCATGTCTCGATCCTCGTGTCACCAATCACGCATATCGATGCATGATGGCCGAGGAGTCGAATTGCACAACTCAATATGAAATGAATGCATATGAAAATACAAGAAAACCTAACTCCATCATGGATAATCCGGAGTGTCGGTGACTGGGGAATTGAGACACGTTCCGTCACTCGAAGTACGGAACGTACCTCGTTTCCCGTGCCCGGGCTAACTCCTATCCCGAACACGATGCAATATGCATGATATGCATAAAATGCAACTAAGATACAACCTAACATGAGAAAGGCTATGAAATGGCATACACGATGCACGAGAAAACATGGCATACACAATGCGCTAATATACGGCCTAGCATACGCAATGCTATGGAATGAAATGGCATACACAATGCAATATGGGCTTACACCAACACAAGTGGACCTCGGCCACACTCACATAGTAGGCCATAATGATGAAAATGAGACAACTCGAGATGCGTGCATGCGTACACGCAAATCGAGAACCGAACCTACGGCACGGAATGCCACTCTAACAAGACATGGCAAAACACAAAAAATGGCATACTATCATGCAAAAATCAGAGGTAAAATGAGATGCAAAACAGCCCCGAAACCCGGTAAAATGAAACCCGATGCATGAAACGAGTCCCGAAACACGGGTTTTGGCGCATGAAATGGCCTGTAACTATACAATGCATACGTAATTTGAATATGAAATGGAAATACAGAAGCAAGGAATCCCTGAGACAAGCATTTTTATAGTTTAGAGTGAGGCCAAACAGTGGGCCCAAGTAGGGCTAAATTAGCATACAAAAATGGCTCCGCAGGGGAGGTAATGAAGCAAGTCACAAACGCTGGCCCCAAAAATAGAATGGACCTTCTACAATATTGAATAGGGGCCAAAAATATGATGTATTACAGTTTATGACAAACTCCAAAAACAAATATAAATATGCTCAAAATGCTATGCAAGAAATAGGCCAACAAAGGGGCAAAGAAGCAAGCGGTGCATGGAGGTCTCAAAAAAGTGAGGGCCCTTCAACAATGTTGAAGAGGGACCAAAAATAAGGCTTTTTACAGTTTAGAACCAGCCCCAAAACAGTGTAAAAATAGGCTCAAAATATCATGCAAAATGAGGCCACCAAAAGGGCTATAACATGAAGTATACCAAGGGTGTCTCAAAAATCCATAGAATCTTGATGAAGCATGAATAGGGGGTCAAAATAAGCCTCTTTTCAGTTCGGACCAAGGTCCAAAAACAGAAGCTCAATAAGCTAATAAACCATGCAAAAATGGGGACCAAAGAGGGGTACAATGGCAAGTGATACATGGAGGTCCCAAACAGTGGTGAGACCTTCTTCAATATTGAATAAGGGCTCAAAATAAGCTCATTTACAGTTTATATGATGCCTCAAATCAGATTGAACATAGGCCAAAAATACTATGCAAGATAATGGCATACAAAGGGATATTGAAGCAAGTGCAAGATGGGGGTCCCAAACAGGGTAAGACCCTTAATGAAACAGAAAAATGAGCTCAAAAAAATGATATTTCCAGTTTTGGTCGGAGCTCAAAACAGCAAGCAAAAGGGGTTAAGAAAACTTGCAAAAATTAGCTAGAAAGAGGGAGAAATCAACTCACCCTTGAAGACCAATCCTTTGCTGCCTCTTGAACCAAGAAAAGCTGCCTCCTAGCCTCTGAGAAGACCTCCAAGCTGCTGGAATGGAAGTGGTAGTGTAGTGCTAGGTGGTGATGAAGAAAAGGGTGTAGGACTTGGTGTTTTGAAGCTTGAATGGAAAGAGGGAGAGGAGATATGCATACAAGGCTCAAAGGGATTTTTTTCCAACCCTTTTCACCAGTGCTGGAGGCTGGTTATATGGACCAAAGAGGGGGAGAAAAGGAGGGAAAAAATGGGGGGAAAACAAGCCAAGTTTCCCCCCAAAAGTTGTCCCCCCCGGATACAGATTTTTTGGGGGAAAAAAGTATACAACTGTAATGTACTCACCCTGCGGAGCAAGGTCGGCCAAGTTTTGGAGCTGCAGGTGGCCAGCCGGCCACCCCCCATGGCCAGTCGGTCAGGGGTCAAAAAGGCCAAGGTGAATTAATGGCCGGCCACCACAAATTAGTGTCCTCCCAGATGTCCTCAACACAGCCCTGTGGTTCAAAATTGGAGGAAGTGAAACAGGAAAAAGAACAAGCCATTTTTCAAAGGGGTTCAAAAGGTTCAAATGAAATTACTGGCCGACCATGTGATATTTGTGTCCTCCCAGGTGTGTACAACACAAATTTGTGGTTTGGAGCTGAAGAAAGTGGCCTTAGGGTGGTCAACAATGGCTTTGGAGTGAGAAAAATAGGCGTCGGAGAGCGATGAAGGAATATAACTAGTCGCTGAAACAATTACTGGCCTCCCACGCTTCTACGACCTTCCTGGTGATAAAACAGAGGTCCCTGCCAAAAATGAACAAAAATCGATGCAAAATGAAGGTTCGGGGGCCGAAACGCGCAGTCCGAGGCCTCGAAAATCAACTATTAGGCACTGGGAGTGGTGTTCGACCACGAAGTGGGTCTCTCAGAACACAGTGTCCCTCAAAAGGGAGTAAATAGGATGCATGCCAAAAACCGGAGCAAACGGAGGTAGTTAGGCGGTCCCGAACCGAGACACACGACCTGACGGCTCCGAAAATCGGGAACCGGGCTCCGAAATGGGCAAAATGGCCTACGGCCACAAAATGTAGCCCATGGCCACCGAGAGATGATCTACGAGACCTCTCCCTCCCCTCAGGAAGAGAAAACAGAGCCTGATTCGCAAACCGAGACAAAGCACAGAAAAGCCTGAAAGTTCGGAGACAGGGCTCACGGCCGAGACTCTGAGACCTCTTGGATGAGCACGATATGCAACATCACCAAGCACTCAATCGATGACGTCTGAGTCTTAAGGTCGGTCAAAAATGGGGTGCCTACAACATCATTGAAAATTCAAAGCAAGTACAAAAGGTGGGGCCTCAGCCCGATTACAATTTCTTTCCAAAAGCAAAGAAAAGGAAAAAAGCAAAAAGAAGAAAAATACAAAGTCAGTTAAACAGGTCATCAAGATTGGCATCAATATCTACACGGAGCCCGGTTTCATTCGGTAGCGCGGTCTCGATTGGAAGAAACGGTTTGATGGGGCTTCGCTAGTCAGTCGTCTTCCACCAATAGCTCAGAACCGACCGCTCGGCAGGTCATTGATAACCGGGGTATCCTTTGGCGCGGCTTCTTCTTCATCATCATCTGAGTCCTCAAGAAATTGTTGCTAAAGGGCAGCAGCATATTCCGTCATAGAGCTTGGAATGACGTATGCTGGAGTGTTGAAGACCTCGGTCTCTGGACCATGACCGAGCTGCTCTACAACCGCCCTACAACCGCACTTGAAGAAGAGATCCTTGGCAGCTTCACATTGTTTAATGTAAGTCGCCCCCCCTCCTTGAAACCCCGGAGCTCAGCGTCATCAGCACTCTTCTTCACCTGCTCTATTTCGGCGTTTTTCTTGCCCTCAAGTTTAGCAAGTTCACGCAAATATTTGTCTTTTATAACGGCCGCAGCTTTTTGTTTTTCTGCTTCAGCCAAGCTAATAAGTCCGGTCAGACGACCGTTTTCGGATTTGAGCTTGGTTATTTGCTGCCTGGCTTGTTCTAGCTCGGCAGTTTTTTCAGTTACTTCGGCCAGCGCTTGCCTTGTAGTCTTACGAAGTTCAAGCACTCGCTTATGAGCAATGTGGCTCTTCTACATGGCCTACAAAAAGAGGGGGAGACTTGTAATCAAACTGAGATAAAAGTTGAGCAAATTAGAAAGGTTAACAGAAGAAGCTACTTACAAGAACCATGGATTTCGTGGCCGAACAGATGGCCCTTAGTTCGGTCAGATGTTGGTGGTGCTCCATGTCTGCTGGAAGGCAAACACTCTTGGCAAGGTTAAATGCCATTAAGTGATATTTTTCAGCGACCACTGAGTCAGTGTCCTGAATATCTCGGCTTTGAAATGTAAGTTTGGGTGCCCACTTGGAGGAGCTGGCTCGGTCGGAGCGCTCCGGTTGCGGGCTCGGTGGAAGGCTTGGTGGAAGAATGGTTTCATCTTCATCAACAAGCCGTTGCTCGGTTGGGGTAGTCCGGGCACGCTTGCTTGGACGGGATGAGGAGGGTTGTTAAGATGGAAGGGCTACCACGGTCTCAGTGGATTGACCGGTTGGTGGTACACCGGCTTGGTGAGTTTCGGTTAGCAAAGCCCTTACTTTGTTCTTCTTTGCCATCTCTTGTTCGGCAGTAGTTCGAGCCAAGTTGATTTGAGGCAAGTTGGGGTCTGGTTCAGGGGAGGCTTCTAGTAAAAAATCTGTTACTCTGGCTTTTCGTCGACTGCTGTATCTGTATGTCGGTTAAAAGTTCAGTAGCTTAGCCCAACTTCTTTTGGGGTATCGTAGTGCGGCACGAAGTACGCCTAAGTTGGGGTAGCTATACAGTGATTTGAGATGGGCTGAATTTGCATAAAAAAGACAACTGTCAGTTCGGTTGAGGAATAGAAAACCGAAATAAAGAAGAACATGCAATAGAGCCGAAGTAATTATACCGGGGGTTCCTTTATCCCAGTTTATTCTACGACCTGGGATCTGGGCTTGGTGATCTTCGAAATTCCCAGATACCCAGAAAAAATCATCGTCGTTCAAATCTTTATCCGGTGTGTCCTTTATTATTTTCTCTCGACGGCGGCGTATTCTTAGATAATAGACCCAGCCATCTTCTTTTGATCTTATGGAGTACTGATGGAAGAGTTCGGCTAAGCCGAGGTTAATGCCAGCCCGGGGATTTAGCTCGGCTATGCCATTTATTATACGGTATGAGTTTGTGGAATGTTGGGTTGGTCATATCCTAGTTTGCCTAAGAAATTCACAAAGCAAGGGTTGAACAGGAAATCTTAGTCCGGTTTCTATTATGGATAGAATGGTAAAAGGTACAAAGCCATGGTTTCCCCATGGTGTGTCATCTTGCTTAGCCAAAGTGAGATGGACATCATTAGGAATATTATACTCCATTCGGAATTCGGCCAAGCCACCAGGTGTTTCTACTAAAAACCTATATTTGCCCATTTGTTCTTAAGTTATGTATAAATTAAGCTGAGTGTAAGCTCTGTCGGAGAAAGGTGCTGAGTAGCTCGGTTGAGCGCTCAAAAAAGTGTCTGGGCAACCTAAAGTCTGCAAAGTGAAAAACAAAAGTGTTAAGTACAGATCGTATGACCGTGCTAAAAGAAATAAAGGCAAGATAAATATAGTCCTAACTCGGTTTGAGGAGAGGGTTCGATAGCTCAGTCTGAGCAAGGGGTTTGTTATTCCGGTCTGTGCAAGGTGTTTGTTATCTCGGTTGTTGCAAGGGGGTTTTGTTATCTCGGTTTGTACAAGGGTTTTTGTCAGCCCGATTGAGCTTCTAGGGGCAGCGCTCTTAGTTCGGTTCGAACTATGGGGGCTGGCCTAGTCCCAAGTTATAGCTCGGCCATGGTTGAGACTATCGAACACCCTATTACGTAGACTTAGTACGGTTTGTTAACTCGGCTAAGTTAAATCAAAAGATGGTTTGACTTGTTAAAACTACTGGTATATAGCATGAAGTGTTAGTTCGGTTGAATGGTCTGCCTAGATTGACCTCCACTACAAACAACTTCCTAGTTCGGTTATATTATGATTATGGATCAAAACTAATGTTTTTCATATTATTTCTTGAATCAAAGTGGTTTTATTACTAAGTTTTTGCAGAAAACGCTAGGCAAGGCAGAATAGAAGTAAAAAATGTGTTTTGCAAAAACACATAAAACAAATACTATGGATCAAACAAATACGAAAATGAGAAAAAAGAGAATAGATTTCTGAAACTTACCAGAAGGAGAGGAACTGGACGTTGAAATGGGCACTGGAAAGATTCACGAGCTCTGTGGTTGCAAGTTTGAGAATCAGAGACAAAAGAGAGAGAAAGAGGTGAGCAGTGAGTGACTGATTCAGAAGTGTTAGGGTTTGTTTTTGTGTAGAGAGAATGGAAAAGGCGGGAACTGTTCAAAAAACACGGAGTACGAAGACGGCGTGACAGCTGCATTAGGCCAATCAGGGTGTGCCACGTGTCCATTGGAATGAGAAACGATTCAGTTGCTGTGATTGAAGAGACGTTTTGATCGGACAGGTACAACTCGGTGTGAATTTAGCTCGGTTGGAAAGGCTAAAAGGGTTTTTAGCTCGGCTGGAAAAGCTAAAGAGTTTTAGTTCGACTGGTAAGGCTTAAGAATTTAGCTCGGTCGTTAGGCTAAAATTGTTAGCTCGGCTGATGAACAGATAATCCCTATCATGCTACGCAGATGGAATTAAGGGGCAATTGAGAGGGTAATTTATATGAAAATTGGGCCGAGCTAGGCCATGGGCCGTTATGGGCCAACAGTACGAAGGGCTGAGTAAAGAGGTGTAAAGTTACTCCGGTCCGCAAGAGGTGTAATGTTACTCTGGTCCGCAAGAGGTGTAAAGTTACTCCGGTCCGTGAGAGGTGTAAAATTACTCCGGTACCAGAGAACTTGCGGTAAGTTCAATCGTCACTCAAAGTTATCCCGGTCGGGACCGGAGTATTGGTTATACCGGTCAAGACATACCATGGTTAGCATTGGGAGAGCCGAGGTAAGAACAGTAAATGGAAGAGCCGAGCTAAAGTTATCTCGGTCTAGTTTGAGGCTTGGCATAGCCATGCTTACCTCGGTCATATTGAAGTCTGACCACGGTAAAACCATCTCACTTGGTTTATGCAATGAGGGGGGTGTTGAAGGATAAGCATTATCTTTCAGGAGTATGAATCCTAGGAGGACTCTACATGGAGGAGTACAAGTCCTACTAGGATTATGCCACACAGAACCTACAAAAGCTTACAAACATCACCTATGGAGAGGTAACACAACTTTGATTCTCGAATTCACAGAGCTTTTTGTCTATTTGTCTATTTTGCTGACTTAGGCATCAGAGAGGTATCCGGCACACACCCGCCGGCTAGCTTACGTTTGTGTTTTCAAGGAGTAAAGTGACGTCGTACGAAGGAGCGCAATTTTGATTAACAGGATTATACGAGAAGGTTTATTTCTTTCCCGTACATATATACATACAATATAATATAATTAACTTTAATCAAGTGGAGCACATTCTTTATTTAAGAGTTTGTTTGGGATGATCTATATTAATATATATTTTTTATCTTTTTATTTTTTTAGGTTACATTATTTTTTTTATTTTATTTATATATTTTTTTATAAAAAGTCAAAAAGTACACTTTTTGATTATCAAGAATAGCGTGGGGGGAAATTTGAAAGTGTATATTATATAATTTATGTGCAGAATGAATTTAAATCAAATATTAATATTTTTGGATAAATATTCTAAATTTATAACGTTACTATCAAGGCCTTAGGCAAACACTTAACCCTAGCTAACAACATCTCCAATGATAAATGCTATAATAACATTGTTATTATTATAATTGGACAATTTATTGTCAAATTATAGTAATGGTGTTCCAATAATCACATGCTAGTTTGGCAAATCTCAATCAAATTTCCTTCCAATTTTGTAGATGTTGTTTGGATATAGATTTTTAGTATTTTTTTTATTGTTTATTTATTGTCTTTTATGACCTTTTTCTTAAAAAAAATTAAATATTTACATTCTACTTGAGTAGGCAAATTTGAAAGATAAAATAAAATAATTTGAAATATATATATATAATTCACACTACCATTCACATAGCACTACAAAATTTTTATTAAAAAAAAAATAACTACATTAAAAATTAAAAAATATAATTCGCAAATACTTCACAAATAAAACTCACAAACTCACAAATTCTAGCCGTTGGATGAGATCAATGGCTCACAAATACTTCACAATTTTTATATTTTTATATTTTTTTTTTCTCAAAACCCCAACACTCTCTCAGTCTCATCATTCTCTCTTGATTTCTAGAACCTTCACCACTGACTCGCCCTCTGTCTCTATTCTTTAAGAAACCCAACAGCGTCTTTCTCTCTTTTCTAAAATCACTCTCTCTCACACCATCTTCATCCCACTATTCTTTATCTAGCAACACTGTTATCTATTCCTCTCTCACTCACACTCATCGATCCCCTTTGTCTCCTCTTATTTCCACAAACCCAAATGATCTAACGATCCAAAACCCTAACGAAAAC
Source organism: Camellia lanceoleosa (assembly GCA_025200525.1). NCBI lineage: Eukaryota > Viridiplantae > Streptophyta > Magnoliopsida > Ericales > Theaceae > Camellia > Camellia lanceoleosa. Next base: position 45,351 of record JANUSC010000070.1, read on the forward strand.
AATCCAAACTCGAAACCCTAACGAACACAATCCAAACACAAAGACGAAGAAGATGAAGCCGAAACCCTAAATGAAGACGATCCAAACACAAAGATGAAGAAACCAAAGCTGAAGCATCTTCAAATTCCATATATTTTTTAGTATAAATTTTCTTCGTATTAATTTTTTTATTTTTTACTTGAGATTGCTTCAAATTTGGAGATTGTGCTTGACATTAAGATTTTTTTGATTGATATTCCTTAAATTTGCTAAAATAAATATAATTTTTTTTGTTGATTTTTTTTTTGGGTGCCTGATTCTGCTTGATTATGAATTTAGCTTAAGAATTTATTATTTTGTTGTTTTATTTTTTGGTGAATTTTGTTTTTGTTTTGGAAGTTTTTACTGGAAATGGAGGTAGAAAAGGAGAGAGGAAGGAAACGGTTGGCTTTGGTGAGTTGACACAATTAGCAGCTGTCAAAGCTTACCATTGGAACCATTTTTACGCCACACCTACTATAAAATGGCTTTGGTAGCTCCAATAACAAACAATTGGAGATGCTTTAAAGATTAAGGTCAAGTTTGGCAACTCTAAAATAATTCATTTTTTTATTTTTTTTCATCACATCACTTTTCTACTTTTCTGCACATCTTTTTTGTAAAAAGACAAAAAGTACACTTATTTAGGTCATCTCAAACAACCTCTAAGTCTCTACTTGCTATTGCCATATCATTGCCACCTCTATCCTACAACCACATGACAACATTGTCGTCGCCACGGCTACCAAAACCATTATCATCATCAGTCCTATTCAGGATTGTCCTTGGGCTAAGGCCACTGAGACTTGTGCCTTAGACCTCAAAATTTGGCCTCAAAATAAGGCTCAAATTCATTAGTAGTATATTTAAAATTTAAATAGGCCCAATTAGTTTTTGTATATTTAAAATGTTGATTTAGGGCCAATTAAAATGGTTTCAAAAAATTCTAATTGGCCTGATTTAAAAAAATAAAAATAAATAATAATAATAATAATAATAATAATAATAATAATAATAATAATAATAATAATAATAATGTGGTTAGGCCCAATTGAAAAAAATGAATTAAAACATATACAAGTATAGTTGGCCAAAATAATGGAACAAATAATTTTTCCCTAATTTTTCTCTCTGATAAACTATTAGATTTTAATGGAATAAATAATTTTACCGTATGTCTTTATCATATTTTAATTTAATAAAGTTTTCCTAATTTGTTTGCCCTAATTTTGTTTCATTAAATTGAGTTCTATAATCTCTTTGCTATCAGATATCAGATAGTGAGTGGATTGTGTGTTTTGTGTGGAAAATTAATTATATAGTCATGTTTCCTTTTCATTTATGTTTGTTTCACTATGCTAGTGAAGTAAAATTATTATCCCACTCTTCAATTTAAACCCAATGTGAAATTATTTATGTTTGCTTCATACCGCTAGAACATTTCATTAATTAGATTTGTTGATTAATTAGTTTGTTTTGTTAATTTGAGCTATACCTTTTGGTAACTTCTTCTTCTTCTTCTTCTTCTTCTTCTTCTTCTTTTTTTTTTTTTTTTTTTTTTTTTTTTTTTTTGTACTTTGGAATGAATACATTTTGATGTTTATTTTGGTATCAATAGGAAGTAGTGGTACCAAATAGTATTAATGTAATGATATTTTATATTATGATATGTGTTACAATAGAATATTATTAATTTTAACTTAAAGTAAAATTTAAATTTAAATTATTTATTTTAATAATCTTAGTCTTATCGTTCTATAAAAGTATTACTTGAATACTTATATATAATAAATTTAGATAAATTATTTGTTGGTTTTGATAATTTTAGTTTTTTTGTGCTATAAAAGTATAATTATCATATAATGGTTTTATACGATATATGTTAAATTATAAAATAGTAAAATAAATACTCATTTTGTTATAAAAAATAATAGTTAAATTAGAAACAGAATTAGTAATATAAAATTAAAAGTGATTCTAATTATTTAATTTTATTTTTATTTTTATATTTATTTGGATAATAAAAATATGTCAAAATAGAACTATAAAAAATGTATTTAAAGATTAAATATAAATATGTTGTAATTGGATTAAGAAGAAAATACATAAATTAATTATGTAGAGTGTTGATTTTTTCTTAAATATTCTTTTTGATTTATTCATACATATTGTACAAAATTTAAATTAAATATAAATATTTTGTAATAAATAATTTTATGTTAATTAAAAAATTAAATATAAATTAATATTAAGATATCAGTAAGATAGACAAAATATAAAAGACAATTAATTTGATTTGTGCGATGCACATAATTAAACACATTCTATCTAATTTATTTATTTATTTTTATATCGATTTATTTTTTTTCAAATATCATAATAATTAAATTATAATTATATATTTAGAAAATAAGTATTTCTCAAATAGAGTCTATATAAAATTGGTGACGATAATTGAAAAGTCATTGTTTGTTATTGAAAGTGTTTGTTGTGAGTACTTGTTTGTATGACATGTATGTACATATGTATTGAATATAAGTTGATAGAAGAATAATACACAATTTCGCATTTTTTTTAATAAATATAACTATATTATTAAAATGATACATGTTAGAAAATTAAAGTATCTGATGGTAATATAGCAATATAAATTGACAATGTATGAATACAGTAACATATATAAATTTATGTTTATATATATATATATTTTTTATATTTATATACCTACATTGACACATATAAGATATCACAAAAGTAATATATGAAATCTTTTGTAACAATATAATACAGGTAACAATGAGAAATTAATTATTCATAATTAAATAATTCGTCAAAATGTAGATGTTTAGTGTTATATTTTTGTGTGTACGCACCATTTTTTAATTAGATTATTAAATTTACATAAAAATTGAAAGAAATTTGTGAATAATTTCTGTAAGATTAGAAATTAGTGAAGAAAGATTTTAAAAAAAGAGAAATTTATAGTGTTTAGTTTGGTTTGGTTTATTTTTTCAAATTGAATTTTTTTATTTTCATATTTTTTGTCTTTGACACTTATATATATATATAATCCTTTTATTTTCTTTTTAGATTCACTTAATTTAATAATTTTTATTTTTTAATTTGACTTTATGATTTAGATTCACTTAATCTAAATACATTTAGAAATGTATTCTTTTTGGAAAAAAAAAATATTATGAATATTAAATAATAATAATAATAACCAAAAATATATAATAATAATAAAATCAATACATGATTGAATTTATAAATTTTTTATCAATACTTTACTTTTTAATTCTATTTAGATTATTAAATATTAGATTTTCATGTGAAAGTATAATTTTAATATAAAATATGAAAAAATTTCAGTATATTTAATCACCAAACTTGAGAAAATATGAAAAATCAAAAATTAAAAAACAAATTTAAAAGATAAAACCAACGTAAGTAGTTTTTGTTTAGAATTTTGACCTCATACATTGGTTATTAAAGTATAATATAAAATATTACAATTCATAAAATATAATTTAAACAAAAAGAATGTGTGTAAAGATAACCTGCTAATTTTTGAGATGCAACACAAATTTCTGTTTTAAAAACGCATGTGCTTTCCTTTGTTTAGAAACGAACTAATGCATACAATTTTAAGATTCAATCAAAATTATTCATAATAATTTGATCCATGATAGAGAATTATAAATATTATATATATCTGATGGAGAATTATAAATATTATGTATATCAATATAGAAGTAGACAAATGAAATAAGAAAGAATAATTATTTTTTGTTCTTCAATTGTCATCCATGTAAAAAATACAGAGACAAATTTATATATATATATATATTTTGTTGTTGTTGATAAGAAAGGAGACGGTTTATTTATATTTATATAAGACCCTTAAAAACATATATATAGTTTTTGAGTGTTTAACTCTAAAAATAAATAGATAGTTGCTTTATATGACTCTTCATTACTTTTAGAAAATATAATAGATTTGAGAAGATAAAATTGAGAAATTTAAAAAATAAAATAACAAACATAGTAGGTTTTTCACACTTTTATAATAGTGGAATATATATATGATATGGAATAGTAAGGCGAAACTAAAAAGTGATCGGAAATGTTTTTTAGCTCGAAAATAGCCACTGAAGTTTTAAAGCCCAAAACGAGCGTCGTTTGGGCTTTAGTTTTTTTTTTTTTTTCTCCCATTTTTCGCCATTTTTTTTCGCCATTTTCGCAGAAGAGAGGAAGAGGAGAGGAGAGAGAGGAGAGGGAGAGGTCGAGTCGAGGTCGCGTCCGCGGCCCGTCCGCCGTCGCCCCGTTCGCTTGTTGTCGCCGCTGCCCGCGGCTCCCTGTCCCGCCATCGCCTCACTTCCTTGCGCTGCTGCTCGCCCCCCTCGCCTCCTCCTCGCTCGTCTTCCTCCCGTTCCTCCTTCTCCATGCCTCCCCTCCTCCATTAGGCCCCCTCCCCTCTCCTCCCTCCCTCCTCTCCCTCCTCCCCCCTCCCCCTCGCTCCCTTCCTCCTCAAAAAAAAAAAAAAAAAAACGCCGCACGCTCTCATTTTCGGAGACTTCGGTAGCTTTTCAGTCATCAATCGATTGAAAAGTGATTGCTATTTTTTTTTTATTTCCCAATTAAAGATATTTGAAAGTGAAACTATAGAAAATTATATTAAAAAATAGAATGTAAAGCATGTAGCAATATATGTAAGGTTTGTTTAAGAAATGTGTTGATTTTTTGATTTTTTGGTTATTTTAGCGTGAATTAAAAATTATTTTTTGGAAAGGATTTTATAATTTTTTTGACTTTTTGTAAGAAAAATAATATAATGATTATGAATTAAATGTAATATTTTATCTTATTAAATTAAAAAATTTATTTTATCTTTTCGTACTTAAAATAGTCTCAAATCCAACCCTTTTTCTCAAACGAAACTGTATTGGTTGAAGTTTACTTGGCAAAAGACACAGTACTGTGACTCTACAATTGCTCTCCCAAAAAAATTATCTGGTAAGTTAGACATATCACATCACTATTTGCCCCCTTATAATAACGAGATATAATCATTTTGTTTAAAACATAAAAATAAAAAAAAAATAAAAAAAAATAATATTGAGGATCTCAAATGTTTTACGAATATTTCTACCAAATATCTTATATGGTGTCAAATCCACATTGAGTTATATGAATCTCATACCTATGTGAGACATTTGATAAAAATATTAATAAAATATTTAAAATTTCTACCATTACTTAAAAAAATATTTAAAAAAATTAGTTATATGATTAAATACAATGAGCATGGTATATCACATAGAACACAAGATAGACATGTTAGAAAATTTTTCTGTCTCAATTTTTCTCAGCAGTGAACTCCAAACAAGTTGTGCCCACAGTACATGATTGGTTCATAATTATGGGCTCCATATCGACTCCACTAAAATTTGTGGATTTCCCAGTTTTAGACTAATTAAATTTCATATTTTATTCACACAATTTATCAAGTACACACATGAGTTAAAATTAGCAGGAAGATCAAGCAACAGTGGGGGTGGGGACTGCAAAATCTAAAAGAGGGACAATCTGAGAGTCAGCAATAAGGACAAAGGATTCTCTGCTGATGTCATCCTGTTTTTTCTTGTCCCTTGATGGTGTGGAAATACTTTCAAAAATGTCCCCCACCTCGCCCTGCTTTGAATTGCTTCCAAATCCAAATTGTCCCCCATTTTTATCTCTATTATAAAGCCCTCTCTTTTGTTTTGTTTGGGTAAGCCCTCTTTATCATACCATTATAAAGCCCCTTTATCTTACCATTTAGATTTTCAGACACTGATAGAAATAGCAAGTAGGAGAGAGATGGGGTTGAACCCACGTGAGGGAGTGGTCCGAGCCGTGGCTGGAGCTGAAATGACTGTGGTTAACCCAATTGATGGAGCGGTTGCAACCAAGATCGAGCCAAGGTTCAAGCCCAAGATTGGTGAGAGCTTGATTCCACCGAAGAGGAAGGAGGAGAAGAAGAAGAAGACGAAGGAGGAGAAGAAGAAAATCTTTCCAGCCTAAACCAACCCTGCCAAATCCGATTCATCATGATCGATCACTCAATTTTCTACCTGATGGTCACTTGTTAATTTTTTTACAAAGTTAGAAAAATAGAAATCGATCACAGAATCAAATACAACACTTTAACAAGAGGTGAGCCAAGTTCTATGAGATTTCTTTTGATTCTAACAGTTTCTATGAAAGTAGAAAAAAAAAATGTTAGAATTGGGCAATAACTTTAATGTAAATCCATGATTTTTTTTATATTTATATTTTATTTTATTTATTTATTTATTTTTGTAGATGGCTAAGTAATAATGGGTTGATTTGTCTAATCCAAAAAGATGGTGAAGAAAAGGAAATAACAAAATGAAATTGAGGGTGAGCTTGAATTTCTTTTCATTTCAAATTGAAGGGCAAAAGGGAAGTTTCCTTTGATGGCTTCACTTTTCAACCAAATTTGGTTATCTAGCTCAGACATGTTGGGACACCACAATTTGGCGATGCTGTTGATGAAATAGATGAAAATATTAACAATGATACAACTTCTTCAGAAAGGACTTTTTGAGAATGGACTTCATTCGAAGTCCGTCAATAAAAGGAAAGAGAATAATAAATTGTGTTTGGCAGGCAGGCTGACAGGTGCTCATTTTAAAAGTGCTGAATCTACATTTCTTATTTTAGGTCAAGTTTGACAATTTAAAAATAATTTATTTTTTTTATCTTTTTATCTTTTTATTCTTTTTTTATCACATTATGTCTCTATTATTCTGTATATTTTTTCGTTAAAAGACAAAAAGTACACTTATTTAGGTCATCCCAAACACCTCATAATTTTTAAATTGTTTTCCAAAATCTCCAACAATAAATTTCTACTCATGAAATTAAGGGCTTGCAAGCTTCTGATAAATGGACTTTTTGAGGCTGCACTACACGTATAAATTCATTCTGAAATTTTTATCAAACAGACAATTTGTCTTTGGAACGACTTTTGGGTTTCAAAAGCGCTTAGCAAAGTTCCGCCAAACACCTATCAAATGTCTCAGCTAAATTGAATTTCCAAACCCAGTACTCCATCATTTTCTTATTGATTTCATGTGTTTTCGGTTAAACAATTATAATATGAATTCAGAAAAAAAATATTAAAAAAATTAGTTTTTTAATTTTAATTGTATCAATTTTGTCTCTTAATTTTTCATATTATGTTAATTAGTCCAATTAATCGCATTAGTTAAGAAATTTGACATCTGTTAAGGGCAAAATGTTCCATTTAAAAGGGAAGAGATGATTTTAAATTAGATGTTAATTTCTTAATACTATTTTCCCTTTAACTTTAGTATAATTTTTTATTGGGTGTTATTAATTGGATTAAACTGATTCAATTTTATAAAAAAAATTAATATAATTAAAACCGGTCAATGCAGAAATTTCAAAAGCAAACTGCTCCAGAAAAGACTTTTAAGATATTAAAAATATAAAATAAAATAAACGCTTATGGAAGAATTGATGACGATGCCAAGGATGATGAAGTCCATCTCTCTAAATATTCCATGATCTCAAGGTAATCTTAAGAAAGATTAATTAATTAATTGTCATCTTGATCGTCACCAACTTGTCCAAATAGCTTAACCACACTAATCTAATGTGATTATATTGAGGACAAGAATTGCAAAAATGGACTTATTCTACTCCCCAAGTGAGTTGCTTCTTGTTCGGTGGAGCTGGATGAAAATAATTGAGAAAATTTTAGAAAATTTTATTAAAGACCAAAATAAGTTTTACTAAAAAATCAAAACCTTAATCTCAACTAATAAGGTGAGTCCAATTGATCAGAACATTTATACCTCGCAACGAGGTCAGTAGTTAAAATTTTTTCACATATATCTGAGTCTTGTTTATCGAGTATTTTTTTTTTAAGAACTTCCTCTCTTATTTTTGAAAGTTTTTTTTTTTTTTTATATCAATTATATGTTGTATTTGGTATTTATTATTATGACGGTAATTTATTAGATTTCAATATTATATTTTATATGAGTAAAATAAAATAAAAAACTTAATCTCTATTAATTATTAGATAATCTTTTATTATTCACTAGTTAGTCAAAGTTTTATGAGTTAATTACCTAAAAGTCTTATTTACATATGTTATGGTAAATCAGGTCCTATTTAAGATTTTTTGAACTAATAAGTTTTATTTAGTAAAACTGAGAATATTGTCAGTTTTTCATATTTTTAAAAAATAAAAAAATTATCAATTTTGTATAGTAATGTTTTAGATAATTGTTTCACTAACAAATATAATAATAATAAAAAAAAAAACAGAGTATAAGATTAAACTTTTTTTTAATTAATATATATTTTTTCAATTTTAAAACTGAGAATATTATCAAATTTTTTTTTAATTTTTTTTTAATTTTTTTCAATTTTGCACATCAATGTTTCATCATCATATTCCTTTATAAACACAAAAAGTTTAGTTTGCACAAAAAAGAAATCAGTTTTTTCAATTAAAAAAAAAAAAAAACATTAAGCTTGTTTGGTTTCCAAACTTAGGATTTACTTTTCAGAAAATTGAAACTAGCGTTTGGTAGAGTTTTAGAATTATAATTTGAGAATAGAATTATATTTTGAATTTGTGAATTTTGAAAATATGATTTGAGTGTGAAAAATTTGTTTGGTTATGAATTTTAAAAAGAGTTTTAAATTGAATTTGAAAATTTTGATTTGACATGTGATGTTTAATTAAAAAGTTTACAACTCATAATCAAACACGCAATCCAAAATTCTATTAAAAGTTTATAAAAAAATGAATAATTCCTGGTAGCTCGAATCTGAGGCTCGAGAGCTCTCTCTCCAAAAAAAAAGTATTTTTTTTTTTTTTTTTTCTTCTTTTCTTAAATGTTAATCTTTGGGTTGAAAACCGGGAGAGGAGAGAGAGAGGGAGAGAGAGAGAGAGAGAGAGAGGAGGCAGTCGCCCGCTGTCCTCGCCGGCCCTCGCCCTCTCCCCCTCCCTCCTCGCCTCTCGCCCCTCGCCCCCCCCCGCCCCAGCCTCCTCCTCGCTCCTCGGCCATTTTTTCTCCCTCCTCCCTCCTCCTTTGGGCTCCTCCTCCTCCTCCTCCTCCTCCTCCTCCAAGCGATTTAGGCAGATAATAATTGATTTGACGACCAGAGCCATAAATCGAAAGTTACTTTAATCATCAACGTAACGTAAAAATTTCAAAAATATTTTTTATTTAAAATATAATAATAACAGGTGCCAAAAAAAAAATTGTTCCGACCAACAGGCCGGACGTCCGGGAGACATCCGAGAAGATGACCGAGTAGACATATTTTGAAAAGTTGTGTGGAATCAATGTTTGAAAATTGTAACCAAACGCGACACTCAAACAAAGGTGTGGAATTAAGTTTCCAAAACTCTACCAAACATAGCTGCAATTTTTTGTTTTCAGTATTTTTTTTTTGTTTTTACTAAATTTTTAAAAAATATTTTAAGCATTTTTTTAAAAATTTTTAGATACATTTAACATAAATATTCTTAAAAAGTATAATATTCGAGAAAAAAAATCTTAAAAAATTCACTAAATACCAAAAATAGAAATATATATATATATATATATATAAATTCAGTACATTTTTCGTATTCTTGTATATTTATTAATTTTAAATTTTTTTTTTAACAAATATTTTACCTTTTAGATACATCTAAGTAAGATGCATCTAAAAGAATTTAAAAAATTGCTTGAAATTTTAAAAATGTTCACTAAAAATTTTAAAAAAAAAATGAAGAACAAAAAACTCAATTTTAAAAATATTTAAACCAAACACACTGACTAGTTTTTTTATTTTATTTTTGCACATTATTTTTTTTTATAGTTTTTTTTCAATTTAAAAGTTAATGTTTTAAAGTTTTGAAAATCAAAATAAATATCAAATCATCATATTCCTTTATAGATAATCATAAATGATGAACAATTATTATTTGAAAGGTAATTTTGACTATTAAAATTTTAATAGAACTTGAAAGTTTTAAAAAAATTCATTAAGACTTAATAAAATATGAATTCATAAATTAAAATTTGTGTGTGCATGCCTCAAATTTTAATCATCGCCACATGTGCCCTAACGATTCTCATTTGTCACGTGATGTGCAAATAGTGGTGTGGGGACATATTTTTTGAATAACGACACACGGCCAAAGAGGCACCGAAGTGCCAACTGAGGTGCCAAGTGTCCTGGTCATGGTGCCAGTGTGATCTCGGCTAGGCCGAGGTTATCTGCGGAGATACCGGAATCCGAGATGAACGAATAAGGAACGAGAGTTCTAGAATGGGGGAGGACCTCAGACTGGATAAGGATAAAGCTCTTAGGGAGTTTATCTTTATCTGTTGGACAGTCCAGGATAAGTATTGAGCCAGAGTCCAACAGAAACTAGGCTTCTGTCGGAATCAGGTTAGTGTTGGTTATAAAAGTAAGGCACCCTCGTAGGTCTAAGGTACGCTTTTTGTATTCTGGTTAGTGAGTTAAGCACTAATTATTATCTTTAAGAGATAACTGAGTATTGATTTGATCGTCAGAGTGCCCTCGGGTGGAAGAACCATCGCCGGAGTCTCATCTTTCTATTATAGGTCGTTTGGGCGCAATCTATTCTGCTGGTGTTCTTCAGCTAAGTACCTGGTTGGCAATGTGGTCAGAAAACAGCACACACAATTTGGTGCCGTCTGTGAGAAAGAAAATAGAATAGATGGTCAACAATAGATAGAAAGAGAAAATCGGGGACAACATCTTTACTGGAAGTGGTAAACACTTTGATCCTAACGTAGAGGAGGATAACTGCAACGAAGAAACTCGGGATCAGAATCCCGAGAAGAGAGACGTCGTCCAGGAGGGCGACATTCCAAAGAAGTCAGACCGAGTCGGATATTATTATGAGGATGACCTCTAGGTATAGAAAGATAGAAGCCTGCGGAGGGATGGCAAGATGAAGGGAATGACGAACAAATTGGCAGACCTGCAATCGGTCGTCAATTTCATGATGCAAAACAACGTCATGCAGCCACCGTTTCCATTACAAGATACACCGATTCCAGCGGCCAAAAAAGATTCCCAGAAAAGGGGGCAGCAAACAGTTCCTCCAGTCCTCCAGCACACCAGGACTAAGGAATACTCTCACTAGCCTTCAAGGGAGGTCGGACGAGGAGAGTCAATGAAAGGAGACTCTCCGAGGACACACCGTACCAAATAAGCTAAGCCCAAAGAACATCGGCATGTTCAAGGAAAGGAACTTTGTTTCGACACGACCAATAGAAGGTGGTTCAAGAGGACTCGTAACGATACTGGGAGTATCACACTGAAAAGGCTGAAATTTGTTGATAGCCGAGCTCCTGGATGAACCAAGGAGGATTTGAGGGATTACCTCCAGAGGAAGCAACAAGATGCCGAGGTAACCTCTCCGGTCAAGCCGAGAATGCCGTTTTCGGTGGAGTTGGACAAATTTGAGGCCCCGAAAACGTTCCACATGCCGAGGATCCAGATATACGATGGTAAGTCTGACCCTAACTTTCACATCAGCTTGTACCTGAACTCAATGGCATTGTACACCGGGAACGAGCTGTTGCTCTACAAAGTGTTTCCCTCATCCTTTGGGAAAATCGCATCAGACTGGTTTCACAAGTTGCCAAAAGGAATTATGAAAAGTTTGGAAGGTCTAGCCGAGATGTTCGTGGCTAGATTTGTGACAAACAAACTACAGCTATTGAGGGTGGACTCCCTGATGGATCTAAAAATTGGTGAGGATGAAAGCTTTAGGGCCTATGCCAAAAGGTATTATGAGATGTTCAACCGAATACCAGGATACAACTAAGAGGTGGCGGTCGTGTCTTTTAAGAACGACCTAAAAGATTATTGTTTGCTTAAAAAATCACTGGCAAAGACACTACCAAAAAGTATGAAAGAACTTATGGCCAGGATAGAAAAGTATGTCAGGATTGAGGAGGACACACCGGGGATAAATGCGTCAAAACAAGAGAAGAGAAACGGCTCGCCGAAGCGAGGCCGAGGTAACACTGGATATAACAAGCAAAAGACAAGATAGGCAGAAATTTGTGATCCACAAATATTCAATTCCAGTTTACAAAGTCTTGGAAAGAATCCGGAATCAGCCCTATTATAGAGCACCAGAGAAGCTTCCTGGTAAATTTATGGAAACAAGTCTGAGGAAACACTGTGCCTACCACAATGAGGATAGCCATCTAACTCAAGGATGCAGAGCCCTAAAAGCACATCTAGAAGACCTGGTAAGACAAGGTCATTTCAGGGACCTGGTAGATGAGGCTAGGACACGAGAGGAGCAAGCGAGACTGCCTCAGGCACTAGCAGCACCATAACCACAAGCAGGCAGACCTCGAGTGATCAATGTGATTCACTCAACGGTTAATGAGAACAAGATACGTAGGGAAACTCATAAGGTAAACACTTGCAACGTGTGTACCAGGTTCGGCAGAAGAAACTTACAGTAGACGAGTGCCGGGGACTAGTAGTGTCCTTTATTGAAGATGACCCAGAGATGGTGCAGCATCCACACAACAATGCCTTAGTAATATCCCTTCAGATTAGAGAGTGCTAGGTAAAGCGAATTCTAATCGACCAGGGAAGCTCTTGTGACATCATGTATGTCAGATGTTACAAGGAGCTTGGCCTTCACTAAGATGATCTGGAACAATCCAATGGTCCAATGGTCGGGTTCAATGGAATGCCGATGTGGCCCCTGGGAGCAGTAAGTTTGGAGGTGCAGGCTGGCACCAAGAAGGTAAAAACTGAGTTCACAATAATTGACACTTCCTCCTCTTACAATGCTATCCTGGGAAGGCTATGGCTGCATGCAACGGGGGTTGTTCCCTCAACATTGCACCAGCTGTTGCAGTTCCTAATAGAACATGGAATTGAGGAGGTCAAAGGAGATCAGGTACAGGCAAAGAATTGCTCCATGGTAGTAATGGAATCCACCTACAACATATGAGAAGCAGAAGTAGCAGAGATTGAAGATGAGGACATGGAGGTCCTTGACAACGTCGGCAAAGAACTGGCCGAGAAAAGTCAGGAAGCATTGAAGAAGGTCTTAGTCCAGCAAGGGAATGAACAGCGCTTCTTCCTTCTCGGCTCAAGCTTGGCCGAGGAGGAGGAAAAGGAATTAGAAGCGTTCTTGAGAGAAAACCTTAAGGTGTTTGCCTAGACACCATACGAGATGCCTAGCATTGACCCCAAGGTCACTTGCCACAAAACTGAATGTGGACAGGTCGGCTAAACCTGTCACCCAGCGAGCAATGAGGCCAACGTTAATACATGTTGAGGCAGTAGAAGAAGAAGTGGATAAACTTCTGAAGGCCAGAGCCATTCGAGAGGTAAACTACCTAACATGGCTATCAAACACGGTTGTTGTGAAGAAAAAGAATAAGAAGTGGAGGGTCTGCGTGGACTTCACCAACCTGAACAAGGCTTGTCCCGAAGACAGTTTCCTACTATCCAAGATTGATCAATTAGTGGATGCCACTTGAGGGCATAAAAGGATGATCTTCCTAGACGCTTACAGGGGATACCATCAAATAGCCATGTACCCTCCCTCCTGATGAGGAGAAGACTATATTTATCACCCCAAAAGGGCTATACTGCTACAAAGTGATGCCTTTTGGCTTGAAAAATGCAGGAGCAACTTACCAGAGATTGGTGACTAAAATGTTCAGGCATTTAATAGGCAAAACAGTGGAGGTATACATTGATTACATGGTCATGAAAACCAAGGAACCTGAGGATCATCTAGCTGACCTAAAGACAGTCTTTGATATCCTAAGGATATTTCGACTCCAACTCAATGCATCAAAGTGTACATTTGGAGTTGGGTCAGGGAAATTCCTGGGATATTTGGTCACCAGAAAGGGCATTAAGGCAAGCCCAGATCAAATCAAGGCCATCTTGGAGTTAAAAAGCCCAACGTTGGCAAAGCAAGTACAGATGTTGATTGGAAGAGCCACAGCCTTAAATAGATTTATAAGCAGAAGTTCTGACAAATGCAAACCTTTCTTCAGTCTAGTGAAGAAAGCCACAGAGTTCTTATAGACAGACAAGTGCGAAGCCACCTTGGAAGACTTGAAGAAATACTTGACCACAGCTCTAGTTCTCTCAAATCCAGTACCTGGAGAGGAGCTATTCCTATACTTAGCGGTTTTAGAACATGCAGTGAGTGCAGTAGTGATCAGAGAAGAAAAGAGAGAACAGAGGGCAGTTTACTACGTGAGTAAAACCCTAGCAGATGCAGAGACCAGATACCTACCCTTGGAGAAGTTGACACTGGCTTTAGTAATGGCCTCCAAGAAGCTAAATCACTACTGTAGACCACCCCGAGGGCTCCCGGCGTTCTGCGCCTGCGAGGGTGCGAGATTCCGGTTTGCTCTCTAGCTATTACAAGTTCGGACTCATGTCACGGTTCTGAATCTAATCTTACAATGTGCGATGTATGACCGATAAATCACCAAAGAGTCTAAATCCGGCAAATCGTTTTGGAAAATTGATTTTTATAAAGAAGTGCCAAACATGGACTGCTTTGCCAGATACAGAGTCGCCACCTAAATATTTTATTTTGAGGGAATTTAGAAAACCCTGACTCGTGCCTAAGGCCACGTGTCCGTCATTATCAAAGTTGCCTCGTCTTGGGAACTTGGGTACGAGAGGAGAAGGTTATGCAATGAGCACCCTCGCTTGCCCGATCAAAAATTAGCCTGTACTAAGCATGATATTTTGTTTTTGAAAACACATGTGCTCTTATTCTGGTTAATTAGCTAATCTTACTACGTGATGCGCACAGCATACAAGTATAGACTAGATCGCCTAATTTGGAACAAAGCATTGCATGTTCGTTTGTAAAAATAGTTTAAAGTTTGCTACTCGCAAGTAGGCTAAATTTGAGATTCAATGAATTGTTCCAATTCAAGTAATCCAACATTCACCCACAGACAATCAGGCAGTTATATCAAATAAGCAGTTAGCCTCACGGCAAGTATGCTTTCATGGTAATCAATAACACACATGCAGTATGCTAAAAGGTAAACACTCACAGTGTACTCCGAGCCAAAACAGAGAACTAGTTAGAAATCATGCATGATCCTAGTTCATGTTAAGATAGCTAATGCAACACATGCAAGAATGCAATTAAAATAGGCTCGGCTATTCTAAGATGGCATATGAAATGCAACTTGGTACATGTATTCAAATAGGAATTGAAATACAATGCAGTTAGTATGATGCACCAAGCCCGGTGCATGCAAGATAGATGAATGGATGCACACATGCAAGCATAAGGTATGCTAAATGAAATATGCCCTAAAACTAACCATCGTAAGCGGTTAAGTAAAAGGGAGAAAGAAATGGGGGCTGAAAGACATGTATCACACACACGCATGCTTATTACAACAGTTGGCCCTCTCGACGGAGGGAGCGAATAAGAAGCTAACTAGCTAACTTAAGCTAATTAAACTAATTATTACACAACCAAACTAGCTAACTAATTAAACTATTACAAAACAAATGAGCAGCTAAACGCATTAACTACTTAATTACAAGACCAAAGCATAAACTAGCTAAGCAAATTAGCTAAGTAAAACAGTAAACAGAGGTGCCCTCAGAGGGAAGAATGCATGCATGCTCGGTCGCCTCGTTCAGAAATCCGTCGCGATGCCTTAACTTGCCTCAGTTTGCAACTGTTCTCAGAATCTTACACCAAGCTCCAGAAAGCTTAAACTCCACCATGGGAACCTGTGGGAGGGTGGTCGACCACCTAGGGGTGCCACCAGCCATGGCCAACCACCTGTCTTTGCTGTGAACCAAAAAAAGTGGTCGGCCAGCTAGTTTTTCTGGCTGGTCGACCTGTTGTTGCTGCCAAACTCCAGTTTTCTGTAACAGAGAGCAAGAAAGGGCATGGCAATGTATTTGCAAGATATGTGTGCACAACCACCCTTCATATCATTTCATAAGCTCAAGGGAGTGTGGTTCTCGACCCTCGGGCCACCAATCGCACATTCCAATGCATGATGGCCGAAAGGTGAAGTTGCACGATTCAATGTAAAATGAGTGCACACATAAACACATAAAGCCTAGAACTCTATCATGTATGATCAAAAGCGTCAGCGATCGAGAATTTAGGCACGTTTCATCACTTCAAGTATGAAACGTCCCTCGTTTTCCGTATTTGGACTAACACCTATTCTAAATACAATGCAACAAATAACATGGCATGGCATACACAATGCAACTATGCAAACAAGGACATGGCATACACAACGCAATGCACTATGATTAACTACAATGCAATGCACGCAAGCATAATGGAATGCAACATAAGTATACAAACATGCAATGCAAGGGACAAGCATGCAACAACATGATCAAACCACGAATGCCAATAGCATACATACTCAATGCAAAGCAACATAAACAACCTATCAATGCTAATGGCATGTAACAATATGTAATACAACAATGCAAACAACACGGCATGCAATGTAGCTAGCTCAAATTAACAATGCTAATAGCATGCATACTCAATGTAAAGGAACATAAGCATGCTAACAACATGAAAACAAACATGCTAACAACAATATGGCATACACAATGTAAAAAACATGGCATACTCAATGCGATAAACTACATGGCATACACAATGCTAAATGGACTTAAACCAAAATGGATAGACCTCAGTTATGCCCAAAACAGTGGCCATAACACCAAAATAAAGGCACAAAAGGCAAGGCATGCATGCACAATGCATTGGCCAACCAAGTAGGCCTAAAAGCACAACCCTCGAGAAGGCTCAAGGAGTGACAAATGCGGAAGTGTAACAACACTAAATGCACTAAAATTAAGTAAGAAATGATGACAAATCATTTAATCAAACACAAGTATAGCATGCAAAGGTCCTAAAGCATGAAAGCTAATAAGGAGGACTACAAAGGAGGCATGCAATACATGGCACAAATGCATGAACCAAACATAGGCAGAGCTGAAATAGGTCAAGATAGTTACCAAAACATGCTGAGATGAGGGCTCAAAGGCCTAGGCATGCAAGCATACACACTTGGCCACAAACAAGGCAACAGTGCTCAAAACTCAAAGGCACTTAAAGAGTGAATGAAGTGGGAACATGGCAATGCTACATGCTCTAAAATAACATGGTAAATGATTCCAAATCATGTACACAACACAAATGAAGCATGCTGTGGTACCCAAAGCTTGAAGCTAGCATATGCATTTGTACTACAATTATGCAAATCATGAAGCATATGGCAAAGGCAACTCAAAATAGTCCTAGAACATGTCAAAATGATACTAAAACATGTATGGAAGGAAGCCAAAATATGCTAGCATAAAGGACATGAAGCATGGAATATGCAATGCAAATAAGGTGGATTATACTACACCTATTAGAACCAAGCATGGGATGGCTTCACCAACAAAAATTAGAGTTATATCATGGCAAAATAACCCTAAATACACACTGAAATTATAGCTCGCAAGCTTAGGCATGAAGGCATACGCAATGACTCACGTTAAGGCATAAAGGACCAACACTCCAACGCATTGAATGAATGAAAGATGCAAGTGTACGACCACACTACATGGACTGAAATCACATTACAAATGATGCCAAATCATTCAAATAGTCCAAGTAATGCATGCTAGTGGACTTGATGCACAAAGCTAACAAGCTAGAATGCATTATAGATATACAAAGCAAGTCATGCATGGTCAAAACAACACAAATCAGAGCTAAAGCATGTTAAAACATGGACAAAAGCTTCTTGATGTTAAGCCAAAAGCATGCTAGAATAACATGTTAAAGCATGGCACATGTTAGGCTAAATTATGGAATTGCAATATAAGTGCATAGAGCATGCAAGGGGTGACCAAACCAAACCCTAACAGAAGTATAACATGGCAAAATATCACCAAAAACATGCTTAAATGGACACAAAACAAGCTAGAATAACATACTACTTCATGAAGCATACAAGACTAGTTTGTGTGATTTACACTACAAGTGTATCAGGCATGTATGGAGTGACAAAACCAAGTAAAAACAGTAGCATGCCACAACAAAATAACCCCAAATACATGCTAAGATAAGGCCAACAAAAGCTTAACAAACATACTCAAACATGAGGCATATGAAGCAAGTATTCAAAACACAAGGAGAGGAGATGACCCTCTCCTATTAAGGACCTCAAAACCACCTTTCCACCACTGAAAATCCTCTAGATTTTAGTGGTAGAAAGGTCATACAAAGGCTAGAAAAAGAGCCAAAAGGGATGGCTCAAAACAAGGCCTAACAAGGCCTAAGAGGAGGTGGACCACCCCCAATGCAAAAGTGACCTTAACCAAACATCACAAAGACTGAAAAATAGAACTTTTTGCAATAGAAAGCTAAGCTTAAATCAGCATGAAAATAGGTCCAAAAGCTTAAGCAAAAATAGGGGTTTAAAAGGTTAAAAGCTCATTGCCACCTTCAAAATTGCAACTCTAGCCACTTTTCTGAGCTCAAACCAGTCTAAGAACTCCAAAACCAGCTCCTAAGCACCTCAGCAACCAAAGGGTGGTGTTTGAGTGTGTGTTTGTGTACAAAAGTGAGACAAAATGACACTTTAAGTCACAAAACAAGAACAAACAAGAAAACATAGGGACAAGTGTGTATCTATCACTCAAGCCTTAAAATTCTGAACCTAGAGGAGGGAGGAGGTGGTTCTCTTTTATAGAGAACAAAAGGTAAAGCTTCTTGAGGATGCTAAGGGTCCAAGGCCATCCCTCCATACACGTGTATGGAGGATGGTTTCAATGCCCTTTAGCTGTGCCAGTTGCAGAAAAATATCTCCAAAAAGGTGACAAAAAGTAGCCGACCACTTGAAGTGGTCGGCCAACTACTTAAAGTGGTCGGCCGACCACCATAAGTGGTCTTCCAAGACAACAAGTGGTCGGCCATGGTGGGAGAGAGTCTAGACACTGAAAACAAGGTGGTGGTGTGGTGGCCGACTAGAAAAGGTGGCCCAAAGACCAAGAAAGCCAGTTGTTAGACCAGAAAACTGGCTGGCGGGAAGAAAAGTGGTCTCCAAGGGAAAATATTGGTCTACCAACCTTGTACCACCTTTCAAACAAGGAAAACAAGGTTTGTACCACAAACAAACCAAAACGGATGCAAGACGAAAGTTCGGGAGGCAAAGCGCGCAGCCAGAAGCCTCGAAAACTAGTCTACGGGCATCAAAGGTGGTTTACGACCACAAAAGTGGTCTCCCAAACCACAGTGTTCCTCTAGGCAGAGGCAACAATGTGTGGTTTAAAAACCACGCCAAACGGAGAACGTTAAGCGGTCCCGAGACAAGGTGCGCGGCCAAAGGTTCCAAAAATCAAAAACTGGTCTCCAAACAAGAAAAGTGGCCTACGACCACGAAAAGTGGTCTACGACCACAAGAAGGGGTTTACAAGACCTCTCCTTTCCTCAGGCAAGGAAAACAAGGCTTGGTCCGCAAACCGAGCCGAAACACAAAGAGTTTAGAGGCTCAGAGGCAAGGCACTCGGCCAAAACTCTAGAAACTCGAAACGAGCATAACATGCATTATCACGAGCGCTCAAACGATGACGTCTGAGTCTTAAGGTCGGTCAAAAATGGGGTGTCTACAACTACTTCCAAGCCCATAAGATTGTGGTGTTAACTGAGCATTCTTTGAAGTCCCTATTGCAACCAGGAAATGTGACAGGTAGGATAGCCAGATGTGCAGTGGTGTTGGGCCAATATGACCTGGAATTCAGACCCAGTACAACAATTAAAGGCCAAGTTTTGGCCAACTTCATGGCCGAGTTCACACCAGGTGCCATCATACATCGGGCTCCGTTGAGTCGAGATATACGATGTCCAGGTGAACAAAGAGAAACCCAATTGGGGATAGCCAAATAGAGGAAAGAAGAGAAACTCAGGCCCTGTAGTATTTACGTCAGTAACTCCTTCCATTTGTTTGTTGACAGAAGTTCAAACCGACAAGGAGTGGGGGCAAGAGTAGTGCTAGTATCGTCGGATGAACAGATGCTAGAACAATCCATTCATTTGGGGTTTAAGGCCACAAACAACGAAGCAGAGTATGAAGTACTGATAGCAGGGTTGAAATTGGTAGCAGCAATGGAAGCCGATGAGGTAATGGTCTTTTGTGACTCCCAACTTATCGTCAACCAAGCAACAAGCAAATACGCAGCCCGAGATGAAAGGATGGTGGCCTATGTAAATGAGGTGGGCAGACTGATGGCATTGTTCCAAAATTGCCAACTATAGTGAGTTAGCCGAGATGACAACAGCCATGCTAGTGCCTTGGCCAACCTGGCTAGTGCAATGAAACTAGGAAAGGCAAGAACAATAATGGTTGACTACTTGCTAGGTCCAAGTATAGAACCACTAAACACAAAACATGAGGCAATGCGTGTGAAGATGGAACCAAGCTGGATAGATGCAATAATAGTATTCCTTAAAGAGGGGAAACTGCCAGATGATCATAAAGAAGCACACAAGATCATACTTAAGTCGTCAAGATTCAGTCTGATAGCAGAAGGGCATCTTTACAGAAGATCTTTTACTGGACCCCTTTTGAGGTGTGTGCATCATTCACAAGTTGAAGACTTCTTGTATGAGATACATAGAGGAGTATGTGGAAGCCACACTGGGGGCAGGTCACTTGCTCATAGGGCCATTACTTAGGGATACTGGTGGCCCTATATGCAGAAAGATGTTGAAACTTATGTTAGAAAGTGTGAGAAGTGTAAACAGTAAGCTAACCAAGAGCTTCTGTGCAAAGTACAAGATCAAGAATTATTACTCTAGTCCAAGCTTCCCTCAAAGCAATGGTCAAGCAGAAGTATCCAATAAGGTTATCTTGGATGGGATCAAGAAGAGGCTGGAAGTAGCAAAGGGAAAGTGGGTGGATGAGCTGCCCAATGTACTCTAGGCATATCGGACTACGCTAAGAAGATCAACTGGGGAATCCCCATTTGCTATGGTTTATGGCACAGTGCCAATAGTCCCATTAGAGGTCGGTATCCCAGGGATTAGAACCTAAGGAGTAGAGAATAGGACTAATGATGCATTTTTAGCCCGAGATCTGGACCTATTGGAAGAAAGAAGGGAGAAAGTAGCAATTCAGCTGGGGGCATACCAGTAGCAACTTACTAGGGCTTACAACAAGAAGGTCAACCCATAAGAGTTTCAAGTTGGGGACCTTGTCCTGATAAAGGTCGTCAGCAACAAGAAGGATCCCAGAGAGGGCAAGCTTGGCCCAAACTAGGAGGGACCTTATAGAATCATCTCAGTCTTGGGCAATGGGGCATATCAGCTTGAAGACAGTGAAGGCAAAGTATTGCCAAGGCCCTAGAATACTTGCAACTTGAAGTTCTTCTATCATTAAGATTTCATTTTGTTTCTTTCTTTAAAATCTTTGGTTATTAGCTGAAGTAATTAATAAAATTTTAGCTTGATTTTTTATTTCAAACTTGTGTAAAACGATTGAGCAGTCACTTAGCGATGTTTCTGATTGAAACATGACAAATAACTTAGACTTATTATATGGTAGAGTTGAAATATACTTGCATATAATAGAGTTGAACTAAGTTAGCGATATTTCTGATTGAAACATGATGAATAACTTAGACTTATTATATGGCAGAATTGAATTATACTTGCATATAATAGAGTTGAACTAAGTTGGCGATGTTTCTGATTGAAATATGACGAATAACTTAGACTTATTATATGGCAGAGTTGAATTATACTAGCATATAATAGAGTTAAACTAAGTTAGCGATGTTTCTGATTGAAAAACTTAGACTTATTACATGGCAGAGTTGAATTATATTTGCATATAATAGAGTTGAACTAAGTTGGCGATGTTTCTGATTGAAACATGACGAATAACTTAAACTTATTATATGACAGAGTTGAATTATACTTGCATATAATAGAATTGAACTAAGTTGGCGATATTTCTGATTGAAACATAACGAATAACTTACACTTATTACATGACAGAATTGAATTATACTTCTATATAATAGAGTTGAACTAAATTGACGATGTTTTTGATCGAAACATGACACTAAATACATATCAGTTAGATTAACAATGACCGAGATTGTTAACCTCGGCCAGTCTCTGCTTGAATCTGATCTCCGCGACAAGATCACAAGTATATACTTAATGTGAACATAAGTGAAACTTAAGTTCACATTAGGGGGTAGAGAGTTAGAGAATAATGCTTGGAAGTTGGAATTTACAAGCTAAGGTTGGTTTAACACTTGTTGAAATTTTAAGAAAAATTTACAAGTTGAAGTTAAGCTAAGGTTATGTTGAAAGAAGTATCTACGTACTTGCCGAGATTACCATGTTGCCAAGACTTGGAAAATAATGGAAGACAGAAGTCTTGATAACTGAAAGTGAAGTGGCATATTTTAGATAAACACTTGTGAAAACTTTCTTACAATGTTTTTCAAGTGTTAAGACAAGGCCGAGATAAATATTCAGCAGATATATCCGAAGTATTTTTACCTCGAGGAGATTGCACAGTTAAGGTGTACTTCGAAGACATACAAATTATTCTAAGTATGGAAGCAGTAGAGCTTACAAACATATAAACACTTGAAAAAAAAAGTTGTACTTGCATTAAAAGAAGAAGAAGGGCACTTCGGCCTACAAAAAGACTACTTGTTCTGATTACAAAAGTGGCACTTCAGCCAAATATGAAAACTGAAAACAGTGTTCAGAAAATTATTAAGTACAAAGAAAAAGATTATGGCAAGACTACTCGGCGTCTGTGGCGGGCTGTGTCTCGGCCCCAGAAGACAATTGGGGAATCTTCTCGGCAGCCTTCTCATCCTCGAGCTTGGTGTCGATCTCTCTTAGAGTCTGATCAATGCTCATCTTGGTGATTGGCACCTTGGATGTTGTCTTCTAGCGGGAGGCACCTTTTGAGACCTCACCTTTCTCATCCTGAGTCAAGTCTAGGACTTGCTCATTCAGAGTTGGGGACTTGGCCCCAACAGGATCTTCAGCAACAGCCACCTTGGCCTCTTCGTCGTTGGCTTATTCTCATTCTTCGTCGTCTTCTTCATCTTCTCCAACCTTAGCCTCAAATTGGCTTAAAGTGGATGAGAATGGCAGCACAAGTTGGCCTACGTCCCTTAGAGAAGAGTCCTCGGGGACAACCAACTCCTTCAAAGTAGCCATCCAACCAAGGGTGAAACCCTTGTTGCATACCTCCCTGACTTGTTTTTTGTAGTCCTCGTGGACGTCGACTGCCCCCTCGGCGTAGGCCTTCTCGTCCGCCGCTTTGATCTAAGTGGCTTTGGTGACCAAAGCATCTCGAAGTTTGGCTTGGGCTTCGATCATTTTGGCCTCAGCATTCTTTTTCTCAACCTTAAAGACCTCAGCGACAACCTCTGCAGCCCCTGCCCTTTTATCGGTCTCGTCTTGGGCCTGTTTGGCTGCTTTAGCCTGATTTATCAAAGTCTTTATCTTGGCCTCGGCCTGATTGATGGTCTTGAGCAAACCAGCAGCCTCCTTTGTTTTGTGGGTCAACTACTTCTTAATGTCGAAGGCCTGCATCGCGAAGGAGTGGGCGTGCTGGATCGCCTAAAAGAAATGGAAAAAACAAAAGTTAGTAAAACTCTCTAAGTATGGAAAAAATAGAAAGTACCAAGTATTAGGGGCTTACTTGTACGGAGTGCTGCAACTGCAGAGCGAAATTTTCGTATTCGCTGACCTTGGCATTGTGTTCGAGGTCTTTGGGAAGGAGCAAGGCAGTAGAAAGGGCAACGCTAATTTCGATGGCTTGTCCTCAATGGTGATTGGAGGGGCCCAGGGGGCATCGGACTTCAGGGACCTTGAGGTTACAGCAGACTCTAACCTCGACTTCTTTGATCGGGTGGATTCGAAGGGAACAGCCTCTGCGGGCCTCTTTTCGGTGGCAGAGGCACTTTTTTCTGCCTCAGCCATTTTTGAGATTAGCAAAGTGTCCTCAGAGTCTATCTGAGCCACCATTGCCTTGGCTTGGGCTTTCTTCAGCCTCTTTGGCTTCGGCTTGGGTTGAGACTGGGAAGGGAAAGATTGAACTGTGACGACATTGGGGATGTCAGCAAGAAGGTCTTCAACAACGGCCTTTTGTCGCCCCATTTTGTCGATGGAGATGGCAACGGTAACTTTAGTGCCAAGGCGGATCATTGGAAGTGCGGTTGGTGGGTTGGTTAGATCGTAGGAAGACGTCTCGGCACTTCGGCGTCTTCGGCTACGAGTCCTGCCTGTTGGTGCAAAAAATGGAGCTCGACGTCAGCATTGGCGCTGAGAGGATGGAATCAGTTGTGGAGCTGAAATAGATGGCTATTCTGCTGGGGCAAAGGTTGGTCCCTGATCTGGCCGAGGTGACGAAGTTGTAGTAGGAGTTGTAGCAGAATGAGGGGGCTTGCTCTTCTTTGGGACGGTGAGCAAAATAGACTTATAGGTTAGGATATAGTTGAGCAGTAGAGGGGCTTTTTGCTGATCAACTGGCAAACCTAACAGCTTCTTGAAATCCTTGCTGGGATAGAAGGATTTGCGGAAGTCCTTAGGTGGTTGAGGAAGAACTGCAAAATAAAACAAACAGACGTTAGAGCATACAAAAATATCAAAGTAAAAAAGACTTGAAAGCAAGTAAAGGTGACACTTGGCTCTTACCATCTCCCTCTCTGAAAACTGTTCGGCTTAGGGGATAGAGGTGAAGGTCATCATTTGGTGGGAACTCCCAATTGCCCGAGATGATGAAATAATCGTCTCTGGCGCCCTTGTTGGAATCAGGGAGGTCGGCGATCAGTTTGTATTCCGTCGACCTCGGCTTAAGGTAATAAATGTAGCCTTTTTCTAACTTAAGGCTACACATGGTATAGCAGTACTGGATGTTGGCTAGAGTTACCCTAGCATTTTCTTGGCTAGCTAAGGCAATGATACCGTTGATGACTCTGTAAGAGTTAATGGCTAGTTGCATTGGGTTGATTTTATAGTAATGAAGGACTTATCGAAAAAAGGATGTCAATTGGGAACCTAAGTCCACACTTTATAAAGGCTACTATTGGGAATGGCATGTAGTTGTCTTTGGGCATAATGGAGTCCTCCTCTCCAGCCAACCTAAGGTAAACGTTGGCAGGGATGGTAAACTCCTGCCTAAAGTATGCTAGCTTAGTTGGGGTGTCTACCCTCCACCTGAACATACCCATAAAGTCGACTAAATGGGAAGGTGTTGGATTTCAGAAAGAAGTGGATTGTTAAGGTTTGAGAGACCTCGGCTTAAACTCAGAATAGAAGCAAGGGCAAGGGCTTTTTAAGATCTAGGGAAATTTGTTCCAATTTTCCTAGGGATAGTGGCTTCTATCAAAACCCAAGCCTAAAATCTATGTGAAAATGGGAAATTGGAAACAAGAATCTGGCAAAATGCAACAAGAAAACAGAAACAAGAACATGATTCAGGCTCAAGAAGACAGAACAAGAATTCAAGAACATTTTGCAAAACATGTACAGATATACAAAGCCAAGTTCAGTGGCAAAATGACGAGTACATGTTTGGTTCAAAACCCAGAAAGAAAAATCAAGAACAGTGACAAGCTATCAAGAACGTCAAGTGTATGGACAATATGTGTGTGTATACCAGCAACAGATTGTACAAAACAGAATCATGAAACAGATGACGAATGGTGGAATTCAAACGCACAAATTAATAATCAAGAACATGAACAAGTTAGCAATGGCAGCAAATAATGCAGTTGAATTTTTTAAAGAAAAACACAGATTAATAAGAAGGAAATCAGTGACTTACTAGAAGGAAGTGACACTGGTGTGAGGTATGCCAGAGTTGAACCTTGGTGGTTCGAGTGGTAGAACAGTGGATACTTCGCCAGTGGAGGTGAACGGAAGTGGTTGCAGAAAGCTTTGAGAAGATGACAATGGTGGTTTAGAGAGAGAAAAACTTGAAGTACAGAGAGAAATCAGAAAATGTGAAGTGAAAAGACGAAGAGAGAGGGAAGTGATTTTGTCAAAACACGAAAAGGCGGCAAATCGCAACGGCGCACGCAAGTGCAATGCGACTTAATGGCGTGTGTCAGGTATGGTTCAATGGGGAAGAGATGCATAGCAAAAACGGTTGAATTACTGTGCATAATAGCTCATACGCGTATAAAAACTCTTGGAGTTCTTGATTTAATGAAGTAAAGACCTTGGCTAGGGGGACGATCTTGGCTAGAGAACTTGGAATAACTTGGTTCTTGGTTCTAAGGCGTTGATGCAAACACACTAAAGTGTTTATCATATGGAAGCCGATGTGTGATAACCTCGGTAATAAAGGGTAGAGCAAGCTTAGCCGACGTGCTATATGGTCAAGTAATATAAGTTCCATCACCTCAGGATGCCGAGGTAATAGAACCTAGAGGGCAGTTGTGGGGACATATTTTTAAATAACGACACGTAGTTAAAGTGGCACCGAAGTGCCAGTCGAGGTGCCACGTGTCCTGGTTATGGCACCGAGGTGATCTCGACTAGGCCGAGGTTATCTGCGGAGATACTGGAATCTGAGATGAACGGATAAGGGACGAGAGTCCTAGAATGGGGGAGAACCTCAAACTGGATAAGGATAAAGCTCTTAGAGAGTTTATCTTTATCTATTGGAGAGTCCAGGATAAGCATTGAGCCAGAGTCCAAGAGAAGCTAGGCTTCTGTCGGAATCAGGTTAGTGTTGGTTATAAAAGTAAAGCACCCTCGTGTGTCTAAGGTACACTTTTTGTATTTTGGCTAGTGAGTTAAGCACTAATTATTATCTTTGATAGATAACTGAGTATTGACTTGATCGTCGGAGTGTCCCCGGGTGGAAGAACTACCGCCGGAGTCTCATCTTTCTGTTACAGGTCATTCGGGCGCAACCTATTCTACCAATGTTCTCCAGCTAAGTACTTGGTTAGCAGTGTGGTCAGAAAACAACACACATAGGTGGTTATACTGATGTTTATTCTATCAGCATTTATCTTCATTAGTTGTTTTGGAACTCATTTTAAAATTCGAGTAAATTATGCCAATGACCCTCCACCATGTTGGAGTATTTGTCAAGATACAGTCTTAAATTGGATAAAGAGTAGAAGAAGATCAATTTTAATATTTATTAAATAAGTTCTTCATTTAGTGGCTTAAACTTTTAAATGTGTATGAGTTTTAAATAATTATGTTGGACTTTGATATGATATCTATGGACTCTAGAGTTTCTCCTCTTATTGGATTGAACTAGTATTATTGTGCGCTAATGGTTTCTTGATTCTCTAATACAACTTTAGAACATAATTATATTAATTTCTTCTCTTCATAATGTTAAAGTGTGAAAAATTAATATAAATGGTGTGTTGAGACAGAAAAATGTATGCCATCTAAATCATTTTTAGTTATTTTAACTTTACTAAAGGGAAAATTGTGTAAGGGTAAATTACAACTTTAAATTTTAAATGTTTTAATTTGATTCAAATTTCACGTTGATCCTTATTGTTTTAATTTAAATAATTCAATTTTTACACTTTAACTCTAATTTCGATTTTGTTCTTCCACTCTAGTTGAATTTTAAAATTAACAATTTTTGAATATTTGTCAATCCTTTTAGATGTACATAGGGGTGTAAAAATGGTCTGCGGTCTATTGGGCGGCTCGAAGCTCGACCGAAGCCCTAGGTGGGTTAGGCCTGGTTAGGCTCAGGCTCGAGCTCAACTCGAGACCTTAGGTCTAGGTTATCATTTTGAAGCCCGGCTCGGCCTATTAGCTAGTTCAAGACTCACTCAAAGTCCAGCTTACTTGAGACCCAGAGTCATTTTTGGTAGAAAATAATAAAATTTTAGTGAAAAAGATAATAAAAAAAATTTTTTTAAAAATGTTTAGGTCTGCCCAGGCCTAGTCCAAGCTTGAGCCCTGGCCTAAACCCACCGGCCTGTTCAAGGCCGGAATACCCCTTGGGCTTGAGCTTAATTTTCTAGACCGTGGGCCAGTTTGGCCTGACCTGAATTTTGGTAGGAGTTCGTGCAACCTGATATGAGTCGACCTAAACCTGGGCCTAGGTGGCCTGGACCAGGCTAAATTTACACCTCTAGATGTACATATAAAAAATTAATAAAAAGTTGGATAAAATGATCAAATTGAAATGGAATTAAAGTGTAGGGAACAAATTATTTAAATTAAAACAATAGAAATTAAAATGAAATTTGGGTCAAACTACAAAGGTAAAAAATATAATTAATTATACCAAACTATGGAGCTTTATTGCATTTGTTAAATTGCACAAGTGATCAGTATAATTTATGTTAGATAAAAATTGATTGGCAATGAAAAAAAGGTGGTAGAAAAACATGTTTTTTTCCAAAAAATATATATATGATAAAATGAAGTAGGTTTTACTTACCTCATAGTGCTGAAAATAGACTTGCTTATGATTAGGGGATTGTAAATTCAACTCTCCATATATGTCAACCTAACAATTTAGTAACTTCCGTTCATTAAAAGAAAGAAAAAAAAAGAGATATTACTTACTTACCACACAATATAATCATAGTAACCAATTTTTTAGTATAATACCCAAACCCACTAGTTTTGTATAGAACCTCAAAAAAAAAAAAAAAAAAAAAAAAAACTTCTAAAAAGGCCAGTGGCATTCTAACGACTTGAATGTTATGCTAGGTTAGAGAATTTAGGGGGAAAAAAAGAAAAAATAGGTGAAATCTAAATAAAATATGCGTATATTTTATCTAGTTTCAAACATATTTTTCCTTTTATTTTTTAAATCTTCCAACCAAATATAGCAAAAAGAAAAAATTCTGATACTTTTTTCTATGCACTGTCATAGCAATTTCATAGAAATTTCCATCGCCCAAAACAGTAATTCAAATTGAAATGGCATACTAGTTAAAAATCAATATATATATATATATACAACCTTCTCATGGAAGTAATTTTGAAAGTGAGCTAATGTCACTTTCGTATGTCCCTCCCAAAAACTACACCCAAATGGAGATAAATATTTATATAATAGAGTATGAGAGTTTTCAAAAATATGTCAAAATATCTTAATGATACATTTTGTTTCAAGTGTTGAGATTAATTTCTGAATTCATCAATAATCAAAATTTCTTAATTTTCACTTACTTATATTTTTTCTCCCTTTTTATTCACTCATGCAATCTCTCTCTCTCTCTCTCTCCCTCCCTCTCTCTCTTCCCATCTTCCTTTCTCTTTCCTTTTTATTTTTTTATTTTTTCCTTTTTTATTTTCCTTTCTATTTCTTTATTTATTTTTTATTCTTCTCAATTTTACTCACTTATTTTATTTACGCCAAATCTTCAACTACGGACTGTTGGACAATCTTTACTGTATTTAAATAGATTAAATTCTGTTGTGTACTAAACAACAACTAGAATAAAAAGAAATAAAGGAAATAAGAGAAAAATGTTTGATTACAAAAAATCAAACTAGAAATAGAATTAAATAAATAAAAACAGATTTTATTTTGTTACCAAAACAAAATTAAAATTTGATTTAAATAAATAATAATAAAACAGAAAATAAATAAATAACTTACTTGATTAATATGTTGAATATTATTCTGATCAAGTCCAGTGTTTGACACTGTGTCCTTAAGACAGATTCATCCTCTCCATAGTGCTTTCAGAATGTGGACATCTATCTCTCAGGATGAAATGATAAATTACAAACAATAGCAGCACTATAAATTGTTTGCCCAACGAACATACTAAGTGTTTATACTCTCTCACAGAACAAAATAATGCAGCAATATGAAGAGCATGTTTGCCGAATTATGAAGGACGAAAATTAGAGTTACAAAATCCAAATGAGGGTTGTCCTGTTTATAGATTGATTGGTGGCTGCAAATTTTGAATTAAGCAGGTGCAAATCTGTTTGAACAAGTATGAAACCTGTTTCGTTTTGAATTTAAACAGATTTGAATATGTTGGGTTCATAATTCAAACAAATAAAAAACGGGAAGGGTTCTGTTTGGGTGTACAGTAAAACCGGACCAGTTTATTTCCGGAATTAATTTGAATTCAGGATTTTATTTTACCAAAAAATTAAATTAAATTCAAATGATTTTGGCTAAAAAAGATAGGTATTGGGCCAGACAAGCCCAACCCAACCCAACCTCACACTACGCACCCGCGCCCAAGCCCAGCCGACCGGACGGCGCGCGCACGTGTGTGGTGATTTTTGGGTCCAATGGGTCACGCCCATTTTGCCCATAACCTCCCTCTCTAAAACACTTGGGTACCCCTTGGGGCACACCCCAAGTTCCAATCCCATGCCTTATAAACCCATTCAAAACTTCCCACCAAATCAATATGAGACAAGCCTTATTCCAACCTTTAAGGATTTTTCACCTGTAGACACCCCATTTTTGACCGACCTTAAGACTCAGACGTTACCAATTGAGCGCTCGGTGATGTTGTATATTGTGCTCGTTCAGAAGTCTCAGAGTCACGGCCGAGAGCCCTGCCTCCGGACTTCCGAATCTTCTTCTGTACCTTGTCTCGGTTTGCGAACCAGACTCGATTTTCTCTGTTTCTTTTCCTGAAGGGAGGGAGAGGTCCCGTAGACCATCTCTCAGTGGCCGTGGGCTACATTTCGTGGCCGTAGGCCATTTTGCCCATTTCGGAGTCGGTTCGGTTTTGAGCCGTCGGTAGTGTGCCTCGGTCCGGGACCGTCTAACCATCTCCGATTCCTCCGGTTTTTGGCATACATCTTATTTACTCCCTTTTGAGGGAC
Organism: Camellia lanceoleosa; assembly: GCA_025200525.1. Lineage (NCBI taxonomy): Eukaryota > Viridiplantae > Streptophyta > Magnoliopsida > Ericales > Theaceae > Camellia > Camellia lanceoleosa. The sequence goes on from JANUSC010000070.1 coordinate 76,300, forward strand.
ACTGAGGTCTAGGAGACCCACTTCGTGGCTGAATGCCACTTTCGGTGCTTAACAGCCTATTTTCGGGACCCCAAACTGCGTGTTTTGGCCCCCGAGCATTCGTTTTGCATCAGTTTTCGTTCATTTTTGGCAGGTACCTTTGTTTTATCACCAGGAAGGTCACTGAAGGGTGGGAGACCAGCAATTGTCTCAGCAATCAGTTATGCTCCTCCGGTGCCCTCCGACGCTCGTTTTTCTCACTTCCGAGCCAATGTTGACCACCCTAGGGCCATTTTCTTCAACCCCAAACCACATATTTGTGTTGTACACACATGGGAGGACCCTAAAAGTCTTTGGCCGGCCAGTAATTCAAATTGAACCTTTTGAACCCCTCCTAAAAGTGGCCTATTCTCTCTCTTGTTTTAAAGTTGCCAATTTTAAACTACAGGATTTTGTTGAGGACACATGGGAGGCCACCAATATGTGGTGGCCGGCCAGAAAATCAACTTTCCATTTTTGCCCTTGGCCGGCCGGCCATGGGGGTTGGCCAGCCGACCACCTGCAACAAAAATAGCTGGTCGGCCAGCTTCCTCAGGGTGAGCACTTTACAACTGTATAGTTGTTTTCCCCCAAAAATATCTCCATCCGAGGGAGAGCTTTAGGAGGGAAACTTGGTGTCATTTCCCTCCACCTTTTCTCCTCTCCTCTTGCCTTTATAACCAACCTCCAAGACTGGTTTTAGGGTTACAAAAATTTCCCTAAGGGCCTTGCATACATCTCTCTCTATTTCTCTCTCATTTTCTCTCAAAATCCCTAAGTTTCTACCCCTTTTCTTCATCACTACCAAGCACCACCACCACCACTCCATTCCAGCAGCAAGGAGAGGTTTTTCAGAGGCTTAGAAGCAACATCCCTTGGTCCTAAAGGCAGCAAAGAATAGTCTTCAAGGGTAAGTTCACATTTCCCCTCTTTTAGCTCATTTTTTGCACTATTTTTCTAGCCTATTTTCTTACTGTTTTGGGCTCCGATCCTAACTGAAACTAGGCCTTTTTTGAGCCATTATTCATGTTTGTTCAAGGGTTCAACCCTGTTTGAGCCCTCCATTTGGTACTTGCTTCAATACCCCTTGGTATGTCACATTTTTGCATGAAATTTCTAGCCTATGTGTGATCTGTTTTCAAGCATAATATAAACTGTAAGTGGGCCTATTTTGAACCCCTCTTCAACATTGAAGAAGGAATCAACCATTTTTGAGCCTCCTATCTTTCACTTACTTCATAATCCCTCCTATTTACCGTAAATTTGCATGATTTGTTTGGCCTATATGTAAATTGTTTTGGAGTGTGTCATGAACTGCGAGTAGGATTATTTTGAGTACCTCTACAACATTGTATAAGGGATAACCACTGTTGGGGGCCTCCATGTTGTGCTTACCATTATACCCCTCTTTGGCCCCCATTTTTGCATGCCTTTTTAGGCTTATCTAGATTCTGTTTTTGACCATGATCAGAACTGAAAATGGACATATTTTGACCTTCTTGGAATATCTCATTAAGGGTCTTTGGCTGTTTGGTGAATTCTTTGTGTACCTCATGTTATAGCCTCTTGTTGGCCTTAATCTTGCATTGCATTTTGAGCATGTTTTCATACTGATTTGAGGCTTTTCTTCTACTGTAAATGTTCATATTTTTAGTCCCTCTTCAGTGTTGTAGAAGGGTATTTTTCCATTTGGTCTTTGCATCTATCACTTGCTTCATAGCCTCCCTTGCGGAGCCATTTTTGTATGCCATCTTAGCCCTACTTGTGATTGCTGTTTGACCCTGTTTTGTACTAAAAAAATGTGAGTTTTGGGGCTGCCTTACTTCTTCCTTTTCATGTCATGTACCAATTATGCATGTATGGTATAGCTGTAGGCCATTTTATGCATTGAAATCCATGTTTCGGGATCATTTCATACATCGGGTATTATTTCGCCTCATTTCGGGGCTGTTTTCCCCTTATTTTGCCACTGATTTTTGCATGTTAGCATATCATATTCCATGTCTTTGCCATGTCTCATTAGAGTGGCATTTCGGTGCCTGAGGGTCCGTTCTCGGTTTGCGTGCCCGCGGGCATGCACTTCGAGGTATCTTGTTTTCATCTGATGGCCTCTTATGTGATTGTGGCCGAGGTCCACTTATGTTAGTGTAAGTCCATATTGCATTGTGTATGCCATTTTCTCGGTTTGCGTGCCCGTGTGCACGCATTTCGAGGCATCTCGTTTTCATCTCACGGCCTCTTATGTGAGTGTGGCTGAGGTCCACTCATGTTAGTATAAGTCCAATTTGCATTGCGTATGCCATTTCATGCCTTAGGATCATTTCCTCGGTTATGCGTGCGTGTGCACGCATTTCGAACATCTCATTTTCATAGCACTGTGCATGCTAGGTCATATGTTAGTTGCATTCATGCATGTCATGCATATTGCATCATGTTCGGGATAGGAGTTAGCCCGGGCACGGGAAACGAGGCACGTTTCGTACTCCGAGCGACGGAACACATCTCAATTCCCAAGTCACCGACACTCTGGATTATCCATGATGGAGTTAGGTTTTGTTGTAGCATTCATATGCATTCACCCTATATTGAGTTGTGCAATTCGGCTCCTCGGCCATCATGCATCGATATGCGTGATTGGTAGCACGAGGATCGAGGCATGCATATATTTGTGAAATACATTGCTATGCCCCTTTCTTGCTCTCTGTTGTAGCAAAATGAAGAATCAGCAACTTTTCGGAGTTTGGCACACATTTCGAGAAACATTACAAACAGAGGCTAATCGGGGTATCGGTGGATTTTTCGCGCAAAGCACGACATGTAGCATCATCGTAATCAAGGCACAGCTTGCATGCGATTCTGATTTTTCTTAATTTGTTAAATTAATTAGGAATTTGTATATTATTCGGACTGTATTATTCTTTCATTTTGGGACTCTATTATTTATTCGGACCCTCTGCGCGAGGGCATAATTGTAATAAATGTGGGTGAGTGCGATGTATGTCTTCCAATCCCACATCTTTCTTCCCTTTTATTTACCCGCTTATGATGGTTAGATATAAGGCATATTTCAATTAGCATACAGTATGACAGCATGTTTGCATCATTCATCTGTTTTGCACGCATTGGGCTCGGCGCATCATACAAACTACATTTGTATTTCAATTCCAAGTTGAATACTTGATAGCTGTAGCATTTCATATGCCATGTTTAGAATAGCCGAGCCTGCTATAATTTGTATCTTTGCATGTGTTGCATTAGGCAATCCTGTGTATCTAGGATCATGCATAGATTTCTAATGAGCTTCTGTTTTGGCTTGGAGTACTCGGTGAGTTTTTATGCTTTAGCATCCTTGCATGCGAGTGAGTGACTGCCATGAATAGCATGCTTACCATGAGGCTATGTGCTTATGTGATATAACTGCCTTGAATGCCTGTGGGTGGAGGTTGAGTCACTTGAATTAGGACAATTCATCAAATATTTGTTTTTTCAAGCCCACTAGATAGTGGCAAAACCATTGTTTTTCTAAGCCCACCTGAGGGTGGCAAAATCTGCATTTTAAGCCTACCTGCGGGTTGCAAACCATAGATAGTGGCAAAACCATTAGTAGCAAACCATTTTCAAACAAACATGAAGTGTTTTGTTCCAATTCAGGCGATTCAGTCTATACTTGTATGATGTGCGCATCACATAGTAAACCTAGGCTAATAACCGGAATAAGAACTCACAATGTTTTCAAAATCAGATATCATGGTTAGTAGAGGCCGGTCTTTGACCGGCGGCGAAGGTGCTCAAGTGACCTTCCCCAATCGTACCCAAGTTCCCAAGCCGAGGCAACTTTGGTGATGACGGACACGTGACCTTTGGCACCGAGTCAGGGTTTCCTAAATTTCCCATTTTAAAAATATTTAGGTGGCGACTCTGTTTCTGGCAAAGCAGTCCAAGTTTTGGCACTTCTTTCAAAAAATCTATTTTAAAAATCGATTTGCCGGATTTGGACTCTTTGGTTCAAGATTGAGAACCGTGACATTTGAGTCCTTCGAACTGTAGTGACCCAATATCGAACCAAAATGGGGGGGACTCGCACTCCCTTTCCCCGGGATGCGTTCGGGGACGTCTACAGTTTCTGGTGACTCCGTTGGGGACTTAGAGAACTTGACTCGAACTCATGATATCTGGTTTTGACTACACTTGTGTGTTTCTTTGCATTGCATTTGCATTGGTGCGCCTAGGACACCGTGTTTTCCATATGCCATTCCCGAACGATTTGTCGGAGGCTTGTCTTATCAAGTCATGACCATAAGGCTGATCAGCTCTGGGCTCTGACAGCATGGGAACACAAACCTCGGTTTTACCGGGGCACCCTTTTTGACCATTCGACCTAGTGCATGTTCGGATCCATAGTGACCATTCCAAACTAGGACAGGTTGCTTACCCGTTTATAGGTTGTTTGAAGCCGCTACGTGCGTAGTGAACCCTAGTTCCTGACAAAATAGGACAGGGAAAACCTTACCCCAACTTAGAGGTGTTTTGGCTCTCACTTATCTGCTATGTTCTTGTTAGAGTGCGTTTCTACAGGGGATGTATGTATCAATTGAGTTTGGGCATCAGGCCTGTGGGCATCAGTCAGTATCTGAGAATCAGTTGTCTACGGATATCAGATTCAGTTGTGGAGAACAGTGATACATGGACAGTAATCAGTGATTGAGGACAGTGTATATCCAGCTTATCAACTGTGTGTTGTATGCCCAACTGTGTGTTGTGTGTATTTAATTTAAGCTGTTATGCTGCCCGTTTATCTGGTTATTTATTTCCTTTTCGCTTTATTATCTTTTTGCTAGGACAGTTTTTAGCACGATTGCTTCCGAACCAGTAGATACTCCCCAAGCACTTTGGACACGAGGTCGCCGACTTAATCGATCCGAGGATTTGGTTGACGGACATCCAGTGTTCCACTCGCTACCCCCAGTTATCAGAAGAAGGCCGAGGAGGTGCGAAGTGTGTCGAAGCAGGATTATCGACAGAGGGCTACTTTGTGATGAACGAAAAGTTGAGATTTACTTACGCTATAGAGATACACCTGCTAGTCATTCAGATGGAACAGCAGAATACATCAGGGATGGAGGCGATGATGCGCCAAATGCACGAGAGCATGAAACAGATGCAGGAGGATGCCATCCGCCAAGCGGAATTTTCTAAACAACAAGCCGCAGTCATGGCCCAAGGTGAGCCGAGTGATTACTAAGGCAGCAATGCAGAATCACGTCTGCTTCACATCAGGCTCCTCCTCCACCAGCGGCTCCACTACTCGAGTAGGTACCTACTGGTCAGAATACCCTGCCAAATCCTCAGAATACCCTCCCGAACACCCAGAACACCCTACCCAATGTCCAAAATATCCAAGAGGACACCAACTTTCCAACGGGGCTGGCTCCGCCCCCGCTTCTGCCGCAACTGTCCAAGAATCTTACACCCAACCACTCGGACTCTCCATTCGAGTTCAAGGTAGATCATACAGCTCTAAAGTTGAGTAAGTTGGAGAAGCTTTTCAAGAAATCGTAGGGGGTGAAGGCCATCCCAGACATCGAAGATGGGTACACCGACGTGGCTGTAACATTGCCAGACAGATTCAAGATGCCACAGATTGATCGTTTTGATGGGTCCGGAGATCCTATGGTCCATATACGGCTGTTCTCAGACATCTTGCGGCCGATGGGCCTAACCCGACCACAAAAGCTTTCCCTGTTTGGCCGAACTTTGTCGGATGTGGCAGCCATCTGGTACGCAAAGTTAGAAGATGACGTGAAAAGAAGCTGGGATGAGATGGCTGAGGCCTTCGTTGCACAGTACTCGTACAATACATAGATCGAGATTACAACCCGTGATCTCGAAACGAAGAGGCAGGAACCCAAGGAGTCTTTCTCCGATTTTGTAACTAGATGAAGGGCAAAGGCATCGATGATGACCTTGAGGCCTACAGACAAAGATCAAATCCGGATGATTGTGCGCAATCTCCAACCGAAACTCATGCAGAAGATGATCGTACTCCCCTTTCCCACCTTCTCAGATTTACACGAGATGGGGGTACAGATTGAGGATGCGATGAAGCAAGGTTTGATCGACCAGGACCGAGAGCAGCCCCGAAGGACATTCAACCGCAATAACAACGTAGGCCTGAGTGGCGCTGCAAATACAAGGACTTCGGAGGTTGGTATGGTCACCACCACTCCCCCTCCCCATCCAAGGCCCGCGGCGGCCACACCCTTTTCCAGTACATCCGGGAGCAGTACCCAAGCCCCGAGATATCAGTCCAGAGGCCAAAGAACCTTCACTCCACTATACATGCCTTTGTCTAAGGCTCTCGGGGTTCTAATAAAAAAGGGGCATCTGAAACCCCTAGAGCCGAGGCCATTACCAAATCCACTCCCTCCTTCCCATAACCCGCCAAATCTTGTCGTACCACAGCTGAGATGGCCATGATCTGAACAAATGTTTCCGGCTGCGTCACGAGATTCAGGACCTCGTTGACAAAAATATTATTCTACCTCCCGAAAGACCCAACGTCACAACCAACCCACTCCCCGCACATAACCAAGATCCACCACCCAAAAGAGTCAACCTCATCCAAATTGGGGTCGTGTCATACGATCCTGGTATCTATATTACTCCCTCTCACCTACCCAAGCCGGAGGTGATCCTTCCTGACTGCACTGACTTGTGCATGTTGGACACCTTCACAACCCAATCTGAGCCAAAGGTGGTGACCATCGAAGATGGAATGGGGCAGGTTTCAGAGGAAGAAAGAACTATTGAGTCTGGGATGAAACAGTCTGGGAATCTGGCTGGAAGAGCCTATGACCCAAGCGGATACATCCTACCAGTGGGCCAGTCTGAGCTGAGTGTGGGGCTACCAGAAAAAGCTGAATTGTGCATGATTCGGGGGGACAGACTTGAACAAAGGCGATGATCTACAGCGGTGGAAGGGGACTTTGCCAACTTCCAGTTCTTCAACGACCAAGAAGCAGGGGATGCAACAATCAACTGGTTTGAATATGGGGAGTCGGTAGAGGTTACCGGATAGTTAGATGATCAGCCAGATGTTGTGGAAATTCAGCCAGAGCAAGGTCCGGCAGGGGCAGGGGTATCAATGATGGCCAGAAGGGCCGAGAGTCATAATGGATTGCCGGAGAGCGTCGGTACAAAGAATTTCGCTCGAGACCAAGATATTGTGAAAACTAAACAACAAATCGTGCTAACGCGCGAGGAGCAAGAGAAGAAGTGGGATTCTGAGAGAATCCGGAAAGCGAAGAATGATGAAGAAATTGAAAGTGCTGCGAGCACGAGAGTAGGATATGCTGTGAGCATATGGGATGAAAGTACTGAGAGTACAAACTTGCCAGAACCGGATAGGTGTCTGTTGAACGCTAATGGAATGTGGTGGGAAGACGATGACTTATGTCTTGCCCACACGGATGAAGATTGGGCAGGCGCTCAACCAGATGATACTTGGTACCTCGATGAGGTGGACCACTTGACCAGGAGTGGGCAGTACTTCAAGCCCCCATACCTAGACCAACCCGAAACATCTGGAAAAGATAAAGAGGCTGAGAAACAGAGAGAGAAGCAAATTGAAGAAGAAGCCGTACTGAGGCAGTTAAAGAAGATACAAGCAGACATCTCCATCTGGGGACTGCTTATGGCGTCAAGGGTACATAGACAGGCCGTCCTATCTGCTATGGACAAGGCCAAACTCTCTATTGATACTACACCAGAGCAGCAGGTTGGGCTGGTTTTTCCGGGAGGAGGTTCCCCGGCATTAACTTTTTCAGATAAAGAACTGCCGCCTGAGGGCGTAAATCATAACAAGCCCCTCTACATCTCCGTGGAATGTAGAGATAAGTGGATACCGGTGGTACTTGTTGATATCGGGTCTGCTATCAATGTCTGCCCAACCAAAACAGCATATGCAATCGGGTTGAAACCCGCGGACTTCATACCAACCACTCAGGTGATCAAAGCTTATGATAATACCAGCAGGGAAGTGATGGGGACTGTCAAGGCTCAAACCCAGGTTGGTCCAGGACAACACAACATTGAATTTCATGTCTTGGACGTTCCCGCAACCTTCAACTTACTCTTGGGGCGGTCGTGGTTGCACCAAGTAAAGGCAGTCTCTTCCACTCTACACCAGATGTTGAAATACCCTCATGGGAAGGGGGTTGCAATTGTTTTCGGAAACTCATCCATCCATCCGCCGCCGGAAGTGTCTACACCAGTTTTGGAAATCGAGCACGGCGCGGAGGATGTATTCTTATCAGGGTTCACTTTGGCAGAGGCCCGGGTAGTGCAGAATATTATGGCTATGAATGAAGGTGTGTACGTCAGTGCTCAATTCGTTTACCTCATGAACAAGCTACAACATATTCCCGGGATGGGATTAGGAAGAAGCGGCAGGAAAGGAGTCGCAGCATTGGCCGAAGTGCCACACAACCCGCATACCTTTGGACTGGGTTATCTACCAACCAAAGAGGATTGGGTAAGGAAAGGAAAAGAAATGGCCAGTAGAGTCAGAGCGAAGCAGGCTGGGAAGCCTTTTGAATTAATGCACAGGCCCATCCAGGGTACCCTGAACGGACGCTTTGTCCGGGAGGGGGAGGATTTTCCATTTTGTGGCTTCCCAGAGCCATGGTTAAACGCGGAGAAAAAACGCGTACCAAGTTTCGAGATCTTCTTCGACCTGCAACTACCCGGGGATGACGTTGCCCGCAGCGAGCAGACCAACGGTGAGGTTGAACAGCGCAAGGCAGTGGATCCTGAGGGCACAGAACTTGAAATGGGGGTAGCACTGGCATGTCTCCTCTCTGATCCTCCGATCGACCAAGAGTGCTTGGGGGATAACTTCGTGGTTTCCATGATTGGGGATGGAACGGCTGTGGGCCTACCAGCAGCTATCTTGGATGCATCAATCGCACCCTCTCTCACTTGGCAGTACGAGGAGGGATTTTTGTCCAGCAGCACCGGGTCAGGTAGTGAGCCGGAATCTGATTCCACCGAGTCCTGTGAGTCGGAATCAGGTTCCAGCTCGACTGAGTCTGAGTCTGGTACTCCTGGGGAAGCTAACCCGGATGCCACAGTCCTGTCTAGGTCGTCTTTTTCCTTTTCATTTGAGTCTGTTGTAACCAATGAATCGGACGATTTGGATGTGCCTAATGAGAATGAACTATCTGTGGTTTCTGAGTATTTTTCTGTGCCCTTGATTTATTGCATTAATTCAGACTTTCAAAACTTTGATGAAAACGACGAGGACGAAGTTCCTCCGGTTTTACAACATTTAATTGAGCAAGAGCAAGAGAGATTTGTTAAACCATTAATGGACGAAATCATTACCGTGAACATTGGTACTGAGGAGGACCCACGGCTAGTCCAGATCGGGTCCACATTGTCTTCGGAGGAACGTGAGCGCTTAGTCGCTTTATTAAAAAATCTCAAAGATGTTTTCGCGTGGTCCTACGAAGACATGCCTGGAATCGATCCTGAGATTGTACAGCATCGGATCTCCCTTGACCCCGAGGCCCGACCTGTCAAACAGAAACTCAAAAGGATCCGCCCGGATTGGGCTCTTAAGATTAAGGAAGAGGTCACCAAGCAAATCGACGCAGGCTTCCTACTGGTATCTGAATATCCGACTTGGTTGGCCAACATTGTTCCGGTGCCGAAGAAAGATGGCAGGATCCGGGTGTGTGTAGACTTCAGGGATTTGAACAGAGCTAGTCCGAATGACGACTTTCCCTTACCGCACATCGATGAGTTGGTAGACTTCACAGCAGGGCATGCATTGCTCTCATTCATTGACGGCTTCTCAGGATACAACCAGATAGTGATGGCACCAGAAGATAGGGAAAAGACTGCATTCACCACCCCGTGGGGGACATACTGCTACCGAGTAATGTCGTTTGGGTTGAAGAACGCTGGAGCTACTTATCAACGGGCCGCGACCACAATACTACATGATATGATCCACAAAGAGGTTAAGGTGTATGTGGACGACATGATTGTCAAGTCCAAGGAAAGAGAGGGCCACTACACCGCCTTGCATAAGTTTTTCCAAAGGATCAAGGAATTCCGGTTGCGGCTAAACCCTCAGAAATGTACATTTGGTGTTACAGCGGGAAAAATGCTGGGAAAAATGCTGGGGTTTCTGATTACACAAAGAGGCATCGAGGTCGATCCTTCCAAAATCAAGGCCATCTTAGAAATGCCACCACCAAGGACTGAAAAGGAGGTGCGAGGCTTTCTGGGTAAAGTGCAATTCATAAGACGGTTTATTTCAAAATTAACCTTGACTTGTGAACCACTTTTTGGCCTCCTCAAGAAAGGAAAGAAGTTCCAATGGGACGGCCGATGTCAAGCTGCATTTGAACAGATCAAAGAATATCTACAGAACCCACCTGTTTTATCGCCACCAGAATCGGGGAAACCATTGATTTTGTATCTGTCAGTGACTGAAACTACAATGGGCTGCATGTTTGCACAAGAATCAAAAGATAAGGTGGAGAAGGCCATCTATTATTTGAGCAAAAAGATGCTGGAGTATGAGACCCGATATACACTGCTGGAAAAGGCTTGCTTAGCTCTGGTATGGGCTACCAGGAAGCTGCGGCACTACCTGTTAGCTCACTCTATAATGTTGGTTTCACGACTTGATCCCATCAAATATCTTTTCGAGAAACCAGCACTTATGGGTAGGCTAGCTCGTTGGTTGCTGTTGCTCTCCGAATTTGATCTCACGTACGTGACATGCAAGTCAGTGAAAGGAAGAGCAGTGGCAGAGTTCCTTGCCGACCATCCGGTTGAGGGGGATGAAGCAGTTGAGTACCTGTTCCCGGATGAATCAATTTTGCATATCGATGATGAAGCTTGGACGATGTACTTTGACGGAGCGTCAAATCAACATGGGTATGGGATAGGAGTGTTGCTGATAGCACCCGACAATTCCCGTATCCCTCTCACCTTCAAACTCCGATTCAAAGTCTCGAACAACGAAGCAGAATACGAGGCGTGTATTGCTGGTCTAGAAGCAGCTCTGGAACTAGGGGCAAGACGATTGGACGTCATTGGGGATTCGAACCTTGTTGTGTCTCAAGCTAAAGGAGACTGGAAAGTGAAAGAGGAAAAGATGATGATATATCACCAAGCCTTGGATTTGCTGATTCCTCGGTTTGAGAAACTAAGTTTTACTCATCTACTAAGAGAGAACAACAGGTTCGCAGATTCTTTAGCAACTCTATCTTCTATGATAGACATCCCGCGTGGAGTCCGAATGCGTCCAGTCATCATTGACCAGAAATTTGCACCTGCTTATGAGTCGATTGCAGCCATAGATGAAGTTCAGGACGAACACCCCTGGTATTACGACATCTGGAACTTCTTGGAGAAAGAAACATACCCGCCAGGGGTAAATGCCAAAGACAAAAGGGCAATCAGGAGAATGGCAGTTCAGTTCATCATCTGCGGAGGTAAACTGTATAAACGGGGTCATCTGGGAATGCATAAACTGTGCGTTGATGCCGAAGAGTCAAAGCGTCTGATGGAAGCCATCCACGGGGGAGAATGTGGTGCACACATGAGTGGGGTAATGTTGGCACGAAAGATTCTCAGACAAGGTTATTACTGGTCCACCATGGAGGAGGATTGTATTAGTTTCATTCGGCGATGTCACAAATGTCAAATTCATGCAAATCGCATGAACATCCCGTCGTCAAAGCTGTACAACATGACTTCGCCATGGCCGTTTTCTGTCTGGGGAATTGATGTAATCGGAGCTATCATGCCAAAGGGGTCGAATGGGCATGAGTTCATTTTGGTAGCGATAGATTATTTCACAAAATGGGTTGAGGCCCAATCTTATGCGGTGTTAAAGGCTTTGCATGTCGCAAAATTCATCAGAAACAACATCATCTGTCGCTACGGGGTCCCAAATGAAATCGTTTCAGACAATGGTTCCCACTTCAAGAAGGAGGTGATTGATTTGTTGGAGAAATACAATGTGGCTTTTCATAGATCATCTACCTACCGGCCGCAAACTAATGGAGCAGTTGAGGCCGCCAACAAGAATATCAAGCGTATACTACAGAAGATGGTGGAAACTTACCGGGACTGGCTAGATAAGCTGCCATTTGCTCTGTGGGGCTACAGGACTTCAATCAGAACTTCTACTGGGGCGACTCCGTACTCATTGGTTTATGGGATGGAGGCCGTTCTACTTATTGAGATTGAGGTCCCGTCATTACGAGTATTGGCTGAGTGCCAGATAGCCGAAGCGGATTGGCAGCAGAGCAGATTCGAGGAACTCATGCTTTTCGATGAAAGGAGGTTGAAAGCACTGTACCACGTCCAAAGTTATCAACGAAGAATCGCCCGGGCTTTTAATAAGAAGGTTAAGTCCAAGAATTTGAAAGAAGGAGATTTGGTACTCAAAGACAACCGAGTTCCCATTCATGACCCAAGGGGCAAGTTCAGACCCAACTGGACTGGTCCTTACATTATCAAGTCAATCTGGTCTGGTGGAGCTGCGGTTCTGATGGATCTAGATGGCTTGGAGTTTTTCCAACCGATCAACATGGACAAGTTGAAGAAATACTACCCTTGGGAGGCTCACTAGGCCGAAAACCCGAAAGGGCGACCTAGGCAAAATTCAGAGCATAGAAAATTTGAAATTATAAAAACTGAGCTCGCAAGGTTGAAAACCCGCAAAGGGCGGCCTTGGAAAAAATTAGAGCGCAAAAAGAGAGTAAAAATACCTGAGCGAACCTTAGCCTGAATTACGTAAGGCTTGATTCCCATCTTTGGGATACGTAGGCAGCTTCATCCTAAAGTTCAGCGGTAATCTTTTCCCCGATCAACTTCGTCCATTTGATCATCTCAGTCATCTCTATCCATCAGCATTTATCATGATCTCCGGTACAGTGCTATTCAGACTAGGGGCAACTTTCCGTTGCAATGAAGTGTTGTAGCGTCATCCAGACTAGGGGCAACTTTCCGTTGCCACACAGTGCCGCGGTACTAGTCAAACTAGGGGTAACTTTCCAGTTGCTAGGATCTGGGGTTGTGCATCTCAGTGACAAATCTCAGGCGTGTCCAGTTCTGATCCATATCGAATATAGTTTTGAAAAGTTTTAATAAAAGTTGGCTTTGCTCAAAACTAATCTTTTTACAACTAAGACAATTTTGGACCAAAACGGAGAATTTTTAGTACCACAACCTTCAATTTCATTGATTTCAAAACAGAGTTCTCTTGCTCTTGTATACAATTGAAGTTGCTTTTTATTACACTCATAACGAAAACTTGAAAGTACTAATAAAGCAATAAATCTGGGGCATAGTCAAGTCAGGTGTCCCTGCGCCCCCTTCCAGAGCTGGTTGAAGCCTCCGATGCCAACCTAGGCCCAACCTGTGCTTCTTCGTTGAGCCAATCCCAGCACTCGTCAGACAAAGTGCAACTAAAAGTGGGAGCAGGAGCCAGGAGTTCTCTAATTCTCCACGCTGCGGCCTGCCGAGCTAGCTGTGCGCCTCGAACCGGGAATGTAGCCGGATACTCTATCCCCTCTGGTGGGCAAGTCTGATCATGGCCAAACTGGCGCAGAATACGGAATGGGAAATAGAATACGCAGTGAGTCAAGCCGATCAATCGAATCCCGACCTGCCGAGACATGCTGTAGCTCATTGCCGGGAGATTGAGCCAAGGGTAGCGCCAAGCAATGCGATCTGCTGACAAATTGCACATCCATTCAAACCACCATCCCTCATCAAGGGCGTCGACTAGGCGTTGTCGAAAGAAGTAGCCAGCGAAATTTGTGGCAAGAGTCCACAACTTGCAATTTATCCATCAACCATACCTGGGGAGGGATGAAAAATGAGAGAATAAAGAATAGAGAGATGTATGATGAGAGAAAAGTAAAGGGGGTTTTGTGAGAAAAACCGAGCCTGAGGGCCGAGTGATGTGAGCAAATACATATGTGAGCTTGGGTGGGAAATATTACTGCGTGATAGTGGACTCCCTGCGAACCTGGTTGTCTCCCGGCAGTAGAAAGCATCCAAGCCCATCAGTGTCTCAGCCAAGGTCATGGCAATGCAACTCTTTCCTTCTTTCAAGCCTTGGGCCACTTCAATCAGACGGACGCTGGATCCTCCAAAGCTTGAGGCAAACAGAAAATGAGATAACATGCATAAGCAGAGGGCGTGTCGCCGGAAGCCTTGCCAATGATGGTCGCTGCGGTCACCAGCATCGGAGAACCGGTAAATCAGGCTTGGGATATCCAACATTCCACTACAAATCAGAGATCGAGCATCATGTGCGTTGAGTCCGCACATCCACCCTAAGGTTTGGGCATAGCCAAAGTTGAGTTGGGGCAAGATTTCCTCACCTCGCTCGGATTCTATCAAAACTTGAAAATCTTCGAAAGTGGGACATACCTCTTGCCCTCCGAAGCTAAAGACATGCGTCACTGGGTTCCAAAACCTCGCCGCGGCATGGAGGAAAGGAAGATGCAGTGGAGTCCGACCCAACGTGAATAGTGCGTTCAAGCCGAAACCCCGGAAGTTCAACTTTTCCGAGCCATCTAAAGAAGAGATCCAAGATGTGAGATTTTCTACGAGAAATGCCTCCATTTTTGTGCAAAGCAGTGATGAAATGAAAGAGTTCCAAAGTTGGAGCTTTATAGGGGGGGTAAAACACTATTCGGGGACAAGTGTCACAATTCTAGGAGCTGCAGGGAAAGGTGGCCGGCCGGCCACCTATTCTAGCAGGCCGGCCACCTTTGACTCAAAACATGGCCGGCCGGCCACCTTTCAGTCCTCAGATGCAAAATGTGGCCGGCCATGCATTGGTCCTGTTTTGCCCCCGGGAAGGAAGTTTGAGGCACTTTCATGCATCGGGGATGTCGAAGGCCTCCATTTCTCTCAGTTTCGAATGCGTTCCATCATCCAGATCATCCATCCGAAGTACACTTTGTTTTTCTTATCGAGTTGTTGTTTTGTTTATCGAGTTGTAAGTTTGTCGAGCTGTCGTATTTTGTGTTTCGAGTTGTTACTCTTTGTTTACACAATTTTGTTAAGTCTTATTTATTGAGTCGTTAACATTGTTGTATTTTGCTTATCGAGTTGTAAATTTGCTTGCTAAGATTCTGTTGTTTCTTAGTGAGTCGAGTTGTTTGATTTGTCGCGTCGGTTCATTACCTGACTCGGTAAATACACAAGGCACATTTCCATTCAATTTCTTTTTTGTGTGCAAAATAATTCGATGCGATGCGATGCTAAGAGTTTCAAATACAACATCTTTTCAAAAGCTGTTTCATTCCATCATGTTTTACAGCAAAATAAAGGTACAAGTTTTACAGAAAATAAAACTGCCTAACAATGTGCAAAGTGCTACAAACAACTAGCAAAAAGTAAAATAAAGCAGGAAACAGCATCAATGCCCTCGGGAGCAGGAATAAGGAGCCCCCCTCATCCTCTTCTGTGGAATAACCTCTGCACCGTCATCACCATCTGGGTCGGAGCTGTCATCGTCAGGATCTCCCTCAGCCTCGCCTCCACTCCCGGAGCCAAGACTGGAGTCCCCCTCCTCAGCAGATGTCTCTGACTGACGGTCTGTGGCCTCCTCCTCCTCCTCATCGGGCTCCACCTCTATAACATGTGCCCTGCACCTGTGAGAGGACCCTCCCCGAGCTCCTCGGAAAGGCCTGGATGGCCCAGCTCCCTGAAAAGGCCTGGATGGCCCAGCTCCTCGAAAGGGCCCAGATGGCCCAGCACCTCGAAACGATCCAGACGATCGACCTCCCTGAGAAGGATCGGGTGGCTCGGCCTGTGGCGGAGCCTATACAGGAGGCATTGGAAAATGAAGAGTTCAATACATCAGTTCAAATATGAAAATCAGATGCAAGTACAGTATGTGAGTGGGCTATGTGTTCAGAAAATCCGAGTTAGGGCTACGTGTTCTACTTTCAATCAGTGTGTGCTGCATGTTCACCTTCAATTTGGGCTGTGTGTTCAGAAAATCCGAGTTAGGGCTGCGTGTTTTACTCTCAATCAGTGTGTGCTGTGTGTTCACCTTCAATTTGGGCTGTGTGTTCAGAAAATCCGAGTTAGGGCTGAGTGTTCTACTCTCAATCAGTGTGTGCTGCGTGTTCACCTTCAATTTGGGCTGTGTGTCCAGAAAATCCGAGTTAGGGTTGCGTGTTCTACTCTCAATCAGTGTGTGCTGCGTGTTCACCTTCAATTTGGGCTGTGTGTTTAGAAAATCCGAGTTAGGGCTGCGTGTTCTACTCTCAATCAGTGTGTGCTGCGTGTTCACCTTCAATTTGGGCTGTGAGTTCAGAAAATCCGAGTTAGGGCTGCGTGTTTTATTCTTAATCAGTGTGTGCCGTGTGTTCACCTCAACAACGAGCTATGTGTTTGACATTAAGGTATGGGCTGTGTGTTCATCTCAAGTGTTTGGGCTGTGTGTTCAGAAAATTAGTGTTTGGGCTGCGTGTTCAACTCTCAATCAGTATGTGCTGAGTGTTCATCTCAAATGTTTGGGCTGCGTGTTCAACTTTCAATCAGTGTGTGCCGTGTGTTCACCTTCAATTGGGCTGTGTGTTCATCTCAAATGTTTGGGCTGCGTGTTCAACTTTCAATCAAGCAGGCGTGTGATGTTCACCTTCAATTGGGCTGTGTGTTCATCTCAAATGTTTGGGCTGCGTGTTCAACTTTCAATCAGTATGTGTCGTGTGTTCACCTTCAATTAGGCTGTGTGTTCAGAAAATCAGTGTTTGGGCTACATGTTCAACTCTCAATCAGTGTGTACCGTGTGTTCACCCCCTGCATTTCCTTGCTCGTTGTTATGTGATAAACACGTGTCCTGACTTGCGAGTGTTCTGCATTGTTGTACACACGACTTGCATTCTCATGAGCATTTTGCATCGTTATGCATGTTTTCTTGGTATACCATACATCTGTGCTTGAGCATACGTTGTCACGCACGTTCCCTTCTCGCATTGCGATGCATTCACCCACCGACACTGCGTGTGTCAAACTTTCAGAATCACAGGAATCACATTGAATGTATGTTGTTAGCATATTGTGCTTGTTGAGTTTCTCTTTTTTGCAGGCACGATATTGTATGTACGGTTCATTTGAAATTTGGTGCGACCGCGGACAAATCGCAGTATCGTATCTTCTCCGTGTGAGACGCGACGAGAATTGAATAATTCTCCGCATTCCTAACTGCATGAAATGTAGTTGTTGCTTTGCATTCTTGCTTAAAACTGTTGCATCTATTTGCGAATACTTGCTTCATTACAGCTTGCTGCACTTGCATGATCATTAAGTTACATCTGACTCCGTGCATATCGCTTTGCATTTTGCCCCTTGCCTGCGGGCACGCCTGCGGGCACATATCTCTGTGCATCTTGTATGATTGTCTAAGTCTTCGGCCTTGTCAAAAATGGGTCGTCTCTGGGCTTTGACATTCACTCCCGTCACTTGTGACTTCCGAGTTCTGTCAAAGAGGGGCAACTGTAGACACCCCATTTTTGACCGACCTTAAGACTCAGATGTCACCGATTGAGCGCTCAGTGATGTTGTATATTGTGATCGTTCAGAAGTCTCAGAGTCACGGCCGAGAGCCCTGCCTCCGGACTTCCGAACCTTCTTCTGTACCTTGTCTCGGTTTGCGAACCAGACTCAGTTTTCTCTGTTTCTTTTCCTGAAGGGAGGGAGAGGTCCCGTAGACCATTTCTTAGTGGCCGTGGGCTACATTTCGTGGCCGTAGGCCATTTTGCCCATTTCGGAGCCCGGTTCCCGATTTTCGGAGCCGTCAGGCCGTATGCCTCGATTCGGGACCATCTAACCATCTTCGATTCCTCCGGTTTTTGGCATACATCTTATTTACTCGCTTTTGAGGGACACTGAGGTCTGAGAGATCCACTCCGTGGCTGAATGCCACTTTCGGTGCTTAACAGCCTATTTTCGGGACCCCAAACTGCGTGTTTTGGCCCCCGAGCATTCGTTTTGCATCAGTTTTCGTTCATTTTTGGCAGGTACCTCTGTTTTATCACCAGGAAGGTCACTGAAGGGTGGGAGACCAGCAATTGTCTCAGCAATCAGTTATGCTCCTCCGGCGCCCTCCGACGCCCGTTTTTCTCACTTCCGAGCCAATGTTGACCACCCTAGGGCCATTTTCTTCAACCCCAAACCACATATTTGTGTTGTACACACATGGGAGGACCCTAAAAGTCTATGGCTGGCCAGTAATTCAAATTGAACCTTTTGAACCCCTCCTAAAAGTGGCCTATTCTCTCTCCTGTTTTAAAGTTGCCAATTTTAAACCACAGGGTTTTGTTGAGGACACATGGGAGGCCACCAATATGTGGTGGCCGGCCAGAAAATCAACTTTCCATTTTTTCCCTTGGCCGGCCGGCCATGGGGGGTGGCCGGCCGGCCACCTGCAACAAAAATAGCTGGTCGGCCAGCTTCCTCAGGGTGAGCACTTTACAGCTGTATAGCTATTTTCTCCCAAAAATATCTCTATCCGGGGGAGATCTTTAGGAGGGAAACTTGGTGTCATTTCCCTCCCCCTTTTCTCCTCTCCTCTTGCCTTTATAACCAACCTCCAAGACTGGTTTTAGGGTTACAAAAATTTCCCTAAGGGCCTTGCATACATCTCTCTCTATTTCTCTCTCATTTTCTCTCAAAATCCCTAAGTTTCTACCCCTTTTCTTCATCACTACCAAGCACCACCACTCCATTCCAAAAGCAAGGAGAGGTTTTTCAGAGGCTTAGAAGCAACATCCCTTGGTCCTAAAAGCAGCAAAGAATAGTCTTCAAGGGTAAGTTCACATTTCCCCTCTTTTAGCTCATTTTTTGCACTATTTTTCTAGCCTATTTTCTTACTATTTTGGGCTCCGACCCTAACTGAAACTAGGCCTTTTTTGAGCCATTCTTCATGTTTTCTCAAGGGCTCAACCCTGTTTGAGCCCTCCATTTGGTACTTGCTTCAATACCCCTTGGTATGTCACATTTTTGCATGAAATTTCTAGCCTATTTGTGATCTGTTTTCGAGCATAATGTAAATTTTAAGTTGGCCTAGTTTGAGCCCCTATTCAACATTGAAGAAGGACTAAACCCTTTTTGAGCCTCCTATATTGCACTTACTTCATAATCCCTCCTATTTACCGTAAATTTGCATGATTTGTTTGGCCTATATGTAAATTTTTTTGGAGTGTGTCATGAACTGTGAGTAGGATTATTTTTAGTCCCTCTAAAACATTGTAGAAGGGATAACCACTGTTGGGGGCCTCCATGTTGTGCTTACCATTATACCCCTCTTTGGCCCCCTTTTTTGCATGCTTTTTTAGGCTTATCTAGATTCTGTTTTTGACCATGATCAGAACTGAAAATGGCCATATTTTGACCTTCTTGGAATATCTCATTAAGGGTCTTTGGCCGTTTGGTGAATGATTTGTGTACCTCATGTTATAGCCTCTTGTTGGCCTTAATCTTGCATTGCATTTTGAGCATGTTTTCATACTGATTTGAGGCTTCTCGTCTACTTTAAATGTTCATATTTTTAGTCCCTCTTCAGTGTTGTAGAAGGGTATTTTTCCATTTGGGATTTGCATCTATCACTTGCTTCATAGCCTCCCTTGCGGAGCCATTTTTGTATGCCATCTTAGCCCTACTTGTGATTGCCGTTTGACCCTGTTTTGTACTAAAACAATGTGATTTTTGGGGCTTCCTTACTTCTGCCTTTTCATTTCATGTACCAATTATGCATGTATGGTATAGCTGTAGGCCATTTTATGCATTGAAATACATGTTTCGGGATCATTTCATACATCGGGTATTATTTCGCCTCATTTCGGGGCTGTTTTCCCCTTATTTTGCCATTGATTTTTGCATGTTAGCATATCATATTCCATGTCTTTGCCATGTCTCATTAGAGTGGCATTTTGGTGCCTGAGGGTCCGTTCTCGGTTTGCGTGCCCGCGGGCACGCACTTCGAGGTATCTTGTTTTCATCTGATGGCCTCTTATGTGAGTGTGGCCGAGGTCCGCTTATGTTAGTGTAAGTCCATATTGCATTGCGTATGCCATTTTTTTGATTTGCGTGCCCGTGTGCACACATTTCGAGGCATCTCGTTTTCATCTCACAGCCTCTTATGTGAGTGTGGCTGAGGTCCACTCATGTTAGTATAAGTCCAATTTGCATTGCGTATGCCATTTCATGCCTTAGGATCATTTCCTCAGTTTGCGTGCACGTGTGCACGCATTTCGAGGCATCTCATTTTCATAGCATTGTGCATGCTAGGTCATATGTTAGTTGCATTCATGCATGTCATGCATATTGCATCATGTTCGGGATAGGAGTTAGCCCGGGCACGGGAAACGAGGCACGTTTCGTACTCCGAGCGACGGAACGCATCTCAATTCCCAAGTCACCGACACTCCGAATTATCCATGATGGAGTGAGGTTTTGTTGTAGCATTCATATGCATTCACCCTATATTGAGTTGTGCAATTCGGCTCCTCGGCCATCATGCATTGATATGCGTGATTGGTGGCACGAGGATCGAGGCATGCATATATTTGTGAAATACATTGCTATGCCCCTTTCTTGCTCCCTGTTGTAGCAAAATGAAGAATCAGCAACTTTTCGGAGTTTGACACGCATTTTGAGAAACATTGCAAACAGAGGCTACTCGGGGCATCCTAGTGGATTTTCGCACAAGGCAGCCCTGACATGCAGCATTCATCAGAATCAAGGCAGCCCCTGGCTTGCATGCCAATTTACAGTTTTTCTTATTTAATTTGTTAAATTAATTAGGAATTTGTATATTATTCGGATTGTAATATTCGGACTGTATTATTCTTTCATTTTGGGACTGTATTATTTATTCGGACCCTCTGCGCGAGGGCGTAATTGTAATAAGTGTGGGTGAGTGCGATGTATGTCTTTCAACCCCACGTCTTTCTTCCCTTTTATTTACCCGCTTATGATGGTTAGATATAGGGCATATTTCAATTAGCTGATGTAAGATGACATGTTTGCATCATTCATCTGTTTTGCACGCACCGGGCTCGGCGCATCATACAAACTGCATTTGTATTTCAATTCCAAGTTGAATACTTGATAGCTGTAGCATTTCATATGCCATGTTTAGAATAGCCGAGCCTGCTATAATTTGCATCTTTGCATGTGTTGCATTAGGCAATCCTGTGTATCTAGGATCATGCATAGATTTCTAATGAGCTTCTATTTTGGCTTGGAGTACTCGGTGAGTTTTTATGCTTTAGCATCCTTGCATGCGTGTGAGTGACTGCCATGAATAGCATGCTTACCATGAGGCTATGTGCTTATGTGATATAACTGCCTTGAATGCCTGTGGGTGGAGGTTGAGTCACTTGAATTAGGACAATTCATCAAATATTTGTTTTTTTAAGCCCACTAGATAGTGGCAAAACCATTGTTCTTCTAAGCCCACCTGAGGGTGGAAAAATCTGCATTTTAAGCCTACCTGTGGGTAGCAAACCATTTTCAAACAAACATGAAGTGTTTTGTTCCAATTTAGGCGATTCAGTCTATACTTGTATGCTGTGCGCATCACATAGTAAACCTAGGCTAATAACCGGAATAAGAACTCACAATGTTTTCAAAATCAGATATCATGGTTAGTAGAGGCCGGTCTTTGACCGGGCGAGCGGGGGTGCTCACGAAGTGACCTTCCCCAATCGTACCCAAGTTCCCTAGCCGAGGCAACTTTGGTGATGACGGACACGTGGCCTTTGGCATCGAGTCAGGGTTTCCTAAATTTCCCATTTTAAAAATATTTAGGTGGCGACTCTGTATCTGGCAAAGCAGTCCAAGTTTTGGCACTTCTTTCAAAAAATCTGTTTTAAAAATCAATTTGCCGGATTTGGACTCTTTGGTTCAAGATTAAGAACCATGACATTTGAGTCTTTCGAACTGTAGTGACCCAATATCGAACCAGAACGGGGGGGGGATTCGCACTCTCTTTCCCCGGGATGCGTTCGGGGACGTCTACACCACCAAAACTCTATTTTCATGGAGCATACTTTGGCTTTAATTTCCCATTCACTCGGTAATGGTTTTGAGCAACCAAATATATCACGCGAATCACAACGCGACATAGAACGTGTTACCACTTTGACCCACGAAAATCGACGTACGGGGCCCACCTAAAAAATAGACCAAACTTAGGAAAAAAATTCTGGTTTTACCCAGAATTTTTCAACCATTTCCAACAATCCCCCACATGAATGGAATTTGATGACAACAGAAATGCTACAAGATGCAGACTTTATCGAAAGAGTATAAGTCAAAAATATCTTGCATCAGGATAGGTAGCTTTCGGCTTTGAACCTTCCATAGTGATTACCTATCGGACTTACTGGCTAACCAATGGACGCGATGCCTTTAATTGTTCAGCCGTTCGTGTAAGCTAAGACAATAGATTTCACACAAAATATCTTCTAACATATCGTGGTTCTTACTGTTGTGTTCATTTTGGCCTTGAACACTCCTGGTTTTCATGAGTGTTTCTAGAGAATTTAGCCTCTTTCATTCTCGTAGAACCGGCCCTAGTTCGACACTCATATAGGTGATTCTTATTGTAAATATCTCTTTATACTTGTCTTGATTTTTATACCTAAATCCAGATATAAGTAATCATTAAAAGCAAAGCTTATCCTTATACCCCTGCAGACAACATATGTTGCAGATATTACTCTCACCATAGGAATGGGTAGGGTATTTTAATCGCTTGGTGATTTCTGGCAAGCCACACATAACTTAGTTGTCCTTTTGAACTTAGTTCTTGGGATCTCCAGTCATATAAGTAGAGTTACCATTATGATGACTCTTATGTAATAGGCTTTAATCCCATTCCCTTTGATAAACTATACACTAGCTCTTTTGTCAAATCTTTTGTTAACAGATTTGTAATATTCTTTTTAGATTTTATATAATCTATTGAGATTATTCTATTTGACAACAATTGCCTTACAGTATTATGTCAACGGCGAATATGTCGTGACTTACCGTTATACATATGATTCTGTGCCCTGCCTATTGCAAATTGACTATCACAATGAATACAAATAGCTGGCACAGGTTTTGGCCACATTAGAATATCTTCTAAGAAGTGACGAAACCATTCTACTTCTTCTCCTGCTTTGTCTAAAGCAATGAACTCGGATTCTATTGTGGATCGTGCGATGCATGTTTGTTTCATGGACTTCCAAGAAATAGTAGCGCCTCCCAAAGTAAAGACATATCCACTTGTGGATTTTGAAACTTTAGTATCCGATATCTAATTTGAATCACAATAACCTTCAAGTATTACTGGATATCGAGTAAAGTTTAAACCATGATCACTGGTGAATCTTAGATATCTAAGAACCCGAATAAATGCCTTCCAATGGTCTTCTCCGGGGTTACTAGTGTACCTACTCAATTTACTGACTGCATAAGCCATGTCAGGACGAGTACAAATCATTAGATACATTAGACTTCCAATGATTTGGGAGTATTTTAACTAATACATCGCATCACCTTTATTTTTTGATAAATAAATATTGACGTCTACAAGTGTTTTAGCTAAATTCATATCATCCTTGATAAATTTATCAAGAATTTTCTCAATATAATGAGATTGAAATAATGCATATCCGTCAGATGTTTTAGTAATTTTCATTCCTAATATAACATCTGCGACCCCCATATCTTTCATATCAAATCTTTTATTAAGCATTTGCTTAGCTGATTTGATCATGTTTTGATGCTTCCAATGATAAGCATGTCATCTACATAAAGACAAACTATGACATATCCTTTGTTAGTGTTTTCAACATAGACGCATTTATCACATTCGTTTATCTTTAAACCCATTAGTAAGTATTGCATGATCAAATTTTTCATGCCATTGCTTAGGTACTTGTTTTAATCCATAAAAAGACTTTATAAGCCGACAAACTTTCTTTTCTTGCCCAGACACTACAAACCCTTCAGGTTGCTCCATATAGATCTCTTTATTTAGATCACCATTTAAGAAAGCTGTCTTAACATCCATTTGATGTATTTCTAAATTAAACAACGCGGCTATAGCAATAAGCATGCAAATGGATGTTATTCTTGTCACAGGGGAATATGTGTCAAAATAATCCAGACATTCCTTTTGTCTGTAACCTTTAACTACAAGTCTTGCTTTATACTTGTCAATTGAACCATCTGCCTTCATTTTTCTCTTACATATCTATTTATATCCAAGAGGTTTAGAACCTGGTGGAAGATCCACCAATTCCCAAGTATGATTTTGCATAATGGATTCAATTTCATTATTAATAGCCTCTTTCCACAAAGGTGCTTCAGGACCTGTCATTGCTTCCTTAAAGCTTTGAGGTTCATTTTCTAACAAGTATGTCAGAAAATCTGGACCAAAGGATTTTGATGTTCTTGCTATCTTACTACGTCTTGGTTCATCATCAGTTAAATCCTGTTAGTCGAGACCATTACTAGTCTCTTGTATTTGATTGTCATTAGTCTCTTGACTTTGTGTACAATCATAAGTTCTTTTCTGTGAACTTAATTCATGTCCTTTCTTGTAAGGAAAGACATATTCAAAAATCACAACATTCCTTGACTCTGTAATAGTGTTCACATTTATATAAAGTATTGTTGATTTATAAGTCAGAAACCGATATGTACTACTATTCTGAGCATAACCAATAAATACACAATCTACTGTTTTTGGTCAAATCTTAGTCTTTTTAGGAACAGAAACTTTAACTTTTGCCAAATACCCCCACACTTTTAAATATTTGTAGGAAGGTGGTCAACCTTTCCACAATTCATAAGGAGTGCTGTTGGTTTTTTTGTGAGGTCTTCTGTTAAGAACATAATTAGCAGACAATATTGTTTCCCCTTAGAAATTCTCTGGTAAGCCTGAACTTAGTAACATAACATTCATCATTTCTTTTAGGGTTCTATTCTTCATTTCAACAATTCCACTTTGCTGTGGAGAATAAGATGCTGTACTTTGGTGAATAATGCCATGTTGTGCACAAAATTTATTTAATGGTACATCATATTCACCACCCCTATCACTTCTAATATAAATCAAACTATAACATTCATCACTTGTTGTCTATGATGTGCTTGATTCATAAATTTCAAATCATGATTCATTAATTTCAAATGAAAAATCCAAACTAATTATGATTACACAAATCAGAATTAATGTTTTGACAAAATCATATCCTAAAAAAAAATTTGCCTAAGAATCAAACAATTCAAAAAACCCATTTGATTGTAAGAGATACAATCAAATATTTGTGACAAAAGAAAATTACATTATCTCATCTAATGCAAGAGATACACTCTCATATTAATATAATGGTTTATGATTTAGCAAATTCTACTACGCAAGTAAAATAATAATTAACGACATCTCATGTCACAAATTCAAAACAAACTAATAATCAACATAAAAGATTTCTTAAATCTACTTCCAATTAAATGGAACGATATAACTACATACATCTTTATGTTTAAATTTCTCTGGTGTTTAAACGCCCATTCAAAATTGATTAGAAATACTCAAATTAATCTGCTTATGTACAAAGTTAACATATTAATTTATCATTCCAAATCACATTAAATTATTTTTTAAGAAATAACTTGAGTTGATATCAATACATGCATATCAAACGCATCAACTAAAAATAATGAATTAACAAAATAAATTAATCATGCATGATCCCATAACCCATCAATAAAATTCAACGCGTTTTAAATTTTAAACTCCAAAAATGACAAAACATACTTTTATTTAATCAGTTTGATTTGTACATAAATAAAATAATTATATACACATTAAAATGTTCTTGTGAATATATATATATACAGATATATATTTTTTGACTCATGTGCAAAAAATATTCACGACTATGGATCCATACACATAAATTAAAGAATGAATCAGTAAACCAATAAAGAAAATAAACTTGCCACAAAGGTTTCTTTGTAATAAAAATGAAACTAGTTTGTAAAACTAATATTTAACTCTAGAATCAAATACTTCCATGTATACTCACGATGAACTATGATAAATTAACAAAATTAATTTTCTAGTTACTAAAAGCAGAAAATAAAATACCGAAATAATATCTGATTACAAAAATCAGAAAAACAAACCACAAATTAATTTTCTAGTTACTAAAACCAGAAAATAAATTATAACACAAAATAATTTTATTTTCCTTGTTACTAAAACTAGAAAAATAAAATACCAAAATAATTTTCTGTAACACCAAATAATATTCTGCAATTGTTAATGACACTAGTATATTACTACTACTTGTCAAAGAAAATAGACAGTATATTACTACTATTCGTCAAATAGTTTATAAATACTATTTGTATTTTCCAACCAGAATATTATTTTGAAAATATAGAAAATTAAATACAATGAAAACACCAAAAATGATCTGTCTTAAGATTATTGGACAATCTTCACTGTATTTAAATAGATTAAATTCTGTTGTGTACTAAACAACAACTAGAATAAAAAGAAATAAAGAAAATGAGAGAAAAATGTTTGATTACAAAAAATTAAACTAGAAATAGAATTAAATAAATAAAAACATATTTTATTTTGTTACCAAAACAAAATTAAAATCTGATTTAAATAAATAATAATAAAACAGAAAATAAATAAATAACTTACTTGATTAATATGTTGAATATTATTTTGATCAAGTCTAGTGTTTGACACTGTATCCTTAAGACAGATTCATCCTCTCCACAGTGCTTTCAGAATGTGAACGTTTATCTCCCAAGATGAAATGATCAACTACAAATAATAGCAGCACTACAAATCGTTTGCCTAACGAACACATTTGGTTTTGAATTTAAACAGATTTGAATCTATTAGGTTCATAATTCAAATAGATAAAAACGGGAAGGGCCCTGTTTGGGTGTACAGTAAAACCGGACCAGTTTATTTCCGGAATTAATTTGAATTCAGGATTTTATTTTACCAAAAAATAAAATTAAATTCAAATGATTTTGGCCCAAAAAGATATGTATTGGCCCAGACAAGCCCAACCCAACCTCACACCAGTGCCCAAGCCCAGCTCCCCCAGACGGACAGCGACGACGCGCGCGCGTGTGATGATTTTTGGGTCCAATGGACCTAGCCCATAACCTCCCTCTCTAAAACACTTAGGTAACCCTTGGGGCAGACTTCAAGTTTTAATCCCATGCCTTATAAACCCATTCAAAACTTCCCACCAAATCAATATGGGACAAGCCTTATTCAAACCTTTAAGGATTTTCCACAAAAACTCTATTTCTATGGAGCATACTTTGGCTTCAATTTCCCATTCACTCAATAATGGTTTTGAGCAACCAAATATACCACATGAATCACAACGCGGCATAGAACGCGTTACCACTTTTACCCGCGAAAATCGACGCACGGGGCCCATCTAAAAAATAGACCAAACTTAGGAAAAAATTCTAGTTTTACCCAGAATTTTCTAACCATTTCCAACACGGACATGCACTCATATACTGTTGTTAGGGAAAATATGATTTCTCACAAGTAAATCAATTAATGGGAATAAAAACTAATGCGGAAAAATTAAATAAAAAAACAACACAAGAATTTTTACGTTGTTCCCTCAATGTGAGGTACGTCCACGGGATCGAAATCCGGTTCCACTATCAACCAAATAAGTTTTCAAATGATTACAAACGAGACACAAATGGTCTCACAGACCACCCTTAGGTGAATTCCAAATAATCACAAATAAATAAGAGGAAAGACCTTACCAAATAGATGAACAAAAATCTTCGAAACCATAGTTGTAGAAGATCCAAAATAACGAACCAAATCAACTTCAAAGTAAAGCCAATAAACCAAGCAAACTAGCAGCCAAAACAATAACACTCTTTGACCCAAAAGTGAGATTTTTTCCAAGCACAATCTCAGCAAAAAAAAAAACCAACTAGCTGCTGCCGTTTTTCTTCACACCCTCGGGGCAAAAACATAAACAATATATATATATATATATTGTGAATCTAGGTTTTCTTATCAAAACCTTAGCTGTTTCCAAACTGAATTGGGTCTCCACAAAATTAATATATAATATATAAAAATATATTATAACTAATACCAAACCAAATTAAACTCTTTTAATAAACCAATTGGGTCCCACACTCCAATAAGGAGGTATACCCAACAATTCTCCCCCTACCGACTTAGGTGGAGACATCAACCATACCCGCCAAAGTTCGACACTTCACATGTGTGTCTCTTGACAAAGTCTTTGTCAATATATCCGAAATATTATCATCTGTGTGAACTTTTTCGAGTTGTAACAATTTCGAATCTAACACATCACGAATCCAATGGTATCTCACATCAATGTGTTTTGATCTCGAATGAAAAGTAGAATTTTTACTCAAATGAATAACATTTTGACTATCATAATAAAGCACATACTTTTCTTACTTCAAACCCAACTCTTGCAAAAAAAATTTCAACCATAACTTTTCTTTGCAAGCTTCCGTAATGGCAATAAATTCAGCTTCGGTAGTGAGAGAGCAATACATTTTTGTAATTTAGATTGTTATGCCACAGCTCCCCTTGCAAAAGTCATTAAATATTCCGAAGTAGATTTCCTAAAATCAACATCACTAGCCATGTCAAAATATGTGAACCCATCAAGCATCGGCTTACCATCCTCAAAATACAAACACACCTTCGAAGTTCCTCGAAGATACCTTAGAATCCATTTTACCACTGCCCAATGTTCTTTACCCGGATTAGAGAGAAAACGACTCACCATACCAACGTCGTGAGCAATATCCGGCCTTGTATAAACCATGGCGTACATCAAAGAACCAACTGCTGAAGTATAAGGAATTTTTAACATCTCTTCCTTGTCTTTGTCACTTGTAGGACATTGATTCGAACTAAGCTTGAAGTGACTCGTAAGTGGACAACCAACCGGCTTCGCTTTATCCATATTGAACCTTTCAAGAACTTTCTCAATATAGCTTTCTTGAGACAACCAAATCAACCCCTCTTTGCGATCACGAACAATTTTCATACCAATTATTTGCTTTGCTGATCCTAAATCTTTCATAGCAAAAGATTTACTCAACCCTAACTTCAACTTGTTAATCATGATAGAATCTTGACCCACAATTAACATGTCATCAACATAAAACAAAAGAATAATAAATTTACCATTGGGGAAATTTTTCACAAACACACAATGGTCCGAAATGGTTTTAGAAAAATCATTATTCATCATGAAAGAGTTAAATTTTTTTATACCATTGCCGCGGAACTTGCTTGAGACCATACAAACTTTTCTTCAATTTGCAAACAAATTTCTCTTTCCCTTTTTCCACAAAACATTCCGGTTACTCCATGTAAATTTGTTCTGCAAGATCACCATGAAGAAATACAGTTTTCACATCAAGTTGTTCAACTTCAAGGTTCATACTTGCAGCCATGCCAAGTACAACCCAAATAAAAGACATCTTCACAACTGGCGAAAAAATCTCATCAAAGTCAATACTTTTATTTTGCCCAAAGCCTTTCACAACAAGACATGCTTTGTACCTCAGATTCTTGCTATGATTCTTCAATTTGAAAACCCACTTATTTTTCAGAATTTTCCTCCTCTTAGGCAACTTCACTAAATCATAAGTCTGGTTTTCAAGTAAGGAATTCATCTCCTCGTCTATGGCCTTTTTCCAATCACCTTTATTGGCATGCTCAATTGCTTCTCGGTAGCTCTCGGGCTCCCCTTAATCGGAAATCAACACAAATTTATTGGGAGGATACTTTCTTGAAGATTGTCGGTCCCTTGTAGATTTCCTCAACTCAAGTTGTGGTGGCGGTTCTTAAATTGGATGCTCTTCATCAATTTCTGGCTCAACGTCATTAAGATTAGCATCATCCTCCATATCTTCAATAGGTGGCTGCACATCTCCCCCATTTTCATCATCCATCGAAGATGAAAGAGGTAGATCCATGTCAATGAAATCACTAGTTTTTAGCTCCGGTTGATCACCTTTGCCAAAGTCTTCAATTGTTTGGTCTTTAAGAAACACAACATCACGGCTTCGAATAACTTTCTTATCGACCGGATCCCACAATCTATAACTAAACTCATCACGTCCATAGCCAAAAAAAATACATTGTCTTGACTTACTATCAAGCTTGGACCTCTCATCCTTTGGAATGTGAACAAAAGCTCGGCAACCAAACACTCTCAAGTGCTCATAAGATACATGTTTACCGGTCTAAACTCTTTTTGGAACATCACCATTCAAAGGATAGGAAGGAGACAAATTGATCACGTCAACCGCTGTCCTCATTGCCTCACCCCAAAAGGATCTTGGCAATTTAACTTGTGAAAGCAAACACCTTATTCTTTCCACAATGGTGCGATTCATCCTCTCGGCAACGCCATTTTGTTGAGGAGTCTTCTTAACTGTCTTTTGGTGCCGAATACCTTGGCTGCGACAATATTCATCAAATGGCCCAATGTATTCACTACCATTATCTGATCGGATACACTTCAATTTTTGTCATGTTTCTCTTTCAACCATGGCTTGAAAATACTTAAGTACTTTTAGAACTTGATCTTTAGTTTTTAGTAGAAAAGCTCAAACTTTTCTTGAATAATCATCAATGAAAGTAACAAAATAAAGTGCACCACTATGTGTTCTAACTTTTAAAGGACCACAAACATCCGAATGAATCAACTCCAAAACATTTTCTTTTCTAGAAGCAAATTTTTTATAAAAAGAAACTCTATGTTGTTTACCTGCCAAACAATGAACACAAGTTTTGAGATGTGTACCTTTCAAACCGGGTAACAGCTCTTTCTTGAACAAAACTTGTAGCCCCTTTCACTCATGTGCCTAAGTCGCTTGTGCCACAATTCAATAGAAGTATCATCTTTAAGTGCATTGACAATACCTTTACAAATTTTTCCTTACATCGAATAAAGTGTATGAGTCTTCTTGCACTTAGCTACCACCAAAGAACCCTTTGTGAGCTTCCATATTCCATCACCAAATTTGTTGTTGAAGCCTTTATCATCTAGTTTCCCAGTAGAGATCAAATTGAGGCGAATGTCAGGAACATGCCTCACATCTTTAAGCAATAACTTGTAGCCCAAATTTGTTTCCAAGCAAATATCACCCATGCCAATAATCTTGGACAAACCTTCATTACCCATTCGAACAGAACCATAATCTCCTTTGGTGTAGGTAGTGAAGAAATCAACTCGAGAAGTCACATGAAAAGAAACACTGGAATCAATCACCCAGTTGCTCTCTTGGCCCACAAAATTAATACAATCATCTTCACAAATGACCATGAGATCACCATTGGTAGTAACTACTGTTGTATCTTCTTGCTTCTTATCCACACTTTTGTCACACCTTTTTTCCTTGTTCTTGAGCTTTCGGCATTCTTGCTTCATATGCCATTTCTCATGGCAATAATAGCACTTAATATCTTTCTTTGAAAAAGAACCATCTCTTGATTTGTCACGGCTTTGATCACGACCATGAGGAGTCTTACTCCTCCTCCTTGTTTTGCTTCGACCTCTCACAACAAATGCTTCTGAATGAGAGGAACCCACTGATTTTCTTCTAGTTTCTTTATTCAATAGGCTATTAGTGACTTGGCCCATTGTGATAACTCCATCGGGCGTCGAATTACTAACGGTTACAACCAAAGTCTCCCCACTTTCAGGCAAAGAACTAAGTAACATCAAACCTTGCAACTCATCATCAGAAACAATTTTTATAGAAGCAAGTTGGTTAACAATACTCTTTATTTCATTAAGATGTTTTGGAATAGGGCTGCTCTCTTTATATTTTAAATTAACTAACTTACGAAACAGAAAAACTTTATTTGTGGCTGATTTCCTATCACAAAGGCCTTCTAATTTTTTCTATAAATTATGTGCTGAAGTTTCAGTAGTAACATGATGAAACACACTGTCATCAATCCATTGATAGATAACACCAATGGCTTTTCAATTAAGTCTATTCCATTTATCATCTTTTATACCGTCGGGTTTGCCACTATCACCTTGAATAGGTCCATACAAATCTTTACAAAATAATAGGTCTTCCATTTTAATTTTCCAAGTTACCCAATTACTTTCATTGAAACTAGTCATGCGACCCACATTTCCCTCCATTGATTTACACAAATAAAGAAATCCAAATAAACCGCAAACTCTGATACTAGTTATTAGGGAAAATATGATTTCCCACAAATAAATTAATCAATGGAAATAAAAACTAATACGGAAAAATTAAATAAAAAACAACACAAGAATTTTTACGTGGTTCCCTCAATGTGAGGTACGTCCACGGGATCGAAATCCGATTCCACTATCAACCAAATAAGTTTCCAAACGACTACAAACGAGACACGAATGGTCTCACAAACTATCCTTAGGTGAATTCCAAATAATCACAAATAAACAAGAGCAAAGACCTTACCAAATAGATGAACAAAAATCTTCGAAACCAAAATTGTAAAAGATTCAAAATAACGAATCAAATTAACTTCAAAGTAAAGCCAATAAACCAAGCAAACCAGCAGCCAAAACAATAACACTCTTTGACTCAAAAGTGAGATTTTTTCCAAGCACAATCTCAACCCAAAAAAAACCAGCTAGCTGCTACCATTTTTCTTCACACCCTCGGGGCAAAAACATAAACAATATATATATATATATATTGTGAATTGAGAATTTCTTATCAAAACATTAATTGTTTTCAAACTGAATTGAATCTTTACAAAATTAGATATATAATATATAAAAATATATTATATCTAATATCAAATTAAATTAAATTTTTTTAATAAATTAATTGAGTCTCACACTGTTAGCACCTTCTACTTGAAGGCTGCATTGGTTGGCATTGGCAGCACCTTGTGCCCATGTCCAACCAAGTCCCCGGCATGATTGTGGCATGCCAAAACAACAAGGTGAAACATTGGCTAAGTGCTGAGGCAGCAGCATAAGACCCTTCCTAAGTATGGGCAGTAGCGGCACAGATGCAAGGCATTAAAATGACCCGAATGTGGCATGCTGCATACTTGAGGGTTCAAAGCATTCAGAAGGTGAAACTTGGTCTGGAGGCCAAGACAGCCAATTTCGTGGCTGATTTCAGAAGGCAAATAATATGGGCAGTTGGTAGCAGTAGGATGGTCTCTGGCAAAGAATTACCCATGTTGGGCGAGACAAGGCAAAGCCGACATCGAAGCATGGTCGAAAAGAAGCAGCGATTAAGCAGTTTGTCCCAGACATGATCCTATGTCCCTAGGCAGTTGGGGGTGTCAACTGCCATGCCACTTGGCATGCTTTCCTTGTAAATCTGCTTGTAATCTGAAAACTAAATGTAAGCCTATTTAGGCATTGGCCATGGAACTCGAAATTTATCCAAGTGTTGGTAAGAGTATCCATTGGCATCCTTTGTAATTGTTGGTGCAATTTAATAAAGGTTGGGTTTTTCCTGTAATCACTTGTTGCCTAATCTCTTACTTGTTATAAACACTGTGTGTGTGTGTATTCATACGTTGGCTGAGACTAAGTGTCCAACTTAGTGCCATTGCAGGCTGAAATTTTTAAAACGAAAATTGACCCTGTAACAATTGGTATCAGAGCACGGTTTTGCTCTAATGGTTTCTGGCATGGATGCCATACGAGATAGAGTAACTCGGTTGGAAACTCTTGTTGGTGACCCTGCTGATGAGAATATCTCGCTGTCGGATCGATTGGATGCTGTGGGCTCTCGGCTTCTTACCCTTGAGACCTCGACAGCAGATCGGTTCAAAGACATGCTGACAGATTGGCTGGCCATTTCGGACTCTTGGAAAGACAAGTTTCAAGAAGTTGTTGACGAACTGTCCCTTCTGAAGAAGGCCATCTGTGGGCATACGAATTTTGAAAAGACTCCTTCGAAGATCAAAGTTCCAGACCCTAAAGCCTTTGGTGGAAATCGGAGTGCAAAGGAACTTGAGAATTTTCTGTGGGACATGGAGCAGTACTTTAAGGCTGCTCATGTGCACGAAGAGGAGAAGGTAACAATCACAAGCATGTACCTTACTGGTGATGCTAAACTTTGGTGGCGTACTCGTGTCGGGGATGATGCTCGGCCAGAGATCTCTACTTGGGATACTATTAAGAAGGAAATGAAGGAACAATTCCTTCCATGCAACTCATCTTGGGTTGCAAGAGACGCCTTGAAACGGTTGAAGCATGCTGGATCGGTAAGAGACTATGTGAAGGAATTTAGTTCTTTGATGCTGGACATCAAGAACATGTCGGAGGAAGACAAGCTCTTCAACTTCATGTCTGGGTTGCAGAATTGGGCCCAGTTAGAACTTCGAAGACTCGGTGTTAAAGACTTGCCCTCTGCCATGGCTGCAGCAGATGGTTTGCTTGACTACAGGTTAAGCAAGGAACCCACTTCAGAAACTAACAAACCCAAGAAGAAAGGGAAGGAGAAGACGGGTGAGAAGAAATCCGGTTTCAAGAAGTGGAAGGAGGGTTCCAAGTCCAAACAGAAAGGGGATTCTTCTCAGACCAACGGTGGGAAATCGAACAAAGGGTGTTTCATTTGTGATGGACCCCATAGAGCGAAAGACTGTCCCAAGCGTGAGAAACTCAACGCTATGGTCGCGGAAGATGGCAAAGGGGAGTCGGATTCTGAGGGGCCGACTAGGGTAAACCCCTTACAATTGCTCAATGCAATTCATGCGGACAAAGCCCCTACTACTGGTCTGATGTACATTAAGGTGACATTGGCTGGCACCGACATTGCAGCGATGGTAGACACCGGTGCCACGCACAACTTTCTGTCAGAAAAGGTTGTGCAGACCCTCGGATTGCAAGTTACCCAAAGCGCCAGTCGAATCAAGGCAGTAAACTCAGCGGCTCAATCGGTACAAGGAATGGCTTCCAAGGTATCGATCACAGTTGGAGATTGGACTGGACGGGTTAACTTGATGGTGGTTCCTTTGGATGATTTCGACGTCATCCTAGGAAATGATTTCTTTGTGACTGCAAAAGTGGCTTTGATGCCATATTTGGGTGGAATACTTATCTCGGATGAAGACAAACCTTGCTTTGTCGCTGGTTGCAGTAAATCAGACAAAGGCAAGGGCACTAAGAGGAAGACGGAGACCCTCTCGGCCATTCAAGTGCACAATGGTTTGAAAAAGGGCGCAGAAACATATCTTGCTTCCTTGGTGGAAATCAAACCTGATCTGTTAGTAGAAGTGCCAGATGAAGTGGTAGAAGTGTTGAGGGAATTTGAGGATGTGATGCCTCCGGAGTTGCCAAAATCCCTTCCTCCTCGGCGTGCCACTGATCACAAAATAGAGTTGGTTCCGGGTGCTAAGCCTCCAGCAAAGGCACCCTACAGAATGTCCCCAATGGAACTTACGGAGTTGCGAACGCAATTGACGGACTTATTGGATGCTGGACTGGTTCAGCCATCCAAAGCCCCTTACGGTGCCCCAGTGCTGTTTCAAAAGAAGCAAGATGGAAGTTTGCGCATGTGTGTGGATTATCGGGCTCTCAACAAAGTGACTATAAAGAATAAGTATCCAAATCCCTTTGGTGGCGACCTATTCGATCGATTGTGCAAAGCCACTTACTTCACAAAATTGGACTTACGTCTTTGCTATTGGCAAGTTCGTGGTCAAGGAGATGAGTCAAAGACAACCCGTGTTACAAGGTATGGGTCTTTTGAGTTCCTAGTAATGCCGCTTGGGTTAACTAATGCCCTGCCACGCTCGTAATCTAATGAATGATGTGTTCAATGATTATGTCGATCAGTTTGTTGTTGTTTATTTGGATGATATTGTAATATATAGTGAGTCCCTAGAGGATCACTTGTCCCATCTTCGAATGGTGTTCACTCGGTTAAGGGAACATCAGTTGTATGTCAAGAAGGAAAAATGTGAGTTTGCCCAGCGGGAGATTAAGTTCTTGGGGCATGTAATTTGCAAAGGCCATGTAAAGATGGATAGCAGAAAGGTGCAAGCAATCATGGATTGGCAAGCACCAAGCAAAGTGACAGAGTTGCGCTCCTTTTTGGGTTTGGCCAACTATTATAGAAGATTCATTGAGGGATACTCAAAGAAAGCAGCACCTCTCACAGATTTGCTCAAGAAAGACAGACCCTGGAAGTGGGAAGAGAAGTGTCAAGCGGCCTTTGACAAATTGAAAGTGGCTGTTGCAAGTGAACCGGTTTTGCGGTTACCTGATTTTGAACTTCCATTCGAATTACACACTGATGCCTCTGATAAGGCTATTGGCGGTGTGTTGGTGCAAGAGGGGCACCCGGTTGCGTTCGAAAGTCGGAAGCTGAATGATGCGGAGAAGAAGTATTCTGCCCATGAAAAGGAAATGACAGCAGTGGTGCATTGTCTTCAGATTTGGAGAGTTTACCTGCTGGGAACCAAATTCATGGTATTGACGGACAATGTGGCAAATACCTTCTTCAAAACACAAAAGAAGTTGTCTCCAAGGCAGGCCCGATGGCAAGAATTCCTTGAGGAGTATGACTTCGAATGGCGACACAAACCTGGACGCCACAACCAGGTTGCTGATGCTTTGAGTCGGAAGGAAATTGTGGACTATGTTGCTGCGATATCAAACATTGAAACTCAACTGTTGGAAAGAATTCGCAAGTGTCGCAATTGATTCTCAATATCAAAGGTCGGTTCAACAAGTGAAAGATGGCAATGCGGCGTCGCTATTGGTTGGAAAACGATCTACCCATGGCAAAGGAGATAGATTATATGTCCCGATGTTGGTGGATCGAGATTGGAATTGCTTAGAGAAACTCATGATCCGCAATGGGCAGGTCACCCCGGGCAACAACGCATGATGGCTTTACTGTCTCGTTCCTATTGCTGGCCAAAGATGGAGGATGATGTAGAGGCTTATGTCAAGACTTGCCTAGTGTGCCAATTGGACAAGACAGAGAGAAAGAAGGTACCGGATCACCGCAACCGTTGCCTATTCCAACGAAGCCATGGGTGTCTGTTTCCATGGACTTCATATCCGGGTTGCCAAAGGTCAACGGTATGCGTTCTGTTATGGTTGTTGTTGATCGTTTCTCTAAATATGCTGTATTTATCCCTGCCCCTCATGCTTGTCCCGCCGATGTTACGGCAGACCTCTTTTATAAGTATGTGGTGAAATACTTTGGTTTGCCCGAGGATATTGTTAGTGACAGGGATACCCGTTTTACGGGACGGTTTTGGACGGTGCTATTCAACTTGATGGGATCCAGATTAAAGTTTTCTACAGCAAATCATCCTCAGACGGATGGACAGACCGAGAGAATGAATGCTTTGCTGGAAGAATACCTTCGACATTATGTGACTGCAAGTCAGAGGAATTGGATTGACCTGTTGGATAGTGCCCAGTTTTGTTATAATTTGCATCGGTCGTCTGCCACAGGTATGAGTCCATTTGAATTAGCCACAGGGCAACAGCCCCTCACTCCGCATGAAGTGGCACGAACTGGCTCAGGTGGTAGATGTCCCGCAGCATACAGGTTTGCAAGAGCTAAACAAGACATGCTAGACGATGCGCAGGACAGTTTGGCTAAGGCAAGCAAGCGGATGAAAAAGTATGCTGACAAAGGGCGAAGACCCTTGGAATTCAAAGTGGGAGACAACGTGCTGCTGAAGCTTACTCCACAGATTTGGAAAAAGATAAGTAGCAAGACAGCGCACCGAGGGCTGATTCCAAAGTATGATGGACCCTTTGAAATTCTGAAACGTGTGGGAAATGTTGCTTACAGGCTTAAGTTGCCTGACCGGTTGAAGATACACCCAACAGTCCATGTTAGTTACTTGAAACCTTATCATGAGGATCAGGCTAACTTAACACGGACGCAAGCTAGACGCGCCCCTCCGGTGATCAGAAAACAGTTTGATAAAGAAGTGGAACAGATTCTGGACCACAAGACAGAGGGGCAAAGCAAGAAAAATCGAAGAACTCATTACTTGGTTAAGTGGAAGGGTTCTCCCGAAGCAGATGCAAGTTGGGAAAAGGATGTGACTCTATGGCAGTTTGAGAAACAAATTACAGACTACTTAGAGGCCTTACCGACGAGGACGTCGGCTTTTCCAGTGGGGTGGTTTGTTAGCACCTTCTACTTGAAGGCTGCATTGGTTGGCATTGGCAGCACCTTGTGCCCATGTCCAACCAAGTCCCCGGCATGATGGTGGCATGCCAAAACAACAAGGTGAAACATTGGCTAAGTGCTGAGGCAGCAGCACAAGACCCTTCCTAAGTATGGGCAATAGCGGCATAGATGCAAGGCATTAAAATGACCCGAATGTGGCATGCTGCATACTTGAGGGTTCAAAGCATTCAGAAGGTGAAACTTGGTCTGGGGGCCAAGACAGCCAATTTCGTGGCTGATTTCAGAAGGCAAATAATATGGGCAGTTAGTAGCAGTTAGACTGGTCTGCTGGCAGCAGTTACCCATGTTGGGCAGAGACAAGGCAAAGCTGGACATCAGGAAGCATGACTGGAAAATAGCAGCAGTTATTGGCAGTTATGTCCTAGAAATGATCCTAAGTCCCTAGGCAGTTGGGGGTGTCAACTGCCATGCCACTTGGCATGCTTTCCTTGTAATTCTGCTTGTAATCTGAAAACTGAATGTAAGCCTATTTAGGCATTGGCCATGGAACTCGAAATTCATCCAAGTGTTGGTAAGAGTATCCATTGGCATCCTTTGTAATTGTTGGTGCAATTTAATAAAGGTTGGGTTTTTCCTGTAATCACTTGTTGCCTAATCTCTTACTTGTTATAAACACTGTGTGTGTGTGTATTCATACATTGGCTGAGACTAAGTGTCCAACTTAGTGCCATTGCAGGCTGAAATTTTTAAAACGAAAATTGACCCTGTAATAATAAAGAGATATTCCTAACATATACAATGTAGGAGGGCCTTCCTCTCAAGTGTGGCTAATTTGAGTATGACTTTGAGAGAGAGAGAGAGAGTGTGATTGTTGGCTATTTTCATTCCCAAACAATGAAATGTGAAGGCAAACCTTGACAAACAATGAAGTGTGAACGCACACCCTTGACATTCTCTTTTATCTATGATGGAGTGGACTTTTGTGGCTGCTGTGCAGTTAAATCAATCTATTTCGGGATTTATGTTGATGATTTGAATTGTTTATATTTTAAAGTATGTTGGGTAAAATATATTTAAAAAAAATTAAATTAATTAAATATTGTTAATTTTTTTATTTATTTATATTTGTATTCATTTTAATATTTTAAATTACAATTGTTATTTATTTTTATATATATAAATGTGAGTGGATGAAAAGGTTAACGATATCCTATTAACTTAATTTTTTACAAATATACTCTATTCAATATATTTTAAAATGTAAACAGCTCAAATCATATAAATAAATTCCAAAATAAATCTATTTAACTACATAATAATAGTTACTGTGCCCCATACACGACCGCCACTCCAAATCCTGAAGGAGCTATCCCCTTCATTCGACTCCGCACCAACCGAACTAATTCATTCACTCTTATCTCTCCCTATTAATTGACAGAGTGGAATTCACCTCCCTTCCGATGTACCAAAAAAAAAAAAAAAAAAAAAAAAAGAGTAGAATTCACCTCCCTCACGTATTATTATGTTGACAATGCTAATTAGAAGGTACTGTTAGGTATGATGTACCCAGTGTTGACTCCGATCATTCAAGAGTCCAAAGTGAACATTCAATTGGACCCTAAATTTTTTCATGTCACTCCAAAAAAAAAAAAAATCAATTTAAAAAATTATTACAAAATTTTGAAAGATAAAATTTAGTTATATTGTTTATATATAACCATTTACACAAAAAAATAAAAATAAAATAAAATACTATACAAAAATCTAGAACTGTATAATAATACAAAAAAAGAACTGAATGAATTATATCACTATATCACTTGAACATTACGGTTCTTGCATTTTTTCATTATAAAATTGAACCAAGAGCTCATAATTGTGATTCAATTAATTCTTCTATACTTTCTTGGAGGTATAATTAAATAAACAATGCATTCTATTATTCAACAAACAACAATCAATTCAATTTTAGAGATTTTAGTTTTCAAGTAAAGCCCACAAACAATTGAAGTAAAACTTGAAATGATACAAAATCTAAAGGCATCTAGAGAGAATATTAAGATTTAAAAAGTTCAATCTCATAATGATGAATTAAGTTAGAGAGGAATTTGGTAAAATGAAATCAATTACTTTTACCCTTCATTAATAAAATTATATTGTTTTTCGGTTTAATATGAAGTGCTAAATTTAGTTAGGTTTTGGTAAGTTGAAATCAAAGTAATTAGAATACTCCACTTATAAAAAACAATTTTGTTTTTGAGTGTTGGTGTTGAGGGTTGAAGTTAGGTGAGTTTTAATGTTAAAAATTTGGGGGCCTTCATTTAATTGAGGTCTAAAAATATTATAAGAATTTTTCCTAGATTGAGACTCTAATTTTTAGCTCAAATATGGGGCTCAAAGCGACGGCTTGGCTGGCTTGCCCCTAGAGCCGGCCCAGGATGTGTTTGTAATAGGACCTAATTTGATAATACGATAAATAATTTATCTTGTACCATCATCAAAGCAAGTCATTTATACAAAAAAATAAAAAATAAAAATTCAGACTTGTGTCCATATCACATTTGTTATCCAAAATATAAAAAACAAAGGTGATTTATTTTGGATAAATGTGATTCAATAAATTCATTTTTTTACATTAAAAATCTATTTGAAATGCCAAATAAAATAAATAACTTCAATGATAAAAATGAATCCAATAATAAGCTCATCAAAACCCAACAAAACGGTTAAATTGAGAAAGAATTTGAGTCCTATATATTAGGGAGAGAAATGAGTCCTATATTGAAGTATTCTTTTGAGCTACTACCACCCATCTATGGGTACAATTCACACTGAAGATTATATGCAACAGTGGGGACTGCATTTAAGAGGAAAAATGAGTCACCAATTAAGAGAGAGAAGCATTATTCCAAGGATTCCTGTGATTGTCCTGAGGTTTTTGTTGTCCTGAGGGTGTGGAAGTCCCATCATTGGCCCACAAATAGTCAGCAACCACCAAGCTGGTTTCTTTAATTTTTTTCAAATAATCCTCCATTTTTGTTTCTTTATAAAAAGCCCTCTTATCCGAATTTCCATTTACAATTGCAGGCACTACTGAGAAACAAATATCAAGAAAGAAAGAGAGAAAGATGAGGGTGAACCCTGGTGAGGAAGTGGTCCGAACGAAGGCCGGAGCCGATGTGACTGCGGTGAACCCAATTGATGGAATTGTTGGAGCCAAGACTGAGACAAGGTTCAAATCCAAGATTGGTGGGTGTTTGATTTATCCACCAAAGAGGAAGCTGGTAAAGAAGTTGATGTGGGATTGCTTGGTTCAAGCAATTGCTTCTTGTTTCCTTCCTAATCCTATCTCAAAGCCACCCTATTCCTCTGAATTCACAGTTCCAATCAACCATACTTGTAAGAAGAAGAAGAAGAAGAAGAAGAAAATCTTTCCGGGCTAAACTAGCCTTTCCTCGATATTGTTAATACTCAACCATATCCCCTCCTGAATTTCTCTGCCCCACTGTCTTAAAAATGTTCACAATTGTTGAATCATGTTTGAAATTTTCATATGATCTGACAATTGTAAATATTTGGAAATATGTTGGAGATTACATATCCTTGACACTCTCAACCATAATTAACAATATTGTGTATTTTGTAGTCATCATCATGGCACCTTTATTATCAAAATGATTTATTGTATGCTAGTGCGATTGAGAGACGAGAGGTCTAATACAGAGAAGGAAAGAAAAAAAAAAAGAAATTGATTTGACTTTGGATTTCTTTTCAATGTTTTGGGACACCATATGTTCTATGTTTTCACAATTTGGCAATTTGTGTGAAATAAGAATTTTCTTTTGAAGCAGAGTAAAACAGAAGCTATCTCTGAGCCCAAATTTCCGGCCCACCACTATCTTTTTCATCATCTTTTTTATTTCATGTGTTTTTGGGTGCACCGAAACATGTTGGAACAACTGGAAAATAGATCAAAACCGATGTTTTTTTTTATTTTTTATTGACCGAATATTATATTTGGGTTGTTAGAAATAGTTCGATCATTGGTCACTTAATTCGATGAATAAGGCCATGAAGAATGTAATAAAAGATTAATTAATTGCAGGATCCTAATGTTTCAAAAGTCAATCAAATAAGATGTTATTTTGATGTTTTGGTTTAAAAAACCCTTTGGGCTAATACTGTGGGCCGTATTGTACGGCTTGTTTTTGTTTTAATTTCTGTTCTATTAATTTATTTTTAAATTTTCTAATAATATCACACTCATACATAAATAAAATAAAATAAAATAATTGGAGTGGTCAATGCAACAGAGGTCATAAAAAATAAAAATAAAAATCCAGTTTATTTGTTAAGCTAATCACAAACATTCATCTATCTTCTCATTGGGAAATTATTTAATAATTCCGGAACACTACGTGATCATATTCTAAGTCAATCACCATTTGCTTAGTTTCACATTGTTCCTCCATCCCCAACATAAATCTTGAGTTCCTACCCCTTCTCTACCAATCAAAACCTTATGGAGCATCACGTGTCTATGCTCCGGAAATACTAAATAATCACCCATTTTTGTTCAGGTGAGCTTGGAACTCGGCCACAATAAATGTGAATAGAAAATAAAATGCAGATTTCAATTTAATGTAATATGTGATGATACAGCGTGTTCTAGATGAAACGGGTCGGATTGATCCATGCTTCCCAAACTGATGCCTGAGGTATCAAGCCCACAGAGAGACCTGCACAAGAGTTCAACGGGGAACGGGGAGTCCCCCAGCGAACCCTTTGACTAGCAAGTTAGAAAGAGAGATGGAATGTAGAGATAGATTAGTGATAGAAAAGCTTAACCTTTTCCTTGTCTTCAATGCTTGTTTACATCCTCTGCTAATCATTTCGTTGTCCCTTCCGACCTGTCACCTTGGCCGAAAGTCTATGCTTTAGCTTACCTTGTTCATGGTGAGGCCGTTCTATCCCGACGGGGAAGGGTTATCGCAATAAATGCTGCAGGAAAACTCATTAATGACTGATGTGTAGTGCAATAACTTTGCAGGATCTTTGTCTACTGATGTGGGTGATTCTCTACTTGCCAAGTGTTTAGATGTCATTGGTGTTTGGTGTAACGCTGGGTTTCACGAGTGTTGGGCTTTAGTATTTGAATCATGGATTGGACGTTAGTTGGTGGGCCATATCCTTTATGGGCTTACCCATGTCAGTAGTCCCCCATTCCCAAATGCAGCTTTAGTCCAACAAAGGGAATAATGAAGAAAACGAGGGTTATGAGAGACCGGCAAAGCGAAGACCGACTGAGAGGTGGGCCGACGGCGAGGGGTGACCGAGCGGAGGAACCGACCGTGAGGAGGGTCGACTGCGAAGGGTGACCGAGTGAAGGGACCGACCATGAGGAGGGCCGACCGCAAAGGGTGACCAAGTGGAAGGAGAAGTAGCGGTACGTGGGGCTCGAGGGGTAACAGGGCATGTGGTGATTTGAAGTGAAAAAGACAGGGTTAGGGAATGGGG
The DNA here is from genome assembly GCA_025200525.1 of Camellia lanceoleosa. Taxonomy (NCBI): domain Eukaryota; kingdom Viridiplantae; phylum Streptophyta; class Magnoliopsida; order Ericales; family Theaceae; genus Camellia; species Camellia lanceoleosa. The sequence goes on from JANUSC010000070.1 coordinate 120,121, forward strand.
CAGTGGATCGTGGTCGTACACGTGGCGGAATCCCGTAATGGGGAAGGTTAGGCATTGAGCAAGAAACGAAGGGATAGGTCAATATAGGGTGTTTGAAAAGGCGGTTTTGAAATTTTTTTTTCAAAATTTTCAAATTGGCAAAATTTGACCTTGACCCTTGGAATACAGGCAAGCCTTGGGCATTTGGTTTTATCTGTTTTACCTATCTTTGTGTAAAAAACCAGCACATCCCAGAAATAAACTCGTTTGTTTCCAGTGACACACCTCTGCAACATTTTGTGAACTTTCTTGTGCCCGCGTCCGAAGCCATTCGCAGACACATAAGAGAAATGGCCCAAGAGGAAGTAGCAACCATAAGGCTTGATTCGTTAGGCGATGACGATGCGGTGGAGTTGGCAGAACAGTACCGTGTGGAGTGAAGAGAGGATGGGTAGTTAGTCAGGCAGTGCGGGCTCGCCTATGAAAATGATTGCGGCCGCGAAACCTATTAGTCAAGTGGGGTCGGACCACTGGCACACGAAGGCCGATAAATCGACATGTACAGCGGAGGAGTTGGAGGAGATACATGAGAGGTATCAGATTCCCGCGGAGATAAAGTTGAAATTGCTAACGTCGAAGGAGAGGCCATTCGACGCCCGACAGGGGGAGTTTGCCCTCTACGAAGTGGCGCTAAAGGGGGGGTTGAAGTTGCCGCTTCCCCGGATAGTAGTGGACACGTTGAATTGGCTGGAGGTGGCTCTGGGCCAACTGATGCCCAATGCATGGAAGATTGTATTGGCCTGTGCAATGTCATGAAAGTAACGAGGGGTCTAATGACGGTGAATGAGTTTTTTGCATGCTACAAGGCTTCGAGCCAGCAAGAGACTTGGGTCACTTTACAAGCGGCGGTAAGGAAGGGTCTGGTGGCGGGGTTACCGTCGTCAGTGAAGGGGTGGAAGCCACGGTGGTTCTATGTGTCCACCAACGGGGGAGTAGGAGTGCGCACGGTGTGGAAGGTGCCAACTAAGTTGGTTAAGCCAAGGTTGGAGGCGGAGGCAGAGGAGAGGGTGAAAAAGGTGAAGGCATAGAGGGAGAAGGAGGGCGCCAAGTGGGACGACCTCGTTCAGCCCTCAATCTTGTTTGCTTCAAGGCTGGGCCCTCAGCCGACTGGTGGAGATCTTGCGCCGGCAGAACTAGAGGCGAGGAGGAAGAGGCAATAGGCGGATGACCGAACCACCTTCGCCAAGGCCGATCAGTACAAAGAGGCGAAGTTAGGCCGCTCGCCCAAACCGATCGTCAGGGAACGAGTCCGACCGCGCCCTAAGTCGCTGAGGGAAAAGCACATGAGCGGTTTTGAGCCACGACCACCTCTAGTGGATCCTCTGAAGGAAAAGAGCAAAAAGGTGGTAGAGGTTGTGCTGAAGAAGAAGAAGAGAGTAAAGGAAAGGGAGGAGAGGCCAGCCTTGAAGAGGATGAAGAAGGGGATGACAGAGGGGACCCCGGAGTGGAGTTGGAGGGAACGGTGAAGGGGATGGAGAGTGCCCTGGGCCTCAAAACACAAGTGGAAGATGGGGCGACTAGCCCTGAGCAGGGGACAGAGCAACAGCTCAAGGGGGGTCCTATGCCCCAAGGAGAAGAAGAGAGGGCCATGTTAAAGATCGCCATTTACTACGCTCCAGCAGTGTCCAGGGTGAATGGAGGGAGAAGGAGGCGAAGCCAGGATTGCTGCAGATCGGCTCTTGGGAGTAGTGGAGGACGCGGCTGTGCGTTCGATGACAAGTTTCACAGAGGCCAAACTGCTAAGGGGGCTGTGCTCAGCCCAGATGAAGGCGACGGCCTTAGCAGGAGCCTTACTGAACAAAGCGGCGCGCGCAAAAGGCGAAGTTGGGCCACTGAAGGCGAAGCTGGAGGAGGTGAAGGCCTAGCTTAAAAGTTTAAGGAGGGAGACTGGGGGGGGGGGAGGAAAACCGCGCGGAGTGCATATGTTAGGGGGCTGGAGTATGCCCAGAATGCCAAGAAGATGGAGGTGTTGGCGATGATGCAGAGCTATTCAGCAGACCATGCTAATGCTGAGCTGCTCGCGACCAAGTTAGAGCTGGAGATGGAACGCCGCAAGGTGGTGTCGCTCGAGTTCCAGTTGGTTGGCGAGCAGAAGAAGCTGGACGAGGCACAGAAATCCTGCACCATCACCAATGAAAGATGGGATGAAGCCATGGTCTGTAATGAAGATCTACGCACTTAGTCGATCAACAAAAAGGAAGAAGCAAATCAGAAAATCGCTGAGTTGGAGAGGACGCTGGTGAACGAGTAGGCTAGACTGGCGGTTGAGAGAGCAGAGATAGAGAAGGCCCTGGCCGGCGAGAGGGCCAAGTCAGTGGCTGAAAAGGCAGGGTTGGAGAAGACCTTGAAAGAGAAGAGGACAAAGTTGGCATCTGAGAAGGCGGCATACCCCGATCTATGTGTTGCAGCGGTAGAGCAGTTCAAGGGGTCCGCCGACTTTCAGATGGCTATTGATGCCATTATCGCCAGTAGCTTGGCGAGAGAGGGGGATATGGGGGCTGGCCTATCGGGAGTGACCGTTGGAAGTAAGAGTGAAAAGGAAGTGATCCAGAGTTTCCAGCGGTCGGACTTCTACAAGCATGAGATGGCTGAGTTCTGAGATAGCGGCTGGAAGACTTTTAAACGTAAAGCAGAAGAGTTGTTCGCAAACTTGGACTTCGGCAATGTGAGAATAGATGAAGACGATGTGGCCTAGACCCCCCTAGATGAGGAGGTTGACGAAAAAGACCTGGCCTCGAGCGAGGATGAATGATTGATGTAAAATTTTTACGTTTTGCATGTTGTTGCTTCTAAATAAAATTTTTGTTGTTGTTGTTGTTTTTTTTTTTTTTTTTTTTTTTTTTTTTTGTCCTGTAATGTCTGTAGTGAATTTATGTGTAAGTTTGTAAATAAAATAATAAGTTGTGCTTTTTCGTACTGTTGCCTTTATTTCTTGTAGATCTGAAAAAGATGAGAATGGGCATTTAAATAAGGCTTGTGTATAAATCATAGTAAAAGTTGAGAAGTAGGGAGCCAGTCTAACTTGTGAGAAAATCATGACGCAAAGAATGTTAACAATAAAAACGTTGAAATGTAAAGGTTTTAAAGTGTGAAGTTTTAAATCATGTTGTAAGAGTGTTGAGAAATGAAATATTGGGTTGGGCGACGAGGCGTGTAGATTGTAACGAAATTAAAAATGAAAGTTAAAAATGTAAAGAATGTTAAGAGACGTAAAAGCATGGACCTGGATTTTAACTAAGTATGGCAACTATGCTACAATCATGAAGTTGCAAGAATGGCCTTGGCCGAACTCTTCATTCGTGCTCGGTTTGGCTTGAGCCGTAATTAACTCAGTCTGGCCGAGCCCTTCGTGCTCAATCTGGTTGAGACTTTAAGTAACTCAGTCTGGTAGAGCCTTTCGTGCTCAGTCTGGCTAAGGCTTTAAGTAACTCAGTCTGGCTGAGACTGTCACGACCCAAACCCGGCCCTATGGGTTTAGCATCAGAATCGCCAAGAATCCGAGATTATCAAGGCTCATCAACAAGAATACGCTTAAACAGAGTATGTGGCGGAAGCCAATACAAGAAGTAACTAGTGTCCATTGAGTCAGGAAAATCAGATGCCAAAAACATTTTTATGCATTCATACAATTGAACAGCATACTATACAATCATATACAACCATTCAAGACGGGACCTAATCCTCGAGCAAGATAGTAAAAACAAAGAGATGCCTATACAATAGTACAAAACAAGAAGGAGACCGATAGGGACACAAAACACCCCAAGCCATAGCATGGCAACTCGTAACCTCGCAGGAGGCACATAGGTCGCTTGACAAAACTGGGACCAACCCACGCCTCCTAGCTCCTGGCTGTCACGAGAACCTACATATATATATAAACAAAGGAGCTAAAGCCCGAGGAATAACATAATGCGTAAAGGGTTATGAATGAATGTCCTACAAGAATGAAATCATCATTAAACAAGATTTCATTTTCAAGATTTCACCAATCAATCATATGTGGTACATCCATTAGCCTATAAACAGAGGTCCAAAGGACCGGTCTTAACAGCATCCAACAAGAATGATGGCCATCAATCAAGAAAGATGGTTCCACAAGGAACCGACAGAGCTCAGAATAAAGAATACCAATGCTAAGGATGCCACAATACAGCCTGTATCACAGGACATACATTCATTCAGTAAACAATATCAGTTCAATAAACAATTCAGTTTAGTATTCAAAAGATAACCATTTTGAACATATCTTTACACAATTGTTACTCACAGAGATTGGGCTAATAGCAGCTAGAGCGCGTCCCCGAGAACCAACCCTAAACAGTTAACAAATAGAACACACACTAAGTTTCACAGTCGGGAAAGATGATAATTAAATCCCTAAATTTCCTCGGTGTGGTTCTATGTCTAAATCCTCATTAAGATGCCTTAAACTAGGCCTAAGAATGCCTAGGATGGGATGAGGATACAAAAATACAGTTGGAAGGCATTTTTCAAAAGTTGCTGAAAACAGGGGTCTCGCTCGAGCGAGCCTTCCTTCGCTCGAGTGAGGTTGCAAAATCAAAGGCTTCGCTCGAGCGAACAATCCTTCGCTCGAGCGGTCTGATGAAACAGTAAAAGTACTGGATGCTCGATTTTTACGCTCGAGCGTGACTCAGAGAAAACGTTGGTCGCTCGAGCGAGGAATCCTTCGCTCGAGCGAAGAAGCCAAATCTGGAATTTCCAGATTTGCCTTCCAAGCTCAAACCAAGCATTCTCAACTCAATTCTCGACCTCTTGGGCCCAAATTCTGGAAAATACATCCCAAAACAATGTATAACAAGTTCCAAAAGCCAATTTATGAATTCAAGCCCCAAAGGTGAATCAATTAAATCCAAAATTCAAACCCATTTTCAAGAACAATTCCAAAACATGCAATGCATGAACTTTAAACCAAAATCAAGCCTCAAATCTTGCTCTAATGAGCTCAAGAGTTGGAAAACAAAATGAAAACATGAACTTAAACATGATTATGAACATGCATGTCCAATTCTAGCATGAATTCAACTCTTCAATCAACAATTCAACCATGCATGCAACAATTCAAGCATAACTCAACCTATTTGCACTAAATCATGGCTTGATTCTACAATGGAGCCTAGAACATGCAAGATGAAGCTTAAAGACAACAAGAATAAGATGGATTTTCTTACCTAAGTCTTGTATTTTAAGCCTAGAAGCTCAATTGTGCAAATACACTTCAATTTACTTCAAGTCTTCAAGCAAATCAACAAGAACAAGCCCCTCCCTCTCTAACTCTCTTCTAATTTCGGTGGGGACTAAGGAAATGGCTGAGGAGAAGCTTTGTTCAACATGTAATAAGGTCTAGTACATTATTCTAAGTGGCCCACTAGGAGTGGCAATATGGTAATTAAGTCAAACTTTTCAATTGACTTTATTTAATCTAATTTAATCACTCCTAATCAATTTTCAGATAAATAGACCATAAAATCACATAAATTTCACTGATCATAGAACACTAAACGGTTCCTAATTCGGCAGCCGATAAGGCCTTCAATTAACGGTTTAAACACAAAACATGAACAGATAATCAAATAGATCAGACAGATAGTAATGCAATACAATAGATAAACTCGATCAATTCAGTTTCAATTTCAATCAGTCCATTCAGTACTTAGGTTAATCCAATCATCAGTCATTATCAGTTCGGTTTAGCAGTAATCAGTACGTAATTCAGTAGTTTATCGATAATCAGTACGAGGGTTGTTACAGTCTCCCCTCTTTATAAGGAGTTTAGTCCTCTAAACTCGAATTACCTTCAGTCTGGAAGAAAATAGGATCTAGTGGAAACAAATTAGGATATCTTTTAGCCATGTCATCTTCCCTTTCCCAAGTGGCATACACACCACCATGGTTCTGCCAATCAACTTTCACTAGCGGGATCTCTTTGTTTCTCAGTTTCTTGATCCGCTGCTCACAATCAGATAGGCCGCTCGTAAGTGTAGTCATCACTCAACACGATACGGGTAGGCTCAATCACATGAAAAGGATCCCGGAGATAGTTTCTCAACATCGAAATGTGGAAGACGTTATGCATATGCTCCATTTCAGGAGGAAGTGCAACTTGATACGCCACCGGATTGATTTTCTCAATAATTTGATACGGTCCGACATATCTTGGCGCTAACTTGCCTTTGACTCCAAAACGAGTCTGGCCTTTCATTGGTGTCACTTTCACAAACACGTGATCACCCACTTCATATTCTCGGTCTCGTCTTCTAATATCTGCATAACTCTTCTGTTTACTCGTGCGCTACTGTTGTATCGCTTTTATCTTTTCGCCGTTTATAAACAATTTCGCCCAAGAACGCCCATCTCCAACTTCGCCCAAAGAAATTGAGATCTACATTTTCTGCCATACAATGCCTCGAAAGGCGCCATTCCAATACTCGAATGGTAGCTATTGTTGTAGGCGAACTCAGCCAACGGCAAATGACTTTCTCAGTTTCCCTGAAAATCAAGGACACACATTCTCAGTAAATCCTCTAAAGTCTGGATGGTCATTTCTGACTGGCCGTCTGTCTGAGGATGATAGGCACTACTTAGCCTCAATTCAAGACTCAATGCGCAGTAGGCTTTGCGTAACCTCGATGTGAACTTCAATCCTCGTCGAAACAATAGATACAGCACTCCATGCAATCTCACAATTTCATCAATATAGATAATACCAATTTGTCTCAAGATTATAAATTGTCTTGACAGTAGGAAGTGTGCAGATTTAGTCAATCTATCAACAATAACCCAAATAGAGTCCATACCTTTCTCGAGCGAGGTAATCCAACGATAAAATCCATCGTGATATGCTCCCATTTCCACTCGTATGGGTAAGGGTTGCGAATCCGGCAGTCGTTGATGTTCGCTTTTGACTTGTTGGCGGTGAAGACATTTGGACACAAAGTCGGCAATTTCCTTCTTCATTCCCGCCACCAAATTTGCTTTCAGATCTTGGTACATTTTCGTATTCCCGGTGAATAGAAAACTTGAACTGTGGCCTTCTTGCAGAACTCTTCTTTTCAATTCAATGTCATTTGGTACACACAGTCTTTCTTGAAATTTCAAAACATTGTTCTCAAATTTGAACCCCGGTCTCGGTTTTGAATCTCTTTCTTCAATAACCTTTTTCAAGAAATCATCCAGTTGTTGTTTCTCCTTAATTTCTTCAATCAATGCTGGTTGAGCAGAAATTGCGCCTAAGGTTCCACCTTGTTCTCTCAAAATAATTTCAATTTCAGACTTTTCCAGATCATGAAGCAATTCTTCATCCCGTCAACAAGAACAAGCTAAGTTGGCAATTGACTTTCGCTCAATGCATCGAACAAGTGTTAGCTTTTCCTGATGGTACAAAATCAGAGGTCATAATCTTTGATCGTCAAGCCATCTCCGCTGTCTCATATTCATTCTTTTCTCGAGTGAAAAAGTACTTCAAGCTCTTGTGGTCAATATACACTTCACATGTTGCTCCATACAAATAGTGACGCCAAATTTTCAAAGGCAAACACTATCGCAAAGAAGTTCTAAGTCATGGGTCGGGTAGTTCTTTTCATGTGGTCTCAACTGTCGGGAAGCATAAGCAATAACTCTCCCATTCTGCATTAAAACACACCCCAAACCCTTATGAGAAGCATCACTAAATACAGTGTAACCATTCGTACCTGAAGGTAGAGTCAGAATCGGTGCAGTCACAAGTCGGGTTTTCAATTCTTGAAATGCTGATTCCCGTTGGTCAGTCCAGTCAAATGATATCCCTTTCTGTGTCAACTGAGTCAGTGGTAAGGCAATCTTGGAAAAGTCTTTGACAAATCTTCTATAATATCCAGCCAATCCCAAAAAGCTTCGGATTTCAGTCACATTTGTTGGTCTAGGCCAGTTCACTCCAGCTTCAATTTTCTGCGGATCAACAAAAATTCCATCTTTGCTAATGACATGCCCCAAAAACATAACATGATCAAGCCAAAATTCACTCTTAGACAGTTTAGCATACAATTTCTGTTCTCTTAAGGTTTGCAGGGCAAGTGTCAGATGGTGTTCATGTTCTTCTCTAGTCTTAGAATAAATCAGGATGTCATCAATGAATACCACAATAAAATCATCAAGGTATGGTTTAAAAATCCTGTTCATGAGGTCCATAAATGCATAGGGCATTCAGAATCTCGAACGGCATAACTAAAAATTCATAATGGCCATACCTCGCTCAAAGCGCTTTATCAATGTCTTCCGGTTTGACTTTCATTGATGATACCCCGATCTGAGATCAATCTTGAAAACACTTAGCACCTCAGAATCGTCAAATAAATCATCAATACGCGGTAATGGATATTTATTCTTTACAGTTACCTTGTTCAATTCACGATAATCAATGCACAGTCTCAATGAGCCGTCTTTCTTCTTTACAAACAAAACAGGTGCACCCCACGGTGAAGTACTGGGCCTGATGAACTTCTTGTCCAACAATTCTTGCAATTGCACTTTCAATTCCTTCAGTTCAGTCGGGGCCATTCTGTAAGGAGCTTTAGATATCGACTGTGTACCCAGAATCACATCCACAAGAATTCAATTTCCTCCAATCAAATCCTCGCAAATCATCCGAAATACATCCGGGAATTCTCGACTATAGGAATACAATTCACATCGCTTTTAACATCATTATCAAGAATCAAGATCAGTAACACGATATCCTTTACACCCCTTTCTAATCGGTTTAATGCTTTCACAGAAGAAATCGACACGGAGGAGGTACTACTCCACTCCCATTAAACACAAATTCAGGCAAACCCGGTGGACGGAAAACTACTTGTTTTGTTACACAGTCTATAGTGGCATGATATTTTTGTAACCAATCCATCCCCAATATTACATCAAAGTGATCAATATTCAATGGCAGTAAATCAACAAATAGGTGCATATCCCCAACAATAATCTCACAAGGTGATACATATATGCACATGTCATGGATCCCAACAGTGATGATACAAATGAAGTGATAGTTCATGGGTTCTAAGGGTCTATTCAATTTTCGTGAGAAAGCATGCGACACATAAGAATGTGTAGACCCCGAATCAATCAATACATAAGCATTTTGAGCACAGATAGAGAGGATACCTGACACAACAGTCTCAGTGTTTTGCACGTCTCCCGGTACTAGGGCGAACACTCGGCCCTACCTCATAGGCTCTTTCCCGGTAGCTTTGGGGTTCGGTTTTGGTGTTGCAGCTGATGCTGCTGCGCTTGGTGCAGCTTTACTACTGGCTTGCGGGGCAGAGGGACAGTCTTTAATTCTGTGGCCCACCTTGCCACACCTGAAACAAGCTCCAGAAATCTGGTAGCAAACCCCTTTGTGCTTGTTGCTACATACGGAGCAGGGTGGAGTAAACCCACTCCCTTGGCTGGGGCTAGTCGTCGACCCCGTATTCTGTTTCTTGGTTGCTGGGTTATGCTTACCTTTCTTGAATTTGAAACCCTGCCTTTTACCTTGCCACTAAGTTGTTGGTGTTTCAGATTGTTTCACTGCTGCAATATTCGTCTCGGCCATCAATGCCTGGTCGAGAACACCCACAAAAGTCGGTAACTTCAAGACACTTATTCTGTCCAGTATAGCAGCACTAAGGCCTCCTTCAAACCTTCTGGCCTTCTTATATTCGGTATCCACCATATATGGTGCATATCTAGCAAGTTCAGTGAATTTCTTCTCATACTCGGCAACAGACGTTTTGCCCTGTCTCAGTTGTTCAAACTCCGTTACTTTTCTGTCCCTGATGCACTGGGGAAAATACTTTTCAAAGAAGGACTCCTTGAACTGAGTCCAAGTCATGATAGTATTCGCATCGCGGGTCAACATCCACCACCTTCTTGCTTCTTCCTGAAGGGTGAAGGTTGCTAACAATACTTTATTGGCTTCGGAGCATGGAAACATTTCAAACAACTTTTCTGTTTCAAGCACCTAAGCTTCAGCCTTTAACGGTTCTAAGCCTCCCTGAAAGGACGGCGGTTTCATCTTGCTGAACTTATGGGTCAGTGCAATAATGTCCACCTCATTGGCATTCACATTCTCAGACATTCCGTTTGCCAGGAGGAGGAGGAGGTAATGTTGGTTCGGTTGTTGATCTAGTCTTTCAATTATCAGTCCCATCATTTGTTTAAGTCTGGCCATTCTGGCCTCAGAGGATGATGACTCAGGTTCATTTGCATTATCCATTTCACTATAAGCAGTTATAACAGTTATCATTATAAGCAGTTGTATAATTAAACAGTTTAACACTTTAACATATAATCAGTCAGTCATAAGCACACACTTTTCAAGTTCATGAGATGCCTTAATTACTTTTCTAGGACACCCTATAGCTCATTTGGACACGTGTGTGCGGTATAACTCGTGGTAAGTATCGCTCTGATACCACTCTGTCACGACCCAAACCCGGCCCTATGGGTTTAGCATCAGAATCGCCAAGAATCCGAGATTACCAAGGCTCTTCAACAAGAATACGCTTAAACAGAGTACGTGGCGGAAGCCAATACAGTAAGTAACTAGTGTCCATTGAGCTGTGAAAATCTGTATGCCAAAAACATTTTTTATGCATTCATACAGTTTAGAACGGTACAGTCTATACAATCATATACAACCATTCAAGACGGACCTAATCCTCGATAAAGATAAAGAAACAAAGAGATGCCTATAAAATAGAACAAAATAGTAAGGAGACCGATAGGGGACACAAAAACACCCCAAGCCATAGCATGGCAACTCAGAACCTCGCAGTGAGGCACATAGGCTGGCTTGACAAAACTGGGGACCAACCCACGTTCCTAACTCCGGTCTGGCTGCTGAGAACCTACATATATATATAAACAGTGAGCTAAAGCCCAGTGAATAACATAATGCGTAAAGGGGTTATGAATGAATGTCCTACAAGAATGAAATCAGCCATTAAACAAGATTTCATCTTTCAAGATTTCATCGATCACCATATGTGGTACATCCATTAGCCTATAAACAAGAGGTCCAAAGGACCGGTCTTAACAGACTCTAACAAAGAATGATGGCCATCAATCAAGAAGCAAGATGGTTCCACAAGGAACCGACAGAGCTCAGAATAAAGAATACCAATGCTAAGGATGCCACAATACGCCTGTAATATAAGACATACATTCATTCAAGAAACAATATCGTTCAATAAACAATTCAAGATTCAAAAGATAACCATTTTGAACATATCTTTACACAATTGTTACTCACAGAGATTGGGCTAATAGCAGCTAGAGCGCGTCCCCGAGAGCCAACCCTAAACAGTTAACAAATAGAACACACACTAAGTTTCACAGTCGGGAAGGATGATAATTAAATCCCTAAATTTCCTCGGTGTGGTTCTATGTCTGAATCCTCATTAAGATGCCTTAAACTAGGCCTAAAAATGCCTAGGATGGGATGAGGATGCAAAAATACAGTTGGAAGGCATTTTTCAAAAGTTGCTGAAAACAGGGGTCTCGCTCGATCGAGCCTTCCTTCGCTCGAGCGAGGTTGCAAAATCAAAGGCTTCGCTCGAGCGAACAATCCTTCGCTCGAGCGGTCTGATGAAACAGTAAAAGTACTGGATGCTCGATTTTTACGCTCGAGCCACCAATCTTTCGCTCGAGCGTGGCTCAGAGAAAACGTTGGTCGCTCGAGCGAGGAATCCTTCGCTCGAGCGAAGAAGCCAAATCTGAAATTTCCAGATTTGCCTTCCAAGCTCAAACCAAGCATTCTTAACTCAATTCTCGACCTCTTGGGCCCAAATTCTGGAAAATACATCCCAAAACAATGTATAACAAGTTCCAAAAGCCAATTTATGAATTCAAGCCCCAAAGGTGAGTCAATTAAATCCAAAATTCAAACCCATTTTCAAGAACAATTCCAAAACATGCAATGCATGAACTTTAAACCAAAATCAAGCCTCAAATCTTGCTCTAATGAGCTCAAGAGTTGGAAAACAAAATGAAAACATGAACTTAAACATGATTATGAACATGCATGTCCAATTCTAGTATGAATTCAACTCTTCAATCAACAATTCAACCATGCATGCAACAATTCAAGCATAACTCAACCTATTTGCACTAAATCATGGCTTGATTCTACAATGGAGCCTAGAACATGCAAGATGAAGCTTAAAGACAGCAAGAATAAGATGGATTTTCTTACCTAAGTCTTGTATTTTAAGCCTAGAAGCTCAATTGTGCAAATACACTTCAATTTACTTCAAGTCTTCAAGCAAATCAACAAGAACAAGCCCCTCCCTCTCTAACTCTCTTCTAATTTCGGTGGGGACTAAGGAAATGGCTGAGGAGAAGCTTTGTTCAACATGTAATAAGGTCTAGTACATTATTCTAAGTGGCCCACTAGGAGTGGCAATATGGTAATTAAGTCAAACTTTTCAATTGACTTTATTTAATCTAATTTAATCACTCCTAATCAATTTTCAGATAAATAGACCATAAAATCACATAAATTTCATTGATCATAGAACACTAAACGGTTCCTAATTCGGCAGCCGATAAGGCCTTCAATTAACGGTTTAAACACAAAACATGAACAGATAATCAAATAGATCAGACAGATAGTAATGCAATACAATAGATAAACTCGATCAATTCAGTTTCAATTTCAATCAGTCCATTCAGTACTTAGGTTAATCCAATCATCAGTCATTATCAGTTCGGTTTAGCAGTAATCAGTACGTAATTCAGTAGTTTATCGATAATCAGTACGATGGTTGTTACAGAGACTTTCAGTAACTCAGTCTGGCTGAGTCCTTCATGCTCAGTCTGGCTGAGGGTTTAAGTAACTCAGTCTGGCTGAGCCCTTCGTCCTTAGTCTGGCTGAGGCTTTGAGTAACTCAGTTTGGCTGAGGCTTTAAGTAACTCAGTCTGGATGAGCCCTCCGTGCTTAGTCTGGTTGAGGCTTTAAGTAACTCAGTCTAGCTGAGTCCTTCGTGCTCAGTCTGGCTAAGGCTTTAAGTAACTCAGTCTAGCTGAGTCCTTTGTGCTCAGTCTAGCTGAGGTTGCAAGCAGGGTGCTATTGAAATACCATGCAGATAACTGTGATATAAGATCGTTGTCATTTAAAGCGTAGCCCATTGATCACAAATTTACACCATGTGAGAAAAGGACAAAAGCATCCAAGTGTGTAGATTGTCAAAAAGAACATACAGCAATTGAGCAATACAAAAATAGGGCTTTATTGAAAATAACGCTTCAAGTGCTCGGCGTTCCATGGATGGAGGAGATCTCGACCTTCCATGTCCTGAAGTCGGTAAGTGCCCGAACGAGGTCTGACCTTAACAACGTGAGGTCCCTCCCACTTGGCTGCCAGCTTGCCCTCAGCCGGATTTTTGGTGGCAAGAGTTGCTTCGCGCAAAACAAGGTCCCCCATAGTGAACTCCCTCAGTCGGACTTTGCGGTTATAGTGTGTTCTCATTTTCTGTTGATATGAGGCCCGCTTGACAACAGTGGTCTCTCGGAGCTCTTCAATTAGGTCTAAGTCTGCCCGATGCAGTTCTTCAGTTAGTTCTGGATTCGGGTGCAGAACCCTCGGGGTAGGCAGACTGATTTCCACTGGGATGACCGTCTCAGCGCTGTATGTTAAGCGAAAGGGGGTCTCCCTAGTGGGGGTTCGGGCGGTAGTGCGGTAGGCCTAGAGTACGTTTGGTAATTCCTCAGCCCAGAGTCCCTTAGCAGCTTCCAACTTAGTTTTGATGATCTTCCGAAGAGAACCGTTGGTAACCTCAACTTGGCCATTGGTTTAGGGATGACCTGGGGAAGAGAAACATGGCTGGATTTGAAGTTCTGCACAGAATTTCCTAAACTTGGTATTGTCGAATTGTTTGTCGTTGTCGGAGATGATGGCTTGAAGGATGCCAAATCGGTACACGATCGACTACTAGATGAATCTGGTTGTGTTTCGCTCGGTAATTGTGGCGAGGGGTTCCGCCTCCACCCATTTAGTGAAGTAATCAATGGCGACGATTCCAAATTTGGTTTGGCCTCAGCCGGTAGGTAATGGTCCAACTAAGTCGATCCCCTATTTGGCGAATGGGTAAGGACTGCAAAGTGTGATCAATTCTGTAGGAAGAGCATGAGAAATGTTGGCAAAGCGTTGGCACTTATCAGATTTAAGCACGAATTCAGTGGCATCTTGATTGAAAGTAGGCCAGAAGTAACCGATGCAAAGTATTTTGTGGGCTAGTGGCCTGGCACTCGAATGATTACCACATACACCCTCATGGACTTCCCTCATCACGTAGGTCGCTTGAGCAGGATTGAGGTATCTCAGGTATGGGCGTGAAAAGCCACGTTTGTACAAGAGGCCGCTGATAAGGATGTAGTTGGATGACCGGGCCCTGACTTTGGCAGCCTGGTGTTTGTCGGCAGGCAATTCCCCATTTGTCAAAAATAGCAGAATATCTGCTGCCCATGGAATAGGTTCATTTTGGAGGAAGTGGACTTGCTGCTGTTGTGGAGAAATGGCAAGGTGGGCCAGGTATTCCAGGCGGACGCCATGGCTGTGGTCTGACTAGTCGGCAGAAGCTAGTTGAGCCATTTCATCTGCCTTGGAGTTTTTCGTCTGAAAGATGTGCTTAATGTGGAAAGTATTGAAGAAGCAAGCAAGGGGGAGTGCAATATCCCTGTAAGCCCGCATTGTGTCTTCCTTGGCATCGAATTCTCCCGTAATTTGTCCGACAATGAGCTGGGAATCACTGAACACGTGGATATGGCTGACACCAATATCTTTGGCTAGGCGGAGACCTGCTATCAATGTCTCATATTCAGCCTCATTATTGCTTGCATCGAACAAGAAACGAAAAGCACACTTGAAATAACCACCCTTGGGGGCGGTGAGGATGAAACCAGCCCCACTGCCTTCTTTGCGAGATGATCCGTCGACGTTGAAGGCCCAAGAGTGGGGGTCTTCTGCCTTAATGTGGGATTGCGGGGGCGGGGGAGCCGTGGTTGAAGTGGGATTAGTGAATTCTAGGATAAAATCGGCAACAACCTGCCCTTTGATCGCCGTTCAAGGTCGGTAGGAGATGTCAAATTGGCTGAGCTCGACTGACCTTGCATAAGTCTGCCGGACAACTCTGGTTGTTGCATTATCTTCTTTAAAGGTCAGTCGGTGAGGACCACTATGAAGTGGGTATGGAAGTAAGGACGGAGTCGTCTTGAAGCGGTGACCAAGGCCAATGACATTTTTTCTAGCAATGGGTAGTTCTGTTCTGCGCCCCTGGGAGCCCGGCTAATGTAATAAACTTGGTGCTGTACTGAACCGTCTTCCCTGATGAGGGCCGTACTAACTGCGGTGCTCGATACGGCTAAATAGAAAAAAAAAAAGGGGTTCACCCATGAGCGCCTGGGAGAGTAAGAGGGGGTTGGCCATGCACTGCTTTAATTGTTGGAAAGCCTCTTCGGATTCGGTCGTCCACTCGAAAGCCTGCCGAAGAACTTTGAAGAAGGGAAGGCACTTTTCCATTGTGCGGGAAATGAAGCGGTTGAGGGCGGCGACTCTACTCGTAAGCCTCTGAACCTCCTTAACCGTTCTGGGTGATTGCATTTTTATCAAGGCCTTGATCTTTTCGGGGTTAGCCTCGATGTCCTGCTGACTGACCATAAAACCCAAGAACTTCTTAGATCCTACGCCGAAGGCGCATTTCTCCAGATTGAGCTTCATTTGATACTTTCGTAGGGTGCCGAAGGTCTCTCGCAGGTCGGCCAAACGATTAGAGGAGAGCTTGCTTTTGACTAGCATGTCATCGACGTATACCTCCATGTTCCAGCCTATCTAATGATGAAAGACGGCGTTGACCAACCGTTGGTATGTTGCTCTGGCATTTTTCAATCCAAATGGCATGACATGATAATGGTAGGTTCCCCGGTCGGTGATGAAGGAGGTGTGTTCCTGGTCAGACGGGTGCATCTGAATTTGGTTGTACCCAGAGAAGACGTCCATGAAGCTGAACATTTGATAACCGGTCGTGGCGTCAATAAGCAGATCTATGCAAGGAAGGGGATAACTATCTTTGGGGCAAGCTCGATTGAGGTCGGAGTAATCGACGCAAAGTCGCCATTTACCGCTGTTTTTATAGACCAAGACCACATTCGACAGCCACCTGGGGTAGTCCACGTTCTTGACAAACTGTGCCTCCAGTAGCTTATCTACCTCAGCGACAATAAGAGCGTTGCGTTCCGGGTGGAAGATGCGCTGTTTATGACGGAAAGGTCGGAAATGGGGTTCGATACATGTCGGAATGGGTCCAGGAAAACACATCATTGTGTTCAGTCATGAGGGTTATAAGATCAGCCTTGGCTTGAGGAGATAGTTGGCTGTCGATTTTGGCTGTTTTTGTCAGGTTGGTGGGATCGATGAGGACCTCAACAAGCTCTTCAACTGGTTCCCCTCTGACCAGCTCGTCTTCGTCTCTGACGTCGAGTCCTTCAATGATCATAGCCTCCTTTAGCTTGACCTCTTTAAGTGAAGCGACGTAACATTCTCTGGCCACGGTCTGTTCTCCCCTCACCGTGCCAACCCCAAGGTCGGTGGGGAATTTGACGGCAAGATGGAAAGTGGATGTGACAGCTTGAAAAGCATTTAGGGCGGTGTGGCCGAGGATAATGTTGTAAGCAGAGGGACAGTCGACGACGAGGAAAGTGAGCAACTTTGTGATCTGTCGTGGGTATTCTCCGATTGTGATGGGAAGATCGATGGAGCCTATAGAGGTCACTCGATCTCCAGTAAAACTGACCAATGGGGTTTGGAAAGGGAACCAAATTTCTTCCCCGACCTTGTGCTGGCGAAAGGCATTTAGGAAGATGATGTCTGAAGAACTGCCATTGTCGACGAAAACCCGTCTGACTTTGTAATTAGAGAGGAGGGCAGAGATGACGAGGGGGTTGTCATGAGGGTAACGGATGCCTGTGCAGTCGGCCTCTGTAAAGGTGATGGGCTCCATCCACTGCTTGCGCTGTTTGAAAGGATGGTCCAATGTGGCAACTTCTTTATCTGAGCCCTGTCTTATTTTTCTGAGTTCTGCCCGCTGAGCCGAGCGGGATGGTTCTCCACAAGCAAGCCCGCCAGCAATAACTTTGATCTCTCCAACAGGGGGGGCAGGGTTGCCTTGTGCCCGGGGGTGCTGTGGAGGCCTATCATGACCTTGGTTAGGTTGTGCGAGTTGTCGATGAGGAGTGTGCCGGTGGTTGATTCTGATAGGTTCAGTCCTTTGCCTTTGCTGAGGACGGGCTGCCGTGAATCGACTAAGACGTCCCTGACGTATCAAGCCCTCGACCTGGTCTTTGAGGTTAACACACTCCGCCGTATTATGGCCATGGTCCTGATGAAAGCGATAATATTTGGACTAGTCTCGCCGGTTGGAATGAGACCGTGACGGTTGGGGCCATTTTAGAGGATAATCTTGCTAGATCTGGTTCAGGACTTGTTCTATGGGGAAATTAAGGGGTGTGTATTGTTCGAACCGGCCGGGCAGTCGGGTTGGCGCCGATCGGTCGGCTCGGGTTGGTTAGTCGGTATACTGAGGTGTTTGGTGAGTGTACTTGGTGTTTCTGGTTTCAGAGTCCTTTCTCTTCTCTCTAGGGTCGGGTTTTTGGCTGTAGGATCTTGTCGGGCAGCTAGGGAATCTTCGGCGTTCATGTATTTTTGGGCTTTGGAAAGTAGGGTTGCCATGAAGGTCAGGGGGTTTTTAGAGAGGGAAAAAAGGAAATCAGATGAGCGTAGACTGACCATGAAAGCCATGTAGATGACCTTGTCGTCGTTTTCCACTATCTGCAGGGCTTCGGTGTCGAAGCGGGTGACGAAGTTGCGCAATGACTCCCCCTCAGTCTGACGGATGTTGAGGAGCTGGGTTGCCGGACACGTTGGCATTGGGCACCAATGAAATGGCTGAGAAATGAGTTACTTAGGTGCTGGAAAGTGGAGACAGAGTTTGTTGGCAGTTGACTAAACCAGAGTCAAGCCGACCCCTTAAGTGTTATGGGGAAAGCCCGACACATGATCTCGTCAGGGAATGCATGGAGGACCATGAGGGTCCTGTAAGTGTCCAAATGGTCGACCGGGTCCGTTGTGCCGTCGAAAAAGTCGAGCGAGGACATTTTGAACTTAGGAGGTAAGGGTTTGTCCCTGATGGAGGCAACGAACGGTGAGTTGGCTGTGGTAGATGGTTTATTCTGTATGTTCTGCATGACTCCTTGGAGCTGGAGCTTCATGGCTCGGAGTTCTGCATCCCAGAGAGGAACGTTGTCACCACCGGAATGCAGCGGAGGCTGGACACTACTAGCCTCTCCCTCGGGAGTGGGTGCCTGGACCGATGGATGTGGGGCCCGGGGTGGCGGGTTCATATATGGAGGAGAGGGTCGCAAGCCTTCCAAGTTGGGTAGGTAGGGCTGTTGGATGGGATGGCTTGGGGCTCGTTCTTAGTTTGGTGGGATATCTTGAGGTAGAGGAGAAGGGATGGAAAGGTCTCTTTGAAGCAAAGCATTGATCAGGGCTTGGTTTTGCTCTGCTAAGCGGTTGATGCTGTTGGTAAGTTCTGTGAAGTACTGCGGCGGGTTGTTTAGATTGGGAGGGTCGGCTTGGTGGTCGGCAACATTGTGGTGGGAAGCCATGGATCTGGTTGTGACCATCCACCTTGGTGGGTGGCAGGAAGGGGTTATTAGGAAGGGGTCTCCGGCAATAATGAGCACAACTGGCACGCGGAGCAAAAGGTTTCCCACAGATGGCGCCAACTGATGATACAACGTATTCCAAATGGAATGGGTCGGATTGATTCACACTTCCCAAATCGGTGCCCGAGGTACCAAGCCTACAGAGAGACCTGCACAAGAGTTCAACGGGGAACGGGAAGTCCCCCAACGACCCCTCTGATGAGCAAGTTAGAAAGAGAGATGGAATGTAGAGATATATTAGTGATAGAAAAGCTTAACATTTTCCTTGTCTTTGATGCCTGCTAATATCCTCTGCTAATCATTTCGTTGTCCCTTCCGACCTGTCACCTTGGCCGAAAGTCTATGCTCTAGCTTACCTTGTTCATGGTGAGGCCGTTCTGTCCCGACGGGGAAAGGTTATCGCAATAAATGCTGCAGGAAAACTCATTAATGGTTGATGTATGGTGCAATAACTTTGCAGGATCTTTGTCTACTGATGTGAGTGATTCTCTACTTGGCAAGTGTTTAGATGTCATTGGTGTTTGGTGTAACGCTGGGTTTCACGAGTGTTGGGCTTTAGTGTTTGAATCATGGATTGGACCTTAGGTGGTGGGCCATATCTTTTATGGGCTTACCTATGTCAATATGAAAGGCCAAGAAGCAAAGTGAGATAGATGCAAAATGTAAGAGTGCAAAGTGAAATTTGCTATTCATCAATTAAATTTGAGTAGACAAAGGCATTTCAATTCAAAGAATGTCATAATATTGTGATAAGGACAATGTCCCACATCGTCTAAGAGAGACTCCCACTTCCGCCTTATAAGTGTACTGGCCCTCTCCACCTTGTATGAGGCCTTTTCTCCTGAGGAGGAACAAAATTGTGAGGGAGGAATGACAAGATCCGTCCCTTAACCCCAAAGTGGGCAATATTTGTAGGGGCGTGAGAGGACAAGCACGCAAATTTGCCACTGACCTGATACGCTTGGGGTTATGATGAGGACAATGTCCCATATTACCTGGGAGTAGGGGTGTCCGCGGTTCGGTTTGGGACGGTTTACGGTTCGGTTTGGACCCAGCCCGCATCTATGCAGTTTGGGAAAAAGTCAACCCGCAACCGCCCGCAATGCGTTTTGCGGTTTGTGCGGATAGGGTTAGGATGTCTGGTGATTCTGAGGCGGTTTCGGATTGAACTTTTTCAAAATTTATTTTAAACCTTTTTTTCTCTCATTTTTGAGCAGATTCAGATTTCAAATTTAATAAAATTAACATACACAATTAATAACATACAAAATTAACGAGTTTGTGCTAAAAGTTCATATTTTCACTGACTACTAACAAATTCATTTTTCCAAAATGGTAGCGAGACCTTTGGATAGAGTAAGTATTAATAGACAAGTGCAGATATAAACAAATTCAACTAAGTACACATATAACAGACAAGTATTAACAAGGTAAGTATTATTAATAAATTCATTTCAAGTACAGATATAAAAAAATAAAGATTTATCCGATGCAACAGTTCCACTCGATAGAGCAAGTATAACAGACAAAATGGAAAGGAAAACAAAAATATGAAAATACATAAAGCATTCAAAATTCAAAACCCAAAACTGACTCTGCTTGGTTGCCGAGAAACCAAAGGAAAAGGAAATAAAAAGAAAAAATGGGAAATGGACAACCCACATTACGCATTCTTTTTCAGTTACCAAAACCCAAACAAAACATCAACTCATCATTACCAAATAACTAAATAAATAACCAACCAACTACTAATCAATTTGTTTTTTCCTTCTTACATTTTCTTCATTTCTTAATGGCATTTCAATATCCCAGAATCATTTTCCGTTTTCTTTATTTTTTTTTTCTCGGCAACCAAACACAGATTCAACAAATTCCTTAAGAACAAACATACATCAGAGAGTGATCAGTGCAGAATAAACAGATCAAATCGGATTCCAAAACAAAACAAACACACAGAGAGAGACTGATGAGATGAGAGAGGGAGGGAGACAGATCAGATCAGAGAGATATCTGATATATATATATATATAAAACAAAAAAAAATCAATGATCGGTGCGAGAGAGAGTTTACCTGTGAGTAGATCGGCGGTGCGATGATCAGTGTGATGAGATGAACAACAAGAGAGTGAGAGAGTGATCGATCGGTGTATGAAGATGAACAAGAACAACCAACGAGAGAAGAGAGAGAGAGAAAGACAGTGATAAGATGAGTATGTATGAGACTGAGAGAGTAAGGGACACGGTTTATGGTTTTTTTGTTTTGTTTGTAATAGATTAGATGAGATGGGTGGGTGAGATGGTGAGAGATGGACGGTTAGATTTGAAATGGGGGGAAGAAAAAAAAAATTAATTAATTTAATGTGGGCGGGTTGGGCGGGTGCGGTTCAAACCCGCAACCCGCCCGTAACCTGAAATTTATATAAAATCCAACCCGCACCCTACCCTAATGTGTTTGTGAAACCGCCCATGTGCGTGCGGTTCGGTTCGGGTAGGAAGGGTTTGGGCGGGTCGGATAACCCTATGCCCAGCCCTACTTGGGAGTCAACTTGGCATAAATGTAAGTTCTATTAAAAAAAATCAACTAGCCAAAGGTACATTATGAAATAGCATTGTATTGTACAATATGTCAAATTTAACCCAAAGTATACTACATTATTGAAATAAATATTTGTTATTATAGTTTTAACATTGTTACATCTAAATATTACAACACCAAACCTAAAATTGCTACCTAAAATTGCTATCAAGCCTTATTTAGACTTGTAACAAATAGAGCACAAATTTCAAATGCAAACTACTTTGGTAAAGTCCTCTAGAGTATCTTTTAAAAAGCTCATAAAATAATTTATGATGATGCCAAGGATGATCAAGTCAACCTCCCTAAATTAAGAAGTTATGTTGGTCTTGAAGTATGATTTTGCGGTGCCCTAAGTGCGTTGTGATTGGTGAAAGAAATGAAATTTGTGATATTATGTTAGTTCATAGAGAACAACATGAAGTATAGTGATTGGTGAGAAGTATTGCCACATAACACTCTAGGCCACCAAATAATTTTCTCTAATGATGTGTTTGGTTAGAGGATTTGAGGAGGAATTTGGAAAATAAAATAAAATAAAAAAAATATAAGTGAAATGTAAATAAAATATATTCAAATTTCACTTAATTTCACACACATTTTTCTTTTTTCCTTTCAAGTCACTTTTTAAATTTTTTAACCAAACACAGCATAAGTCCTCCATGATCTATCTCCAAGATAATCTTATGAAAGATTAATTAACCGTCGTCATCATCATCATTATCACCAAGTGAGGCTGATTCATGTACCCTGGTCTTGGATGATAATAGAGAAGATCCCATGACAATGACATGGAAGAAAAATGGCATAGATTCACAAAAAATGTGAAATTTTTTGAACCTTGCTTCAAATTCCCAGTGACGTGGCGC
This sequence comes from Camellia lanceoleosa, assembly GCA_025200525.1. Lineage (NCBI taxonomy): Eukaryota > Viridiplantae > Streptophyta > Magnoliopsida > Ericales > Theaceae > Camellia > Camellia lanceoleosa. The sequence goes on from JANUSC010000070.1 coordinate 142,363, forward strand.
TGCGTCATTGACTGAAAAAAAAAGAAAGAAAAAGAAGTCTTTTTTTTGTCCAATAAAGGGGCTACACGCACAACCCCAGAACCCCCACTGGGGGTCGGAGGCATTTTTCAAATTTTTTATCGTAGAAAATGTGGGCAGTGACAGAGTTCAGAATGTCTGACCGGTAGAATTTATCATTTAGCAGTGACAGAGTTAAGAAATTAAAAAATGTAGGTAAAATGTAAATAAAATTTATTTAAATTTTACTTAATTTTATATATTTTTTTCTTTTTTCCTTTTTAAATCATTTTTTTAATTTTTAACCAAACAAAACATAAGTTCTCCATGATCTATCTCCAAGATAATCTTATGAAAGATTAATTAATCGTGGTCATCACCATCGTCACCAAGTAAGGCTGATTCATGTACCCTGGTCTTGGGAAGATCCCATGACAATGACATGGAAGAAAAATGGCATTGATTCACAGAAAATGTGAAATTTTTTATCGTATAAAATGTGGACAGTGGCAGAGTTAAGAATGTCTGACCTGTAGAATTTATCATTTAGTAGTGACAGAGTTAAGAAATTAAATTAGAAGTAATATTTAATAATTATAATATTAAAAAGTTTTATAAAAATATTTTATATAAATTTTTACGATTAATTTTAAGAAAAATAAAAAATAAAATAAAAAACTAACTAATGTATTACGGGCAATATAAAAAAAAGTTATGGATATAAGTTTTAAAATAAGTTATATAATGATAAAATAATTTTTTATATACTGAATTTGAGTAAAAATTCAATATAATAGTAATACCACGTCATTATTGACATGTGATATTACTAATCAATAGTAAATAAACATATAGAGGATAAACTCTACATATCAAATGTAACTAATAATTCAATAAATTTCATATCTTCATTGAGATTAATTATGTTTGTATGTTAATAATGATAGACTATTATATTGAAATTTTTATCGATAATAATATGACTTATTATAATCTCTTTATTTTCAATTAAAACAATTATTATTATTCTCATAATTTTAAAAATGTCATTGACATTTCACTCTAAATAATATTTTTATAAATTTTTTATTTAAAATATTTTATTTATATTTAAAAAAAAAAAAATCTAAAATCCAGGAAGCACATGACCTCTGAACCCTATATGCCTCCACCACTGAACATGGGTCTCTTTTTATATAAAAATCATATGTATGCTTAGATTTATTTTAAACAAAAGTTATACCCTAATTCGTCATAAGCAATTAGGCCTTGTTTGGGAAGACTAAATAAGTATACTTTTTGTCTTTTTGGACAAAAAAATTGAGGTTGAAAATATAGATGTTTGGGTTAACTTTTTAACTTTTTATGAAAAAATGTGTAATAAAAAAAAAAAAAATTGATTTTTAGAAAAAAAATTTGATTTAATTAGTTATCTAGTAATTGTTGATTTTTTTTGATGAATATTAATTTTTTTTTATTTTTTAACTTTTTTTTTTTTTTTTTTTATTTGAGAGTACCCAAATTTGACCTTAGTTTACATAGTTTGTCACATGATCATATGTCTATTTAATAATAAAAAAGGCATAATCATCTTTATTAGAAAATAGTGATAAAATAATTGTGTTTTTGTATTCTAACGAGCCAAAATTACTAGATTTATTTATTTTTTCTTCTTATAAATTGTTATTTTAATTTTTAATCAACACCAAGTGTGGTCATCTGAATTGAGGAGAATTCAAATATTTTCTCTCCTGTATCATTCATTGGTACTGTTTGGTAGGACTTATTTCCAGTTTATTTTAATTTTTAACTTAATTTAAGCTATTTTGATGTGTTTGGTTAGCTTAACAATACAGCTTATAGTTTTTTGTAAGTTAAAAATCAACTTATTCTTTGAGTAGGGGAGGAGAAGCTTAATTTATAAGTCAAAAATCAACTTATGTTCACAGTTATAAGTTATAAGCTATTAAGTTATAAACTATAATCCCTTTCCCACAACTCTACCAAATGGGGTCATTGACTTTTATTGACTTAAAAAGTGATTTTTTTTACTTTGAATTTACATTTTTAGGGTGTCTAAAAAAAATTTTACACAAGAAGAGTATTCGGTTATAAATATAAAATCATAATAATAATAATAATAATAAAAGGAAATAAAGCATCCTCATTTACCACGAATCCGGATCTTGACGACCTACTTTTGGGGTTTTTTTTTCTTTTTCTTTTTCTTTTCTTCTTCTTCGAAACCGGTGGGAAGGGAGGGAGGAGAGAGAGGAAGGGGGGGAGGGTCATCAAGACTCGCCGTCCGTTCATCGCTTCGCCCGATCGTCGTCGTCGCTGATCGATTAAATCATGGCCATTTGCCGCCTCCGCCGCCTCCTCCTCCTCCTTTGCCGGTGATTATGGCCCCCTTCAGTCCGGCCCACCGACGGCTCCCTCTTCTTCTCCCTTCCTCTCTCTCTTCTTCTCCTCTCCTCCCCCTCTCTCTCTTCTTCCCCTCCCCTCCCCTCCCCTCTAATTCTGTTCGAACGAGGAAGAAGAAAAGAAAAAAAAAAAAAAAATTTCAAAAAAACCCCCAAAACGACGTCATTTTGAGGACTGCTGAGAACGACTGCCGGGTAAGGCGGCCGAGGATCCGGACTCACCACATGCCATCCAAACGGTGGAGGTAGTGACGCTTATAGTGACGCATTGCTATAAGTTATATCTTCATTGGCTGTGTTAAGAACTCATTTAGATGATATTTTAGACAACTTGCATGACATTCAGCACCACACCGACCAAGCACACCTAACTTACTTGACTAGTACTGTCCGTTGAATTGACGCAAGAGTAATTACTTTCACTATAAGAGAAAAAAGACTGAATTATTTTTTTAATTTTTTTTTGCCAGAAATTGATATTAAGTTAGTATAATGATATGTGTTGCAAAAAATAAAATAAAATATATACATATATATATATATATATGAGTTGTAGCGATTTGAATATGAAAAAATGAGTCACATAATTTTAAATTAGCGTCAATATTGACACCAATTTCAATATTCATATTATGTGTATATATATTTACATATTATATAGATAAATGAGTGTCACCGAAATACAATAAAATTATACAATTTTCATAACTACAATCAAACGGGCAAGTTATACAGCAATTTTGGAGCAACGTTTCACACTACTTATATTGTGACATTTGTTTAGGTATCTTTACAAAATTAGGGGTAACATTTATTTTACCCCCTTGTGATACTAGTAAGGAATATTTTATTCTCTTATTGTTTAAATATATATAGAGACACTCTCTGGAGTTCTAGATTATATTGCAACCGTTACCTTTTTCGTCCAAGCCCTATTTTGGAAGACGTCCTTTTTGTGTGTGTGTGTGTGATTGTGGCTTTTTTATTTATTTTGAAAAAAAATCGTACAAAAAAATAGAAATATGATATAACTTAAATAAGTCAATAAGTTAATAAGTTCAACTTTTTTTTGCCTTTTCAAAAAAGACAAAAGGTGTAATACATTTGCTAATTTTGAGAGCGGGCATAAAATTTTCGGGAAATTAAAGTGAAATCACAATATAAAAAGACATTTCTATCCTTCATCTTCATCCTCTACGTACCTTCAACTCTAGAAACTAATTCTGTGAATCCTAATCCTAATTTGCACCAAGCTTCTTTCCAGCAGCCACCCATCCCTCTTCCCCAACCACCCCTCCACCACTTCTCTCCTCTCCTCCCTCCAACCACTACTGCGGCCAACACATTCACTGAAGTCCAAATACCATGATATCTAATATATTTGTTGGATAATTTTGAAAGAATTTGAGTCCTCCTGATCATCAATAAATGGTTGATGAAGAAATTGTTTAATTCTCTCTCTCTCTCTCTCTAGAATCTATTTTTGAATACAGAAAAATCATGGGCCTTCTCAGACAATCATGTGCAAAACTCCCACATATCACCAGAAAATCCAATTCATAGAGAGCCAACATAGCTTCATTTGCCTTCGATGTGAGATTTGCCACCGACACAATGTCATAGGCTTGTTGCTTAAAGCAACTTGCTTTCACATGTAATTTCAAAATCCATGTACAGAGCTAAACTACGTATAGATATATCAGTATACATATTATATTACTCTTATGCTATTTTCTTGGTGTGTATGCACATAAGTTTTATGTTACGTTTTTAATTTTCTTTATTTTAAATAAGATTAATTTGTGTATATTTTTTTATCCATTCAAATTCATGGTTGTGATTGGGTAAAATATAATAGTGATTGATGGTTTTATTTTCTGTTAACAATGGAAGAAAGAAAATAATGAGGGTATAAATGTCTTTTTATTCTTTTTGTTAACGGTGGGAGAGCTTCTATTTGCACATCCCTATTCCTCTCTTTGCACACACTTAATAATACTTATTTTTATTATAATTTTATTTTCAAGTAAAATTACTATTATGGACATCAAATAAACACGTTCGGAAGTTGAATGTCCAAAAAATGAAAAAAAAATCGGAATTCTACTTCCGAACAAATTGTTTATTTTCGGAATACTACTTCTGAACTAGTTGTTTATTTTCGGAATGCTACTTCTGAACAAATTATTTATTTTCAGAATGTTACTTCCGAACTAATTATTTATTGAAAAAGATGTATATAGAGTGTAATGGGTGTGTGTAAATAGAAGCTTCCCGGAGTTGGTTGTGTACTTTAATCCAAAATTGTGTGGGGGCATTTGCATATTTTTAAATAATAGGGAAATAAAATGCTCCGAGACAATATTACAAAGGATAAAATGAATTTTATTAAAAATTTAGTACAAAGGCGATGAATTTCATGATTTAGGACAATAAAAATAAAGTGTCTTCGAAATACATAAAAATCAAATTAATAGACCACATAAACTTGTTAGAGGACCGTCTTATAATCTACCAACGCGGAGGATTATTGGTTCATAATCATACTTAGCCAAGTTTGTGTATTTTATTTTTTATTATTATTATTATTATTATTTTTTGGTAGTTAAGAAGTGATAACGGGGCAATTAGCGTCAAAAAGACTCCCACCTGCCCTGCCCTCAAATTCTTAGGAGGAGTCCATTTTCCTCTTGATAGACCCCCCTTTTCTCTCTCTTTCTCTCTCTCTCTCTCTCTTCTCTCGCACACACACACACACTATATATATACATCTTAACTACCATTTGGAATTGCAGAGACTGATAGAAATAACAAGAGAAATGGGGGTGAGCACACGTAAGGGAGTGATCCCAGCCAAGGGCGGAGCTCAAAAGACTCTGGTGAACCCAATTGATGGAGTGGTTGGAACCAAGACTGAGCCAAAGTTCATCAAACCCAGGATTAGTGGGGGCTTGATTTATCCACCAAAGAGGAAGCTGGTAAAGAAATTGATGTGGGATTGCATGGTCCAAGCCATATCTTCTTGTTTCTATCCTAATCCTCCCTATTCCTTTTAATTCACCCTCCCCATCAACCATACTTGCAACAAGAAGAAAAAGAAAATCTTTCCGGCCTAAACCACCCTCCAAAATCCAATTCCTCGTGATTGTTCATACTCAACTCTGGCATGGAACGAGATTTTCTGTTATCCTGACTAAAAATTATTCACAGTTATTGAATTATATATGTTTCGAAATTCTCATATCATCTTACTATTATAAGTAACTAGAATATGAGACAGATGGATTTGAAGAGCACATATTCTTTAATCTTTTCTAGTCATCGTGGCACCTTTATTATCATTGTGAGTGCCATGGTTCTTGGTCACCTATGTAACTATGTTACTGTCTGTTTTTTATCTTTTGTTGTTGACTTGAGCAGTGGGTGGATTTATTGTTTTTTAGTCGATGAAGACTAATCCAAAAAGATAATACGGAAAAGAAAAAACAAATGAAATTGTGAGTGAGCTTGAATTTCTTTTCAATTCAAATTGAACCAAAGGCAAATTGGAAATTTTCTTTGAGGGCTTCGCTTTCATCCTATTTTGGGTATACACAATTTCCCAATGGTGTGAAACTGAACATAGAAAACCCTTTCCATTTGGACACTTGGAGTGGCCAGTCCAAGAGAGTTCATCATAAAATCCAGGTTCATTTGTTACAACGTTAAAACCAAGCTATTTACAAACATTTCTTGGTATGACGTTGGCAGATTAAAAAGTTAAATTATTATTAATTGGCATCTGATACTTTCTCACAATCTCAACACTTGAATCTCAGCCTTGGAAATCAAGGGGTACAAACAAAGTTGTGGATACAGAAGATTAAGAATTTAGCTTCTGGATATCTTTTCCTATACTTTTTATATAGGGTTTGGCTTCCCTCCAGACCATCAATTGGAGAGTACTGTTGGGCCAATGAGAGTTCATCACGAGTCCCGTTTTGATAATCTGAACCGTCCAATATGTAGAACTTGTTGAATAATATATACTTGTAAACAATCACGTTGATCGGATATCAATAGCTACGTGATCCAATCAGTTTTATATTAAAAAAAAATAGACGGTGAAAAAATAATGGTTGATAAAAATCTGATGGAATGAAATAGTTATCAATATCCGATCAACATAAATTTTTACAATCATATAGTACTCGATGAGTTCTACACATTGAACGATTTGGATTAACGAAACAAGACTTGTGAAGGGCTTCCACAAGTACAATAACACCCTTCAATCCGATTATGGACACGAAAGAAGCCAATCCCTTTTATATATCAATCAATAAAAGAATAATTACAAATATAATAAATATTATGACAAATTAGATAATTAAAATCCAACAATATAAAACTCACCAAGCTCAACTGCCCCCTCAATAAACGAGCTGCTGCATGCCAGTTCTTTGTTTATACAAAGGGTTTTTATTACATAAATGCACATGGGAAGTAAAGCAAAAAAGTGAAATACATCTAGTAATAAATAACATTTCCTCCTAAAGAAATGGCCCAAAAACTACAAACACCCCCATACTAGTGAGAAATAAACATCATAAAAATCAAACTCCTCTCTATATGAGTTGAATTTACAACTTGACACTACAAAGTAATGCTATATAACAATTAGGTCAAAGGCCTTTATTGAATTAAATAAAATAAAAAAAGTTACAAACATAGAAAATATGCACAAAAAATAGTGTACGATTCCATATTTAAATTTGGATAAATTACACTGACATCTCTTGAGATTTGAGTTTAATACAAATCATTCATAATGTTTGGGAAATTACATTTTCACCTCTATGATTAATGGTCTCATTTCACAAACTCTTTATTTATATAAAAGGCAACAATTACTAATAGAAAAACAAAGGAATTATATTTAAAAAAAAAAAAAAAAGTAAAGTAAAGCAAAGCAAAGCAAAAAAAAAAAAAAAAAGAAGTAAAACAAAAGAGAAAGTGTATGAATTCAATGTCTTTTTTATACTAACTTTAATTCTGTCTAAATAATTACAATAATAGGGAGTCAATGTAATTTCCCAAATATCAAGAGGTGATGTATATTAAACTCAAGCCTTAGGGGTGTAAATGTAATTAACATTTTGTGTAGTGTTGTTAGCCACACTTAAAAAAAAAAAAAAGTAAGGGTAAATTTCAAATACATCATCTGAGATTTGATTAAAATACGAATCGTTCTCCGTAGTTTTGAAAATTACATTCCATCCACTGTGATTTCTAATTTCATAGCAAATCGCCCATTTTATTAATAAATCATCAAATCAATTAATAGTTTTTAATGATATTAAAAATATGTTTGAATTAATAATTTAGGTAATTTTATTGTTGTATAAGATAGCAATTATGAATTTTATTTTTTTAGTTAATTATATTTAATAAAAAATTCTAATAAGAGGATATTTGTAATTTTTCAAACCATAAGAAGCAATCCATATCTTAAGCAAGCCTTAAGGAGTGTATTTTTAATTTACCCTAAGAGTAAATTAGAGCCACACATTTAATTTTGAATTAATTACCTAAAAGTACTATTTATAAATGTTATGGTAGTTCAGGTCATATCTAATATTTTTTTTAACCAATAAGTCCAATTCAGTAAAACTGATAATATTATTAGTTTTTTTTCCAATTTTTGAAACTAAGAACATTATCAATTTTACATAATAATATTTCAGATAATTATTTCACTAATTGATAAAAAAAAAAATAATACATGAGATTAAACGTTTTTGTCTTTCTACTTATTAGCTTGATTCAACTATCAAATAAAACCAATAACATTATCAGTTTTTTTTTTTTTTCAGTTTAAAAACTTAAAACATTATCAATCTTTTCATTTTAAGTTTTTTTTTTTTTTTTTTTTTTTTTTTTTTGTGCACATCAATATTCCATCATCATGCTTCTTTATAGATACAAAATTTTCAGTTTTGCATAAAAAAATAAATCAAAATTTTCAAAAAAAAAATTTAGTTTATTTTTTGTACATAATTTTTTTTTTTTTTAGTTTTTTCAATTTGAAAGTTGATGTTTTAAAATTTTAAAAATCAAAATAAATGTCAAATCATCATGTTTCTTTATAGATAATTATAAATGATGAACAATTATTATTTGAATAACAATTCCGACTATTACAATTTTAATGAGACTTGAGGTCCAAAATTTTTTCATTAAAACTTAATAAAAAATATAAATTCATAAATTAAAATTTGTGCGTAAATGCTCCTTTAATTTTCTCTAACAAATTTTTTTTTGGCTCACATCTAAATCTATAATCGTTGGCAAGTAATAGTTTGACTGTTCCCACTAGTGTATGGATTTATTTTTTTAATTTTATTTGAGATTTCTTGCTCCAACTTTAGAAGTTTTATACTATGTAATTGTGATTTATATTGTAATTAGTTATTTACCGTGATTTATATTGTAATTAATTATTTACCGTACCTCATTGTAATTGAGATATATGATTTAATAATAAAATATAAAAAAATTTACTGAATTAGCCATCAGATTTGTTAAGTCAAAATTGGGAATTGTAAATAGACATAGCCACCGCAGAAATTTCCAAATGCAAACTGCTAAATAAAATCCTCTACAGTCTCTCCAAGTTTTATCCGATTGAAAGATTTGATGACGCCAAGGATGATGAAATCAGTCTCTCCAAGTTGTTCATGATGCGTAATGCTAAACACCTTAAATTTTTTACTAAAAATTTCGCTAAATATTTTACATGGAGTGGAACCCAAATAATATAAATCTTATGTGAATCTGTGAAATATTTAATAAAATTTTTCACTAAATATTTCACATGGAGTGAAACCCAAATAATATAAATTTTATGTGAATCCGTAAAATATTTAATAAATTTTTAATAGAATTTATGAGATCGTTAACATTCTTATTCCATGGACTTTCCGACTCCATGGTATCTTAGAAAGACTAATGATTATACGTCACCATTGTCCTCATCATCATCTTCACTGAGTAGTCCAAGAAATTCATCCTGACTTTTTACCGAAAAAACAACATTATCTATTCAAAATATGTAAAATTTTAACCATGCAAATCATTGAGAATGACCCAAAATGGGTCCAAAAATCACTAAACTGTAGAGGTTTACACGGTTCGGATTGGTTCGATTTTGAGAAAATTTAAGAACTGAATCGATCTTAAAAGTTTTGTGATTTTGAGAACCAGATCAGACCGTTACACTTGTAAAATCGGACTAGAACAAAACCGAAAAAACGGTTCGGTTTCGGTTTGGTTTACGGTTCCAAAAATTTCTATTTACAAGAATAAATTATTAATATTAACAAAATAATTACTTAAACTAATTATATTTAACTTATGATAAAAACTAATAATATTAAGGTATTACTTAATATTACATATATATACCATCCTAATATCATTAAAATTATAAAAAACCAATTAATAAAAATAAAACTTGATATTATATATATATATATATCTTTTAAAATTCAGTTCGGTTCGGTTCGAACCGCAGTTTTTTCATAAAATTCATTAACCGAACCGTTTTTACGGTTCTCATATTTTTTAATCCGAAACCGAACCAATTCTTAATAGATTTGAACCAAACCGTATGATTCGATCTGGTTCGGTCCGGATTACCGGTTTGAACGGATTTTTGAACAGCCCTACTAAACTGGGCTCCCTTTTATTATATTTTACAGTCTAAGCTTCTTGATTTTAAAATTTAATAAAATAAAAAGTATATAATATTTTCATAATAGTTAAAGACCTTCAACATTTTTACAGAAAAAATTTGAATTAGAAAAATTTTACCCGACTCAGGCCTCATTTGAGAACATGTTTTTTTAGTAATTTTTTGACTTTTTGACTAAAATATGATGTAAAAAAACTAGTATGTTTGGATGATTTTTTGATTTTTACAAAAAAAATATGCAAAAAGTAGAGAGAAGAGAGAATCTTTGACTTTTTTTATATAAGTTGTTGGTTTTTTGATTTTTTTAGTGACTTTTTGACTAAAAAAGTCGCCTGCCAAATAAGGTCTCAGAGAAATTTCATCTCGACTCAGAGAAATTTTAATTTCATAGAAAAATTTGAGTCGAGGTGAAAATTTCTCTGCGTTAGATAAAATTTCTCTAAATCAAATTTTTGCCTCAACTTTCAACGAAATTTCTCTATGAAAATTGAAATTTTTTTAAGTCGAAGCCAAAATTTCTTTGAGTCAAGTAAAATTTTTCTAAATTGAATTTTATTTGTAAAAATGTCAAAGGACCTTAGCTAAAAAAAAAAAAAAAAAAAAAAAAACCTCTTCTACTACACAATTAAAGATGAATGTTTTACTAACTTTTTCAAAAAAATTGGTAATAACCAACAGGTCTTGTGGATTTGATTTATTTACTCATAAGTACAGAAGACAATTTTGTTATGTATTTATCCCTTATTTTGCTAGAGAGAATTTTTAGATGTACCTTTTATGTTTGTGGAATAATCAATTGATATTGGTAATAATATTGAAAATTTTATCAAAATGATAAGATGCCGTTTGGTACGTTTTCAGTTTTCTGTTTATATTTATAAAAATTTTAAAAATTCAAATAAAAACTTGTTTGGTAAACTTTTTGATTTATAAATCAGTGATCTCAGTTTATAAATTTGGTCAAAAAATGAAAACACAAAAAATGTGTTTCCATTTTGAGTTTTCAGTTTTTTTTTTTTTTTTTTTACCACCCAACACTAACCACCACCCACCACCATTTTCCACCACTCTCTTCCGCCACCACCTGCCACCACCACCACCACCACCACCACCCACACTCACACCCACCCACACACCCACTCCACGGCCACCCACACCCCACACCACCCCCCGCCATCACCCACCCATCCACCCACCACCACCCGCCATCTGCCACCCACCTACCACCACCACCCATCCGCCACCACCCGCCATCCGCCACCCACCTACCACTACCACCCGTCGCCACCACCGCTACCACCACCACCACCACCACCACTACCCACTCGTTACCACCCACCACCCATCACTGCCACCGTTACCCACCCACCCGTCCGCCGCCGCCACCACCACCACCCACTCGCCACCACCCACCGTCACCACTTTCTACCACCGTCTTCTGCCGCCACTTGTCATTTCTCACTTTTTTTATATTTTTAATTTTTTTAAACATTTTGTCAATTACCAAACGCGTTTGTAGTTTATGTTTTTCTAAAAGTAAACAAAAATAAACAAAAACCAGTTTATAAAATTTTTGTAAATATAAACTGAAAACGTAAACGTTACCAAACGCACCAAATGATAAATAATTAAAACATTTTGATTTTTGTTTGTGAATTTTGATTTATTTATTTTTTGTTTTTTTGGAATATAACGTGAGAAGTATAAAGAGTTGAATATGTTTTTAAGATAATTTTTACAATGATAATTTTATTAAAAGTTAGAATAAAACTTATTTATAAGATTCACTAGTAATTGTTCCAAATAATTATCAATCGACCTGTATGACAATGACAATTTGGACAATGTCAACGTATCACAAAAACTCCAAGATAAGTGGCGAGGGATAAAGTTTGGAGGATAAAACCTACAGGTTTTGAGTTCGAGCCACACCTTAGGGTCACTGGAGGTTTGTCTGGTCGTTAATTTCAAGGTTCCGAGATTAATCGAGGTGCGCATAAACTAATCCGGACACCCAATTATCCAAAAAACAAAAAAAAATGTGAACATGTCAAAAAATAAATAAAAAACTAGGCCATGTCACTAGAGAAGTTATTTGGTGATTTTGACAAATTATTTTATAATTTGTCATGTTGTCTTTTAAAAATTAACATAAAATCATAATTCTTACTGTTTCAATTGATAAAAAAAACTGAGAACAACAAGAATTTATTAGTATCATACTATAATTTTCCCACTCTAAAAAAAGAAAATTACTATAATTTTCGCTTCACTTGTCACTGTTGCAAAATTCTCCCTCCTTTTCTGCGCTGCCACAACCTCATAATTTACTGATCCAATTTTTCCTATATGTTGATCAATTTATTGTGATAGGAACTGCCCATATTGCAACCATAGTTTAGTAAAAGTCACGAATTAAGAGAAAGAAGAGAAAATCAACAAGGGAGTGTCATTTGAAACTGGGACATATCATTAAACTACAGGCCTTTGGTTGGGGTTGTGTGTTTAACAGCTATGCTAAAGTCTAAGAATTTTTGGTCAGAACATTGTCGAAAAATAAATAATGTATGATTAAGATTGATTTGTGAACTTCACCAACAAAAGTTTAATTTAGACTACAAAATCAATTTATGTAGAAATTTCTGAACAGAAATTCTAAGTGCCTATCATTTATGGTGTGTTTAATGTTGTTACTTTCGCTTTCTTGCTATTAACAATAAATTGCATGTTGTTGTTCTTTATTTTGCATCTTCTTGGGCTTTATTTTTGTTTCCCTCAAAATTTTGGAAAATATTAGCCCTATATAATTTTGAACATTTATATATGGAATTACTAGTTTGGTCCCTCCAAAATTTAATCCATGTTATCTAATTCCTCCAAAATCTAAAAAATTTTGATTGACACCCTCTAAGCAAAATTCATCACCACTAGCTAGAGAATAAGTAGGTATTTGGAATGCACTAAAAAAGTATACTTTTTTGTTTACATACATACGCTTATTTGGGTCATATTAATCAACATCTTTTCTCTAATTTTCTCTAATTTTTTATCCACTATTTCTATTTTTCTACACATTTTTTTTATAAAAAATTAAAAAGTACACTTATTTAGAACATCCCAAACCACCCTTAAGATTTTCTTAACTTGCAGTTTGTAATTTTTTTTCAACTTATTTGAAATTTTTATATATATATTGGCCAAAATAGTTTCACCTCTTTTGTTTTAATAATCGGAAAAATATTATTTTGATGGGAAGTAGATAAAATAATATCAAATTAATGAAAAGCTTTACAACACTAAATAAAAACAACAATGATTGCTAATCCGAAAAATCATGGCTTGAAACATCCAAAACGAAGAGTATAAAACGACGTCATTTTGAGTATAAAACGACGTCGTTTTGACACATTCGAGCCCTTCGAGCCATAAAAATTCGGGCCACCAAACATTTTCCAAATAAAAATTCATAAACTTTTACCATTGAATTGATATTATTTTTTGAACTTCCCATTAAAATGATATTTTTTCTTAATAATATCTTTGGAGAGTACCTTCAATATTTGCACAACAAAAAGTTAAGTGAAAATGTATTGAAGTTAATAATCTATAAAGTTATAATAATAAAAACCAATTATAAGTGATATTGAATGGAGCTATGTCTATTCATTATTACAGTTTACTGGTAAATTAAAATCTTATTTATATATAACATAAAAAAGTCTGGATTAAATTTTTGTTTGTGGAGTTTGATAATTGAAATGTGACGTACCAACCATGCTTCTTTCCAAAAAAGAACATGCTTCTTCGTGGTAACGTCAGAATACTTTTTTTTAACATTTTTCAAAATCAAACTTTTTCCTTAAAAAACAAAAAACAAAAATATTATTTGTGCAACCCCACCTCAAAAGCATTGTGACATCAAATCATACTTGCAATGAAAATTCAATCTTTGCTGTGTCTTCTACTTAATCACCGAAACCGTTTATGTGTGTTTTTGAGTCATTAGTGATAAGTCAGTGGATTAATTATTAATAGGTCTTAATAGTTAAATTTAATTCTCATCAAGTTCTATTAAAATACCTCCTAATAAAATCGTAGTTAAATAATTTTTTGTGACGATTGTTTACATATGTCACTAAAAGTTAATAATTATTGACTTTTTTTGTTACGATTTTTATAAATTGCCTATAAACCTTACAAATAGTGACATTTTTTTATGACGAGTTTTTTAAATCATCGCTGAAAACTAAAAATTAGTAATTTTTTTTGCAACACTTTTTTAAACTATTACTAAAATTTATAATTAATGACATTTTTTAACAATTTTCAAACTGTCGTTGAAAATGAACAATTAGGGACTTTTTTAAAAAAATATTTGATGAAAAACATTATTAATTATCATAGAACATATTAAATAATAAATCCACTTATTAAGACCTACACGTAATTCCTTTGTAATTAATTATGTGTTGATAATATTTTTGTTTGTGAATAATAATAATGGCATAATCCCGTGATTGCTTTGAGTGGAAATGTTTATGACAAACGTGACACATATCAAATATTGAGATTTATAATTAAACAAAAAAATATTATAAGATAAATTTATGACTAAAAAAAGTTAGTTTATATTTTCTGTACTACAATTTTTACTCAAGTTTTATTTTACTTTCATATTTATAAATTGTAATAATTAAGATTTCAAACTTGTGTTTTATTGTGATGCTCACATCAATCAACATTCAAATTTCTCGAAGTGAGTATGAATTTTTATTTCTCTCAGCAAAAATTATTTTTTGTATTTTTTCTTTCAGTTTAGATGGACAGTGCAGTGCTTTTTTTTTTGTCTATGATTGTGTTTAATAGTTAACAGTAAATTTCTCTGTGATTTTTTTTTAATTCATTAAGTTTTCTATGATTTTGTTTTTGTTATCTTAAAGGTGAATATAAGTTTGTAAATGTCTCTGGACTTTTATTTGAGTCCAGAGAAAATAGTTTCTTATTATAATCCAGAGAAAATTATAATTATTAGAAATTTCTCTAAACTTTTATGTTGTTCTTGTGAAGTGTTTTTATATTGAACAAATTATTTTTCTTGTTTTTTCTTTTAGTTTTGATGGACAGTACAGTGTTGTTGTTGTGCAAATATAGGAATAATACTATTGTCATTAATGTTTCATGCAAATTGAATTTTGAGGAATTAATTGGCATTTTGTGTAAAACATGGGAGAATTTAAAACTTAAGACGATGTGTATTTCATATTCTATTGTGGGCCATCCGAATTGTATGATTCAAAATAATATTGATTTTCTAAATATGTTGATGGTTGTTTATACACGTGGTGTTGATATAGTTGATGTTTCAGTTATTAGGTGTAGTACTTCTGATTAAGAGGATGAAGTGGGGTCTAATTGGGTAGATGTTGTGCATAGTGAATGTGATAGACTGGTGGATATTAAAAGGAATTCAGTTTCTAAGTTTTATTCTCACCAAGAAAAGGTGTTATTGTCAGCTGGTTGATGAAATAATATTACGAGTGTTGGACAAAAGTTTGAGGGTGGTGTGGTTGAGTTCCGTACTTTTTATGCAAGTATGCTATTGAGTTTAGTTTTCAGTTTACGTATATTAAAAATGACAAGCTAAGGGTTACAACATAATATGCGTATAAGAAATCAAGGGGATCTATGTGGCATGCACATTGCTTCAGTTGAAAAAACAAATGGGTTCTTTTACATAAGAACTTTGAACAATGAATATACGTGTGATGTGGCAGTTCGTACTAGTAAACATGCTAGGATGACTTCCAGCATAGTTTTCTAGGCTGATATTTAAAGAGGTAAGTGCAAAACCTTTAACTCGTCCAGTGGATGCTGTCAAAGAAATAAAAGACAAGTATGGGGTCTCAATCAGTTACAACTATGGTTGGTTGGTGGTTGAAAAAGAAAAATGTAGTACATATAAGGATTCTTATCTGTCATTCGATCAATTACGGTGGTATTTTGATGAGACATTGAAGAACAATCCAGGTAGTCGTTTTTAGTTAGATTTTAAAGATAACAACCGTTTTAAAAGAGTGTTTGTGGTTTTTCATGCATGCATTGCTGGTTTCTGTCACGACCCAAACCCGCCCCTATGGGTTTAGCACCGTAACCGGCCAGTAATCCGTGATTACCAAAGGCCTACTTAACAGTAAGAACAGTAATACAAAGTATAGGGGCTGGCGGAAGCCAAAACAGTAATTAAAAGATGTCCAATGAGCTATGACAGTCTGTATGCAAAAAGACTTTTCATAATACATTCACATTCAGTACCCAAACAGTATGCACATATATACAGTCATATACAAATAACCAGGTCAGGAACCAAATCCCTGACACAACAAAGATGCAATCTTGAATGCACGGTCTATCTGATATTACAAAAACAGATACAAAAAGGGAAAAATCTAAAACATCCCCAGAAGCTCTGGCTTGAAGGACTTAGAACCTCGCGGTGAGGTACAGTGGTTGGCTTGACCAAAAAGGAGTTAACCCGACGCTCCTAACAACGGTCCGGTGCCTGTACACCTACATATATATATATGAGCAGTAAGCTAAAGCCCAGTAAATAACATAATGCGTAAAGAGGTTAAGAATGAATGTCCTTTCAGCATTGAAAACAGTCATTTCAATCAGTATATTAGTTATTCAGTCATTGCAGTCATATGTGGTACATCCAATAGCAAAACAGTACAATAGGTCTTAATAGACCGAATAGTCAGTTGATGACCATCATATCAGTAAACAGTAGTAGTTCCAATATAGGAACCGACAGAAATCTCTGTGACAGTAGCAGTATAGTACAGTAACAGTAGGTTGCTAAGGATGCCACAATACAGTTCACAATTAGGACATTATTCAATCAGTAACAGTATCATTTCAGAAAACAGTACAGTTCAATTGTTCAGAAGATAATCATTATTGAACATATCTTTACAATATTGTTACTCACAGAGTTCTGGGCTACAGATAAGCTAGAGCGTCTCCGGATGCCAACCCTACACAGTTACAGAGTGAACACACACTAAGCTACACAGTTGGAAAAAATAATAACTTAATCCCTAATTTGCCTTGGTGTGGTTCTACATCAATATCCTCATTAAGATGCTTTAAACTAGGACTAAGGATACTTAGAATGAAATGAGGATGCAAAGATGCACTTTAAAAATATTTTCAGAATTTTCAGAAAAACAGGGTCCCGCTCGAGCGTGGCTTTCCCCGCTCGAGCAAACATGCAGACAAAGGTTCCCCGCTCGAGCGTCACTTCCCACGCTCGAGCATACTGTAAAACATGGCAAAAGTACTAGATGTGTGAAAATCACACTTAATGGGCGCTCGACACCCGCTCGAGCGTGTGACACAAGTCCCCGCTCGAGTGGACTATAAAACAATGCAAAGTGATGGGAGCACGTATTTCACGCTCGAGCGCCAATTTCCTCGCTCGAGCGTGAGTCCAAATTATGAAAATTCTAGATTTGAACCTCAAGCTCAAAACCAAGTTTAAATGCCTCAAATTCGATCCTCTTGGGTTAATTTTCTGAAAAACACTTGTAAAATCATAGTATAACATGATTCAAAGCTCAATTTGAGAAATCAAAGCCCAAAGGTAAGTTAATTAAATACAAACTTTAGCTCAAAACTCAAGAATGTGATGAACATGCACATGAATGAATTTAACCAACTCCAAAGCTTCAAATACTTGTTTAAAAGAGTCTATTTCCTCAAGAACATAGTGAATTCATGATCCATTGTAAAAATATGAACATGCATGTACAATTTTATGAACAATAACTTTAAAACTCAAGAATGGCAACATGCATGCATGATTTGTGCTACAATTCAACATTATGAACTAACTCTGGGCTAAAATCTATAATTTCTCATAGATCATGCAAGACAATACACAAATACATCAATGATAGGTTGAATTCTCTACCTTAGGTCTTGTATTCAAGTGTAGAAGCTCAATTTTTGCAATTATCTTTAAATTCTTCAAGTCTCCAGGCCAAAACTCATGAACTCAAGCTTCCTCTCTCTCTCTCTCTCTCTCTCTCTCTCTCTCTCTCTCATTTGGTTTGGCTCAAGAAGAATGAACAAAATGATGCACAAGATGAAATAAAACAAGCCTCAAAATGTTTGGTGTAGTGGTCCACTAATAGGGCAAAATTGTAAATAATGCAACTTATGGGATTTAGCTTATTTTAATCTAATTAAATCATACCAAATCATATTTCAGATAAATACACCATAAAATCACATTAATTCTAATTAGCACAAAACATCAATCAATTTTAGATTCGACCGCCGATAAGGCCTCCAATCTGCAGTTTAAAGCATAAAACATGAACAGATAATTTAACAGTCAACAAATAGATATGCATTCAACTAGCACAATCAATCAATAAGTTCAGTATTTTAGTCAATCAGTCAATTACTCATGCTTAATCATAGATTAGCACTGATCAGTGGTCTTATCCGTAAACAGTGGTGAGGGTTATTACAGTCTCCCCTCCTTATAAAGAGTTTGGTCCTCTAAACTCAAATTACCTTCATTCTGGAAGAAAACAGGATTCAGTGGAAACAATTCAGGATATCTCTTGGCCATGTCATCTTCCCTTTCCCAAGTGGCATACACGCTACCATGGTTTTGGCAGTCAACTTTCACTAACGAAATCTCTTTGTTCCTTAACTTCTTGATCCGTCTGTTCACAATCTGAATAGGCTGTTCCTCAAAGGTGTAGTCATCACTTAGCACTACACGAGTAGGCTCAATCACATGGAAGGGATCCCAAAGATAATCCCTCAACATTGAAATATGGAAGACATTATGCATATGCTCCATTTCAGGAGGAAACACTACTTGATATGCCACCGGATTGATTTTCTCAATAATCTCAAACGGTTCGACATGCTTCGGCACTAGCTTACCCTTGACTCCAAAACGAGTCTGGCCTTTCATCGGTGTCACTTTTACAAAAACATGATCACTTACTTTGTATTCTCTGTCTCGCCTGCAGACATCCGCATAGCTTTTCTGTCGGCTCTGTGCAGTTTTCAACCTCTGTTGAATCAATTTCACTTTTTTGGTAGTTTTATAGATAATCTCGGGGCCAAGCAAAGGCCCATCTCCAACTTTTGCCCAGCAAATCGGAGATCTACATTTTCTGCCATACAAAGCCTCGAAAGGCGCCATACCGATGCTTAAATTTAAGCTGTTGTTGTAAGCAAATTCCGCTAAAGGCAAATGGATTTCCCAATTTACCTGGAAATCAAGGACACACATTCTCAGTAAATCCTCCAGAGTCTGGATGGTTCTTTCTGACTGGTCATCTGTCTGAGGATGGTATGCACTACGCAGTCTCAGTTCAGTACCCAATGCTGTCTGTAAGCTTTGCTAGAATCTCGATGTAAACTTCGAGTCCCTATCAGACACAATGGACACAGGCACTCCATGTAATCTAAAAATCTCATCAATATAGATTACAGCCAATTTGTCTGCATTATAAATTGTTTTGACAGGTAAGAAATGAGTAGATTTAGTTAGTCTATCAACAATAACCCAAATTGAATCCATACCTTTACTGGAGCGTGGTAAACCAACAATAAAATCCATGGTAATATGTTCCCATTTCCACTCCGGTATTGGTAAGGGTTGCACTAAGCCTGCGGGTCGTTGATATTCGGTTTTAACTTGTTGGCAATTAAAGCATTTCGATACAAAATCAGCAATTTCTTTCTTCATTCCTAGCCACCAGAAATTCAATTTCAGGTCTTAGTACATTTTTGTATTTCCCGGATGGATAGACAGTTTTGAATTGTGGCCTTCTTGCAGAATTCTTCTTTTCAGTTCAGAATCACTCGGTACACACAATCTTCCCTGAAACTTCAACACATTATTCTCAAATTTGAAATCCGGCCTCGGTTTGGATTCCTGTTCTTTGATGATCTTCTTCAAGAAGTCATCATGTTGTTGTTTCTCTTTAATCTCTTCAATCAGTGCTGGTTGAGCAGAAATAGCAACTAGTGTTCCACATTGTTGATGCAAAACGATCTCAATTTCAAACTTTTCAAGGTCACATAGCAATTCTTTCTGCCCAGTGAGTAAACAAGCTAAATTCCTAATCGATTTCTGACTCAGTGCATCAGCAACGGTGTTAGCTTTTCCTAGATGGTACAGAATTTGCAGGTCATAGTCTTTTATCAGTTCTAACCATCTACGCTGCCTCATGTTCAGTTCTTTCTGTGTGAAAAAGTATTTCAAACTCTTGTGGTCTGTATACACCTCACATGTTGCCTTATAAAGATAGTGACGCCAAATTTTTAATGCAAATACCACTGCGACAAGTTCCAAATCATGGGTCGGATAGTTCTTTTCATGCGGTCTCAGTTGTCGGGAAGCATATGCGATAACTTTACCATTTTGCATTAAAACACATCCCAAACCCTTATAAGAAGCATCACTATATACAGTATAACCATCCGTACCTAAGGGTAGGGTGAGAACCGGTGCAGTCACTAGTCGGGTTTTCAACTCTTGAAAAGTTTATTCCCTCTGGTCGGTCTAGTCAAATGATATCCCCTTCTAAGTCAACTGTGTCAGTGGTAGGGCAATTTTGGAGAAATCTTTGACAAATCTTCTGTAATACCCGGCTAAGCCTAGAAAACTTCGGACTTCGGTAACATTTGTTGGTCTAGGCCAGTTCACTACTGCTTCAATTTTCTGTGGGTCAACTGTAATACCATCCTTACTGATCACATGTCCCAAAAACATCACACTATCAAGCCAAAATTCACATTTAGTCAGTTTAGCATACAGTTTCTGTTCTCTTAGGGTCTGTAGGGCAATTCTCAAATGATGTTCATGTTCTTCAGTGCTTTTGGAATAAATTAAAATGTCATCTATGAATACAACAATAAAGTCATCAAGGAATGGTTTAAAAATTCTGTTCATAAGGTCCATGAATGCAGCAGGCGCATTGGTAACTCCGAAAGGCATAACTAAGAATTCATAATGTCCGTACCTCGTTCGAAATGCAGTCTTTTCAATGTCCCATGTCTTGACTTTCAACTGGTGGTATCCAAATCTAACGTCGATTTTGGAGAACACTTGGGCACCCTATAACTGGTCAAATAAATCATCAATGCGAGGCAATGGATATTTATTTTTCACTGTTACCTTGTTCAGTTCGCGGTAGTCAATGCAGAGTCTCAATGAGCCGTCTTTCTTTTTCACAAATAAGACTGGTGCACCCCACGATGAAGTACTAGGCTTGATGAACTTCTTGTCTAGCAGTTCTTGCAGTTGAACTTTCAATTCCTTTAGTTCGGTAGGTGCCATTATGTACGGAGCTTTAGAAACTGGCTGTGTACCCGGAATCACATCAACGGTGAATTCAATCTCCCTATCAATCAAATCCCCTAGCAAATCATCTGGAAAAGCATTTGGGAATTCTCTAACTATAGGAATATTGTTCACATCAGTATTAGCATCAGTAGGTACAGTCAATACAGAACATAGATACCCCTTACACCCCTTTCTAATCAGTTTAAAAGCTTTCATGGATGAAATCAGATATGGGGGAGGTACTACTCCAACTCCATTAAACACGAATTCAGGCAATCCAGGTGGACGGAAAACAATTTGTTTTGTTACATAATCTATGGTGGCATGATATTTTGTTAACCAGTCCATTCCCAATATCACATCAAAATGGTCAATATTCAATGGCAGTAAAACAATATATAAATGCGCATCTTCAACAATAATCTCACATGCAGGGTACATATAAGCACAAGTCATGGATCCCCCAACAAGTGAAGATACAACTAACAAGTAATTCATGGGTTCCAATGGTCTATTCAATTTTCGCGAAAAAACATGCGATACATATGAATGTGTAGACCCCGAATCAATCAAAACATATGCATTTTGAGCACAAATTGAGAGTATACCTGACACAACGGTCTTGGTATTCTGTACATCTTCCGGTACGAGTGCGAACTGTAATAACCCTCATACTATTTACCGATAAATTACTGAATTAACTACTGATTACTGCTAAACGGAGGCCAATGCTGAGTGATAATAGAATTATTGGAATCGAATCGATCGACCGAGAGTTGAACTGATTGGTATCAGTATCTATTTAAATGCATTTTCTATCTGTTGGATGTTTGATTATCTGTTCGTGTTTTTATGTTTACACTGTTAATGGAAGACCTTATCGGCGACCGAATCGGAAACCGATTAGTATTTCATGATCGTTATAATTTATGTGATTTTATGGTGTATTTATCCGAAAACTAATTTGGTATGGTTAAATTAGATTAATTATTGATGAATTGCAAAGTTAGACTTAATTACTAAAATGCTACATAGTGGCCCACTATCTACAAAACACATTGAGCCTATTTACACTCAACAAAAACATTTCATCAGCCTCATTTCATTGCTATAGCCGACCATAGAGAAGAGAATTAGAGGGAGCGTGAGAGACTTGACTTGGTCTTGCGGATTTTGCTTGGAACTCGGTAGAATTGAAGGGGTTTTTGCACAATTGAGTTTCTATAGCTTGTATTCAAGACCTAGGTAAGGAAATTTAACCTCTTATTGTTGAGTCTATGTTAATTCTTGCATGGTCCATGTCAAATTGTAGAGCTAAGTCATGTTTTAATTCATACATGTTGGATCATGTTAGAATTCATGCATGTATGGTTGTATTGTTGAATTTTGACTTGATTTCATGGCAAATTGTCACATGCATGTTCATAATTTTGCAATGGTCCATGTTTTCAACTTGTTTTTGGAACAATTGGCTTACTGGAGCATCAAATTGAAGCTTTGAAATGATTTGAATTCATGCATGTGTGCATGTTCTTCATGTTCATGAAAATGGGTTTGAAATTGGTTTTAATTGACTCACCATTGGGCTTTAAATTCACAAATTGAGCTTTGAAACTTGTTGTATATTGAGTTTAGTTGTGTTTTCCAGAATTTGGGCCCAAGAGGTTGAGTTTTGAGCTTAGGAATGCTTGGTTTGAGCTTGGGAGGCAAATCTGGAAATTCCAGAATTTGGCTTCTACGCTCGAGCGACCACCATTTACTCTGAGCTACGCTCGAGCGACGGAATGGTGGCTCGGGCGTAAATTGCAAGCTCTCAGAATCTTGGTGCGCGCAGACGTACGCTCGAGCGAAAGGACCTACGTTCGAGCAAAGAGTTGTGTCTTACGCTCGAGCGAGCATCGAGCGTAAATTTTGAGCATCCAATATTTTTACTGTAGCACGCAGTCCGCTCGAGCGACGGAATCTACGCTCAAGCGGATCTCCTTTGTCTGCATGTCCGCTCGAGCAAAGGAATCCTCGCTCAAGCGAGACCCCTGTTTTTAGCAAATTTTGTGAAGTGTTCAAAAGTGCATCTTTGCATCCTCTTTCTATCCTAGGCATTCTTAGGGCATTTTTAAGGCATCTTAAAGAGGATATAGATGTAGAACACACCGAGGCAAATTAGGGATTAAGTTATTATCTTTCCCAACTGTATAGCTTAGTGTGTGTTCAATCTGTAAACTGTATAGGGTTGGCTTTCCGAAGAGACACTCTAGCTCACTGTAACCCAGAACTCTGTGAGTAACAACTGTGTAAAGATATGTTCAAGTGATTATATTTTGAATACTGAACTGAATTGTTTGCTGAACTGGTATTATTTACTGAATGAATGTATGTCCTTTATTTCTGAACTGTACTGTGGCATCCTTAGCACCCTCATCATTTCTTATTCACATTCTGAGATCTCTATCGGTTCCCTCGTGGAACCGCTACTGTTTACTAATTGATGGCCATCATTACTGTTCGGTCTTTTAAGACCTACTGTTTACTGTTATGCTAATTGATGTACCACATATGGTGATTGATCGAAGATCAAATACTGATTTAATGAACTGTTTCCATTACTGTAAGGACATTCATTCTAAATCTCTTTACGCATTATGTTATTCACTAGGTTTTAGCTAACTGCTCATATATATATGTAGGTGTACAGGCACCGGATCAATGCTAGAGGCGTCGGGGTAAACTCCAGTTTTGTCAAGCCAACCAATGTGCCTCACTACAAGGTTCCAAATCTACCAAGCTATGGCTTAGGGGTGTTTTTATTTCCCCGTCTGCCTCTGTACCGTTTTGTAACACTGTATAGACTGAACGTTTTGCACTGTACTGTTTATAAGGGATTAAGTCCCTGTTCTGACTGGTTGTATATGATATGCATACTGTTTCGTACCGTTCTGTATAAATGTATGAAAAATCTTTTTGGTATACAGACTGTCACAGCTCATTGGACATTGTTTATTTACTGTATTGGCTTCCGCTAAGCCATGTACTCTGTATTATTGTATTACTGCTAAGCAGGCCTTCGGTAATCTAGGATTACTGGCTGGTTACGGTGCTAAACCATAAGGGCGGGTTTGGGTCGTGACACGAACACTCGGCCTTGCCTCAAGGGCTCTTTTCCAGTAGCTTTAGGGTTAGGTTTTGGTGCAACAGTTGATGTTGCTATGCTAGGTGCAGCGTTACTATGGCCCTGAAGATTGGAAGGGCAATCTTTGACCATGTGGCCCACCTTGCCACATCTGTAACAAGCACCAGAGATTTTATAACAAACTCCTTTATGATTCTTACTACATTTGGAGCAGGGCGGAATAGAACGGTTTCCTTGACTAGAACTAGTCGTTGATCCTGTATTCTGCTTTTTGTTCAACGGATTGTTCCTGCCTTTCTTGAATTTAAGGCCTCATCTCTTACCACGCCATTCAGATGCTGGTGTTTCAATTTGTTTCAATGCTTCAATATTTGACTCAGCCATTATTGCTTGGTCAAGAACATCCACATACTTGTGCAATTTCAACACATTAATTCTGTCAAGTACTCCGACATTAAGGTCGCCTTCGAATTTCCTGGCCTTCTTATAGTCAGTGTCCACCATGTGTGGTGCATATCTGGCAAGTTTAGTAAATTTCGATTCATATTCAGCAACAGACATGGTACCTTGCCTCAACTGTTCAAATTCAGTCACCTTGCGGTCTCGGACACACGGTGGAAAGTATTTCTCAAAAAAGGACTGCTTAAACTGAGCCCAAGTCACAACTGTGTTGGTGTCAC
This sequence comes from Camellia lanceoleosa, assembly GCA_025200525.1. Taxonomy (NCBI): domain Eukaryota; kingdom Viridiplantae; phylum Streptophyta; class Magnoliopsida; order Ericales; family Theaceae; genus Camellia; species Camellia lanceoleosa. The sequence goes on from JANUSC010000070.1 coordinate 167,708, forward strand.
GGACCAGCATCCACCACCTTCTAGCTTCTTCCTGTAAGGTGAAGGTAGCCAGTAATACTTTATGTACTTTAGAGTATGGAAACACTTCAAATAACTTTTCTATTTCAAGAACCCATGCTTCAGCCTTCAAGGGTTCAAGGCCCTCCCTTAAAGGATGGCGGTTTCATCTTGCTAAATTTCTGTGTTAGAGCAATGATGTCATCATTTACATTTTGTTCTGGCTGTACCAGAGGGAGTGGAGGCTGTTGGTTCTGTTGTTGCTGTTGCCTTAAGGCCTCAGTCAGTAGTTCAACAGTTCTTTCTAATCTCGCCATTCTGGCGTTAGACGATTCAGTTTCACTGGCAGTTGTTGCATTATCCATTTCACTATATGCAACATAATAATAATAAACATAGGAAGTTGCATACTTTAAACATTTAACACATTAGCACATATATTCATGTCATGGCTACACACACTTTTCAATGCTCATACAATGCCCTAATCACTTTCTAGGACATCTTATAGCTCATTGGGACACGTGTGTGCGGTATAACTCGTGGTTTAATATCGCTCTGATACCACTCTATCACGACTTAAACCCGCCCCTATGGGTTTGGCACCGTAACCGGCCAGTAATCCGTGATTACCGAAGGCCTGCTTAATAGTAATATGATACTGAGTATGGGTGGCGGAAGCCAAAAGCGAGAATTAAAAGATGTCAATGAGTCAGGATATCAGATGCAAAAGACTTTTCATAATACATTCACATTCAAGATGCATAAGCAGTATGCACATATATACAATCATATCTGAGATAACTGTGTCAGAACCAAATCCACGACACAAGATGCTGATCTGAGATGCAGTCGGTCTATCTGATATTACAAATCTGAGATACAAAAAGGGAAAAATCTAAAACATCCCCAGAAGCCCTGGCTTGAAGGACTTGGAACATCGCGGTGAGGTACAATGGTTGGCTTGACCAAAAAGGAGTTAACCCGACGCTCCTAGCAACGGTCCGGTGCCTGTACACCTACATATATATATGAGCAGTAAGCTAAAACCCAGTGAATAACATAATGCGTAAAGAGGTTAAAAACGAATGTCCTTTCAGTATTGAAAACAGTCATTTCAATCAGTATATTAGTTATTCAGTCATTGCAGTCATATGTGGTACATCCAATAGCAAAACAGTACAGTAGGTCTTAATAGACCGAATAGTCAGTTGATGACCATCATATCAGTAAACAGTAGTAGTTCCAACATGGGAACCGACAGAGATCTCTGTGACGATGACGATGCAAGATGAATAAGATGGGTTGCTAAGGATGCCACAATATAGTTCACAATTAGGACATCATTCAATCAGTAACAGTATCATTTCAGAAAACAGTACAGTTCAATTGTTCAGAAGATAATCATTATTGAACATATCTTTACAATATTGTTACTCACAGAGTTCTGGGCTATAGATAAGCTAGAGCATCTCCGGATGCCAATCCTACACAGTTACAGAGTGAACACACACTAAGCTACACAGTCGGGAAAAATAATAACTTAATCCCTAATTTGCCTCGGTGTGGTTCTGCATCAATATCCTTATTAAGATACTTTAAACTAGGCCTAAGGATACCTAGAATGAAATGAGGATGCAAAGATGCACTTTAAAAATATTTTCAGAATTTTCAGAAAAACAGGGTCTCGCTCGAGCGGACATGTAGACAAAGGTTCCCTGCTCGAGCGTCACTTCCCACGCTCGAGCGGACTGTAAAACATGGCAAAAGTACTAGATGTGCGAAAATCACGCTTGATAGGCACTCGACACCCGCTCGAGCGTGTGATACAAGTCCTCGCTCGAGCATGCATTTCCCCGCTTGAGCGGACTGTAAAACAATGCAAAGTGCTGGGAGCATGTATTTCATGCTCGAGCGCCAATTTCCCTGCTTGAGCATGAGTCCAAATTCTGAAAATTCTAGATTTGAACCTCAAGCTCAAAACCAAGTTTAAATGCCTCAAATTCGATCCTCTTGGGTTAATTTTCTGAAAAACACTTGTAAAATCATAGTATAACATGATTCAAAGCTCAATTTGAGAAATCAAAGCCCAAAGGTAAGTTAATTAAATGCAAACTTTAGCTCAAAACTCAAGAATGTGATGAACATGCACATGAATGAATTTAACCAACTCCAAAGCTTCAAATACTTGTTCAAAAGAGTCTATTTCCTCAAGAACATAGTGAATTCATGATCCATTGTAAAAATATGAACATGCATGTACAATTTTATGAACAATAACTTCAAAACTTAAGAATGGCAACATGCATATATGATTCATGCTACAATTCAACATTATGAACTAACTCTTGGCTAGAATCTCTAATTTCTCATGGATCATGCAAGACGATACACAAATACATCAATGATAGGTTGAATTCTCTACCTTAGGTCTTGTATTCAAGTGTAGAAGCTCAATTTTTGCAATTATCTTTAAATCCTTCAAGTCTCCAAGCCAAAACTCATAAACTTAAGCTTCCTCACTCTTTCTCTCTCTCTCTCTCTCTCTCTCTCTCTCTCTCTCTCTCTCTCTCTAATTCGGTTTGGCTCAAGAAGAATGAGCAAAATGATGCACAAGATGAAATAAAACAAGCCTCAAAATGTTTGGTGTAGTGGTCCACTAATAGGGCAAAATTGTAAATAATGCAACTTGTGGGATTTAGCTTATTTTAATCTAATTAAATCATACCAAATCATATTTCAGATAAATACACCATAAAATCACATTAATTCTAATTAGCACAAAACATCAATCAATTTCAGATTCGGCCGCTAATAAGGCCTCCAATCTGCAGTTTAAAGTATAAAACTGTAATAACCCTCGTCACTGATTACTGATTTCCTACTGATTTCCGTTTACTGAGACTGAACATGACTGATAATTGAACTGATTAAAGTAATCTTGGATTGATCAATCGAAGTTGAAACTGAATTGATCGAATATACCTATTGAATTGCATATTCTATCTGTTTGATTATGTGATTTGTCTGTTCGCAGTTTATGCTTAAACTGCTAATCGAAGGCCTTATCGGCGGCCGAATTAGAAACCGTTTAGTGTTTCATGATCAATAGAATTTATCTGATTTTATGGTAAAATTATCTAAAATGTGATTAGGTATGATTAAATTAGATTAAGGGCTGGTTTGGGGTGTCTTAAAAAAGTGCACTTTTTGTCTTTTTAGACTAAAAAAGTTGAGAAAAAAATATGAAGGTTTGGGTTAACTTTTTGAATTTTTATGAAAAAATGTGTATTAAAAAATTATATAAAAAGAGTGTGTAAGAGATGAATAGTGACAGGTGGGCCCAAATTGCATAAATCGGTCAGCCGTGTATTGGGGTTCAAAATTATTGGGTAATTTTTGTACAAAGCATTGGACGGTTTTGTTTGGTCCGTGGAGGTCATCACGGATCCCATTTTAATAATCTGAACCGTTCAATATGTATAACTCGTCGAACACTATGTACTTGTAAAAAATCACGTTAATCGGATATCGATAGCTATCTGATCAGATATATTTATTTTTCAATCATTAATTATAACACCATCCATTTGTTGTACATAACTGAACTGATCATATAGTTATCGATATCCGATCAATGTGATTTTTTTCAGACATATAGTACTCAATGAGTTCTACATATTTAACGGTTCAGATTATCAAAACGGGACCCGTGATAGTCTTCACAGGCCAAACGCAGTGTGTGTGCCAATCACACCCAATCATTTCAGATATATATCGCCGCACGCCATTTGCCGGCTTTGGTCAATTCGGTCTGTCCTTTGGCCAGACAAAAAAAATTTTTTTTGGATGAATAATGATATCTTTTTGGATTTTAGAGTAACTTTTTGACTTTTTGGCTGAAATAGGGTACCCCAAACCAGCCCTAAATATTGATAAACTTGCATTGTCGCCTTAATTACGGAATTGCCACCTAGTGGCCACTACCTCACACACTTAGAGACTTGAGCAACACTTAGAATCAACAATTGCTCAGCTCATTCCTTGCCTCAAAATCGACCAAGAAGTTAGAGAGAGGGTGAGTTAAGAGAAAATTGAAGTCATCTTGTGAATTGCTTGGGAATTGAAGGATTTGTAACATAGATTGCTAAATTGAATCTCTAGACAAGTGATTGAAGACTTAGGTATGAATTTTATCCTCTTGATTATGTCTTTAAGCTTCATCTTGCATGTTTCATGCTAAATTAATGAGCTAAGTCATGTTTTAAGTTTATCATGTTAAATTGAAGCCTAATTGTTGCATGCATGTTGAATTTAGTGAGTTTGGAGTTGATTTCATGGTCAAATGCCACATGCATGTTCATAATCATGTTTAAATCCATGCTTTCATCTTGTTTTGAAAGAAAGGAGTTCATTTGAACAAATTTTGAGGTTTTGATTTGGTTTAGATTCCTTGCAAGACATGTTTGGAAATTGTTCTTGAAAATGGGTTTGAAGAATGGTTTTAATTGACTCACCCTTAGGCCTTGAAGTCACAAATTGAGCTTTGAAACTTATTGTATATTGAATTTGGGTGTGTTTCCCAGAATTTGGGCCCAAGAGGTCGAGTTTTGAGTGAAAGAATGCTTGGTTTGAGCTTGGAAGGCAAATCTGGAAATTCCAGATTTGGCTTCTTCGCTCGAGCGAAGGATTCCTCGCTCGAGCGACCAACGTTCACTCTGAGCCATGCTCGAACGAAGGATTGGTGGCTCGAGCGTAAAATTCGAGCATCGATACAAAGATTTTCTTGTTTCATCGGACCGCTCGGCGAAGGATTTCGCCGGCGAAGCCTTTGATTTTGGAAGCACGCCCAGGGGAAGGAAGGCTCGCCCGAGCGAGACCCCTGTTTTCAGCAACTTTTGAAAAATGCTTTCCAAGTGCATCTTTGCATCCTCATCTCATTCTAGGCATTCTTAGGCCTAGTTTAAGACATCTTAATGAGGATATAGATGTAGAACACCGAGGCAAATTAGGGTAAGTTATTGATCTTCCCCATTGTATAGCTTAGTGTGTGTTCATCCTCAGATCTTGTGTAGGGTTGGCTTACCGAGGAGACGCCTAGCATCTTGTAGCCCGTAACTCGTGAGTAACAAGCGTAAAGATATGTCCAAAAATGATTATCTTCAATCGCTTACTTTATTGAATCGCTACCTTATTGAGCTGTCTATTTTATCGAATCTTCGAATCGAATCAATCGTTTGAATTGACACTTCTTCGAATTGACATCGTTTCATCAATCGACTGCCCATCGAATCGACATCAGTATACTAAATGAACGTATGAGTTATATTCTCGAATCGTACTATGGCATCCTTGGCACCTCTGTTTCTTGATTTGGAGCAAGGTGCTATCGAGCCACCTCTAGAATCTACGGAGCTAAGTGCTACAGTGGGAGCCACCTCTTGAATCCACATACTGTGACAGAGAGATCTCTGTCAGTTCCCAAGTTTGGAACCACTACTGTTTACTGTTGTGATGGCCACTCGGTATTACCGATATAGAGCAAAGTGCTATACTGGGAGCCACCTCTTGAATCCCGGTATTACTGATAAGGAGCAAAGTGCTACACTGGAAGCCACCTCTAGAATCTACGGAACTAAGTGCTACAGTGGGAGCCACCTCTTGAATCCACACGTCTTCGCATCGTTTCTTGGCATCTTTATCGCATCTTGTCTTTGCTCTTGATGGCCATCATTTCTTTGTTTGATGCTGTTAAGACCGGTCATTTAAGACCTCTTGTTTCTTTATCTTTATTACGCCAAGGGATGTACCATATATCACTATTTTAACTGAATGACTGTTATGGCCTGAACTATGAGCCACAAACTGAATGACTGATAAACTGACTGAAATGACTGGTTTTAATACTGAAAGGACATTTATTCTTAAACCCTTTACGCATTATATTATTCACTGGGCTTTAGCTCATTGCTCATATATATATGTAGGTGTCTGAGCACTGCATGACTAGAAGCGTCGGGTTACTTGATTTTGTCAAGCCACCTATGTGCCTCACTTTGTGAGGTTCCGAGCCTACCTTGCCAAGGCTTAGGGGTGTTTTAGTATTTCCTCTTGTCTTGTCCTCTTGTTTTGTAATAATCGAATCGAATGTATAGATGAATGTTCTTTGCCTTTGTTGAGTAGGGATTAAGTCCCTATATTGAGTGTTTGTAAATATTGTATATACTGTTCTGTACCGACTGTTAATATGCATATGTATGAAAAATCTTTTTGCATACAGACTATCACAGCTCATTGGACATTGTTTATTTACTGTATTGGCTTCCGCCAGGCCCTCTACTCTGTTTTATTGTATTACTGTTAAGTAGGCCTTTGGTAATCTCGGATTACTGGCCGGTTACGGTGTTAAACCCATAGGGCCGGGTTTGGGTCGTGACAAAAACATGAACAGATAATTTAACAGTCAACAGATAGATATGCATTCAACTAGCACAATCAATCAATCAGTTCAGTATTTTAGTCAATCAATCAATTACTCATGCTTAATCATAGATTAGCACTGATCAGTGGTCTTATCCGTAAACAGTGGTGAGGGTTATTACAGTTTCAAATATTGTCAGTCGTTACCATTTCTTAATGGAACATTTTTAAAAGGCCGATACAAAGGAGTTATGCTTGCTGCGATGGGGAAAGATGTGAATGAAGATAATTGTAAATATATCTAATTTTATCTAAGTATGTGAATTTTCTATACATGTAGAAATTGAGTGAATGTGATTTTTCTCTGACACTTAGAATTTTCTCTTATTTTGGCCACTGGGTGAATTTTCTCTAGATTTTGGTCAGTGTATGAATTTTCTCTGGATGTTGTCATGGTGTGAATTTTATCTATAGTTTAATTTTTTCTAGATATTGTTATTGTGTGAATTTTCTTTGTAGTTGGTTACTAAGTGAATTTTCTCTAGATGTTGCCAATGCGTGAATTTTCTCTAGAGTTTGGTCACTAAGTGAATTTTCTCTAAAGGTTGCCATTATGTGAATTTTCTCTAGATTTAGCCATTGTGTGAAGTTTCTTTGGATGTTGGCGGTGTCAAATTTCTCTAGTTGTTTATTGTTCTAATTTTCTCTGCATGTATATATCTAATATGTTTGTTCCTATTTGTTTTGTAGGTTTTTTTTCTATAGCTTTTGTCGTTGTTGATGTTGAGAATAATGACAATTGGTGTTGCTTCCTTGAACATTTATGTGAAGTATTGGGATCGGAGAAGGTGATAAGTTTTATATTAGATCGACATTATGGTATTGTGAAAGGAATTGCTAGGTTTTCCCCTAATTGTTATCATGGATTTTGTCTTGAACATCTAAAGAGAAATTTGAGGGATAGATTATCATGTGGAAATAAAAATTTGGTTAGGGAGATGATTGTGTTCAAATTTTCAGAATATGCATATGTGCCAACAAAGGCATCATTACATTTCAAGTTAAATGAATTAAAAAGTGAGAGATGAGACATTGTGAGTGTTTTCTTGAGAAGTTTACTATATGAAAATTAGAGTGATGCATATTTTGAGGGGAAACGTTATTGTAAGATGTATTCAAATGTTGCTGAGTCATTCAATTCATGGATACGAGAAGCTCGGCACTTGCCAATAACAAATTTGGTAGATATGATACGGTTGCAAATCATGAATATAAGGTCTGATAGAAGGCTGCTCTCTAGTAAATGGAATAAAGTTCTCTATCCTCGTGTGGATAGTGTATTGGAGAAGGCTTTCATGGATGGGAGGACATAGAATGTGAGCTTATCATCTAATAATGTCTTTGAAGTGCATTGTTTTCCTTCGGTTATGGTTGATCTTGGGTTGAGAACTTGTTCATGTCAAAAATGGGAAATAAATGGGTATCTATGTATACATGCTGTTGCTGCAATTTTTAGGAGTGGAAAGAATTTGAATTCATTTGTTGAACCATTTTTTCATGTTGATATGTATTGTCAAGCATACTCATTTTCGATTGGCCCAGTTCCAACTGTTGAAAAACCTGTGTGTAGCATTGATGACGCTATGATTTTACCTGTATTAAGTAAGAGACCAGCTGGGAGGCCAAAGAAGAACAGAATTTGGTGATTAAGTGTAGTCGATGTTAAAGTATTAGTCGCTATAATAAGAGGACATGCAAGAAACCTTTGTTAAATAGTTGAGGATAATACATTTTATTAGTTGAATAATACATTTGATGATTACTTTGTGTATGTTATTTTGTGAAATGTATTTTTTGAACAGTGTGTATATAATAATACCAGTCAAATTCATCTAGAGAAATTTTCTAATAGCAATGAAAATTACTTTTTGTATTGTGGTTTTAGAAACATACTTTTGGGAGTGCCTTTATAATACCAGTCGAATTCATCTAGAGAAAATTTTCAATTGAAGAGAAATTTACTATGGGCATTGTTTTTGTTGAAATGTGCATTGTGTTTTGTGAGATCAAATTCATTCAGAGAAATTTGACAATAACAGAGAAAATTACAGTGTGCATTGTGTTTGTTGATACATACTATAGGCAGTGTGTTTATAATACCAGTCAAATTTATCTAGAGAAATTTGCCACTAGCAGAAAAAATTATTTGTGCATTGTGTTTTGAAACTTCAAATTCATTTAGAGAAATTTGCCAATAGTAGAGAAAATTACTATTTGCATTGTGTTTTTTGAATTTGATGGTTGTTTTGTACCAACACAGTACATTACAGATTGCATGATCATATAGGCACCCCCTTAGCACAATAAGTTAAATTTCTCTGTGAATTTCTAGTAACTTCATACCAATCAAATTCATTCAGAGAAATTTGCCAATAATAGAGAAATTTACTATGGGCATTGTGTTTGTTGAAATGTGTATTGTGTTTTGTGAGATCAAATTCATCCAGAGAAATTTGCCAATAGCATTGAAAATTACAGAGTGCATTATGTTTGTTGAAACATACTATAGACATTGTGTTTCAACAACACATAGCATTACAGATTACATTATCATATAGGCATCCCCTTGGCATGATACGAATTAAATTTCTTTGTGAATTTCTGATAACATCATACCAAAGAAATTTTTGCAGACAATTTTCTCTGTGTGGATTGTGTTGACAATCACAACTTAGCATGCATTATAAAAAAAAATATATTTAATCATTGATAACTATGAAATTTACATTAGTCAAAAAATATATATATATATATGTGTGTGTGTGTGTGTGTGTGTCAAATATCATCATTCCTTCAATGTATAAAAAAACAAATTGAAGGGTTATTCCTAATTACATTGTATGCATTATCTTCCTTTCACTAGTGTGCTTTCACTATTATACTTTTGGTTCTTCTTCTGGTGGTATTTGAATTGGTTTTGTCTATGACCGGCCAACTTCGGTCACAAATCTTTCTATGATTTCTGTCCTCATCAACCTTACGTCTTGTATGGACAATTTTGAGCTAATAGGTTCATGGTTGCTATATTTTCTAATTGTGTAGCATACAAAGAGGCCACAATCCATACTGCATACAAATTATAAGTATAGTTAGTTTTAAGAAACATTCAAATTAGATTATCTTATTTATAGATGTTGTATAAAACTTACGAATCACTATCTTATTGTGGAGCATTGTTGACATATTCAAAGTTGTAATTTGTGTTTTGTGAGTCTATCAATTTGAAAGAGGGTTGTGATTGTGCCTCTCTTTCAAGGCAAGCTTTCAAAAAATTCTCCACATAATCTTGCTGCAAAAAAATAATTTTTAAATAATAGAGAATTTTATACACAAATCAATGTGATTTTATGAAAATTATCATCACATAAACATTATCATGAATTAGAGAAATTTGCACTCGTTACCAACTATTTTGTATCTTTGATATATTTGTCTTGTGCATCATCCCTCATTGGTCTTAGTGAGCTGTAGAACCTCCATAAATTGTCTTATTTGTCCAAGACTAGCAAGGTCCAGTGATTTCCATCTGTTGACTTCTCATTGCCTCCGGTATTTATTAGGAAATGGAAGAACCTATAGTTCTTCCATGGTATTTCAAGATGCTTGTCAAATAATAAGACTCAAAAAGTTTGATTTTCCGTTATCTTGATGAAGTTCTACGCTCAGAGAAAATCAAAAAATGGTTATGAGAAAGTTAAAATGATAGGAATTTAAGAAATATACACACAGAGAAATTTTAAATGCACAGAACTAGCAAGAGAAAATTAGACTACTGACACAACTGGCTTCAAGAAGTATGTTAACAAGTGAAAGTAGTACGTAAATTCTAGAGAAAATCAAATAAAAGAGTAGTAACATACTAAACTCATGCATGTGAAAAAAAATGAAGTTGGTTGTTGTCATTTTCTTCTTTGGTCAACAAATAGGATCTCTCCATAGCCATCAATGACTTGAAAAATATCATTTATAATTGTAACATTTGTTTATAAAGGCTGATGAAACATTACAGAAAAATTTTGATGAAAGACTTACATTGTTGGCAATTTCTTTTTCCATTATTAGGTTTCCAATTTCTTCAAAGGTAGTGAGATTCAACTCACTTGTCCAAATTAAAGCCTTAAAAGATGACAAAGAAGGGATTTGATAGTTGTTAGTGCAGTATAAGTTAGTAAATTATTGTTTGTTATCTTTTATTTTATTTGTTGTACTTACTCGAATCCAAACACATTTGATATGTGCTGCAAAATGTCTTTTATATGTTTTTTTACCAATTTTGAAACCGGTAGAGTTTGTGGAAAAACTCAAGATTTTCTGATACTTGTTGGTTGAGGCAAAACGTACTCATTAGCATCAAGTACTTCTTTGTTTTTGGTGGTTTGCTTTGTTTGCTTTGCAGCTTGCTTTAAACCTCTAGCCACTTTTGCAACTTTGGGATATTGAAATTCTGGATCTTGTTATTTTTCTTTCCTTTCTTTTGCTTTTAAATTTTTTTATCATTGATGTAGGATTTTTTTCACTGTAGTCAGTGAAAATATCAGTAAAAGTTAAATTTCTCTGAAGTAAGAGATCATATTTCAATATGTAAATTTATTTGATTCAATATTTTTCAATTGCCATAGACTTTTGTCCTTTATTTTGGTTGTTCTTTGTGTGCCACTTGTTGTTGTTGGGTTATTAGTTGTTGTTCCACTTCTATTCCAACTATACACAGTGGAAATCAAACAAGCCCCCAAAATTAAATAAGCAAATAGATAGAGAAAATCAAATAAGCAGTAGAAATCAATAGAAATAAGCAGCAGAAACTAATGTGGTCAGAGAAATTTAACTTCCAGAGAAAATTACCATTGATAGAGAAAATTGTAATAAATAGAAATTTCTCTGAGTTATGTTGACACAAGGACATAACTTTTTGTAGCTCAAGATTTTCACTGACCTTGTGGTTGAACTTGTGTTAGTGTTCGGTAAGGTTGTGTTGCTAGTTGGATGGATAGTTCTTGAATTTGTTCATGCAATCTAGCATTTTCAGTTTCAAGATCTGAAATTGAATACCTCAACTGTTGAATTGTTTTTGTATTATCTTGTTTTTGAACCTCTAACATCCTTAGTTTCATTTGGTTTGTGCTGTCTCTTTCTTGAAGTTCTGAGTTATATGATGTCAAGGTTCTTATTGCAATGTCCTTGTCTGCAAATAATTCATTCTAATTTATCTCTTCTTCTATTTTGGATTTAGAAAGTGCCTTTAGTCTTTGATGTAGATCAACAATTTGAGCATCCTTTGATTCCTCAAATTCTTGAGGCTGATGCATTATTAAGCCACAAATACTATCATGATGTTGGTCCATCGGCTCGTTATGTTATTCTTCATCACTTTCATCATTGTTTTCTTCTTGCTCTTTAGATTGAGTGCCTTTATCTTCTTCTTCATTGTCTTCTTCTTTCTGTTCATTTTCTTCTTTGTCTTCTACTTTTACTTCTTCACTTTCTTTTTTGGCTTCTGTTTCTATACTGCTTGGTTGATCTTCTTTTCCATTGCTGGCTTTTTGTTCTTCTATGTTGCCTTCTCCTTCTTCATTCCCTCATTCTTCTTCAGATGAATCTTCCAATGTCTCCTTGAATTTGACAATTGCCTTTTTTTTTATTCTTTCTTCTTCTTTTTACCAAGACAAAACTCCTCTGATGGATTTTTAACTAGCTCATTGTTATCTATCTGTAACAAGAGGCTCTTTTATTAGAGAAATGTTACATAATTCACTGTGAGAAAAAATTCAAATAAGGCAGATAAAATTAATCTAAATCATACTAATGGGAAACAAATTTCAGAGAAAATAGTTATGGTCAGAGAAATTTGAATTCCAGAGAAAGTTCATTACAAGGGCAGAAATAAACAATGTTAATCAAAGGAGCAACATAAATTGAAATTTCAGAGAAAATTGATCTAAATTAGTCAAGGAACATAAATTATGGACCAGAGAAAATTACATACAAGGAGAAATAATTTTATGGGCTAGAGAAAATTATGAAACAACTAATATAATTCAGATATCAGAGAAAATCAATCAGGACATATAAATTAATGTGTTACAATTGTGGTTAGAGAAATTTAGATTGTAGAGAAAATTCATTACAAGATCAGAAATAAACCTGTGGTAATCGAAAAAGAAACACAAATTGAAAGTTCAGAGAAAACTGATCTTAATCAATCAAGGCACAAAGAGGGAAACAAACCAGTGGTCAGAGAAATTTTGGAATTTCATTGAGATTTCAGTGGCGATAGAAATCTAACCTGTCGAGTTGTAAGAGAGTGGACTAGTGTCTTTTGCAACTGTTTGGTCAAGCTTTGCAGGTTCGACTTGGCATATCTTGGGAAGTCAGTTGTGTTACTGTCTTCCGAGTTAATGATATTTGCATGTTTACATAGCCAATACTGTGATGAAATTAAAGTAATTAAATTTTGCTAAACACACAAATTTGTAAGTATCATAACTGTAAATTTGAATGGAAATTATACTTACCAGCAATGCAATGATACACCTTGTAACTTTTTTTGGAGTTTTGTGCAATGTTGTGATAGAATCGATCAATGTTGATGTGATTGTTTCTGGCTAATCATACTGCTTCATTGATTCAAGAGGATCTACATACTTTATAAAAACCCACCCTATTGAATTCCCAATTATTGCAAAAAATAAGGTAAGACACAAGTACAAGGTAAAAATGATTGCTACATCTTTGAAGTTAGTTGGTTGCTTGCCTTTCCGTGTTTTGACTAAGTCATTTTTAAGAACAGGACTAGTGAGCCTTGTGTCCTTTAGAAATCTTCTCCTTAGAAATGCAGATTTTGATTTTTTAGAGTATTTTAATGACATGGCTCATTTACCTCCTTGCAAACCAAAAATCAAAATCATGCCATTGGTTATAAAGGTCAAGTTCTTTTTATCAACTGTAAATGCTTTTGTTTTTTCATTGTAACGTTGGATTATTGTAACTACATCATCATCAGATTTCCTAGACTTCCTTGGATCTATCCTTCCGGTGGTTTGAGCTTGGATTAAATACCAGAATAGGGTCTTTTAAAGTTGGGGTATTCATCTTGATGCTAATTACTTCATCACCTTGGACTTTTGTGTTTTGGTAAGGAGTTTGTGGTGTTTTGCTGCTTTTTGCTCTTAGATCATAAGAAGATTGAGAGAGTTTTTGTTTCTTGCTTGGTGTTTCAGGTGTTTTGTTGCTTTTACGTTTTGCCATTTCTAGACAATGATGAAAACATAAAGATGTCAACATTAAATCCCAAAGAAAATTAAACAAGCTAGAGAAAATTACACATAAGGGAGAAAACTAAGGTGACCAAGGAAAATTATAAATGTCAGAGAAAATTAGACATTGAAAATTAAATGTCAGAGTACTAATTGTTTTCCTGTGGAATACATTTAGCTACAGAAAATTTCCATTCCCAGAGAAAATAACCAAAGCAACATAAACATATTAGAGAAATTTTCAAAAATTGCTACAAATTACATATAGATATAAAATATAGGTAGAGAAAATTCAAGAAAGAAATATAAACCTATCAAGGACAGAAAATGAAAATGTTAGAGAAAATTACACATTCCAAAGAAAATTACACATTCTAGATAAAATTTACAGTCCATAATATTAGAATGCTAGAGAAATTTTGTAAGGCCCCGGTGTCTCACATCGGGAATGGAGGGGGAGTTCCTGGGCTATAAAAGTAAAAACCTGGACCCTTATATAGTATCGAGGCCTTTTCCCTAGTGGTGAAATCCCTATTAGAACTCCTCAGTTAAACGTGCTTAGGATGAAGTAGTTCTGGGATGGATGACCCATTGGGAAGAACAAATTCGTGCGGGCATGGCCCAAAGCGGACAATATTGATGACGTGTGAAGGGTCGGAGCGTTACAAATTTACATATACAACTAGAGAAAATTAAACATGATAGAGACACATAAAGGAGAAAAGTGATGTGGCTAGAGAAAATTATAAATGCCAGAGAAACTTAGACACAGATAAGAGAGTAATATTACATATAGATGTAAAATATAATTAGAGAAAATTCAAAAAAGAAACATAAATTTAGTAGGTACAGAAAATGAAAATGCCTGAGAACATTCTAGAGAAAAACAGACATTCCAGAGAAATTTACAGAGTAGAGAAATTTACAAACAAAATCACACAAACATATTCAAGAATAAGATCAAAACACAGAAAAATAACTTTTTTCAAAATAAACATGTCAGAGAAAATTCAAAGAAGAAACATACATCAAGCAAATCACAGAGAAATTTACAGATAAAATCACACAAATATGTTCAAGAATAAGTTCAAAACACAGAGAAATAACTTTTTTCAAATTCATGTAGTTTTTTATTACGAAATTGAAATCCTAATTAATGGAATGTTAATAGAAAATGCAATTAACTGTGTTTTTAGAAAAAAACTAGTTGGATTGTAGAAAAACTTACCAGAGTTAGGATGAAATGACAATTACGAACTGATATGCCCTGAGATAAAGATGCAATGTGATGAATAAGAACTGAGATGACGATGAACAGTGAAAACGCCGTCAAGAAAATTTGTGAGGAAGAAATGAGAAAGATTTTTGCAGAAGATAATGAAACTCTAATGTCGATGGTAAAGATGATATTGAAACCCTAATTCTGCTATTTTCTTAGTCGTGAAGATGGTTAGATGTTTTGTTTAGAACGGAACTCAGTCGTCGGAATGTAGTTCGTTTCTGTGTTAATTTATGAAGGGTATTTTGATCCACAAAATAATTAAAAATACGTGCCATATAATTCAGGGACCTCATGCATCACCTCTTTTTTAGAATCTTTTATCCTCTAAATTATTATTATTAGACACCTTAAAAAAAAATCTCCTTATTTATTTTATTTTTTTGTTGTCTCAATTGATTCACAATTTTTCATTTTTCAAACACATGTTGGACTGTTTGTTGAATCGGGCCCACAGAACTTTCTTGCCCATTGGTTGTGGAGACCACCCCACTGACAAAAACTTCGATGAGCAGGCAATCAAGACAGAAACGAGGAAATTACACAGAACCAGCAGTTCAATGGTCAGGATTTGTTCTTGATGTGCCTCTTTCACGAGTCTATTTATGTTTTTTTAAGTCATATCAATCAATATTTTATCTTTTTTTTTTTACATATTCTTTTATAAAAAATAAAAAAATATACTTATTTAGAACATTTCAACCATTCCTAAGTATAAAAATATAATATGGACTAACGAGATAAAATATCATGTTTAAATTATAATGATTTTATTTTTTTTCTTACAACTATTACATTCAAATAAAATCAAATCAAATTTTTTTTTCAAATAAACTAATTTAATCAAGTTAAATTAATTAAAAAAATTAAAAAATCAAACTAAATTAACTCTTCTCAAAGGAAGGCTATCAAACCTAAACGACACATTTTTCTTGGTTTTTTGTTCCGGTTCAGTAGACTTTTTTAGCTTATAGGTGGGCAATAAAGACAAATTCAGATTTGAGAACTCAAATTTTATTTTATTTTTTAAAAAATAATAATTTAAATTCATTTTATTTATATACTCCATATTTTTGTTAATTTAATTTTTACCATATAAATATATTTAGAATAAATTATAAATTGACAAAGATGGTTTGTAGCATTTTTTTACATGTGGGTGATATCACCGTATCACTGATTACCTGTATCACCATCTACTTGTAAAATATCATATAGGGAAATGAATCTTAACATGTAAATGTAATCACGTTACGATGTCTCGTTTGAAAATATCACTTTTTAGTTTAAAAATTTAAAAGTTATTAAAAAATTAAAGTTTTAATAAATTATATAAAAAAGTTAAAGATTTTATTTTTTCTTTATTTTTTATAAAAAATTAAAAAATCATTCTAAACATATTATTTTTTTTATCTCATATTTTAGTCAAAAAATTAAAAAGTAACTAAAATATCATGTTCCCAAACATGGCCTTAGTGGATTTATTTATTTTTTTTAAAGAGAAATTTGGTTAAAGCACCCTCATAATAAAATATAAGGGGATGCACCAATAAATCTCAAATTTGTATCTTGTAACCTATTTGGTCCTATGAATTTTCTTATGAACCGTTAGGTCCTATCTCAATGTTAATGACCATTAAACATCAAACATCATCAACATCAAAATAACATCATCATCATCAAAACAACATCAAACATCAAACATTATTCATCAAATATTAAATTTAATTTTAAAAAAAATTGAAACTGATCCATCATCAAATTCATTATATATATATACACATAGACCTAATCCCTCAATTTCTTCATCTCTTCATCCCCAGACTCCACCATTACAAAGTAATCTTATTCAAAACCCTACACACAAGCATTCAATTTGAAATTTCCCTTCACATTCGCGCGTAAATCGATCACAACCTCGTGTTCCGATCTCGATTCATCTCCTCCATCGCCAATCCTCATCTCCGACAACGGCAAGGGAGGAGGAGTAACAGAGGCTTTTTGAGATTGGTTTGTGATTTTGAATTTTTTGAGATGGGTTTGTGATTTTGAATTTGAATTTGCTGTGATTCTTCAACAGAGTATTTCTAGATCAAACGTTTGACTTGTTTAGGATCTGTAGAGGAATCTGGGAAACCCATCATTGGAGACCCAATTCTGAGCTTCTCTATTGTCGAAATGTCAGATCTCTCTGTCTCTCCAACCCAAATCTGCAAAAAAAATTATCGAACCAGCAATGTTGATACTGCGATTCACACGATGAGACTCTCCGAGAAAATCAATGTTGACAAATGAAAAGAATTTCGAAATTAATGTTTGATGTTGTTTATTTATTTATTTATTTTTTTGATGATGTTCTGTTGATGTTTGATGTTGTGGATGTTGTTGATATTTGATGATGTATTTATGATGTTGATTTTTTGATGATGTTTTTTTAGTGATGTTGTGATGTATTTGACGATGTTTGATAATGTTTTTATGATTTTGCTGATTTTTTATAATGTTTTTTTTTAGTGATGTTGGTGATGTAGTTGATGTTGTTGATGTAGATAGTGGGACTAAATGGTGCATAAGAAAACTTGTAAGACTAAATGGTTTAACTTTCTACCACATAGGATTTACTGGTAATTTTTCCTAAAATATAATGCATTTACAAGTACATAAAAAAAAAAAAAAAAATCTGAAAAGGCTAACACATACTATTATTATAAAAATATTAAACTTCAAAATAATATAATTTTTGATGTAGATGTTGGTTTTTAATAAAATAAATATTTTTAGAATCATATCATCAAAATTTATTAAATAAGATCTATATTGATTATGAAATTCTTAAAAAAAATAAAAAAATTATAGTCAAAATTAATATAAACAATAACATATTATTCTGATTCATAGTAATATATTACTCTGACAATATTATTCAAGAAAAAAAAAAGATATTTTAATTTGTCATTACTCAATTATGTGATTCCTCCTTAGGGATTTATGAAATAAATTATGTTGTTATTTTTACCAAGTAAAGGTCCAATAAAAGAGTTTTGACTAAATTTCCCATTTTTTAATGATATTTTTGTTAGCTTATTTTTATTTATAATGAATTCTTTTTAAAAAAATTCAAAAAGTTTTAGACTTCTATATTCTATTTGATGAGACAATTGAGAAAATTAAAAAATTAAGAAAAAAAAGTCTAAAAAAGACAAAAATAATAAACTTATTTTGGCTTTTCAATTTTTTTTTAAAATTTAAATTTTATTTTTTATTAAATTTTTAGATTTATTTACACAAAATGAACTGAATAAATAAATAAATTTTTAACAAAATTTTTTTAAAAAAAATCATTAAATTTTTTTATAAAAAATATGACTTACCAGTTACATCTCATCCCACTAATTATATTGGAAAATAGAATACACATACATGGAAAATAGAACACACATACACGGCGGGTTGACTGGTTTCACAGGGTATAACAGTTTCACTCAATTTTTTCTCCCACCCCACCTCATCATATCCATATAAAATCATACACACATTGATATGAAGAATTCTTGATACAAGGCTTACTCTTCTCTACAGATCAGTGAAGCAAAAGATGAGCCAAGCCGGAAATCCTGATGCCTCCTCTTCTTGCTCCTCCTCCGGATTAAGCCAAGCTGGTGATCAGACGGCGGAGGCGGTGGCGGTGGCGGTGGCAGCGGAAGCGGCCCGGCGGATGGAGGCTCCGAGTCTAGCCCCCAAAAGAGGAGAGGTGTTGAGGAGAATTCTTGCTGATTTCCGAGGTGGTGGTGGTGGTGGTCAGACTGAGACAGCAGCTGCGGCGGCGGCGGCGGTGGCGGTCCGGCCGATGGGGGCTCCTAGGTTGTTGCCCCCAAAAAGAGGCGGCGTGATGAGAGGAATTGTTGGTTCTCTCACTTATCCTCGCTTTGCCTAGTCTTCTGGCTGATGCATTTCTATCATATATTTGCTAGTATTGTTTGAAAAATTTTAAGTGCAGCAAATAAAACTGAATCGGACATAATTATCTCATATGATCAGGTGAGTCTCACCTTATATGAGAGACTTATGTCCGATTTTGTGCACGTAGGAACTGTGTAAGTTGGGGGATATTTATTTTCTGGGTGATGTCTATTTGGTTGGATCCTTTCCCAACTTTAGGTCGTTTTTGGTCATGGTTGGAGTCAGATCTCAGCTTAACTGAGATTTGTTCTTTAGTTTTGATCTTTGTCTTGGTTGCTGCTGTTGTTGTTGTTTTTTATTTTGTGATGTGTTCTTGTTGTATCCAGTAGTCCTTGAATTACATCAATTAATTTCTTTTATTTGAAAAAAGAAAAAAAAGTAGAATCTTTGCTGTTTTGGGTTTATTTATCGGTCGCCGTAATCTGGGAAGGGGAGAGTTTCCCATATAATAGGGCTTGAATTGAAACTTCTGAGATGTTTACAAAATTATTTTTTCTGAATATAAAAATTGAGGGACGTTTTAAAAATTTTTAATTGATAATAAATAAATTTGTGACTTTTTAGCTTATTTGAGAATTTAATAACGAATAAAGATTGAGAGTTCTAATTTTGAAGTTTTAAAGAGAACTTTAGTGATATGATAAGGAGTGGGGCTCACATGTGATGTGATATGTGTGTCTTTGTTTTTTTTTTTTCCTCTTGCCACATCACTATAGTTCTCTTTAGAGCTCAAAAATTAGAGCTCTCTATCATTATTGTTTGACAACATACGCTACAATATATAAGACTTTTGGCGACCAATTATTTTGGTTCCTAAAACCATTATTTTTCTCTCTAAATGGATTTTGTGACAAAATTAAATTGACACTATAAGTGCATCCAGAAAAGTTTTAGTGACAAATTTTTGAAAGTGTTGCTGAAAATGACAATCAGCGGCCAATTTTATATTGTCACAAAATGTTTGATTTTACAAGACTAAACATTTGGTTGCTAATACTTTGTCATAAAATGTCCCAATTTGGTTGCGAAAAACAAAATAATGACATTTTTAACGACAATGTTATTTGGTCACTAAAAGACAAATAACTTTCTCTTCAAAACATTTTCATCACTAAAAATCAAAGTTGAGATAGTTAAAAATACACAAAAATTAAATGTCATCCAATCATAAAAAAAAGAAAAAAAAAAAGGAAAAAAATTGGCATCCACACATCATAGACACTCTATTACCAAATCATAATGACCATATAACTCTGAGTATATTCAAAGTTTTCAAACTTAAAGTTTCCAAAAATTGACATATCAAGTAATTTTCAATCAATTGATAATCGTTGCTATCATGAGGAAGCAGAACAATGTGAACAATGTCACAGCGAAGCTTCTTATACTTTTCATCAAGGAACTCCTCATTGTCGGCATCAAAATCTACTAGTTTGGAAGCTATTTCAATCTCTTGGAGAGCTTCTAACATTTTCACCTACCACAAAAATGTAATTAGGTTATTGTATTGCATATTAACAAGTTGCATGAGAAAATAACAAGGATATCAACAAGGACTTTAGCAGCTGGGTTATCAATATGAAGGACTTTAAGATTGTAGCACCATCATTTGTGATAGTAACATTGTGCCCCTGCCGGTTGATTGTAAAATTTTATCCTGTAAAGAAATTGCATGTATGAGTAGCTGATTAAGTTGAAGAACAAGATTGAGATTAAGTTTAAGAACAAGATTGAGACCAAATGCTGGAAAAGAAGTAACTTGTGATTTGGCAATAAATTGAGGCAAGAATAAAGTTACCATGGTCGTTTTCACCAAGTCAGCAATTGCCATTGCACCAACAAAAGATGTCTAAAACAAAACAAGACTAATACTAATTCATTGGTACAAAAAAGAAAATTAGAAATTGATTTAAAGTTCCATAAGAAATGTAACTCTCACAGACAGAAAATATCGCTCCTAAAACTACCAAAATAGACAGGAAAAAATGTAATCCAACAACTGCAACACTGCTACTGAACTGGCTTAGCAAAATGTCTAACAAACATCACTCCTAAAACTGTCAAAAGAAGAGAGTCAAAATATAGGCCCAACAATACTATTAACTAAACTAGCTTAGCTGTATGCTATAGTCTATCCACATAATGATTCGTAAGAGTATCCAAAATTCATATAGAAGCAAAGATGAATATCATATAAAATATATAAATCATTTCAAGAACACAAATATTCATCACTAAGCCTTGCAAACTCACCATTCTGGCTCGCTCACCCTTTTCTTTATCTTTAAAAAGCTTCTTAATCTGAAAGAAATGAGCAGATTCTGATCATTCCATTCGATGTGTCATTGTCTAACATACCGACATTAGAAACAAATAAAACAAACTTACTTTGAAACTGAAGTGCTACCATAATCAATATCTGAAACAAAGAGAAGGGAACCACTAATCTATGAATTGGTTATATGCCAAAGGTATTTACTTTACAATGATAAATCAGGAGTAAAACCTCTCTGACTAATCTATTGTAGCATCAAATTAATCTTGGCATTGACCTCCACGTTATTAGACTCCAAGTTTTGTACTTTTGCATTCAGTTTCTCATTGATTCTCCGTTGCTCTTCAAGTTTCCTTCTAGTTTCCTAATTTCTATTTCAAGAGCAGCACAAGTACGTCGACCAGATGTTGTTATACTAGGATTTGGACCCCGTCCTAAACCAGTTATGTAGCTAGACTTACGCCCAAACACCGCAATGGAAAGCTGCTCATCAGATAGTAGGCCAAATCCATCTTTTATAGCTTTATTCTCCCGCTTTTTAAGTTTTTTCTACAATTGTTCATGAAATTAAATAAAACTACTTGTCCATTATATATATAGCATTTGTTTTCTTTATGTTCACTACTTATGCCTTACACAAGAAATCATTAATAGGAAAATACTTATATTTAACATTAGAAAATTCTTACATGTCTAATTTCAGCTTCATTATAGACCCATACTTGCCTTTTCTGACTAAAGTGTGTCTTGTGATACAAATCAACAAGTCCAAGCTCCTTTTCATCCTTGTCTCGCTATCAAAACCTTTATAGTTAGTATCCTATGGAGTACATATATCACCAAATAAAATAAATAAAAAAAAGTGCCATGTAGACCCTATGATTTAATGGTCAGTTGTTTACCTCATCGTATTGCACCTTTCTAAATGCCTTTGAGCCAGCAGTATGGAGGACTTTAAGCTCAAACCGATTTTCTTTGTTTTTCTGACATTTCTCCTGCATGGCAATCATGGCTTTTTAACCTTTGCAAGATAAACACGGTAATCATGGCTTTCAAGATAACATGGCAACCTTTGAGAGTTGCTATAGGAAGCAACCTTTGCAAGATAACATTACAATCATGGCTTTTGAACCCGTAATTCAACAGTCACTAGTGTTCACACAATGTGATATGTTTAATGCATAGCCATCTGGCCATTTAATTAAACTCGAGAATTCACAAAAGTTCCTCTTTTCAGTTGGAGACAACATGAAGCAAGCAAGAGGTAGGAATGTTTGACCATGTATTTCCCTTGGATGTAATTCAGGCCTTATACCCATATCCATTAATTTAAGACGAGCCTTGTATGTGCCTTTGGTTTTTCCATCAATGTTCATCAATGTTCCTAGAACACTATTACATACATTTTTTTCAATGTGCATAACATCAAGATTGTGACGAACTTTGAGGGTTTTCCAATAAAATAAATCAAAGAAAATGCTCCTCCTTGTCCAATTTAAATATTGAGGAGAATGTTTTCGCTTCTTCCCATGTTGATCTATTTTCCCAAATAATGATAGGTCTATATGCCCCAATTGTCCCAAAACCTCCTCTCTTGACAACAACTTGTGATCTAACCTAAGCTCTGGCTCACCATTGAATGACTTGCTTGTTCGCCAAAAATGATCATGCGGCAAAAAATGACGGTGTCCTATCTAACAAGATTTTCTACAATGATGCAAGTATTGGTGAGATGCATTCTCATTGCATGACGGACAAGCCAATTTTCCTTTGGTGCTTTAATCGAATAAATTACCACATGCAGGGAAGTCACTGATAGTCCATAATAATGCTGCACACAATTGAAAATTAAAACCACTTGATACATCATAGGTCTATACCCCTACCTCCCATAACTCATTTAGCTCATCTATTAGCAGTCGTAAAAACACATCAATGTCAAATCCAGAAGCTCTACGTCCAAGAACAAGCAAAGGTATCATAAAAAATAGATCTTTCATTCATTTCCATGCTATAAGAGGTACTTATATTCCCAAATGGATTGAAGTTGTCACTTGTTAATCTGAGCCTAACATTTCGAGAATCTTTAGTGAATGACTTATGCTTTTTGTCAAAGTCTTTCCACGTTTCAGAGTCTGCTGGATGGCGCATTACATTTTTCTCCTCTACGCATTTATCTTTGTGCCACATCATATCAGTAGCTATCTTTCTTGATATAAATAACCTTTGTAGCCTTTGTTTTAAAGAAAGTACCACAGAACCTTGTGAGGGATTTTTTTACCTTTACCTTTATGAAATTTGTATCTAGGTTCCTTGTAAGTAGGGCATTTATCTTCATTTTCATACTCCTTCCAAAACAATACACAATCGTTCTTGCATACATATATTTTTTGATGATCAAGGCCCAAATCTGGAATTATTTGTTTAACTTCATTGTATGAGCATGCGAGTGTTTCATTGATGAGAAGTGCATCCTTCAACAGTTCTAGCATCATCGTGAGGGATTTGTTGCTCCATTTATTTAGCATCTTTAGATGTAGTAGCTTAACAATGAATGATAATTTGGAATATCATTGGCAATTCAGATACAATTCCTATTCTGCATCCTTCATTAATCTTGCAAATGTATTTGCTTCACTACCATGAGCACCAAACAAGTCAGGATTACGACTACTAGATGCTTCCCCAATATAAGCAAATATGGATGGTCCACTATATATGTCATGGACAATTTCTCGCACCTCGGTATTGGGAGAATTTGATTTCTCTGTCACGTCATTGAAATATTCGTCATTTTCACTTTCCGAGAGATCACTATCAGTCAACTCAAAGTCTTCTCCATGATACACCCACCTAGTGTAAGTTGTGACAACCCCATATGCAAACAAATGAATTTTAACTTCATCTATGGTTTTTTGGGTACGATTGTTGTATCTATTACACGGACACCAAATCTTACTCATCCTCGATTTCATATGATCACGAGCAAACATGATAAATTCTTTTACCCTGTCAATGTATTGATGTAACCTTCTATTATAAAGTTGCATCCAACTCCTATCCATCTCAAAATCCCTATTTCAAAGTAACAAATACATTATCCTTAAATTCCAATATCTTGAACAGGTGATTCTTCTAAATGGCTAAGAAAAGGCCAATATGAAGTTCACAAAGCAAGATTCCCTCCTTAAAAATCACAAATCAATCTCATTATAGAGTTATAAATTTACAAATTATTTTTCAGAAACAAATCTAGCCCTAAGTAAGTTTAGATTTGTCTCTAAAAGATTATTTTTAGGGACCAAATCTAATTAGTCCCTAAATATTAGTCTCTAAAAAAAAAAAAACAGCAGCAACATGATGTGGGCTTGTGTAAAAACAACAAAAGAACTAGCTTAGTTTAAATGCATGCTTCCCACTCTCATAAAACCCATTCCTATCAACTGCCCTATAAGACAAATTTGTACCGTTGGGCAAGCACAAGATTAACCAGGGCAATGAAAAGAGACTCCCAGTTTCAAATGCTACTAAAATAAAAAGAAGCATCAAATATTTCTCATAATTTCAACCAGAGCAAAATTTGTCAGCATGAATTCATAACCACAATATACTGAGGGACAAGAAGCATAATCATAGAAATTCCAGTTATCAAGACATATCAAAAGCCATGCTCCAAATAAAATCAAGCATCAAATATTTCTCATAATCTAAACCATAACAAAAATTAGTCAGCATGAATTCATATCAACAGGGTCACTTGTACTGGGGAAGCCTTTGAAGTTGGCCTCTACTGGGAAAATGTTGCTGTGAATTGTGCCTCAAGTGCCTGTTTTTATCCTAGTCACTTATTGAACACTTGGCTAACTAAAAAAAAAAAAAACATTATATGGTTCACAATATATACAAATTTTATTGCTACATCATTTTAGTTAAAGTTTTGGTATAAATTTTTTTATATATTTAAAATTTTCATTAATATTTTTATGGGGTCATCCGACCAAAAGCATTCTTATTTATTGATATCCTAATTAATTATATTACTAAAGTTGGACACTATCATATTGATATGTATATTATTTATTTATTTATTTATTTTTTTGTGACATGAGATTTTCAGTCTCAAATTCTTCTATCATTGTGTCTTAAAATGTTCACAATCTTTCGACTATGCCTAAATTTTTACATAATTCAACGGTGTAAATGTTATGAAACTGGAACACACAAAAATTTAACAAGAGATAATCCTTAATCTAATTTTATATATCTAACTTTACAACAATTGGTTCTAATTTTTAGATTTGAATAGTGATGCCCTAAAAAATAACAACAATGTTAAGAATAAAGAATCAATCATAAAATGTTTACAAAAAATTTATTAAAGGGCAAATTACATATACCCCCTCGAGGTTTAGCAAAATTATAGATACTCCCCTGAGGTTTGAGAAATTACAGATACTCCCGTACTATTTGCATAACAAATTAGGGGACAAATTGTTATAAAAATATAAACCTCATGGGGCAATTTATTATGAAATATAAACCTCAGGGGGTATCTGTAATTTCTGAAACCTCAGGGGTATCTGTAATTTAGCTAAACCTCGAGGGAGGTATATGTAATTTGCCCTTTGTTAAATGACTAATATTAAATTCAATTATAGTAAGATCTACATTCAAAATAAACCTGAACATCTCAATATATTCTCTGTAATCTCAATATGAGATTCAAATTTCAAAGCAACATATGTTCCTATCCTAATCTCACGAATAACTACCATGAAAAACTCAAGCAATAGTAGTAGAGGATTTCGAATTCAAGCAATTTGAAAGAATACATAGAAGTATATATATAGATATGTACATGTATATATGTTGTGTCTGTGCAGAGAGAGAGAGATTGAAAACACACCAAATTGCTATTGAATCCAAATTACTACGATCTCTGTTAGAAACCAAATCGATTTACTCAAACTTATATATATCTACAAAAAAAACTCAGATTGATTTACCTTCGGATTGAAGCGAAAGAACTCAGGCCTGTGTTGGAGCCAAAGATCGATTATGAAAGATGAAAGCTGAAGATCGATTCTGAAAGATGAACTCAGATATGATTGATCGATTATGAAAGCTGAAAGCTGAAGATTGATTCTAATATGAGGCGGCACAAAGATCGATTCAGATTGAAGCTGAAGATCGATTGAGTCCTAGAGTTGAGATTGATTGAGTCCTAGCTAAGTAAATAAGCCAGGCTCGCACTTAGAATATTAGCGTGTATTTGACGACCTTTAGCAACCAAATAAATTGGTCTCCAACTTTTATCTACTTCACACACACGGGGTCAAGTGCTCAAATGAACGTAAGTGTTAACTTTTTTGGTTCCTAAAAGCCTTCAAATAAATTTTTTTGGCCTATCATAAAGGAATATGGTGTATTTGTATAATTTTCTCTTAAAATTTGTTTTTGTCCTTAAATGATGGTTTTTAGAGACTAAATTCAATTGGTCTCTAAATATTAGTCTCTAAATCCCTAATTTCTTGTAGTGATAACTCACTAACTCCACTTATAGTTGATAATATTTTCAATAATAATATACATTCAAATTCAATCTGTGTATAGATCTCACAAAACACTCATCACATCTCCACAGCACATAACAATTCTAGGCAATTTTTTTAGTAAACCATAGCGTTAGCGTAATATTTTTGCCAAGTAAAGGGACCAGATTATTGCTGAGGATTTTGCTATTAAGTGAAGATTGAATTGATATATTATGAGGTCTTTGTAAAATGAACATATTGATATTTTTTGATAAAGTAAAATTTCTAAATTACTTAAGCTTTGCTTTGTATATTGTTTTTCTTCAGTTTCTTAAACCTTCACTGCAAGAGCTAAGAGGCAAACTTGTACCAAAAGGGGAAGTTTACTGTGAAGTCACTGAAAGATCAGAAAAAGCATACTTTTATATTAAAATCTCATTAGGGTCCTGTTTGGATAATGGATTTATTGAGAAATTTGTAGAAGAAAAGAAAATGAGAAAGAAAAGTAACAAGAACATAAATTAAAACTTTATTTCATTTTTTTTAATCTTTATAAATCTCTACTCAAATTATAATTGAAATACAACTTAAAAAGTTATACTTCCACCGTGATCAGTTGACTTTTCCAACACTTTTGAAACCCCAAGATATGTATTTCGAGCGTTTTAGAAAAAAAGAACTGAATTTCTCACCATTTGTACATTCAACTAGAGACACTAGGTTAAAATTGATGGACCCATTTCGGTAATTCAAAATTTTTAATTTGTAAAATTTATTGACGAGATTATTTATACAAATAATTAGATTGATGGGCTAGTTCACATTTGTTTGAATTATTTATTTATTTATTTACTATTATTTTTTTTTGTAAATAAGAAGTATAATTTTAAAAATTCCTATTTATTTTTTAAGATAAATATGTGAGATATTTGATTATTTTTATTTCTTGCGTCGTAGTGTAGGAAAAAAAATTTAAAAACAAACAATTTAAATCACTGAAATACACCTCACGATGGGTCCCAATAAAACCATGGGCGATGAGCTAAGAGAAAAACCATGCACAATGAGCCTTTTTTGGGGTGGGTATAAAATTTTTTGGGTAGGTATGCACAATGAGCTTCCAACACAAGCAAGCGACTTACCCAGGTTAAATTAACCCCAAGACATATTTGTTAATACAAAATAATGTTTATCTATGCATTAAATTGTAAAAATAATCCTATATTTTTATCATTTTATAATTATTTTGTATTTATAATACTTTTTGTAAATATTCAAATATTTTTTAACCATAAATCATGGTCAATTCTTTTAACTAATTTCCCCGCAACCAAATTCGTATTACCCTTTTCATTTTACCCCTAAAACTATTTTGACTAATTGGCTTGAGGAGTTATATTTAGCTACCTCCATGATTATAGGTCGGGTGGCCACTAATTTCATATCAAATAAAATCCTCATTATCTTGAAAAACAAAATAGAAAAAGAAAAATAATTGGGTTTTAATTAGACTATTAAACGTTTTTAAAAGACATAAGTATGTATAATTATATTTACACAAACAAAAACACTTTATTACACCCATTTTCTAATTGTGTCCTAGTTCAAAATTCAAAGTTTTCATTCTATGTAATTGCACCTTTCATAATCCCAACTATATAATCATCCACATTTCATCTTCTCCTTACACTCCTAACTTTTCAAACTTTAATTCTACACCCACCTCTACCTCTGACCACTATAATTGTCACTTTCTTTACATCTGACCACCACCCTCATCCCTCCCTACCATCGAGAAAGGGAGAGAAGGGGCTGGATGTGATGGATCTAGGACAAGGGTGGTGGGAGAGGGTGTTGTGTTGTGGGACTCAGGGAAAAGGGTGGCAAATTTGGGAGGACGAAGGGAGTGGCAGAACGAGGGTGTTGTTGTGGAGTGGGTGAGGGTGGGGAGGCAAGAAAGGAGCTGGGGGTGAACATAAATTTTTTATTTTGAAATTTAGGATTTTATCTTAAAAACTAATTTTATTAAGAGATAAAAATGTAATAAAATGAATGTGAAAAGGAAAAATCATGGTGTAAATAGAATCAGCACATAACTATAGAAGGGTGAAATTGTCAATGGACCATTCTCTCATTTTTCTTGGTTTTTGGTCACCCATTGATCAGAATGGAAGAGCCAAATAATTTCTCCTTTTGGAGACCAGTGACACAGAAAATCCAAAATGATGGGGAAAAAATGTCATCTTCATGTAAAAATTATCCAGTGGATTGAAAATTTCAGTGACTACATTTAAAAGCATGTGATTATATAATTACTTTGCCTCCACTTTTTTTTTTAAAAATAAAAAATAAAAAATAAAAAAATAGTAACACACCCTCTTATTATTTAGTAGTGTTTGAAATATTAATTTGGATAAGAATTTAAAAAAAAAAAATTCTAAATTTCTACCGAAAAACATTATCTAAACACTATATTAATGAAAAGCAAGATAAATCAGATGAGGTTACTTACTACAATTGAGATGTTGACATCCAAACGTGACTTGAAAGAAGACTCTGAATGGTCTTATTAGTGTCTTTAGTTTGTTGGAATTGTTTGAACGTTGAACGAAAAAAATCTGGTTTGTAACAGTAACTTGTAATGTTTCTTTATCATGACAGCTGTGAAAATGTTGTCACTCTGGAAATCAAGAATTGTTTATTTGGAAATCACAAAATTTGTTGTTGTGTACGTGTACATCTTATCAGTAAGGATGTCTGGATGTGGTTTTTTTTTTTTTTTTTTTTTTTCGCACGGCCTGAAAAATGAAAGATTAATGCTTCGGACCCCACTGGGAAATCGACCCCCCAGTGGCAAGCATGTATTGGACCAAAAAAAATTTTTTTTTTTTTTTTTTTTTTTTTTTTTGGGCGCGGCCGCGCCCCGGCGCGCCGGCGGCACCCCCCTGTGGCAAAAAGTGTTCAATGTTGACCCCACCCTGGTGTATTCGATGTGAGTGGGGCACGCGAAAAAAAAAAAGATGTTTTTTTTTTTTTTTTTTTTTTTTTTTTTTTTTTTTTTTTGATCCCAAGCCCGGTCTCAGAGCTGTTCAAAATGAAAATAAGGTGAGTTCAATCAGAACTTTTAACCTAATGGTTATGTAACACCCTTCGTGGTGTGTTATTAAGAGTGAATTTGATATATTTTGTGATAGTTATTTCTCTCATATTATGAAAGTTTTATGGAGTTGTTTATTTCAAATATGTTAGAGATTAGTTTTTTTCCCTTTTGTCTCCTAAATTAATGAAAACCAACCAATCAAAACAAAACAAAATAATTATAGGTGTGTGCGGTGTGATTCGGTATAGTTTGGGGATAAAATTATAAATTAAATTGTGAATGAAAGATTGACATATAATCAAACCCCAGCTTAGACGGTTTGTGCGGTTATGATTTGCTACTTGATTGAAGAATAATCTTAAACAATTATGAAGTATTTGTGTAATATATGATACTAATTTACATAATATTTTTATATATATATATATATAACACTAACTAATTTTATATAATAATTTATATATATGTATAATACTAATTTTATACTTGTGTAATTCTTTTATGTCTTCTTAATGGATTGTTTGCGGCTTTTGCCCGTGATTTTTCTATCACAATTGGAAGAGCATTTTCACGTAAAATCGTTATGTCGATTTGTTTTGATTGTTTGATTGGTATTGTTATTTACTGTTTAAAATTGATACATAATCACAAATCAATATCTAAGGGATTTTTAGATTTTTCAAACTTAATTTTGGTTATGTAGTCCTTTGAGAGAGCAATTATTTACAGTTACATTGTAACAATAATGTGATCATGTCATAAATAAATTTGAATAATTTGTTTATGAGGAATTTACGTGAGATCTAATGATCACACCAATTTAAACTGTCCATTTTATAAAATTTATTGTGATAATAATATATGAAAAATATTAAATTGATCAATAACATATAATATAAGTAATTCAAATGATTGAGATAGTCAAAGTTGAACGTACATCAACAAAGTTCATCGTTCAGAAGCCTTATTCAAATTGTTCAATTTATTTTTATTTAAAAAAAAATATATTCCATATTGATAATCAGGAGGGCATAATATGACATATTGTAAGAGATATATGCTTATATTTACTTAACGAAAATATATAGATAGTTTAAATTAAAAATAAATCAAAATATTAGAATTTAAATTAATAAAATTAAAATTTTATTTTATTGTAAATGTCAAACTTCTATTTTTTTTTAAAAAAAATAATTTTCCTTAATTTTTATTTTATTTTATTTTGAATTTTATGTCTATTATAACCACTATTTATAGACCATTAAAATTCTTATTGTATAATTTTTTTTAGATGGTAAAATGAAGAAAGCAAAATCTTATTGTATAATTTATTGTGTAAATTAATAATAACAATGGGTCCGCCCGCTCAGAATAAAGTTTATTTCCAATAGAATTCTTATTGTATAATTTATTGTGAAAATTAATAATAACAAATGCGTCGGCCCACTCTTAGAATAAAGTTTATTTCCATTAAAATTCTTATTCTATAATTTATTGTATAAATTAATAATAACAACTGCATCAGCTTAGAATAAAGTTTACTTCCAGTAAAATTCTTATTGTATAATTTATTATGCAAATTAGTAATAACATATGGGTCGGCCCCACTCAGAATAAAATTTATTTCCACTAAAATTCTTACTGTATAATATTGTGTACATTTTTTTATTTTTCTTTGACGGGGATTTAAAATAATAGTAAATGCGTCCACATCTACGATAAATTTTTAATAAATTATTTCAATCCATAGCATTGTCTTAAAGTTTATTTTGCGTTGTTTGATATAAAATGAGACGTGACATATCGACGGGGCATGACGATGATATTCAAAAGAAATATGACGTCAATGTATTCCTGTCAATCACCGAACACTTTGCAGACATGTGCAATCAATTATAAATGAGATTTTTATTGATAAATTTTATTTAGAAATGTTTTAACTTAAGAAGTTTATGAATGAATTTTTTAACTCATTTAATTTCATATATATATAATTTTATTTCATAAAATCTTTTTTCTTGATTTACACTATTTTCTTGGACACTTATGCATTTATATTTAATTTTGATACCCTTATAAATATTTTTTGAACGGTTAACAATTTTATGATGTGAACATTCATATTTTAAAATTACATTGGTAGGAATATAAAATTGACCCGTGGCCCGTCCAAAACCTACACGCGAGTCGGGGCGGGCCCGGCCTGTTGACAATATGAATATTCACATTAACATGTTAATATTCACATTAATAGGAGTGTAAAATTGGCCCGCGTCTATGCGCGCGAAACCCACCATGCCCAGTATGCGTTGACACTTGTGAATATTCACATTGACATGTTAACATTCACATTGATAAGAGTATAAAATTGATGCAGGCCCATGGAGGCCAAAACTCACCAATGGCGGGCGCCCGACTGTTGACAATGTGAATATTCACATTAATAGGAGTGTAAAATTAGCTCGCGCTTGTGGCTTCCCGAAACCCGTCCGCGGCCTGTAGGCGGCCCCACCTGTTGACAATGTGAATATTCACATTGATAAAAGTATAAAATTAGCCAGCGGGCCAAGGCGGGCTCCACTCGGCCAGTTGACAATGTGAATAATGACATTGATAAGAGTGTAAAATTGACACGGCTTGATCAAGCTGCTTGGCGGGCTTAGTTCGACCACGTGACAATGTGAATATTCACATTGACATGTTAACATTAATATTAATATGAGTGTAAAATTTACCCGCTGCTCGAAACTTGCATGACGTGGTAGGTCGGGTCCGGCTACCAGATTGACAATGTGAATATTCACATTGACATGTTAAAATGCACATTGATAGGAATGTAGAATTGGCCTGCCTAAAGCCCACCCACTACCAAGCAGACTGCTTTTGGTCCTGCCCAAGCATGTCCAAGACCTTAGGTTAGGGCCTAGGTCATCACTTTGAAGCCCGGCACATCGGCCTGCTTAAGGCCCATTCAAGGCTCGGTTCGAGGCCTAGCCCGCCCGAGGCGCAATGTATTTTTTTGTGGAAAATAATAAAATTTTGGTAGGAAAAATTAAAAAGAATTAAAAAAAAATGGCCAGGCTCGCCTAAGCCCAACCTAAGCTTGAGGCTAGGCCCAGGCTCACCAGCTCGACCCGAGGCTCGATCCATCGGCTCGTCCAAAGCCCGAATACCCTTGTGCCAGGGCTAGGGCCTAGGCCTAATTTTTTTGGCCGATGGTAGGGCCGTCTGGCCGAGACTCGGTAAGGCCTCGTTTGGGCCTGTGCTCGAGCCTAGTCCGAGACCCTAGGCTGGGGCTTGGGCCATCACTTTGAAGCCTGACCCGGCCCACCGGCCCCGCCGGGTCCATTCAAGGCTTGGTCCAAGGCAGCCGAGGCCTAGGGCCTAGTGTGTTTTTTTTGTAGAAAATAATAAAATTTTGGTAGAAAAAATTAAAAATAATTAAAAAAAATTAGACAGGCCCGCCTTGGGCCGCCCACGGGTCGTGGGTGGGTTTCAGGCAGCTACGAGGCACGGACTAATTTTACACTCCTATCAATGTGAATGTTAACATGTCAATATGAATATTCATATTGTCAACGGGCCGGGCCCGCCTTGGGCCGCTGGCCAATTTTATACTCATATCAATATGAATGTTAATATGTCAATACGAATATTCACATTGTCAACAGGCCCGGCCAGGCCCGTCCCGGGCCGTGGGTGG
Source organism: Camellia lanceoleosa (assembly GCA_025200525.1). Lineage (NCBI taxonomy): Eukaryota > Viridiplantae > Streptophyta > Magnoliopsida > Ericales > Theaceae > Camellia > Camellia lanceoleosa. The sequence continues at coordinate 201,289 of JANUSC010000070.1, forward strand.
GTTTCGGGTAGCCACAAGGCGCGGGCTAATTTTACAATCCTATCAATGTGAATGTTAACATGTCAATGTGAATATTCACATTGTCAAGCCCGCCTTGTTACGCCACGGCATGCTTTTGGTCGCCACGGGTCATGAGCCAATTTATACTCTTATCAATGTGAATATTCACATTGTCAATCTGGCCGGGCCCAGTCATGGACGGGTTTCAAGGCCGCCACGGGACGCGGGGCCAATTTTATACTCCTATTAATGTAAATGTTAGTATGTCAATGTGACTATTTACATTGTCAATGGGCCGGACCCTTCCCGGCCCGACTCGAATTTTTTCGGGCACCCACGAGGATCGACATGGGCCGGGCCCCTATACATTGACGATATGAACATTCACATTGACGGTGTGAACATTCAATTAGGAGTATTTTGGTAATTATGTCACCCATAGGACTTATTGAAACATAAGAAAATAATGTGAACTAAATGGAACATAAGTAGATGAAAAGGGTATTTTGGTCTTCTTATCTCAAATACGACCTAATGGAATAGTCAAAAAGAATATGAGTTGGATGGAATAAAACTCTTAGAAAGTGGATTTATCAAAAAAGCTCCCATTATTTATTTATATAAAAGTGGAATAAAAATAGTAATTTTTTTTTTTAAATTTTCAATAATTAACTTTTATGAATTTTGTTAAATTATTTTTATCTTATAAATTGACACAAATTTTTAAATTTTTTTTTTTAAAAAATAAGACTATAAACGACTTGATATACATAATATTTTTGTTTGTGAACAATTATAAGAAAAATGATAATCATCCAATGACCGGTGATCACGTGATGTTATATGTAAAATAAAATAAAATATCTAAAAAATTTATAAATATATATCTGATATGTATTAAAATTTTAATTTATAATAATTATTTGATTCTTAACCAATAGAGAGAATAATCATTAGTTGAATCTGAGGCTTGAGAACATGTTATTTTAATAATTTTTTGATTTTTTTGATTAAAATATGAAATAAAAAAAAATTAGTATGTTTGGGATATTTTTTGACTTTTTACGAGAAGATGTGCAAAAAATAGAGAGAAAAGAAAATCTTTGACTTTTTAATTTTTTAGCTAAAATATGAGATAAAAAAACTAGTATGTTTAGAATGATTTTTTAGTTTTTTATGAAAAGATGTGCAAAAAATAAAAAAAAAAAGAGAAAATCTTTAACTTTTTAGTATAAATTATTGATTTTTTAATATTTTTAATAATTTTTTAACTTTTAAACTAAAATAATTACTTGGCAAATGAAGTCTCCGTTGTAATTATTGGATAATCCCATTATTGCTTTGCGATTGAGAGATAATGCTTATGACAATCTCAATAAATAAAGGATGGTACATATCAAATATTGAGATTTAAAAGGGCCAAAAAAAAAAAAAAAAATCATTGATGAAAATTTAGAAGGAATAAAAATAATTATAGAAATGATGTGAATCGCCACATTGCGGAATTATGGATTATCATCAAATCCTTATCAAATATGGTATTAGTGTTTTATGTTATATAAAAATTATCAGGATATAAAATCTTATCGATATATGAGTCCTAAATAATTAGAGATTGTTTGGGTAGGATTTTTGGATTATTCAAACTATTGGCTAGGGAAGTCACTGAATATTATACATAGGTGACACTGCCATAAGTTGAGGTAGGCAATTTCTTTCTATGAATTGGTTTATGAAATATTTTGATAGTATTAAAAGACTGATTTGGATATCGAAAGGCTCCCGCCATTCAATGATTGAAGTGTTTTGTCTTGTAAATTGCAATTGCATGGTGATTGAACGGTTGGGAGTATTTTGTTTTGTAAACGACGATCATATAATGATATTGATTATCTTCTTTGTTGAATTTTTCCATCAACAAATACGTAATATTTATTTACCCATACAAAAGCCATAAAGGTTATGAGGTAACCCTTGGAGAACATGGTATGATAGCGAATTTTAACTTTGGCACCCACTAAAAACGAGCTCAAAAAGAACCCAAAGCAGAACACTGGGTGTAGTTTGGTAAGATAGCAAACTTTAACGCCGACAAGAAAAAAGAAAAACAAGAAAGATGAAGACAAGACACATGGACCACGGCAGTGGTGCCATCCACAAGGTTACATCTCCAACCAGATATTCCAACAGGTGCAAGCAAAAAAGGCTTCCCATATGATATTTTTGAGACACTTAAAATTGAAGTTTAGCCACCAATATGCGAAAAGAGGAGATAGAATCAGGACATACCCACTCAAGACCCCACCAACCAATGATAGAGGACCAAACCATCCAAGATCTGTTGCAATGAAGAAGGATATGGTCAGCCGTTTCGGACTCCAACCCTTAATTGCAAGCCTTAGGGGAGGAATACCCCACGCAAAATTTGAACGGTTGTCGTTGTTACATCTTGAAGATGAATGGAAGTGATAGGGAAAATTTATGATTTTAATTATTAATATTTATAATATTTATTATTTTTTTATAAATATTTTTTCCCTAATGTTACTGTTACGTGATTCCCCCATCTTTTTTTCACTGGATAGAGTCTCTGTGGGGAACCAAATTGACGATCCAAACCGACTGAAATTTCGGAATTTGGTTTTATTTATTTATTTATTTATAATAAAAGGTTTGTTCTAATTTTAAAAAATTCTATATCAATGCAAATCGAGCTGACCAAATATTATATTTAGCTACTTTTTCTTTTTTGATTCTTTTAGCATTATATGATAAGTGACTAAATTAATACAGTTTTGTAATAAAAACTAGGAAGAGAAACATTTATGGAGTAATTTTCATACATTTTCTTGATTTATTTTTAATATAAAATTCTATAAGCTCTTATAAATCCTTTAAAAATTCAAATAAATCTATCTTTTACATCAAATTGACAAAATCGATAAAACAAACTGTATTATACGGTTTGTATTGATTGCTTAACTATCAAAATCGAAAGAACTGGTTCGATGCAAAACTCACCCTCAATCTTGACCAAACCGAACCGTTTATTCCCTTACTCACTAAGTTTGAACAAACTTATAATTTTGACTCTAAACTCATGACATATACCATTTATGTATGAATTTCTTATTAAAAAATGCTAATATTTATATGCAAATAGACAAAATTGAGACAAAATTATAAATTCAAGGCCAATGTCACGACCTAACCCCCACCCCACGGGATTAGGGACGTAACCAGCCAGTAATCCGAAATTACCAAAGACCTGCTTAATAGTAAATAGTATTTGGGACTGGCAGAAACTAATGATAATATAGTAAAAGTAGCTAATAAGCTGTGTGACATACATGAGATTAAACACCTTCATTTACTATATACACATATGCACATAGTACATCTCATACAAAACATTTACATCAACTAGGGAATTGATCCCCACTAACAAAAGTTCATAAAACAGTTCTTAACTCAAAACCATAGCATTGATCACAATCAAAAGGATGAATTTGTAATCACCTAGAAGTGTTGGAGTGAGACCAAAAAAAACCTCGAAGTGAGGCATAACGGATGGCTTCACAAAAACAAAAGGTAGGTTGACGCCCTTATGTGTTCTCTTGAGTTTGATCACCTACATATAAATACAAAAATGTGAGCTAAAACCTAGTGAATAACAAATGTACAAAAAGGTTATGAATGATATCCTTCCCGTCATTTAAATTGATCAGTTTCAGGAGTGAATCATTTCACAAAATAGAGCGCACACAGTATTACATTCATAGCAGTCACACGTGGTACTTCCATTAGCTATAAATCCGATTATTCATCAAGACCCACGTGCACATGAAGTGGTTAGTAAGACTATAATCGGTATCAACGACCATATTAATCAATATTATATAGCCATGGTATTGTTACCCCCAGGGGAGGGCCACATAAACATATGCCACGATATTGTTACTCTCGAGGGCTACGTGAACATAGACCATGGTATTGTTACTCGACGCAGGGTCATGTGAACATCGACCACGGTATTATTACCCTCGGGTAAGGGCCATGCGAATGTAGTCCATGAATACATTTCAGCCATTAGTATGACATGAAATGTAACATCTTATCAAACAGCAAAGAAATATAACTATACATCTTTATAATATTGTTACTCATAGTTGGCTCAGTGTAACACGTGGTTAGGATGTGGCGTCTGACCTACATAAACACATACAAGTATAATGGTTCAACATATAGTCTCAATGGTTCGGTTTACTCGTTACTTCATCTCTAAATCTCTTCTTTTTGTTCCTTAATTCCCATCATAGTTATGAAATGGGAATGCACATGAAAACCACTTGCAAACCATGTAAACGAAAGCCCAAAAATAAAAAAAAAAAGACAGAAAAATAGATTGAACTTGCCTTGTTGGTTGCTCGTGCAGTGGTCTAGACAAGGTTGCTCGTGCAGTGGTCTAGCCGCACGAACGGTGGTTAAGCATAATACAATTTTGGACAGAGGAGGCCCAGCTCTCGTGCGGTGGCCTAGGCCACTGGAGCTCGAGCGGTCTGGATGAAAAATAGTTTGAAAATTCTGCTGAAAAATAGAACTTTCCCCCTTTCAAAACCAAGTTCAATTTTATGTAAATCAAGGCCCAAAATGCATCAAAACAACTTGAATTCATCATCTCTAACCTCAAATATAAAATATAAATCCAAACTTAAGTTGTCAAAGGAAAGATCCATTACAAAAATGTAAAATGTAAATCATAGAATATGGGGGTTAAGTTCCAATCCTTCCAATTCATGGAGTTTCCTCCAAATTTCTCATAAATCATGCAAAAAGTAAGTGGTTAAACATGAAGAATGACATGTAGATTCACATTTTGAACTAGTTCCTATATTTTTCCTCTTTAGGGTTCTTACCAACAATTTACACCACTTTTGTTCTTGATTCACCTTAGATTTTATCATTTTATGGAGAAGACAACTTCATATCATGAGATTAAAGAAGATTTGTACCTTAAATTGTTGAGTTGATGAAGATTGCTCAATCCCTCTTCTTTTCCTTCTTGCCCTAGAGTTCTCTCCCTTTCTCTTCCTGTTGGTCTAGAACTCTCTCCCAAGTCTCTCTACAAATATCTATCTCCATATCTTTCTCTTATTTTATTGTCTAGCACTAAGTTATCTTAAAGTAGCTTAATAAAGCAAATGCACTGAATTAGTGTAATTCTCATCTCACACCATCTCATATTATACCAAATCTAACCATACTACAGTGATTCAGGCTCTAATTGTCTATCACACATATTTAAGTTTAATTTTATGGTTTACTGATTCAGACAGATTTCTTTATCAATTCTCTCTATCTGTTCTCATTAATCCAACGCAATAAATACATGGTACAAAGAACACATGAGATATATAACGCATGACATATAATTTTGCATATAAATACATAATAAAGGCAAAACACATAATTTAACAATTAATAAAGGAGGCAAAGGTGTTACAGTTAAAATCGAGGCAATTGGAATTACTGAGACCAAAATAACACGAGGACCAAATCACAAGTACTATTAGCGTAACTAGCCCATAAATTTATGGTTTTATTTCAATTTAGTTTAATTGATTCCAATTGTTAGTGTGTTTGATGAAAAATGGACACCTAAACAAACATGTATTATGTTTTTATAGACAAAATTATATACATGTTCAACTTAGTGAGTTAAACTCAACTAACTTAGTAATCATTTCAAAAATCCTAATTGGTGTTATTAATTAGACTAATTGACACACAAATGAGGCATGCATACTTTCGGAGATAAAATTATAAACTTGATCAACTTTGTGAGTTAACCTTAACTAACTTACTGATAATTTTCCTTAAAAAACCCTAATCACCTTATTTGGATTCAGAAAATTGAGCCCATTTTTCAACCAAAAAAAAATGTGTTTTTTATTTTTCGTATTTTTTTAGTCAAAATTTTTAATATTTTAAGAAATTTTTTATATATTTTTTAGATGTATCTAACCTAAATTTACCTTAAAAATATAATATTTATGGAAAAAAATATTTTAAAAAATCATCAAATATATATATATATATAAAGTCACTACATTTTCGTATCCTTGTATATTAATTTAATTTTTTAAATATTTTTTCACAAATGTTTTAGGTAAATCTAGAAAGTGAAAAGTTTATTTAAAATATTAAAAAAATTCACTAAAAATATAAAAAATAAAAATTCAATTTTCAGAAAATCAATCAAAACCAAATAAGGTGATTCGTATTGTCAATTGGATCAAATTGACCCAAAATTTAAAATTAAGGTTAAAATTAAGCTAATTAAAAATGTACGGACTAAAACAACATAAAAAGAAAAATGCAGGGACTCTCAATATAATTTACCGAGAAAAAGGAAAATTACACGAGTAGTCCCTATATTTTGTCCTTTGTATCATTTTGGTCTCTACACTTTCAGTTAATTCAATTTAATCCTAAATTTTAGATTTTGTGTCAATTTGGTCAAATTGATAATGTCATTAGTGTTTTTGACGGAAAATAATCATTAAATTAGTTAAGATTAACTCACCAAGTTTAGCAACTTTATAATTTTGTTTTTAAAAATATGACATATATTACTTATATATGTATTTTTTATTAAAAAAATGGGCTAAAAGTTGTAGTCAATTAGACTAAATTGAAACAAAGTTATTAATTCAAGATTAAAATTGAATTAATTAAAATTACGAGGACAAAAATAACACAATGACCAAAATACTTGAACTACTGTCGTAATTTATCCAAAAAGAAAGAAAAATTTGTTGTTTGCTTTTTTCTCAACTGGTGATAAACTATTGCTAATCTTCATCAGAATAAGAAAAGTAAGAAACTATTCAATGTTTCTGAAGCAAATCTAAGTGGTATTTCAAAGTAGTAGTTATAATGTTGGTCTAATCTATAAGACTCACTACTTTTGTATTAAAATTTTAAGACACGGTATTAATCTGTTAATGAAATAACACATTGAGCATTGAATAATTTCTGAAGAAAAGTTGCATCTCTCCACCATTGAAGATTTTCCAAAGCTTGAACAGAACAACTTCACATGGTGGATTGGGCCACCATAATGCGCATGCGCAACGCTTGTGGGGTCTCGGTCTCTTCAATAAGTCTGAATCCTTTTGTCTTCTAAGCTTTCACCTACTCAATATGAATCACACATTTTTTTTATGAAATAAAAATTTTATTAAAAATATGAAATTAAATATATTAAAAGATGCAATGTATTGCGAGATTCATAAAATATAAAATATCTCCATTACTGCTTCCCATATTTATATAATCAACCTCTAGATCTCACGAATTTTTTTTTTTTTTTTTTTAAAATAAAAAGGAAAATGAAAAGGAGTTAGAAGAATAACTACAAAGTACCACAAAAAAAAAAAAAAACTTGAATACTAAAAACAGTGCACGCAACCCAAAACTCCCAAAACAAAGCAAGCACTCTTAAATAATTTATGGTGATTGGAGTAGAAGGAAAAAAGAAAAAAGAAAAATTAGCCAATCATGTTGAGAGGGGTCAAAAGGGGTGGGGTGAAAGGGGTCCGGAACATTATTGTTCTTTATATATACAAGCCTTTTTGTTCTCATCAACATACATATCAGTATAGCAAACGATGAACCAAGAGGGCAATCATGGAGCTGGTGGTCAGGCTCAGGCAGCAGCGGGCAGGTTGGGGCAGCCTCCGAGGCCGCCGCCAAATCGAGGAGGCGGTGGTGATGAGGCAGTGGTGGTCCGTCCGAGGGAGGCTCCGAGGCTGCCCCCAAAAAGAGGGGGGGTGTTTAAGGCAATCGTTGATGAAATCTTAGGTTGATGACATATGATAGAATTAAACCTGGGTCTTTTGTCTCTTCTTAGGTTGATGCATTTCTATCATATGTATGCAAGTATTGTTGTGTTAAAAAAAATATTGCTGGTATTAAGTAGTAGGAAAAAAGCTAAAAAAAAAAGGTAGGAGAAAAAGAGAAGAGTTTTGCATATGATGCATATGATAATGTTTGAACTATCGTTTTGGTGAGGTTTTGAGATTCTGGCTAACTCGACTCGCTAGCCCCACTTGGTTAACGATGTATCTTTGCTTTGTGTACTTTTTTTTTTTTTTTTTTTTTTTCTTTTTCCCCTTCATCCTTTAATCTATATGTGCTAAGAGGCAATATTTATGCTTTGTATATTGTTTTTCTTCTCCTTTAACCTTCATGCTTATGAATGAGGCAATTTTTTTTTTTTAATCAAAAACACAATCTTAAGCACGGTCCTTTAGATCCATCAGGTAAATTTAAGGTTGAAAAATCACTTCTAAAGCCAGTGAACCAGCAAACAAGAGAAGATTCAAAAATCTCATCGCTAATGTGGAGAACAAACAAACTCACTTGCCAACTTGGATGAGCTTTCAACTTGTTTATTGTTTTCACACGCACCAAAAAAAAAAAAACATCTCACGGGTTCGTTTTTTTGATTTTTTTGAAAAAAAATTTTAAGAAATTTTCTTCAAAAATATTTAAAGTAAAAAAACCAAAAAAAATTTCTCCAAAAAAGAAAAAAAAAAAAAAAAAAAAAAACAAAAAAACAAAAAAACTAATCTCTCTCAAATCAATCACAAATCAACTTTTTTTCAAAAAACTTCTCAAAAAAAAAAAAAAAAAAAATTTTTAAAAAACCAAACAAACATATTTTCAAACATCTCTTTCTCATCTCTCAAACACAAACCAAACATACGTGTTTGACACTATAAAACTTGGGAAAAGTATTTCCGGCATTTTCAAAAAACCCCGTGGAAAATTGGCGTCGAGAGATAATAATTCCCTGCTTTGATGCACTCTTGGGAAATTTTATTCGTGGCCCTGTTTGAGAAGTGGGTGGAGGGCTTTTTTTTTTAAGATTAAAATTCACAAGAAGATAAAACTGATTAAAATAATTAATAAGAAAAAATATCACATCAAATTCATAATCATTTTATTTTTTGTTTCACAAACATTACATTCAATTACAATAAAAATCTAATTATTTTTCTAAATATAAAAATTTTAGCCTATTAAAATAGCCAAAAAACTAAAATAACCTACTAAAATAACCAAATTTCCAAACATAGTAAGCTATTGTAAAAAAAATTGTTACTATCAAAAAATACAATGCCAGTCAAAAGTTTGATTCATAATACCAAAGTGCAAAATTGACCTTTACCATCTAAATTAACATCGCTTAACACCTATTCGCAAACAAATTGATTTTTTTTTTTTTTGGGTGTGAATTGCTAATACTTTAAAATGAGACCAAAAAGAAAAAATGTTTACTGATTTGTTCTCTGTGTTTGTTGATCTGTTGTTGCTTTCTGTGAGGGTGCTTAGCATATGATATGATGAGTTTTTTTGGTGTCAACCTAATTGGGATGATCTAATTCATTGTGATACTTGGTGTATTCTCCTGTCTTTACTGATGTTTTGATGATTTTGTGTGTACATTTTGTACCATTCATCGTCATCAATATTTTTTTTTTTTTTTTTTTTTTTTTTTTTTTTTTTTTGCCGATGAAAAAAATGAGACAAAAAAAAAAAAGTGGTCTCTAAAAACGTAAATTTTGTTGCAAAATATATTTAGAGACTAATTTCTAACGTCGTGAAGATAGTCATTAAAATGTTGTCTCAAAAAGTCAAAAATAAAGCATTGAGCGGCAAATTTTTGAAAATATCACTAATAAATACACTTTTAAGGACAAAATAATTTAGTCTCAAAACAGTTTATTTTTTTAAATAAAATTTGGTCTCAAAAAGATAATAATTTATCACTAATATCCAATTTTTGTTGCTAAAAAATAAAATAACGATACTTTTCATAATAAAAATATTTGGTCTTTAAAAAATAATTATCACTAAATTTTGATTTCTAAAACTTTAATTTTTTGTAATGGTAAATGCCGTCAAACCATTTTCCTATTCCTTTATCTTCCACAACCTACACCATTTCAGCCCTATTTATATGTGGCTTACGGTACAGTGGGTTGGGAGATTGCAGCAACGGCCAACCGCGGTGGGTGAGGGAGAGAAAGTTGCACAGCTGATGGTGGTATTGGATAGCGATTGTGTGGGATGAGAGAGATTAATAAGAAACATGAGGGTTATTTTTGTCTTTTAATTTTCATGGTATAGCCCTTCATTTTTTACTTTAGTTGGTATTGACTCTACCAAATTAAATTTGAGAGTGTCATGGAATTTTTTGACCTAATCCTAAAGTGGAAAGTGTAATTTATCAAAAAGGTAAAAAACCAACGGGGAAGAGTTTCAAGCGACGGCCATTATCTTCTTGACATTAATTAAGCACTGAGTTTTTTTTTTTTTTTTAACTGAATCATGGTAAAGTTTTTAACTAACTTCACTCCCTGCTTCTTCCCAAAGAAAAAGTGAAAAATAAAAATAATTCTGTAAAACTATTTAAACTAAGGGCTTTAGCACTAATATTTAGCTACTGTGTGGGTATTGAACATTTCAAAAGGACATTGATATGGGTAATGTTTTGGTGTACACCCTTCAAAAATTATATATCATATACATCTTATTACATATTTTTGTGATAAATGTGAGTACATATTTTTCTCTTAGAAATTATGACAATTTATAATTTAGAAATAAAATTACACAATCACAAAATTTGTAACAATATCACAAAATACATAATATTATCAAAAAAAAATATGTAATTTCATTTCTGAACCAAAATTTTTTGTAACTCCTACTAGATAAATATGTAACATTTATCACAAAATAGATAACATACACCATTTTTTTGATCAGCCAAAAAAAAAAAAAAAATTTATTGATTAAAAAAAATACAAACATATGATGTTTACATCAATAAAGGAAAAAGAGTACAAAAAGTATCAAAGCAAAACAACTGCAATTCCAACTAGGTTGGGACTGTGTATATTACTGTATCATATGCTAGCACAATCACCACAGGTTGGAGAGAAACCAACCACAACAAGGGATAAAAGAAACAAATAGTAACCAAAAACAAAATAAGTTGCAGCAGTACCACAACCAAACCTGCAACCACAGCTGCAAACCAACAACTGACCAAAGCCTTCAAAACCGGCAACAGCACCTGGGCTCCTTACTTTATGCTTTTCCTAACTTGATATGTAGATTTGATATAAACTGATTAATTGAATAATCTCTTCCTATCATATTTGACTTCATCCACATAACATATATCATAAAAATACACTTTTTTTTTTTTTTTTTTTATCAACAAAAAAGAAGAAGCTTTATTGATAGAAAAAACATATAGGGTATGATAACGTATATCAATAAAGAGGTGGGTGCAAAAAGTATAATAATGAAACATTTAGATCCTAATTAGGTTGGCACCTAGATGCACACCAAATCATCTGCTAATACAAACTCCAAGCTCCAAGTTGGCGAGTAACCAACTTGCAGAGCAAAAACAAAAACAAAACAAACAGAAACAACCGAAAAACTACAATCTCAGCAGCCAGCCTATAAAAATACATAATATGCATAGAGATGTGGATCTTAAAATTTTCCTAATATAAAAGGTTGAGATTGTCGTACACCCTCCTCTCTAGTTTTTTTGGATGTTTGTTGCCTATTGGTTTGAATGGATAAGCCAATAATATCATAGTAGACAGCTGGTTAGACAGAAAATGAAAGGCATAATGGAAAAGGTGATTTTGATGCAAAACTTATGAAATTTTTGGATTTAAAATTTTAATGTTGTTGTGCGTTCTAAAGTGGAAATTTTATTTCTTTATTCAGAAATGATTGAAAATTGATTATACCTCTTATATTAGATGAGCCCTAGCAATGTCTATTATACACCCTCATATTATTTAGCTAATAATTATTTCTTTTTTTCTTTTCTTTTTCATTTTTTTTCAAAAGGTAGATTGTTAATTAGCGCATAACCTAAACTAATATATTTCAATTGAAGCAAACATAAAACTTCACACTAGCACCGTCCTCACAAGATGATTTGAGTTACCCGAGTCTTAAATGAGTTACGAGTAATATCTTATTTTCTTGAAACACTATCCTTCTAATTAGAAGGACCTATGGTTACATGGTCTAAAAATAAGAAAAGTGATAGATAAATAAAAATAAACTTCTGTTGGATATTGATTTATTCTTTTTTTTTTTTCAATAAAATTAAAAATTTAGTTGATAACTTTGACAGTTTGGTCCATGCGGATTAAAAGCGAGCAAGTCACTAACATTCATCTGTATGTTCGTAAGTTTAAGTTTCAAACATAAAAAAAATATGCACAAAAAATGAAGTGTATGATTCAGATTAAAATTTTTGTGCAGAAATTTTTTTTTTTTTTTTTTTTGGTTAACCTAAAATAAACTTTATTAACAAAGTTCATAAAGAGGTCAAAAGTTCAATTCTCCCAACTTACGTGAGAGTTCATTCTTTTGGTTATATTTGAAATTCTCTCTGTTATATTGTAATTTGTGAATGTGTACTATAATTGACCATTCATCCTATTTCATTATAAATGAGATATATTATAATAAATAAATAAAAATTGCTGAATCTGCCATTACAAGAATTAATGGCCGTATTTTGCTCCGAAAGTATCTGATTCATGTACCATGGAGCTGGATGATAATAAATAAATAAACAGAGTAGATACAGACCCCCTCAGATTCTCACTCCCACCACCCCCACACACACATAGGGGTTGGTGAGTGGAGGAGAAGAAAAAAAAAAAAAAAAAAAAAAAAATTTCAACCAATAAAAGGCAGAGGGGTGCCAAGGGGGGGTCTAAGTTTTTTTTCATAAATAAATTGCTGGACAACGCCATGGAAGTAAAATGGGATAGATTCACAAAATTTCTATCATTGTCAGCTTTTTTCTGTCTATTAATTAAGTTTTTTAGACAATGGTGATTAATTTTATTTATTTATTTATTTATTTGGCTTTTGCTTTTGTAGTAGGTATGATGTTAACATATTAGTAAATTAATTTTCCAATCATCCCAAAGGGCACTGTTGATTTTTCTTATTGTTAACTTTTTTTATTTTTATTTTTTATATTCATATTTTCTTATTGTTAACTTCAAGTATTAAAAATAGTTGAAGTATGCACAAGTTAATTCAAACACATGACATTCTATGTTACTTCATAAGCTCATGTACCAAATCTCCCTATATAAATTTAGAAGAACAAAATCGTTTGCTTCATGTGTGATACTAACAATTTATTTGACTAGAGACTAACTTTCATGGTAGCAGAGATATTTAACCCAAAAAAAATATAAGCAAATTACATTATTAACCTCTAATTTTACTATAATTATATTTTAATCCCTTCACTTTTAAATTGTAATAATTAAAATTATAAATTTCAACCAGTCCTCTCACAATCAGGACATTTGACTCAGTGGTTGTGTAATATCCCTTATGGTGGGAGGTCTTGGGTTCAATTTTTATAGAGAAGTTTGATACCCAGGTTGCACTTGGACTTGGACTTGAGTCTAGACTTGATGTATTGATTGTGTTAAATTTTGTTGACTTTCTTATTATTGTGAGCTAGTAGTCTAAACCTGACATCTCACTCAAAGTTTAAATTTTTGATGGAAAGTAATCAAATAAAGGTTGAGCGAGCATATTTTTGGATATATGAGAAAATTTAATAGACAAATTGCATATTGCTTTCTAAATTTCATTTTAGTTTCTTATTTTTCAACTCGCACTCAAATTTTAAATGGTGGGTGATAAGTCGACAATATTGAAATATGAGTTAGAGTCTAAAGACTTAATTATTATAACAAAAATATTTGAAAGCATTAAAAGTAGAGCTCTAATGAGAGTTTTACTTATGTGGCAGTAGGCTCCATTCATGAATGATTTGATGTATGTGTCTTGATTTTTTTTTTTTGTTTGTTGCTCCATGTCACATCATTATTGCCGTTGTTAGAGCTTCAAATTTAGGGTTATGAATCATTGCTCTTATTTATCCAAGAATTTTGCTAATATGTACTCTCAAAACGTGTATATATCTATATATTATTCAATGAATAATACTAGGAGTCATGAAAAAAATATCATGAAATGTATCATGAAGATTTTTCATCCCTTGATTAGTGTGTGGTGTTTTATTTTAGGTGTAATATAAATGTGAAGAATTTTTCATGATCATCTTCATAATTTTTTTCATGATTCGTAACATGACTCTTATTCAATCACTAAAGAAAACCTCATAATGGTTAAGAACAAATTAATCAATCACTAAAGAAAACCTCATAATGGTTAAGAACAAATTAATCATATCTTTAGTAAGATTTGACCATACTTGACCTCTCAATTGAAAATGTTCACGAATAACTAATTAAGTTACTTCAGTTGATTCTTCAGTAATGCTACACTTCAGGAAAAAGGTTTCAAGAAAAGTTTCAGAAAAATTATCTTACCGGTAAGAGAATTTTCTTATCGGTAAGAAACCCATCACGTCAAAGGAAAAAAATAAAACGTGGTGGGTCTCTTACCGGTAAGAGAATTCTCTTACCGGTAAGATAATTTTCCTGATACCTTTCCTGAAGCCTTTTCCTGAAACCTAGCATTAATTGCTGATTCTTAAATTTTTTTAAAAAAAATTATACATTCTAGATAAAAATAGGTGTAGCAAAAAAGTATACGATCCAAAAAAAACAAAAATTCCATGATGGTAGAGATTCCAAAACTTATACTGTTAGAACGCGTTTTCTCTTTAGGGGGCTCCATCCACTCTAAATTCCAAAACTTTTCTGGCTTCCACCCAATTTCACTTCACTTATATGCACATCCACATACATATCTTGAATTCCTATCCTTAATATACAAGAATCCTTTCTCTTCTATGCAAAGATCAGTGCGGCGAACGATGAGTGAAACCGGCAATCACCGCAGCGGAGTTGGTGGTCTGGCAGCGACTGTCCGGCCGAGGGTGGCTCCAAGGATTCTTCCAAAAAGAGGAGGAGTGATAAGGAAAATTGTTGCTGATTTTAGAGGTGGTGGTGGTGGTCAGGTAGCACCGGCGGTCAGACAGAGGGAGGCTCCAAGGCTGCCCCCAAAAAGAGGAAGGGTGATGAAGGGAATTCTTGCTGATTTCATTTAATCTCACTCTGCTAAGTCTGCTGCCTCTTGGGTTTGATGCATTTCTATATCATATATATATATATATGCAAAGAAATTTTTTTTTTTTTGAAAAAAAAAAAACAAAGTTGCAAGTGATTAAGTAGAATCTTTGTTTTTTAGAGTTCATTAGAGGCCGTAGTCTAGGAAGGAAATAGTTTTACATGTGATATGGTATGTACTTTTGGTTGGTTAATCACATATCCTCATTCTGGTTAATTTGATTCGACTCGATTAGTCTCACTTTTAGTTGATGATTTCTTTTCTTTGTGTTTTTTGTTATTCTTCTCTTTTAACCTTCAATCCATATGTGTTTATGAGCAAAATTATAAACTTGATCAATTCAATGTTTTGTGTATTATTTTCTTCTCCTTAACCCTTCGACCTATGTGTTTTGAGGCTATTTTATTTTTTATTTTTTAGATAATTGATTACTCATCTTAAGCAAGGTCCTTCAGATCCATTCCAAAAAAGTATACTTGAAGTTCAAATGATCACTTCTAAGCCAGTAAATCGAGCAATCAGGAAGACATTCATATGCAAAGAAATTAAAAAAATAAAAATAAAAAAGTTGCAGGTGATTATGTAGAATCTTTGTATTTTGGAGTTCATTAGAGGCTGTAGTCTAGGAAGGAAATAGTTTTACATGTGATGTGGTTTGTACTTTTGGTTTGTGTTTTTTGTTATTCTTCTCCTTTAACCTTCAATTCATGTGTTTATGAGCAAAATTATAAACTTGATCAATTCAATGTTTTGTGTATTATTTTCTTCTCCCTAACCCTTCGATCTATGTGTTTTGAGGCTATTTTATCTTAAGCAGGGTCCTTCGGATCCATTCCAAAAAAGTAAACTTGAAGTTCAAATGATCACTTCTAAGCCAGTAAATCGAGCAATCAGGAAGACATTCATATGCAAAGAAATTAAAAAAATAAAAAAAAAAAAGTTGCAGGTGATTATGTAGAATCTTTGTTTTTTGGAGTTCATTAGAGGCCGTAGTCTAGGAAGGAAATAGTTTTACATGTGATATGGTTTGTACTTTTGGTTGGTTAATGAGATATAGTCATTTTGGTTAACTCGACTTGACTTGTTAATTAGTCTCACTTGATGATTTCTTTGTTTTGTGTTTTTTGTTATTCTTCTCCTTTAACCTTCAATGCATATCAAAATTATAAACTTAATCATTTCAGTATTTTATGTATTATTTTCTACTCCTTAACCCTTTGATCTATGTGTTTTGAGGCTATTTTATTTTAGTTTTTTTAAAAACAATTGATAACTCTTCAAATGATCACTTCTGAGGTAGTAAATTGAGCAAACAGGAAGACATTCAAACCCACATAAGTAATGTGGTAAACGTACCAACTTCTCAACTCGGATGAGTTCAATTGACTGTGAATAGGTTGAGTTGTTTAAAATATAATGTAGTGTCATGTTGTGCGTCGCTGATGCTACAGGACTCCTCCTGTGAAGCCCCTGCAGCAGATCAAATTGCTATTGTTAAGGTAACGATTAATCAAACCATATTGGGCAATGTCAAAATGTCACTAAAAGGGTGATCTCACAACAACAAATAAAATAAAAATAAAAATAAAAATAAAAATAAAAATAAACATTTTCTGACACTTTTGAAACATGGCTAAAAGTATTCCGGACTTTTTAAAAAACCCTAGGAAAAATTGACTTTTGCTAACTCTGGGAAATTTAACATTGATTATTACTAGAAGAAGAAGAAGAAGAAGTAGTAGTTAAATTACACTTTACTTTCCAAAAGTTACGTAGAATATAATAATGTCACTGGAGTATGATTTGTAACACTCAAGTCACCTGGAGTGAATATGAAAGTGCGAAATTGACTTTTACTATCTAAATTAACAGCGTGTAACAACTACTTGCATAAAATTGTCTTTTGCTTAAAAAAAAATTCAGTCGATTTTTTTTTTTTTTGATCGGCAAAAAAACTTTATTGATGGGAATACATAACAAGTATGAAAACTTACATCAATAAAGAAAGATGGTGCAAAAAGTATCACAGCGAAACATTTAGATCCCAACTAGGTTGGCACCTAGATGCACACCAAATCATCTGCTAGTACACACTTGAGGCTCCAAGTTAGTGAGAAACCAACAAGCAGAGCGGAACAAAAAAAAACAAGAACGAAACCAAAAAAGACAACAAACACTACTCTGCAGCAAACTAGACAACATTCTAGACAGCATTCCAGTGACTATGAGTCCAAAACAGATTCAACTACAGATTCAACTAGCAGCCTAGGCCACCCACAGTGGTTCAGCCCACCCCCAGCCACAATCAGTCGATTTTACTTACGAAAGTAGACAGGTAATTTAAATTAAAAATAAATTAAAATTTTAAAAAATATAAAAAAATAAAATGAAAATTTTATTTTGTTATGAAAGTCAAATTTGGAGTTTATTTATTTTTATATTTTAATTTTTAATTTTTCAAAAAAATAAACATGAATTGCTAATATGTAAAATGGCGTAAATGCTCTTAAGCCATTTTCTTATTTTTTATCTTCCACAAACTACACCATTTCAATCCTATGTATGTGTAGATAAGGCATTTGGGTTAGTGATTATATAGCACTACTTTATAGGGTAAGGTTGTAGGTTCAACTACAACGAATAAGAATTCAATACCCTTGGTGACAATTTATTTCTCCCATAGAGGTTGGATACGGTTATTTATTTCTCTCTTGGTTTGGGTAAAGCAACAGTTGGATTTTCTAGCTATTATTCTGACTTTAGTGCGAGGGACACTATAACATATAAGAATTTTAAAGATTAAATGTTTTAATTTTTAAAAGTGAAAATTTTGTTATAAAAGATATTTAGGGACTAATTTTATCGTGAGGATAGTCGCTAAAAGGTCGTCTTAAAAAGTCAAAAATAAGATTTTCAACGATAAAATTTTGAAAATGTCACTAATAAATAGACTTTTAGAGAAAAAATAATTTGGTCTCAAAATAGTTTATTTTTGAGACAAAAAATTTGGTCCTAATTAGATAATAATTCATCACTAATGTCCAATATTCATTACTAAAAATATAATAATGACATTTTTCGCAACAAAAATACTTAGTCCCTAAACAATAATTTTGTACCTAAATTTGGATTTCCAAAATCTTAATTTTTTGTAGTGTGATAAAAGTAGAAAATCCTGTGCGGGTTGGGATTTGTTAAATGAAAATAGAACTGAGAATAATTTTTTTCAAATGTTGGCCAGAGGTTAAGGGAAATTTGTCCATGTTATACGGAAAAGTAATTTTGTGCAATTATAATTGAGGTCAAGGTGGTTTTGGGGGGCATGGTAGTGAGATGCGAGAGATGAAACGAGAAAAAAGAATATAAAATGATTATTTTTGTTTTTTTTTTTTTTTACTTTTTATGTCCTAGTTTTAATTTTTTTTTTTATTTTGGTATTGATCTCAAGAAAATTTATCGTTACAAATTAAATTTTAGAGCGGTATCATGTTTTTTTGACTTAACCTTATTCTTATTTGACAAATAGTAATTTATCCAAAGTTAAATAAATTCACAGAATGAGTTTCGAGCACTCAGCAAACAACTTCCAGGCACGTGGATTAAATTAAGCATCGAGAATTTTTTTTCCCCACTAAATCATGATAAAGTTTTTAATTAACAAACATTCCCCTCTCTTCCCCAAAACAAAAGGTTAAAATAAATAAATAAATAAATAACTAAATTATTGTGTAAAACTATCTTAGCACTCATATTTAGTTACATTACGCTGCCTTTTAGTGTTTTTTTTGTTTTTTTTTTTTTGGGGGGGGGGGGGGGGGGGGAATCATTGAACAATGAGACAGATTTTTTTTTTTTTAACAGAAAATGAAGAGTTGCAACTCTCATTTGCAACCCCACAATGTTTGAATTACATCTCATCACAAAATGAAGTACATTTTTTATGTTTGTGTATTTTTTTTTTCTTTCTATCTTACTGTTCAATAATTCCTGCTTTTAATTAAGGCCTATATGGGTATTAAACATTCTTAAAAGATGTTAGGATAGCAGTGTGAGGTTATCGATAGGCCATCATTTCCATTTTTTTTTGGGTTGTTGGTTGCTTTATGGGGAGAAGTTATTTAGTGATTTTAGGCATTATCCGGTAATATTTTAAGTGTGCTTTGATTCATAAAAAAAAGATATTTATAATTTTATGTTAAGTTATTAAAATTAATAAAGAACATAAAATTTGATGATTAATGAAAAATATAAACATATGACGTCTTAAGAGTATCAAATAATTTTTTCCTCATTGAATACATTAATATCATAATAGACCGGTGAAAAAAAAAGAAGAAAGGATTATGATAGAAAAGGCCATTTTGATGCAAAACTTTGATTGAGAATTTCAACGTAGTTGTCGGTTCATACGATGATAAAGCTTTAATGTAAGGAATGATTAGTAAGACTTTTTGTCAACATGTATCTAAAGTTATAATTAATAAAATATTTAATAAATATACTTATTTTTATCATCGATAATGTTATATGTATCAATTAATGTATATACTAGTGTATCATAAAAAGAATAAAGATATTATATAACAATTTATGTTACAACTAAGTTTAGTTGAGTTAGTAAGTAGTTATATTAGAGTTAATTAATCATGTTAGTTATTGATGTGGTTAGTGATAGTTCTGTAATATATAAACATTTGTATTATTCCATTCTCAAATCAATAAAGAAAATTCAGTTCATTTTACATGGTATCAAAGCATTGAATGCTCACACGAGGTTCGATCCTCTCTCATGGCTAAATTATCTTCAAGCCTACCTTCCATTATTAACTTATCATTACCTTCAAATCTGAATCTCTTAATTTCTATTCTTAGTTTGTTTGTAATTGTCAAACTTGATTCCACAAATTTTCTCATTTGGAAAAATCAATTTCACTACATTCTTACGAATTTGCTAGGGTTTGTTGATGGATCTTCGTTGTGTCCAGAAATTAGGGCTGAAGATGCAACTGGAAAGAAGGTGTTCAATCCTGGGTATCTTCGTTGGCAATCAATCGATGCTCATCTTCTCAGTTGTATCATTGCTACGTTATCTCCTTCAATCTTTACATCGGTTATTCATTTTCATTCTTGCTTCGAAATCTGGAAAGCTCTTGATAGACGTTTTACTTCTCTTTCAAGATTACACATCCACCAATTGAAGAACAAACTGAAGTCCATTAGCAAGAAATCAAATTCAATGGAGCAATACTTGAATCACATCAAGGAGATTGTTGATCAATTGCATCTAGCAACTACTTCGATTGATGATGAGGACATTGTTTTGATTGCCCTAAACACTAAGCGGCTTGCCCTCTAAATATGATTCCTTCAAAACTGCAATCCGAGCTCATTCTGAGAGTATATTCATGGAGGAATTATCTTCCTTGCTCTGTTCAGAGGCAATACATGTTAAGAGTAAGGTAATTTCCTCTGATCTTACTATTGTTTATGCTGCCTTCAAAGGTCCTTCTCCAAGTTCATCTTCACAATTGAATCGAGGGTGTTTTGCTTCCCCTCAAAGGGGTAGAGGTTCTTATCGTAGTGAATTGCGCTTCTATAAGCCTGGTTGTGGTTCGTTTCATGGCCGATCTACCAATTGCGATTGAGCCTCCTATGGTTCTTCTTGCCAAATTTGTGGCAAATCTAGCTTTCAACCTCAAGATTTCTCCTCATGTGCTTCACAATCACAGGGGCCAGGTACTAGGGCTTCTGTTTCTATTTCTGAGCATGGCCATGGTTCTTCCTCACAGTCTCCTATCTCTCATTGGTTTCTTGATTCTGTGGTTACAGACAATATTATTAATGATCTCAATAATCTGAGTGTCTATCATCCTTACTCTGGACTTGAGCGTGTCACTATGAGTAATGGCTCATCTATTTCCATTCATAATACTAGTAAAGGGATCCTTCCTACACCTCAGTTTTTATTTAAATTGAATTCTCTCTTACATGTTCCCTCCATATCCTCTAACCTTGTTTCTGTTCATCATTTCACTAAGGACAATCACTGCACTATTACATTTGATCGTGATGCTTTTCTTGTCCTGGACAAACACACGAAAGCTATCCTTGATAGAGGATCCCATGTCAATGGTCTGTACCAGTTTGTCTTTACTCCAGCTTTGTTTTCTCCTCATGGTCTTTTTAGCACCACTTCACCGGCCTCAGCCTCTATTTGGCGTCACAGATTGGGGCATCCATCTTCTCTCAAATTTCACCATTTGCATCCTCATTTGCATGTTACTAATTCTCTTAAACATTATATTTCTTGTTCTGTTTTTAAAGGTCATAGGCTTCCATTTCAGCTTTCTTCTTCTACTGTTAACAAACCACTGTCCTTAATACACAGTGATATCTGGGGCCCTTTTACCCCATTTGTATCTGGTTTTCGATTCTATGTTTTGTTCATTGATGAATTTAACAAATTTACATGACTTTTTCCCTTACATTACAAAAGTGAGGTATTCTCAAAATTTCTTGCTTTTAAAGCTTTTGTGGAAAAACAATTTGGCTTCCCTCTAATTGTGCTTCAGACAGATGGTGGTGATGAATATTTTAGTAATAAGATGGCTGATTTTCTTCTTATACGTGGCATTCTTCATCAGTCTACTTGTCTTCACACTCCATTTCAAAATGGAGTCATTGAAAGAAAACATAGGCATTTAACCAAGACTGCTACTGCTTTTTTACATCATTCTTCACTTCCTCTTGAGTTTTGGTTGGATGCTTTAGCTATTGCTACCTATCTCATTAATCACTTACCTAGCACTCCTCTTACTCACTTCACTCATTTTGCCATGCTTTATCACCATCCTCTTGACTATAACATCTTAAAAGTGTTTGGGTGTTTGTGTTTTCCCTGGCTTAAACCATATTTTTCCATCTAAACTTATCCCTAAATCGATTCCATGTGTGTTCCTTGGTTATCATCTGTAGACACCCCATTTTTGACCGACCTTAAGACTCAGACGTCACCAACTGAGCGCTCGGTGATGTTACATATTGTGCTCGTTCTAGAGTTTCAGAGTCTCAGCTACGAGCCTTGCCTCCGGACTTTCGGGCTCTTTTGTGCTTTGCCTTGGTTTGCGAACCAGGTCTTGTCTTCTCTGTTTTCTCTTCCCGAAGGGAGGGAGAGGTCTCGTAGACCATCTCTCAGTGGCCATAGGCTACGTTTTGTGGTCGTAGGCCATTTTTCCCGTTTGGAGGCCAATTTTTGATTTTCGGAGTCGTCGGCCGTATGCCTTGGTTCGGGACCGCCTAACTACCTCCGTTTGCTCCGGTTTTTGGCACACACCTTGTTTCCTCTCCTTAGAGGGACACTATGGCCTGGCAGACCACCTTCGTGGTCGTACGCCACCTCCGGTGCTTAACAGCCTATTTTCAGGGCCCCGGGCCGCATGTTTTGGCCCCCGAACCCTCATTTTGCATCGGTTAGGGTTCATTTTCGGTGTGGACCTTTGTTTCATTGCTATGAAGGTGGTAGGATGGTGGGAGACCAGAAATCCTTTTAAAAAATATTTTCTCTCTCCTCCAGCCGGTTTTTCTGACAGAAAGCTGGTTTTTCTTACTTTTAAGCCACAATTTCTGATTTTTCATGCCACCATTGTGTTGTGCACACCTGGGAGGCCACCAATATGGGTAGGCCGACCAATATTTCTTCTTGACCCTTTTGAGCCTTGCTAAAAAGCTAGTTTTCCTCTCTCTTGGGTCACTTTTTCTAGTTTTTCACCTTGCAGCTGTGTTCTGCTCATCTAGGAGGCCACCTTTCTGGTATGGCCGACCAGAGATTCACCTTGACCCTTTTAAACCCTGGTCGGCCGACCAGGGCATGTGGCCAGGTGACCACTTGAACAGGTCGGCCTATCTTCTGCTTTTTGGCCTTCTCAAGTGCTTCACAGCTGTGCCAGCTGTGAAGTATTTGACCCACTGTCCGAGGTTTTGACCATCTTTTTGATCCTTTTTAGTTGGTTTTGACCCCCTAGCTTAGCTTCTTGGAGAAGTTTGACTCTTTTGTCAAGCTTCTTGAGGAAGCTTGACCCTTTTGGTTAAGCTTCTTTGAGAAGCTTTGCACCCCTCTTGAGGCTTCTCCAAGAAGCCTTATCTCTTCTCCTCTATAAAACCAAGCCTCCATCACCATTTGCAAGGGTTAGAAAAAACCAGCTAGGATATATACATACAACCCTCCATATCTCTCTCATCCAAGCTCAAAGCACCCTTGTTCTTGGTCATTTACACTACATCTCATAGCCTACCACCTCCACCATCCATTCCAGCACCTTGAAGCTGTTTTTTAGAGGTTGAAGACTCACCTTCTTGGTCCAGAAGTTGCTGCATTGCTGTGCTACAAGGGTAAGTTCTCATTTCCCCTTTTCTTGCATTATTTTGCTATATACTTTAACCCTATTTGCAAGCATTTCTGGGCTTTGTTATAAACTGTAAAGTATCTTATTTTGAGCTCCTCTTGAAGTTTAATTAAAGATACTTTCCTGTTTGAGATCTCCTATATCCTTGTATGCTTCATCTCTCTTTTAGGGCTTATTTTGCATGATATCTTAGCCTTACTTGCAAGTATTTTTGAGATTTTCCATGAACTAAAAAAAGTCTTATTTTGATCCCCTCTTGAAGTTTGATTAAGGGAATTTTTCTGTTTGGGGTCATCTTCCTCTTGGCATGCTTCATTTCCTTATGATTAGGGCTATGCATTAGAGCATTCGCATTGGCCTTGGTTTGGCCTCTTAGCCACTAAAATCCAGTGGATTTTCAGTGGTTTAGATGTGTCTTTGAGCTTCAGAATCATAGAGGGGTGACCCTCTCACCCCTCATTCTCTTTACTAGCTTTATTGGCCATCCAAAGGACCCCTATTTTGCATGTTGTGAAGTTACATTTCAGGCTCAATTTTGTGAGTTTTGAGGTCTGCCTTGGCTCTGTCCGAGGCCCTTTTGGCCATATTTTATGTCCCTCATGCATGTGCGGAGCAATCCTCCTTAAGGCCTTTAAAGGGGACCTTTCATTACATACTTCCTTGAGCCATTTCAGGGCATTTTTGGTGAGTTTTAGGGTTGTCATAACTGATTTCCAGAGGTAGTTTTGCCACTTTGCATGTCTATCTTGTATGTGCTTAACTAGGGGTGTGCATAATACCACCGAAACCGCCAAAACCGCACCGCCAAGGCAAATTTGTTATTATTTGCCAATCGAATCGCCGGTTTTTGGTAAGAAAAATAGTAGATTCTAGTGACACTTTTATCAATCTGCCGGTTTCCATTTTTCTTCCAAACTGCACCGACCCGCACCGCTATTAAATCATGCTTTATAAGATTCTAAAAATTCTTTTTTACTTAAGTTTGTTTGTTGTTCTATACCTTAGAATATAGTATTACATTACTGCTTAAGGGGAATTCAAGATGTCAGTAATCCAAAATAAAGTTGGATTCCAATTCACTTTTCATTTTTTTTTTTTTTTTTTTTTTTTTCTGGCCATGTTGCAAACTTGCATCAGCTCACTTTTCAATCTAAATACTTTTCAATAGTAAACATTTTCAATATATTGTAAACCCTGAATGATATTAATTTTATGTATTGTATTTGATCATTGTAACTTCCACAGATGCTTGTAATGAACTAATGGCATAGTCGTTGATATTATCATGTTGTTGCTACACTTGCTGCATCAGAAGAAAGCTTCGCAAGATGCTTAACATCACGATATCTCTCGTCTTTTTTTTACTCTTTGATTTAAGTTTTGTAATTTGAATTATATTTTTTATAAACCGCCAATCCGCCCAAACCGCCAAGGCAAATATGCCATTATTTGCCAACCGAACCGCCGGTTTTTGATAAGAAAAATGGCAAATTCTAGTGACACTTTTATCAATCCGCCACCCGCCATACGATTTTTATTTTTCTCTCCAACTGCACCGACCCGCACCGCGCACACCCCTATGCTTAACAACCCCTTGCATGGCCCTCCAAAGGAGCTCATCATTTTTGTATGCATTGGATGCATTTCAGTGGTTATTTGGGGTTTATTTGACATGCCATGTTACTGTTTTGGGCTAGTTTGGTGACCTCTCTTATGCTTCATATACGTGCCATGTAAATCATGCTTACTAGCCTAGGTTGCATGTTGTTTTAGCCCTTTATGTTAGCACTTTTGGGCCATCCTTGGAACTGATATTATGCTTATTTTGGACTGCCTTGGCTCTGTTTTCATGCCTCATGATCAAATAATGCTTGCTTTGCATACTTGTGGTTAAATGCATTTGCTTAGTTTTAAGTTTCGGGGCCTCTTTCATGCGTTGGGTGCCATATTTCCGTGATTCGGGACCATTGCGCATCATATTTCAGTGTTGGAAATTGCATGTTTGTATGCCATCTTTCATCCCTTGCCATGTTTTGGTAGAGTGGCATTTGATGCCTTAGGTTCGGTCCTTGGTATTCGTGCATGTGTGCACGCATTTCATGGTCTCATTTTCATCGATGGCCACTGATGTGAGTGTGGCTGAGGTCCATTCATGTTGGTGTAAGTCCATCGTGCATTGTGTATACCATTTCGGTCCATAGCATTGCGTATGCTAGGTTGCATGTTAGAGCATTGTATATGCCATGTTACATCGAGCATTGTGTATGCCATTTCATAGCATTGCGTATGCTAGGTTGTATGTTAGTCGCATTGTGTATGCCATCTCATTTGCATTGTGTTTGGGATAGGAGTTAGCCCAAGCACAGGAAACGAGGGACGTTTCGTACTCCGAGTGACGGAACGTGTCTCAATTCCCGGTCGCCGATACTCCGGATTACCCATGATGGAGTTTAGGTCATGTTGTGTTTTCATGTGCATTCATTTCACATCGAGTCGTGCAATTCGACTCCTCGGCCATCATGCATCGAGATGCGTGATTGGTGACACGAGGATCGAGGCATGCATACATATGTGAAAATACTTTGCCATGCCCCTTTCTTGCTCTCTGTTGCAGCAAATCAGAAATCAGCAGCTTTCTAAAGTTTTGCATAACATTCCGACATTAATTGCAAACAGAGACGAATCGGGGCATCGCAATAGATTTCTGCGCCAGGCAACTCAAGCATGCATCATTCATCGTTCGGAACAGAGCTGAGGCAGTTCATGGATTCGCATATTAGTTTATTGCTTTCCTAGTTAATTTGTTAATTAATTAGGGTTTTGTAATATTTAATTTATTCGGACTGTATTATTCATTCGAACCCTCCGAGTGAGGGCACAATTGTAATAAGTGTGCGTGTGTGTGATGTATGTCTTCCAACCCTACGTCTTTTTCCCTTTTATTTATCAGCTTATGATGGTTAGATTAGGGCATGTTTCAATTAGCATACTTATGTTTGCATCATTCATCTCAGATTGCATGCACTGCTCGTACAAAGATACTAACTGCATTGTATTTCAATTCCGAGTTGAATACTTATTAGTTGTAGCATTTCACATGCTATCTTTAGAATATCTGAGCCTATTTTAGTTGCATTCCTGCATGTGTTGCATTAGGCATTTCAGTATAGTTAGGATTCATGCATGTTTTCTAATTAGCTTCTTTCTTTGGCTTGGAGTACTCGGTAAGTGTTTATGCTTTAGCATCCTTGCATGTGTGTGAGTGACTGCCATGATAGCATGCTTACCATGAGGCTAAGTGCTTATGTGATATAACCGCTGAGTGCTCGTGGGTGAAGGTTGGGTTATTTGGATTGGAACAATTCATCGACAAGTGAGTTTTAAGCCCACTTGAGAGTGGCAAATCATCGTGTTTTCTAAAGCCCACCTGAGGGTGGAAAAATCTACATTTTAGCTTACTTGCGAGTAGCAAACTGTTTTCAAAACAAACATGAGATGTTTCGTTCCAATTCAGGCGATCCAGTCTATACTTGTATGCTGTGCGCATCACCTAGTAAATCTAGGTTAATAACCTAATAAGAACGCATAATGTTTTCAAAACTAGATATCATGGTTAGTAGAGGCCGATCTTTGATCGGCGGCGAAATGCTCACGAAGTGACCTTCCCCAATCGTACCTAAGTTCCCGAGCCGAGGCAACTTTGGTGATGACGGACACGTGGCCTTAGGCAATGAGTCAAGGTTTCCTAAATTTCCCCAAAAATAAAATATTTAGGTGGCGACTCTGTATCTGGCAAAGCAGTCCATGTTTGGCACTTCTTTATTATTGCTTTATTTATCTTTTGGCTAGGGTAGTTTAGCATAATTGTTTCAGACCAAGCAGATATTCCCCAAGCACTCTGGACAAGAGGTCGCCGACTCCATCGATCTGAGGATCTGGTCGACGGACAACCAGTGTATCATTCCCTACCCCCGGTTATCAGACGGAGGTTGAGAAGACGCAGTGTATCCGAGCAGAGGTTACCAGAGCAGTGGATTACCCCATCAGTGGACAGTCGGACTGAGGTCTCAATTGTCGCTATAGAGATAGACTTGCAAGTAGTTCAAACAGATTAGGGCAGTATGTGAGGAATGCCAGGAGTTGAGGAAATGATACGTCGGAATCTGAGAAACCATGAGAGCTATGCGAAGACGCCTGTCACGGATGAGTTTGCCGAACAATAGGCCGAGATAATGGCCCAGCAGGCAGAGTTAATTGCCAGGCTGCAACAACAAACCAGGGCATCTGCTTCACAACAAGTCCCTCCCCCACCAGGAATTCCAACGCCCGGAGAGGCACCAAATGTCCAGGGAGATACGGACATCCCAACGGGGTCGGCTTTGCCCCCGATTCTACCACAACTATCCAAGGCACCTACATCTGTCAATCAACCGGACTCTCCCTTTGAGTTCGAGGTGGACCATATAGCATTAAAGTTGAGCAAACTCGAGAAGTTGTTCAAGAAATCGCAGGGGGTAAAGTCTATCCCAGACATTGAGAACGGATATACCGATATGGCTGTAACGCTGCCAGATAGGTTCAAAATGCCATAAATTGATTGCTTCGACGGATTTGGCGATGCCATGGTCCATCTTCGGTTGTTCTCAGATATACTGCGACCAATGGGCCTTACCAGACCACAAAAGCTTTCACTATTTGGCCGAACCTTGTCAGGTGTGGCCGCTATCTAGTATGCAAAGTTGGAAGATGATGTTAAGCGGAACTGGGACGAAATGGCCGAGGCCTTCATTGCACAGTACTCCTATAACACTCAATTCGAGATTACAACCCCTGATCTTGAGACAACAAGGCAGGAGCCTAAGGAGACCTTCTCGGATTTTGTAGCCAGGTGGAGGGCGAAGGCCTCAATGATGACCCTAAGGCCTACAGATAAAGATCAAATTTGGATGATTGTGTGCAATCTCCAACCAAAACTGATGCAGAAAATGATAGTGCTCCCCTTCCCTACCTTTTCAGATTTGCATGAGATGGGGGTACAAATTAAAAATGCTATGAAACATGGTCTGATTGACCAAGACAGAGAGCAACCCTGAAGAACCTTCAACCGCAATAACAACACAAGCACCAGTAATGCTGCAAATGCTAGAGCTTCGGAGGTAAGCATGGTCACCACCATCCCACCTCCAAAACCCATGGCAGCTACACCTTTCTCCGGCACGTCCGGAAGCAACACACAAACCACCAAATTCTAACCCAGAGGCCAAAGGATCTTCACACCCTTGTATATGCCCCTGTCCAAGGCTCTAGGGGTATTAATCAGGAAAGGGCACTTAAAGCCCCTGGAGCCGAGGCCATTGTCGAATCCACTCCCTCCCTCTCATAACCTAACAAAATACTACGCATATCACCAATAACATGGTCATGACACTGACCAATGTTTTCGATTGCGTCACGAGATTCAGGATCTCGTTGACAAGCAGGTGATTGTGCCCCCCGAGAAACCCAATGTCACAACAAACCCTCTCCCACCGCACAACCAAGCTCCACCTCCCAAAAGAATCAACTTTATCCAGACTGGGGTCATGTCTTACGATCCTAGCATCTATATCACTCCTTTTCACCTACCTAAGCCGGAGGTGCTCCTTCCTGACTGCACTGACTTGTGCATGTTGGACATCTCCAAAACCCAACCAGAACCATCAGTGGTGACTGTTGAACACAGAACATGGGAGATTTCAGGAGAGAATGGGATCGCTGAGTCAGAGTCCGAGTCCGAGGAATTTGGGAGTTTTGCTGAGGGGGAATACAGTTCGAGTGACTACATTCTATCAGTGGGCCAAGTTGGGCCGAACTTTGAATTGCCGGCAGGGGCAGAGCTTTGCATGATACAGGGGGATGAATCTGGTCAGAGGATAGATGATCTGGCAGCTGTGGAAGAGGCCTTTGCTAACCTCCAATTTTTCAATGAACAAGAGCCAGAGGGCATGGTAGTCAACTGGTCAGATTTTGAGGAGTCAGCAGAGGTCACTGGATTGCTTGATGACCTACCGGATGTTGTCGACGGAGCTCAGTGGGAACGAGGCCCGGCAGGGTGAATATCGCCAGGCTTAAGGGCGGAAATCGTAATCAATCGCTGAGAGCGGTGCTAAGAATTTCGCCAGACTTGGGCATTGTGAATGCGGAAGTGTTGAACGGCCAACAGATCGGCAGCTTGGAACAAGAAAGGTTTGAGGATTCTGAGAGAATCAGGAAAGCTAGGGGCCCTGAGGGGACTGAAAATGCTGTGTGCGCGAAGATAGAGAATGTTGCGAGTATGTCGACGGAGAGTACTGCGAGTACAATTGTATGTGAGCCCAGTGTTAGTCGGCTACATAATGTGGTGGGAGGACGATGATTTATGTCTTGCCCACACGGATGAGGATTGGGGGAGCAACCAGCCAGACGATACCTGGTACATCGGTGAAGTCGATCATATGACTAGAAGCGGGCGGTATTTCAAGCCCCCCACATCTAGATCAGCCAAAGGCGTCTGGGAAAGATAAGGAGGCGAGAAAGCGAAGAAGCAACTCAAGAAGAAGCTATCAAAGCAGTTGAAAAGATATAGGCGGACATCTCCATCTCGGGGATCGCTATGGCATCGCGAGTGTATCGACAAGCTGTCTTATCGGCCATGGACAGGGCCAAGCTCTCAATAGACACCACGCCCGAATAGCTGGTGGGCTTAGTTTTTCTGGGAGGGGCTATCCCGATGTTGACTTTCTCCGACAAAGAATTGCCACCTGAGGGTGCGAACCATAACAAGCCACTCTACATCTCCGTGGAGTGTAGAAACAAATGGATACCCGTGGTACTTGTCGACACAGGGTCCGCCATCAACGTGTGCCCGGCAAGAACTGCATATGCAATTGGTTTAAAGACCGTAGACTTTGCGCCGACAGCCCAGGTGATTCGAGCATATGACTACACGAGCAGAGAAGTCATGGGGACAGTGAAAATTCAAACCAAGGTTGGGCCGGGACAGCATGAAATAGACTTCCACGCCTTAGAAGTTCCTGCAACTTTCAATATGCTCTTGGGGCGGCCGTGGCTGCACTAAGTGAAGGTAGTTTCGTCCACCTTGCATCAGATGGTGAAATACCCCCATGGGAAGGGAGTAGCCATTGTTTTTGGGAATTCATCGATCCATCCACCGCCGGAAGTATCTACGCCAATTTTAGAAATTGAGCACAGTATGGAGGATGTGTTCTTATCCGGTTTTACCCTAGCTGAGGCCCCGGTCGTGCAGAACATCATGGCTGTTAATGAGGGGTTGTATGTCAGTGCTCAATCAGTATACCTCATGAACAAGCTTCAACACATCCCCGGGATGGGATTGGGGAAGAGCGGCTGGAAGGGCGTTGCAGCATTGGCCGAAGTGCCACACAACCCACATACCTTTGGCCTGGGTTATCTGCCCACCAAAGAAGATTGGATAATGAAGGGTAAGGAGATGGCTGGGAGGGCCAGAGCAAAGAAGGCGGGGAAGCCTTTTGACTTAATGCACCGGCCCATTCAAGGTACCCTAAACGGACGCTTCATCCGGGAGGGGGAGGACTTTCCATATTGTGGCTTCCCAGAACCGTGGTTGAACGCGGAGAGAAAGCGCGTGCCAGGTTTTGAGATTTTCTTTGACCTGAGCTTATCCGGATGACGTTCAAGAGCGAACAGACTTATTAGCCGAAAGAGCAAAGCAAGAAAGTGGAGTCTGTGGACGCCGAAAGTGAAATGGGGGTAGCACTGGCATGTCTACTTTCAGATCCTCCAATCGAACAGAAGTGCTTGGGGGATAACTCCTCGGTATGCGTGATCAGGAATGAAACGGCTGCGGGCCTACCAGCAAACATTTTGGATGATCTATCGCACCCTCTCTCATTTGGCAAGATGAAGAGGATTTTTGTCAAGCAAAGACCGTCGTAGTGAGCTGAATCGATTCCTCCGAATCTGTTGAGTCGAATCAGTTCCACTGACCGAAGTCTGAGTCCCAGATTCCAGGTGATAACTGATGACAAGATACCACAGTCCTGTCTAGGTCGTCTTTTTCTTTTTCTTTTGAGTCTGTTGTAACCGAAGAATCGGACGATTTGGATGTGCTTAATGAGAATGATGTGGCTGTGGTTTCTGAGTACTTTTCTGTGCCCTTGATTTATTGCATTAACTCAGACTTTCAAAACTTTGATGAAAACGACGAGGAAGAAATTCCTCCGACTTTGCAACGCTTAATTAAACAAGAGTAGGAGAGATTTGTTAAACGCTTAATGGATGAAATCACTACCATGAATATTGGTACTAAGGAAGACCTGCGGCTGGTCGAGATCGGCTGGTCGAATATTGGTACTTAGTCGCTTTATTAAAAGATTTCAAAGATGTTTTCGTGTGGTCCTACGAAGACATGCCTGGAATCGATTCTGAGATTGTATAGCACCGGATCCCTCTTAACCTCGAGGCCCGACCTATCAAACAGAAACTCAGAAGGATCCGCCCTGACTGGGCCATCAATATTAAGGAAGAGGTCACCAAGCAAATTGATGCAGGCTTCTTGCTGGTATCCGAATACCCTTGGTTGGCCAACATTGTTCCAAAGGTCAAGAAGGATGGCGGATTCGGTATGCGTGGATTTCAAGGACTTAAACAGGGCTAGCCCGAAGGACGACTTCCTCTTGCCGCATATTGATGAGTTGGTGGACTTCACAGCGGGGCATGCTTTGCTTTCGTTTATAGATGGCTTCTCAGGCTATAATCAGATAGTGATGGCACCTGAGGACCGGAAGAAGACTGCTTTCACCACCTCGTGAGGGACATACTGCTACAGAGTGATGCCATTTGGGTTGAAGAATGCTGGAGCTACATATCAACGGGCCGCGACCACAGTATTGCACGACATGATCCACAAAGAGGTTGAGATGTACGTGGATGACATGATTGTCAAGTCCAAAAATAGAGACGGCCACTACACCGCCTTGCAAAAGTTCTTTCAAAGGATTAGAGAATTTCGGTTGCGGTTGAATCCTCAGAAGTGTATGTTTGGTGTTACAACGGGAAAATTGCTGGGGTTTCTGATTACACAGAGAGGTATCAAAGTCGACCCTTCCAAAATCAAGGCCATCTTAGAAATGCCACCACCAACGACTGAAAAGGAGGTGCGAGGCTTTCTGGGTAAAGTGCAATTCATAAGACGGTTTATCTCAAAATTAACCTTGACTTGCGAACCACTTTTTGGCCTCCTAAAGAAAGGAAAGAAATTCCAATGGGACGGCCGATGCCAAGCTGCTTTTGAACAGATCAAGGAGTACTTACAAAATCCGCCCGTGTTGTCACCGCCAGAGCCAGGGAGACCGTTGATTTTGTATCTTTCAGTAATTGAGACTACAATGGGCTGCATGCTCGCGCAAGAATCAGAGGACAAAGTGGAGAGAGCCATCTACTACTTGAGCAAGAAGATGCTGAAGTATGAGACTCGCTACACACCGTTGGAAAAAGCTTGCTTAGCCTTGGTATGGGCTACCAAGAAGCTGCGGCACTACCTGTTAGCTCACTCTATAATGTTGGTTTTGAGATTAGATCCCATCAAATATCTTTTCGAGAAACCGGCGCTTATGGGTAGGCTAGCTCGTTGGTTCTTTGCTCCTCAATTTGATTTGAAATATGTGATGCAAGTCACTAAGGGAAGAGCGATGGCGAATTTTAGCCAATCATCCAAAGGAATGGGGTGAAGCAATTGAGTACTTATTCCAGATGAGGCCATTTTGCATATCGACGACGAGTTTTGGACGATGTACTTTGACGGAGCGTCAAACTAGTACGGGTATGGGATAAGAGTGTTGCTGATAGCACCCGACAATTCCCGTATCCCTCTAGCCTTCAAGTTTCGGTTCAAAGTCTCGAACACCGAAGCAGAATATGAGGCATGCATTGCCGGTCTAGAAGCAGCCCTGGAACTAGAGGCAAAACGGTTGGACGTCATTGGGGACTCGAACCTTGTTGTATCTCAAGCAAAAGGAGATTGGAAAGTCAAAGAAGAAAAGATGATTATGTATCACCAGACCTTGGATTTGTTAATTCCTCGGTTTGAGAAATTAAATTTTACTCATCTGTTAAGAGAGAACAACAGGTTCGTAGATTCACTAGCAACTCTATCTTCCATGATAGACATCCCGTTCGGAGTCCAGATGCGTCCAGTCATTATCGACCAAAAATTTGTGCCGGCTTACGAGTCGATTGCCACGATAGATGAGGTTCAAGATGAGAACCCCTGGTATTATGATATTTGGAATTTCTTGGAGAAAGAGGCGTATCCACCAGGGGCAAATGCCAAGGATAAAAGGGCAATAAGAAGAATGGCCGTGCAGTTCATCATCTACGGAGGTAAATTGTATAAGAGAGGTCATCTGGGAATGCGTAAGCTGTGCATTGAAGCTGAAGAATCAAAACGCCTAATGGAGGCCATCCATGGAGGGGAATGCGGTGCGCATATGAACGGGGTAATGTTAGCTCGGAAGATCCTCAGAAAGGGTTACTACTGGTCCACCATGGAGGAGGATTGTATCAGCTTTGTTCGGCGATGCCACAAATGTCAGATCCATGCAAATCGCATGAACATCCCGCCGTCAAAGCTGTACAATATGACTTCGCCATGGCCATTTTCAGTTTGGGGAATCGATGTGATCGGGGGTCCCACACCAAAGGGGTCTAATGGGCATGAGTTTATCCTGGTCACGATAGATTATTTCACAAAGTGGGTTGAGGCCCAATCCTATGCGGTGTTGAAGGCATTATAGGTTGCAAAGTTTATCAGAAACAACATCATCTGCCGTTATGGGGTCCCAAACAAGGTCATTTCAGATAATGGTTCCCACTTCAAGAAAGAAGTGATTGACTTGTTGGAAAAATACAATGTGGCTTTTCATAAGTTGTCCACCTATCGGCCGCAAACCAATGGAGCGGTCGAGGCCGCCAACAAGAATATCAAGCATATACTGCAGAAGATGGTGGAAACCTACCGGGATTGGCCAGATAAGCTGCCGTTTGCTCTGTGGGGTTATCGGACTTCAATTAGAACGTCTACTGGGGCGGCTTCGTATTCATTAGTTTATGGGATGGAGGCCGTTCTACCTATCAAGATTGAAGTTCCGTCTTTGCGAGTGTTGGCTGAGTGTCAAATAGCCGAAGCAGATTGGCAGCAGAATAGATTTGAGGAACTCATGCTCTTCGACGAGCGTAGACTGAAAGCACTATACCATGTTCAGGGTTATCAGCGCAGAATTGCCAGGGCTTTCAACAAGAAAGTTAAGTCCAGGAATTTAAAGGAAGGAGATTTGGTGCTCAAGGACAACCGAGCTCCCATCCACGGCCTAAGGGGCAAGTTCAGACCCAATTGGACTGGTCCCTACATCATTAAGTCTATCTGGTCAGGTAGAGCTGTAGTTCTGATGGACCTAGATGGCCTAGAGTTCTCCCAACCGATCAACATGGACAAGTTGAAGAAATATTACCCTTGAGAGGCTCGCTAGGTCGAAAACCCAAAAGGGCGACCTAGGCAAAAGTTAGAGCACAAAAATTTGAAATGATAAAAACTGAGCTCGCAAGGTTGAAAACCCGCAAAGGATGGCCTTGGCAAAAGTTAGAGCATAAAAAGAGAGTGAAAATACTCGAGTAAACCCGAGCCTGAATTTCGTAAGGCTTGATTCCCATCTTTGGGATACGTAGGCAACTTCATCCTGAAGTTCAGCCATAAACTTTTCCCCGATCAACTTTGTCCATTTGATCATCTCGGTCATTTTTGTCTATTCAGCATTCAAGAGTTCGGTTATGATCTCCGGTGCAGTGCTTTTCAGACTAGGGGCAACTTTTCGTTGCTGTGCAGTGCTGCGGTACTATTCAAACTAGGGGCAACTTTCCAGTTGCTGGGATCCAGGGTTGTGCATCTCAAAGGATGTGATTTCAGCATGTCCAGATTCGATCCATATCAAAATGGTTTTGAAAAGTTTTAATAAAGTTGATTTTGTTCAAAATTAATCTTTTTACAACTTAGACCATTTCTGGACCAAAGCGGAAAATTTTCAGTACCCACAACCTTCAATTTCATTGATTTCAATACAGAGTTCTCCTGCTCTTGCATACAATTGAAGTTGCTTTTTATTAGAATCGTAAAGAAAACTTGAAAGTAAGCAATAAATCCGGGGCATAGATAAGTCAGGTGTTCCTGCGCACCCTCTCAGAGCTGGTCAAAGCTTCTGATGCCAAAGTGGGCCCTTCCTGTGCCTCTTTATTGAGCCAATCCAAGCACTCATCAGACAAAGTGCAACTGAAAGTGGGAGCGGGGGCCAGGAGCTCTCTAGTCCTCCATGCTGTGGCATATCGAGCAAGCTACGCGCCTCGGACCGGGAATGCAGCAGGGTACTCTATCCCCTCTGGCGGGCAAGTTTGATCATGTTTGAACTGGCACCGGAACCAGAACGGAAAATAGAAGACACAATGTGTCATGCCAATCAACTAAATCCCAGGTTGACGGGTCATGTTGTAACTCATTGCCGGCAGATTGAGCCAAGGGCAGCGCCAAGCGATGTGGTTTGCAGACAAACTGCACATCCAATTGTACCACCACCCCTCATCCAAGGCATCGACCAGGCGTTGTCGGAGAAAGTAGCCGCGAGCTGAGTATGCGGGGCAAGACTCCACAATCTGTAACTTGTCCATCAATCACACTTGGGAAGGGATTAAAAAATGAGAGAATAAAGAATAGAGAGATGTACGGTGAGAGAAAAGTAAGAAAAGGGTTTTGTGAGAAAAACCGAGCTTGAGGACCGAGTGATGTGAGCAATACATATGTGAGATTGGGTGGGAAACATTACCTGCAATAGTAGTAGGCTCCCCGCAAGCCTAGCCGTCTCCCGGCGATGAAAAGTGTCTAAGCCCATCAATGTCTCAGCCAATGTCATGGTAATGCAGCTCTTGCCCTCCTTCAAACCTTGGGCAACCTCGATCAACCGGACACTAAATCCACCGGACCCCGGGGCAAGCAAGAAATGAGATAGCAAGCACAGGCAAAGCGCGTGTTGCCGATAGCCCTGCCAATGATGGTCCCCGTGGTCACCAGCATTAGAAAATCGGCAAACCAAGCTGGGGATGTCTAGCTCCCTGTCATGAACCAATGATCGAGCGTCATGCAAAGTGAGGCCGCACATTTGCCTTAGGGCTTGGCCAAATCGGAGTTGAGGCAAGATTTTCTCGTTACTCGGACTCTATCAAAGCTTGGAAATCTTCAAAAGTAGGACACATCTCTTGCCCGCTGAAGCTAAAGACTTGTTACCGGATTCCAAAACCTTGCCGCGGCATAGAGGAAGGGAAGATGCAGTAGAGTACGGCCCAGCGTGAATAGTGCATTTAAGCCGAAGCCCCGGAAGTTCAACTTTTCCGAGCCATCTAGAGAAGCGATCCAAGCTGTGAGATTTTGGATGAGGAACGCCTCCATTTTGATGCAAAACTGAGATGAAATGAATGAACCACAAGGCTGGAGCTTTTAAAGAGGAAAGGGCACTGTTCAGGGGACACGTGTCGAAAATTTGGTGGCTGCCAAGCTAGGTGGTCGGCCGACCACCTTTTCTGGTAGGCCGACCACCCCTCTCCCCCCCAATGCAAAAAAGCTGGTCGGCCAGCTCCCTTAGGTGGTCGGCCATGAAGAGGAGGGTGGCTTTGGTCTTGTTCTAGCTTCTAGAAGAAAGTTCCTAGCATTTCCATGCATTGGGGGTGTTGAAGGTGCGAGTTTTCCTCTGTTTCGGACGCGTTCCGTCACTCCGATCGTCCGAAATACATTTGTTTATCGAGTTCTTGTTGAGTCCTGCTTATTGAGTTGTTGTTTTTGCTTATCGAGTTGTTACTTTGCTTACCGAGTTGTTAAGCTTACCAAGTTGTTAAGTTTTGTCGAGTTGACGAGTTTTGTGTATCGAGTTGTTACTCTTTGTTTAATCAACATTGTTATGTCTTGCTTATCGAGTTGTAAGTTTAATCAACATTGTTGTGTCTTGCTTATCGAGTTGTAAACTTGCTAAGGTTCCGTTATTTCTTAGTAAGTTGTTGTTTTGCTTGTTGCGTTGGTTCACTACGACTTGGCAATTTTCAATGCACAATTCCATTCAATCTCATTTTTGTGCAAAATGATGCGATGCGATGCTAAGAACACAAAATACAACACTTCTTGAACAAAAGCTGTTTCATTCCATCATGCTTCCTTTGTTACAACATTTTACAATAAGGGTACAAGTTTTACAGAAAATAAAACTGCCTGATAATATACAATGTGCTATAACTACTAGTAAAAAAGGCAAATAAAGCAAGAACATCTGTGCTCTCAAGTGCAAGAATAAGAGGCCCTCTTCGTCCTCTTCGGCTGAGAAGTCCCTGCACCATCTCTACCAACACCATCATCAGAATCAGAGCTGCTGTCCTCGGAACCCTCCTCGGCACCACCTCCACCCTCAGAACCAGACTCAGAGTCCTCCTCTCTGCCTGCAGATGTCTCTGATTGAGGATGCGCGGACTCCTCCTCGTCGCTGGACTCCTTCTCTATGACATGCGCTCTGCGTCCGCCTCGTCTGCGAGATGACTCCCCTCTCACAGCTCCTCGAGAAGGCCTAGATGGCCCAGCTCCTCGGGAAGGCCCAGGTGGCCCGGCCTGTGGCCCGGTATATATCGGAGGCATCTGAAAAGGAAGAGGAGAATTTGAATATATTAGCCAAAATATATATATCGATCGAGATGCAAGGAAACTACATAGAGTGGATGTATGCAGATATAGTACATGAATGTGGTATGTGTTAGGTGTGCTCTACGCATAATGGTCAATCAATGCAGTGAAATATTTAAGTTCAAGATGACATCGAAGTATGATAAATGTAAGAAAACTAAAAAGCACCGACACCGATGATGGATACCTCTCTCCAGAAGACCATGCCCTCAAGTGAGGCCACCAATCCGAGCATCCCCTCGATGTATTCTCTGGGTGGCTGCAGATACAAGCTTAAATCATCAATGAATAAATGAGTACCTAAGTAGCTAAGTGATAAATGAAAAACAGTGGAACATATCGGTAGTGAGTCGAGATCACAGACGTATGGGTGACCAGGCATAGAAGGCTCTATCGAAATCGGGTAGGAAGTCCCGTATCGCCATCCCGTCAGCTCAGTCAGCATATCTGGCCATCTTGGGTGATGATAAGTCGGGGGAATCGGGGACCAAATTTCACCTCTAGATGTACCAAATTTTATCGGTCGAAGGAATGTCTCTAGCTCGGTGCGACTCGAGGATGGCATACCCAAGACTACCTCGCGGAGTACGGACACCTGCCAATGGAGGCATCAAGTATGTGTGACGATAGGTTGTGTACTCCCTGTCTTCTAAGTGTAGCAACATGTCGGTGCCCAACATGGCGCTGTCGACGTCCTGGGGAGTAAGCCTATCAGTGGATCGCATATCATCCAGAGGTGCTCAGGGAACACTCTGCTCGGGGAAGTCCAGAGTCTGGCGCAGGAAGCGGTTCCCCAGGAACCAGGCACTACCAGCTGGCCCCTCAAACAAGATCCTATACCGGGAAGTGGCCCATCCTCCGCAAATCGAAATCGAGTTTCACCCAAAGGCACCCAAGGCTGCCATATGATCTGCGGATAACCAATGCATAAGTCGATCAGAACTCGTAGATGTGCAAGATAAATTAAAGATGAAAAACATGGAGAACTGAGAGTTTCGAATTACCTCTGTCCGCCACACTGTGTCGAAGAACTGCCGTAGGTAGGGGAGAGTCTCCTGGGGTCGCGGCCGGTACTGGCCCTCAAAAACGAGTGAATAGGGGGTCATGAGAGGCACCTCCACCTCAAGCTCTGGGGCTAGTGTCGGGAAATACGCAAAAACCCATAATTGTGGAAAATAGGGCAAAAGCCATCAGAATACAGAATGCTGAGTGCAGAATCTGAATACAGAATGCTGAGTGCAGAATGTGAGTACAAAATGTAAAGTATGCCGTGTGTGCAATGTACAGATAATTAAAAACAGAAATGTAAATCAAGAGGGCAGAAAGTACCTCCTAGGCTCTCCAGTAGCCGCCGACTATGTTCCCCCGTCCGCGGGAGGTCGCGCTCATGTAGCAATAAAGGGTAGCCAAGCCGGCACCACCCCAATCATACTGACTGATCTGCGAGAGGTCTACCAGGGCACTCAGCAGATATAGCCCAACGGTGTTCCCTCTATCGGCGAATAGAGTGGTCCCGAAGAGGAACACCAAAAATCCTCGAGTGTACTGTGCTATCTCCTCGGGAGTCTCGGGCACCCTCTGTCTGAAATATGAAGAAAACCAGGTATACCGGACTCTGCCTGAGGATCTGTCAACTGGTGGGCGAGCTCCTAACAGATAAATCCAGGCGGCCTCCCACTCGCCCATGTCCTCATCATAAGGGATTGCCCAGCCTCCCATGTCAAGGCCTGTCAGTACAGCAAAGTCGAACGGGGTCATAGTCATGTCCCCGGTAGCGGAGAGATGGAAGGAGCTGGTGGTGTCCCACCATCTCTCTACAAGGGTGCTCATCAACGTTCTGCTGGCAGGATAGCGAGAAATCCCAGTGCAGAAGGGTCCGAACCTTGCCTGGTCGACCCAATCACGAACAGCCTCCGGGAGCTCTGCATACCACTCATTTGCAACAATGGAGTCGTATCCTCGTGTAATGCGGAAAGACACCTGCATTCATAATGAACACATGTATTCAATTTCAGAATGAAATGAATAAGCTGCGTGCAAATGAAATGAATAAGCTGCGTGCAAATGAAATGTATGAGCTGTGTGCAAATTAAGTGTTGTGTTATGAGCCGTGTGTTCAGATTGAGCAGTGTTATATGGGCTGCGTGTTCATCATCAAAGTTTGAGCTGTGTGTTCAACTTTTAACAAGTGTGTGCTGCGTGTTCACAATTAGATATGGGCTGTGTGTTCATCATCAAAGTTTGGGCTGCGTGTTCAACTTTTAACAAGTATGTGCTGCGTGTTCACAATCAGATATGGGCTGCATGTTCATCATCAAAGTTTGGGCTGCGTGTTCAACTTTCAACAAGTGTGTGCTGCGTGTTCACAATCAAATATGGGCTGTGTGTTCAACTTTCAACAAGTGTGTGCTACGTGTTCACAATCAAATATGGGTTACGTGTTCATCATCAAAGTTTGGGCTGCGTGTTCAACTTTCAACAAGTGTGTGCTGCGTGTTCACAATCAAATATGGGCTGCGTGTTCATCATCAAGGTTTGGGCTGCATGTTCAACTTTTAACAAGTGTGTGCTGCGTGTTCACAATCAGATATGGGCTGCGTGTTCATCATCAAAGTTTGGGTTGTGTATTCAACTTTCAACAAGTGTGTGCTGCGTGTTCACAATCAAATATGGGCTGCGTGTTCAACTTTCAACAAGTGTGTGCTGCGTGTTCACAATGAAATATGGGCTGCGTGTTCATCATCAAATACAGGCTGCATGTTCAACTTTCAACAAGTGTGTGCTGCGTGTTCACAATCAAATATGCGCTGCGTGTTCAACTTTTAATCAGTGTGTTCTGCGTGTTCACAATCAGATATGTGCTGCGTGTTCATCATCAAAGTTTGGGCGTGTTCAACTTCCAATCAGTGTGTCTCATGCGTGTTTACAATCAAATATGGGCGTGTTCATTATCAAAGTTTGGCTGCGTGTTCAACTTTCAACAAGTGTGTGCGTGTTCACAATTAATACATGGATCATGGTTCGAAATTCAAGTGTTTGAGCTGTGTTCAAAATGCAAATGAATATTGCATTTTAAACAAAGTGTTCGTAACAAGTCATGTGCTAAAATGAGCAGATAAGCGTACATAGCATGACATGCATGGAAAATGCAAAATATAAGGCAGAAAATGTAAAAGTGAGGTACATACCTCTCATGCACGATGAGAGAGGTGGAACTCCGGCTCGGAATAACAGATCCACAGTGCTCGAGCATCAAAGTCGGTAAAATAATAGAAAAGCGCCGAGGAGGGCGTGTGTCGGAGGGTCATACCTCTCGGAATGAATGGCCGAACCCTGAGGTAAAGACATGATGTCCGCTCACCCTCGGCACTGGAGAACCTTCGGCATGGGAAAAATAACCCGCCATCTCAAGAAATATGCAAAAATGAGCAAAAATGAGCGAAATGAGCCAAAATTGGAAAAAGTCAACAAAAGTCAACTCTCGGGAAATGAAATAGTCAACAAAAGTCAACTCCTGAGAAAATCTTCCAAATATTGAGACAAACTTACCTCAAGTGGTGAAAATGAGAAAAGAAGCACCAAAATCAAAATTTAATCGGTTCAAAGTGAAGAAAACTGAAAGTTTTCGCGAAACAACTTTGCGTGGGGCGTTGGAAAACGCGTATATAGCGCAGATCTGAGAGAGAAAATGCTCTAGGAAGGTAGAGGGACTGATTTCGGACTTGGAGTTATGAGCAAAAAGTGTTTGGCTTTGTATATTTAAAGAAATGAGGGTGAAAGTACCAAAATGCCCCGGATTTGTGTTAGGTGGTCGGCCGATCACCTTTTCTGGTAAGCCGACCACCCCTCTTCACCAAACCTGGTCGGTGGCCTCCAGTGGACTCCAAACCTAGTTGGTGGTGTTCCCAAGATGGTCTCCAAGGTCTCTGCAAATTTTAGTAGTGTTCGGAGTCCCCGGCACTCGAGAAAGTACAAAGAAAGTGCACTTTTTGTCGCGAAATCCCTCCGCGGGAACTTCAACGCCAACTCTCGATGCATGTTTCATCGTCACTCGTCAAGAGCGAGGTGTATCCTTTGTAAATATGTTGTGACCCTTCCGGGAGGTAAACCGAAGGTCGCGATTTAGTCGCACTCGTCGAAACTTGCATTTCTTTGCTCGTTGTTTCATATCAAACACGCATTCGAGTTTGCACTTATCCTACATTGTTGTGCACGTCACTTGCATTCTCATGCATATCACTTGCATTGTTGTGCACGTTTCATTGGTATTGTCATGCCTCCATGCTTAGCTTGCGTTGTCACGCGTGCTCCTCTCGCATTACGATGCACTTTCCCGTCAGCACCATGTTTGTCTACATTCGGTGTAGTGTTGAACATATGTTGATAACTATGTTGTGCTTGTTGAGTTTCTCTCTTTTGGCAGGCACGATATTGTATGTACAGTTTATTTGAAGCTGGTGCGACCAGACGAACCGGACAGGTATTGTATCTTTTCCGTATGAGACGTGACGAGAATTGTGATTCTCCTACATTCTTACTGCATGAAATGTAGTTGTGGCTTTGCATTCTTGCTTAAAACTGTTGCGTGTGCGCTTCATTACAGCTTGCTGCTTTGCATGATCATGAGTTACATTCGGCTTTGTGCATATCGTTTTGCATTTTGCCCCCGTCATGGCATGCTTGCGGCACATCTTTGTTTATCTTCTCTGTTTGTCTAAGTCTTGACCTTGTCAAAATGGGTCGTCTCTAGGCTTTGACATTCACTCCCGTCACATATGACTTTCGAGTTCTGTCAAAGAAGGGCAACTGTAGACACCCCATTTTTGACCGACCTTAGGACTCAGACGTCACCAACTAAGCGTTTGATGATGTTACATATTGTGCTCGTTCTGGAGTTTCAGAGTCTAGGCTATGAGCCTTGCCTCCGGACTTTCGGGCTCTTTTGTGCTTTGCCTCGGTTTACGAACCAGGT
Organism: Camellia lanceoleosa; assembly: GCA_025200525.1. Taxonomy (NCBI): domain Eukaryota; kingdom Viridiplantae; phylum Streptophyta; class Magnoliopsida; order Ericales; family Theaceae; genus Camellia; species Camellia lanceoleosa. The sequence continues at coordinate 244,628 of JANUSC010000070.1, forward strand.
CTTGTCTTCTCTGTTTTCTCTTGCCGAAGGGAGGGAGAGGTCTCAGAGACCATCTCTCGACTGGCCGTAGGCTACGTTCTGTGGTCGAGGCCATTTTTCCCGCTCGAGGCAGCTTTTCGATTTTCGGAGCCGTTGGCCGTGCGCCTCAGTTCGGGACCGCCTAACTACCTCCGTTTTGCTTCGATTTTTGACACACACCTTGTTTCCTCTCCTTAGAGGGACACTGTGGCCCGGGAGACCACCTTCGTGGTCGTACGCCACCTCTAGTGCTTAACAGCTTGTTTTCGGGGCCCCAGGCCGCGCATTTTGGCCCCCGAACCCTCGTTTTGCATCGGTTAGGGTTCATTTTGGTGTGGACCTTTGTTTCATTGCTAGGAAGGTGGTAGGATGGTGGGAGACCAGAAATTCTTTTGAAAAATATTTTCTCTCTCCTCCAGTCGATTTTTCTGACAGGAAGTTAGTTTTTCTTACTTTTGAGCCACAATTTCTGGTTTTTCATGCCACTATTGTGTTGTGCACACCTGGAAGGCCACCAATATGAGTAGGCCGACCAGTATTTCTTCTTGACCCTTTTGAGCCTTGCTAAAAAGCTGGTTTTCCTCTCTCCTGGGTCACTTTTTCTGGTTTTTCACCCTGCAGCTGTGTTATACTCATATGGGAGGCCACCTTTCTGGTATGGCCGACCAGAGATTCACCTTGACCCTTTTGAACCCCGGTCAGCCGACTAGGGCATGTGGTCGGCCGACCACTAGAACTGGTCGGCCTATCTTCTGCTTTTTGGCCTTCACAAGTGCTTCAGAGCTGTGCCAGCTGTGAAGCATTTGACCCACTGTCCGAGGTTTTGACCATCTTTTTGATCCTTTTTAGTTGGTTTTGACCTCCTTGCTTAGCTTCTTGGAGAAGCTTAGCTTGACCCTTTTGGTCTAGCTTCCTCAAGAAGCTTGACCCTTTTGGTTAAGCTTCTTTGAGAAGCTTTGCACCCCTCTTGAGGCTTCTCCAAGAAGCCTTATCCCTTCTTCTCTATAAAACCAAGCCTCCATCACCATTTGCAAGGGTTAGAAAAAACCAGCTGGGATATATACATACAACCCTCTATATCTCTCTCATCCAAGCTCAAAACACCCTTGTTCTTGATCATTTACACTACACCTCATAGCCTACCACCTCCACCAGCACCTTGAAGCTATTTTTAAGAGGTTGAAGACTCACCTTCTTGGTCCAGAAGTTGCTGCATTGCTGTGCTACAAGGGTAAGTCCTCATTTCCCCTTTTCTTGCATTATTTTGCTATATACTTTAGCCCTATTTACAAGAATTTCTGGGCTTTGTTATAAACTGTAAAGTGTCTTATTTTGAGCTTCTCTTGAAGTTTGATTAAGGATTCTTTCCTGTTTGAGGTCTCCTACATCCTTGTATGCTTCATCTCTCTTTTAGGGCTTATTTTGCATGATATCTTAGCCTTACTTGCAAGTATTTTCGAGATTTTTCATGAACTAAAAAAAGTCTTATTTTGAGCTCCTCTTGAAGTTTGATTAAGGGAATTTTTCTGTTTGGGGTCATCTTCCTCTTGGCATGCTTCATTTCCTCATGATTAGGGCTATGCATTAGAGCATTCGCATTGGCCTTGGTTTGGCCTCTTAGCCACTGAAATCTAGTGGATTTTCAGTGGCTTAGATGTGTCTTTGAGCTTCAGAATCATAGAGGGGTGACCCTCTCACCCCTCATTCTCTTTACTAGCTTTATTGGCCATCCAAAGGACCCCTATTTTGCATGTTGTGAAGTTACATTTCAGGCTCAATTTTATGAGTTTTGAGGTCTACCTTGGCTCTGTCTGAGGCCCTTTTGGCCATATTTTATGTCCCTCATGCATGTGTGGAGCAATCCTCCTTAAGGCCTTTAAAGGGGACCTTTCATTACATACTTCCTTGAGCCATTTCAGGGCCTTTTTGGTGAGTTTTAGGGCTGTCATAATTGATTTCCAAAGGTAGTTTTTCCACTTTGCATGTCTATCTTGTATGTGCTTAACAACCCCTTGCATGACCCTCCAAAGAAGCTTGTCATTTTTGCATGCATTGGATGCATTTCAGTGGTTATTTGGGGTTTATTTGACATGCCATGTTACTGTTTTAGGCTGGTTTGGTGACCTCTCTTATGCTTCATATACGTGCCATGTAAACCATGCTTACTAGCCTAGGTTGCATGTTGTTTTAGCCCTTCATGTTAGCACTTTTGGGCCATGCTTGGAACTGATATTATGCTTATTTTGGACTGCCTTGGCTCTATTTTCATGCCTCATGATCAAAAATTGCTTGCTTTGCATACTTGTGGTTCAATGCATTTGCCTAGTTTTAAGTTTCGGGGCCTCTTTCATGCGTTGGGTGCCATATTTCCGTGATTCGGGACCATTGCGCATCATATTTTAGTGCTGAAAATTGCATGTTTGTATGCCATCTTTCATCCCTTGCCATGCTTTGGTAGAGTGGCATTCGATGCCTTAGGTTCGGTCCTTGGTATTCGTGCATGTGTGCACGATTTCGGTTGTCTCATTTTCATCTAATGGCCCGATGTGAGTGTGGCCGAGGTCCATTCATGTTGGTGTAAGTCCATCGTGCATTGTGTATGCCATTTCGTCCATAGCATTGCGTATGCTAGGTTGCATGTTAGAGTATTGTGTATGCCATGTTACATCGAGCATTGTGTATATATGCCATTTCATAGCATTGCGTATGCTAGGTTGTATGTTAGTCGCATTGTGTATGCCATCTCATTTGCATTGTGTTTGGGATAGGAGTTAGCTCAAGCACGGAAAAGCGAGGGACGTTCAGACTCAGTGACGGAACGTGTCTCAATTCCGATCATGGACACTTTAGATTACCCATGATGGAGTTTAGGTCTTGTTGTGTTTTCGTGTGCATTCATTTCACATCGAGTCGTGCAATTCGACTCCTCGGCCATCATGCATCGAGGTGTGTGATTGGTGGCACGAGGATCGAGGCATGCATACATATGTGAAAATACTTTGCTATGCCCCTTTCTTGCTCTCTGTTGCAGCAAATCAGAAATCAGCAGCTTTTTAAAGTTTTGCACATCATTCCGGCATTAATTGCAAACAGAGACGAATCGGGGCATCGCAATGGATTTCCGCGCCAGGCAACTCAAGCATGCATCATTCATCGTCTGGAACAGAGCTGAGGCAGTTCATGGATTTACATATTAGTTTATTGCTTTCCTAGTTAATTTGTTAATTAATTAGGGTTTTGTAATATTTAATTTGTTCGGACTGTATTATTCATTCGGACCCTCCGAGCGAGGGCACAATTGTAATAAGTGTGCGTGTGTGTGATGTATGTCTTCCAACCCTACGTCTTTTTCCCTTTTATTTATCAGCTTATGATGGTTAGATTAGGGCATGTTTCAATTAGCATACTTATGTTTGCATCATTCATCTGTATTGCATGCACCGGGCTCGGCGCAGCATACTAACTGCATTGTATTTCAATTCCGAGTTGAATACTTATTAGTTGTAGCATTTCACATGCTATCTTTAGAATATCTGAGCCTATTTTAGTTGCATTCCTGCATGTGTTGCATTAGGCATTTCAACATAGTTAGGATTCATGCATGTTTTCTAATTAGCTTCTTTCTTTGACTTGGAGTACTCGGTAAGTGTTTATGCTTTAGCATCCTTGCATGTGTGTGAGTGATTGCCATGATAGCATGCTTATCATGAGGCTAAATGCTTATGTGATATAACTGCCTGAGTGCCTGTGGGTGAAGGTTGGGTTATTTGGATTGGGACAATTCATCGACGGTGAGTTTTAAGCCCACTTGAGAGTGGCAAATCATCGTGTTTTCTAAAGCCCACCTGAGGGTGGCAAATCCGCATTTTAGCCTACTTGCGAGTAGCAAACTGCTTTCAAAACAAACATGAGATGTTTTGTTCCAATTCGGGCGATCTAGTCTATACTTGTATCTTTGTCGCATCACATAGTAAATCTAGGTTAATAACCTAATAAGAACATATAATGTTTTCAAAACTAGATATCATGGTTAGTAGAGGCCAATCTTTGATCGGGCGAGTGGGGTGCTCACGGTGACCTTCCCCAATCGTACCCAAGTTCCCGAGCCGAGGCAACTTTGGTGATGACGGACACGTGGCCTTAGGCAACGAGTCAAGGTTTCCTAAATTTTCCCAAAAATAAAATATTTAGGTGGCAACTCTGTATCTGGCAAAGCAGTCCATGTTTGGCACTTCTTTAAAAAAAAACACATTTACAAAAACGATTTGTCGGATTTGGACTCTTTGATGATTCATCGGTCTTGCATTGCACTCTACGAGATTAGATACAGGACCATGACATTGAGTCCTGAACTGTAGTGAGCCCAAATGAACAAAATGGGATTTCCCTCCCGAGACGTTCAGGGACGTCTACATCATCCTTATATTAAGGGGTATTGCTGTTTAGATCCGTCTACAGGTCGTATTTACATATCTAGACATGTTGTATTTCTTGAAACTGTGTTTCCTTTTCATAAATCCTCATATTCTTCTCCCTCTTTATCTATTTGTAGTCTTTCTCCTCCTCCTTCTTTTTCTTGGTCCTCTCCTTCTACTATTTCTCTATTTCCTGGTAATGCTTTAATTTCAACCCCAATTATAGCCACAACTCCTGCCCCAACTTCTGTTGCTCCTGTTATTGGCAGTCCCCAACAAGCCCCAAGGCTACCCCTACCAGGTCTTTTGTTTTACCTTCACTTGTAGCTTCTGTTACTGCTTCTCCTGTAGCTTCTCCTCTTGGTATCCCTGTTAACAGCATTTCTATTCATTTGCCTCCCTTATCTTCTCTTCCATCTTTGCCTAATATTCATCCTATGCAAACAAGGTTCAAAACTCTTGCCTCCACTTGTCTCTTATCTATTTCTTCCCTTTCTTCTCATTCTTCTTCCTCAGATATTGAACCTGTTTCTCACAATGTTGCCCTTACTAGTCCTATCTGGACACAAGCCATGCTAGATGAGTTCTTTGCCTTACAAAAACAAGGAACTTGGTCATTGGTTCCTTTTCCACCTAACAAGAATGTTATTGGCTGCAAATGGGTCTTTCATATCAAATGCAATTCTAATGGTTCCATTGCTCGACACAAGGCTCGTTTGGTTGCTAAGGGTTATTTACAAGAAGAGGGTATTGATTTCCATGATACATTTAGTCCCGTTGCCAAGCAACCAACCATTCGTATTTTTCTTTGTTTGGCTCTTCATCGTCAATGGCCTTTGAAACAGTTAGACATATCTAATGCCTTTTTACATGGCCGATTAGATGAAGAAGTGTTTATGCTTCAACCTCCTGGCTTTGAAGATGCTTCTTTTCCTTCTCATGTTTGTTGACTTCATAAGGCTCTCTATGACTTAAAACAGGCCTCGCTCGCTTGGTATTCTACTTTTAGCTCTTTTTTGTTGTCTTAAGGCTTTGTCAATAGCAAATGTGATACATCTTTGCTTGTGCATCGATCTGGTATTTCTGTTACTTATCTCTTGATCTATGTTGATGACATTTTGCTCACCGGCAACAATTTCACCTAGATTCCATTTCTTATTACTCAAATGCATATTGCTTTCTCTACGAAGGAGCTTAGTGATCTTTCTTACTTTATTGGTATTGTTGTCCACTCTTTTTCTCAGGGCTATTTTCCTTTCCAACACAAATATGTTTATGAGATTTTGGTTAAGGCTGGTATGCAATCTTGTAAGCCCTTTTCCACTCCTATTGCTGTCAAGTCTACTATATCTCCTAGTGATTCTTTGCCCTTCTCTTAGCCTTCTCTTTATCATAGCCTTCTTGGTGCTTTACAATACGTGGCTATCACAAGACCCGATTTATCCTATGCCGTCAATCATGCTTGTTAGTACATGCATGCTCCTTCTCTTAGCCATTTTGCTACTCTTAAACGCCTTCTTCGATTTGTGAAAGGCACTCTCTCTCATGGTCTCTCTTTGTCTCCTGGTTATTTCTCTTTACAGGCTTATTCTGATTCCAATTGAGCTGGTGACCTTCAGGATAACAAATCCACCTCCGGTTATTGTGTCTTTCTTGGTTCTAATCTCATTTCTTGGTCTTCAAAGAAGTAGCCCACTGTGTCCCGTAGTTCTACTGAGGCCGACTATCGTTCTCTTGCTTATACTACTGCTAACCTTACTTGGTTGACTATGTTGCTTGCGGAGTTTGGTTTTCCTCAGTCCTCAACTCCTCTTATTTACTGTGATAATCTCTCTGCACTTTATCTTGCCACCAATCCTGTGTTTCACTCTCGATCTAAACACATTGAAATTGATTGTCACTTCATTTGTGACAAGGTTGCTGCAAAGCTTATTCAACTCCAATATGTTCCTATTGAAGCCTAAGTTGCTGATATCTTCACTAAATCCTTGGCTGCTTCTCGTTTTCACACTCTTTCTACCAAACTCATGGTCTTTCCTTCACCTATTTGTTTGCGGGGGAATGAAGAGAATAAAGATATTATATAACAGTTTTTGTTACAACTGAGTTTAGTTCAGTTAGTAGATAGTTTATATTATAGTTAGTTAATCATGTTGGTTAGTGATATGGTTAGTGATAGTTCTGTAATATATAAACAGTTGTATTACTCCATTCTCAAATCAATAAAGAAAATATAGTTCATTCTACAAAGTGTTATGTTATTATTACTGACCACACCTATTATACAAATTATAAATATCCAAAATTTTTAAAATTATACCACATCATCTGTTAGTATACTAGTTAGTACATTAATTAATACATATAGAGACCAATTATCCCTTTACATTTTTTTTTTCATTTTATCTTTTAATTTTATTTTTTACCTTCCAACACATTTGATGCTTTACCCTTTTTTTTTTTTTTTTTTTTTTTTTTTGGGAGGAGGGAGTATCTGAACATAATATGAGAAATTGAAGTAATGTGATAAGATTTTATTTATTTTTTGTGACAAGGGGAAATAGGTTTTCATGTTCATTTTTTTGTTGTAATATTATAGTATCAAAGGAATATTTATCAATGCATTTTAAGGAATTGTTTTGACTTAATTGAACTTTCAAATGAAGAAAGTATCATACTTATTTTATTTGATTTACAGTTTAATTTTTATTTTATGATGTAATAGTAATTTTTTTTATCTAAAAAAGAACTACTATTTTATTTTATTATAATTTTTAATTTAATTTTATTATGAAATATGGCCTTCCGAATTAAGGAATTATTATTTTTTTATTTCTAGCAAAATGGCTTGCAATCTTCAATTTGTATATGCACAACTATATGTTTTATTATAGAAAAATGTTTCGTAACTCGAATTTGTGTGGTCTGAATGGCTCGAATGTATCAAAACGATATCATTTTACCTCCAAAATGACATCATTTTGAGACATTCAAACCATTCGGATCATTAAAATTCAGATTACTAATCATTGTTGTTTACTATAATATAATCCAATTTGTTGTAAAAAAAAATTTTAAAAAAATTACACTGTGAGGGTATGCCAGCGGACAATTTCATTATCCAAAGGGTACTCTTGTCATGTACCAAAAAAAAAAAAAAAAAAAAAAAACACCTAAATATAGATGTATAGAAAATACCTAAAATGCATTTTTTTTATTAAATTTAATGACTAAAATATTTACTCACCTTAATAAATAAATAGTTTCAAATCAAAATATTAAAATTTAAATTGATAAAATTAAAATTTTAGAATTTATTTTGTTATAAGTTTGTAATTTACCCCCTTTTTTTTTTAATTTTTCTATAAAAAAAAACATTGAACCTCTACTTATGGTTAGTGGCTCCCCTGGTGACCTCACTAGATTCAAAACAAGTGAATGACATGCCCCTCATCTTTGATTTCCACCATATTTGTCTCTCTAAAGTTGGAGAAACATGATGAAAAATAAATTAAAAAATGAAAAGCAGCCCGCCATCACACTTTTCTCTACATAACCGTTATAGAACGGATTTATACCCGGCAACAAAATTCAAAAATCTGAAAAAAAGCGAACAACAAAAAGTAAAAACCACTCAACCTTTGAACCTTTCCCTTTGCCTTTTACTATCTATATATATGTATATATAAATTCCAAGACTTCGCAGTACCTACCCTTCAACAAGTTTAACAGTGTCAATCAATGGGGTGTTGCATTAGCAAATGCAAACGCAAGAGAAAGCACAAGAAAGAAGAGTCCAACAATCATGTAGAGGACAAACTGGTAATTTCACAAGCTCCAATCTCTCCGATTCCTCTTCCTCTATCCTCATCAACTAAACAACAACAACAACAACAACAACAACAACAACCTCTCTCTCCTCATTCTCCCACTTCTTCTTCTTCAATTTCTTCATTTTCTTGCAACACAAGCAACATTAGCAACTCATGTTCATTGTCATCGTTGTCATCATCATCCTCAATCATAAGCTCGAAGGAGAGATTGTTCTCCAACGAGTTCTTGTGGTCTTGTATCAAGGAAAACCCACATGTGATCAACATTGATCCAAGCAAGGGAAGTCTTGAAAAGCTTCAAAAATTAGAGAAACCAACAACACAAAATGCAGTGCCAATGAAGCATGTTGGCTCAACTCCACAAAAGAGGGCTCGTGCAAATTCGCCTACTCTTTCACGACAAAAGAGCTTTAGGAGGGAACCAGAAAGGACCAATTCAACCTACTCTGTTTCGAGTAGGACTTTGATGTCCCCATCTCCAAGTCGAAGATTTAGTAGTAGTGATAACTACATGGGAGGATCGAGAAATGCGCCTAAGGAAAGTTGTTGCAAGCGCTCGGTTATGTCAAAGAGAAAGGAAAATTTTAGGCCATTAAGTCCTAACAACAATTTGAGTAGAAATCAACCATGTTTGATGAATAAAGAGGCACATACTTACCGGATTGGTTCTAAGATCGATGAAATTGCAGTTGGAGAAGTGTTGGATAAGCAAGATACCGGTGATATCCACATGGAGGACATTGATAATCCTCTCATTGCCTTGGACTGTTTCATCTTTCTGTGATTTTGGGTGTGAATGAGTTAATATATATTGTAATGTTCATAAGTTTTTTTGAATTTTTTTTTTTTTTTTTTTTTGAATTTTTTGCATATCTACATTGTTGAACAGGTTTGACAGTGATCACCTAGATCAAATTCTTGCATTTTTTTAATTGTTATTGTGGATTGAGATTTTATGAGTAATTCCATTTTGTAGCTTCATTTTCAGTGTATGCCTTCCATTTATATTAACCATAAATTAATTAAAAGAAACATATGTTCTAAATTTAATAAGCTCTCAAATTGTGAGAATAAAACATTCACAAGAAGTCACACAGCGACTCGGGTAAAGGAAAAAGCACAGTTTTATTGCCGCACCTAGTAAATCATCTTACTGGGCCACAAACCGTATTACAATATTATTGAACTTGAAAATAAATTTTGAAACAAATATAAAATATAAAAATGCCTCTTTTGCGGGATTGCAGTTGTATTTAACACATGCAATGAATCTTTTAAAACCCTAAGGTTCCGTTTGATTAAAAAGAAAATTTAGTAGAAAATGAAAGTAAAAGAAAATGACTGAGTTTCTCCCGACTTGTATGCTCCATTAAACTCAGCTAAAATTTTGACCTGTCCATCTGCAATGAATGGATTGTTGGTTTCTATGGTGGTTTTGATGCCCAATGTCAATGAAATGCTGGTGTTCCAAGTATTGCACTTAGCCTGTCATGACCCATGCCTAAGGGTGAAGCTTTGTGATAGTCAAAAACCTTATCCAAGGCCAATTACAGAACAATTAAATGAATAAGAGCACACAAAAATAATTAATAAAATAGGATATCAAAATATATATCGGAGTTTCTATTTATTTGTAACAAAAAGGTCATTAATCAAATAGGTCGATCTTCACAAATATTACAAAAGTGCATTGTACATATACTTCATGGTTCCATTTTTGAAACAAATCATACACCTCCCTCTTTAATTGTTATCTCCTAAAAATCGATAAACAACTTATAAGCATACATTGCAAAGTAAGGAATATTATAACTATTATAAAATCATTATGGATAACTATTTAAGCTAAAACTAATAAGATGATAAACATTTCAAACAAACCATATACATACAATACCATACCAATCATATAACCATAGCTATGAATAGTACATATCAGATGGTCAACAAATCCATGACAATACAGATGTACAGACTCAAGAGGTAACTCGTACAAATTTTAGAATTGGCTTTGACAATAGTGCAGCATGTAACTCCACACAACACTTTGCTCCACACCAGAGGGTCACCAAAGTGACAATTAGAGGGTTACAATAATGACAAACAGAGGGCCAATGGTTATTAAAGTCCCCCAATACGTGAGACCTCTGTGGTGGTAGTTACATAAATATTTACTTAGAAGACCCACTACTGGAAATGTGGTATTTAGTGACATTTGTAAAATGCCGCTAAATCTCTGAAAAATACTGCTAAAACCTTTGGTGATGTTTTAATTATACACCGTAGATACAACTGTCGCTATATGTTGGCGACATTTAAAAAATGCCGTTGTAGACCTTATTGCGACGTTTTAGCAATGTCATGCTACATTTGCTGGCGACAATCCTTCCGACGAGATAACGTCATACAGACCTCTAGAGTGGCATTTTTTTTTTTTCCAAAATCACCACTAAAAACACTTTTATATTTAATCAATTTTTCACTATTCACCAATAATATTTTATAAATTTATATTTGTAACAAGTTAGAATTCTCAAAAATATATTCAACCAAACACATCAAAATTGAAATTACAAAAAATCACAACCAAATACATACACTCCATCATCATCTCAAAATTTAAAATACCAAGAAAAGAATTAATTTAACAAAAAAAATACAAATATGGTTGATACACAACACTTCACAGCATCAATTTCGAACTTCTTCAACTTTGGAGAAAAGTTTCTCAGTTTTTCTAGAGTTCATATAAGTTGACTTCCTGCCAAAAAAAAAAAAAAAAAAAAAAAAAAAGAAAAAAAAAAAAAAGAAGAAGAAGACATTTCACACAATTGATAATGTGCAATCAAATGATATAATTAACAAATAGAGTTATAAATAATAAAACAATAAAAAAAAAAAAATTTGGTTATACTGATTAATCTCATTAGGCTTGTTTTGGGAAGTAAGTGAAAAGTTGATTTCTTGCCTTTTTTTTTTTGAAAAAAATGTGTAAAAAAATAGAGAAGGGATATGATCCAAAAAAGTCAAAAAAAGGGGGGAAGGGGGGAGGGGGATTTTAGCCGAGCACTAATATAATCATATGAATTTAAATTAAATTAAATTACCCCACTCACTTCCATGAACCCCACTCACTATCAACTCTGAAAGAACGACATGACATATCATAATTAAATATTTCTTACTAACCTACGATAAATAAGAGAAATTTTAACAACATTAATAGTAGCTATGGTGATTATTTTTTTGTAAATAAGTAAATGAAACTATTTGTGAAATGAAAATCCCAACGAATACATTAATGTGAAAATTTATAAATAACCCACTTCACAAAGAGACGAGTCACAATCAAATCACATTTTTTTTTTTTTGATCAGCAAAGAAAAATTTTATTGATGAAGAAAACATACATTACATATGAGAATACATCAATAAGGATGAAAAAGAAAAAAGAAAAAAGGGAACAAAGCATAATATTGGTGAGAAACCAACACTAGCTTAAACCAACACTTGTTGTCACCCAAAGACTAGCTCTACAAAAGCTTATAACCTACACTTACAACACTAAAGCCAACATAAGAGCATACACAATCTTGCTTCCAACTCTTGAAACTTTAAGCCAAAAAAAACATTCCTACAATCCTACCAATGACCCATAGACATAAAAGCTTCAAGATTCTACCTTTCTTCATAGGCCTACCCTTCTTTGTTGGTTCTCTCTTTATCCTGTAGCTCTAGCTCAATAATCTTGTTCAAAACATCTTATTTCCCATTGAAATTGATTCCAAGAGATTTCCCCAATTGTAGAGTGGCTTTAGCTTCTTCGAGACAGATCTGAAAGTGCTATAACAGCTGCTGCTGGTCGATAGATGACAGATTTGGAGTTGTTCTTGCTAACTGTAGCAGCTTTATGCCCATAAAGTCTAGCAAAACTAGTGAATCCCTCTAACTGAACCTTCTTTTTCCTTTTTTTCTTTTCAATCCGCAGGAGTTTTTGGACAAAAGCAGTTTGCCTACCTAGGCCTGAATGATTTAAGTTCAATATGCCCTTCCCATTTAAGTTCTTACTAAGTGCTTGGCCTAAATCTACTTCAAGATTGATGCCATGCCTAAGACCAACTCTAGATCCACTAAGGCTTTTGATAAATCCAGGTGTAAAGACTTGTACCTGACTTTTTGGGCTATGCATTGACTCCTCCATCAAAGTTTCCTCTGACTCCTCTCCCATGTGACAGTCAATAGGCCCTTCTCTTTGTTCTACCTCCTTGGTACATGCTCCATTTACTTTACTGAATCATTCATCCCACTTTGTCTCCTCAACAATTGTGTTTACCACCATTCCGCTGTTTGGGTTGCATATTTTGACTCCTGCCACCTCAACATCTTCTTCCTTCTCCTTGCAACAATCCTCTGGAACTTTTCCTTTCACTTCACTGCCACAGATATCGTTGGAGCTCCTTTCTTCCATGCCATTGTGCTTTATGTTACTAGAGTCTGATAGAAGATCTTCACACACAAGAATGGGATGAAGTTTTCCTTTACATTACAATACTATAGTTTTGTTTATAAACTCCATACAAGATGTAACCACTATGATTCTGGTATGGGAGAATACCTTTGGTTGACAAATATCTCCATCCAAATTGAGAACTGAACCCCAAAGACTTCCAATGTTGTTAAATGTGCTCCTATTCCAGAGATTTAAGGGTATGCCATAACACCTCAACCACACACATCTCTCTTGTTCGATATGAACTCCTGGCTTCCATTCCATCACAAATTGAATCCAATCCTTAAGTCATTCTTTGATATTACATATATTTGATTTCAATTCCTCTTGAGATTTGAAGGTTAACACTATATCTCGTCTTCCCCCTTTTCTGACCAATACCTGATCCACCCATTTCTCCTTCAGGGCATTTTCAATGTAATAAGTGGGGTATTCAGTATTAAGTCTGACTATTGCACTATCATTGAGCCAGTCATGGCCATCATCATTGAATTTTAAGCTCAATTTTTTTTTTCCAGCCACAATAGGTGAGACCCCTTTTAGTACCTCAGCAAAGGATCTTTAGCCTGCAAAAGAAACTTCAACCCTGTTTCTGCTTATTTCAAAATGTTTCCTGATGATCTAGGGCCTACTCCTGCTTTGTTCATCTCTGATGTTCTTGACATAAGTAGCTTTTTTGACTTCAAGCACCATGTCATCCACCCAAAGACCTTTCCCTTTCTAGATGATAATGTCTGCTGCTAGATGGCAATGTCTGCTGCTACATGGCAATCAAACCTCACAAACCCAAATCTTGAGTTTGTCACTATCCTTCTTTTGGCAAGTATAAAGACATCCTTCACTATCCTAAACTTCGTGAAAAGATCGAACAGAGATTTAGCATCCATTGCTAAAGGTAACTTATCCACAAAGAAAGTAAACAATCCATGTTTAGCCTCCTTGCCTTGTGCTTCTCCACCTTTCCGCCGCCTCCTAATTGGAATCCAACCTTTATTTCTTCCTTGCTCCATAACATGTTCACTGAGGCATTTTATCGAACAGGTGGAGAGCAAAACCTTCAACTAAGCAAAACAAGACCAGTAACCAGCGCTCTGCTTCCCCAAAACAAAAACAAAAAAACAGATCAAAACGAAGCCCAAATCACAAATCCCAGATCACTTACCCTTGCATAGGACAACTCTGAATCTTTGCTAGAGCTTCCCTACTTAGATCAACACTCTTAGCCTCCACAGCAACCTCAGATCGCGGGCGTTGATCAGCTGATCATCATCACAAATTACGAGCTTCCGGATCGTTTACATATCGAAATCAATGTCTCTTTCCAGATCGAAATTAGATTGACCCCATTTCGATTTAATTTATCTACCTTATTGCCCAGTTCAATGTAGTGTCACAATCAAATCACATTCTCTAAACAAACTACAACATATGATTTAAACCATAAGTTACTTGGAGATGTTTTGCTGCAGAAATTTCCCAAAAATACAAAACAAAGTATAAGAATTCATTACATTAAATTATAGAAAATATTAGAAAACTAAACCCTAAATGGATCACATGATTTGACTAAATGTCCAAACTAGAGCATTAAAATGGGTTAAAATTTTGAAAACACAAAACTTTAAAAGAAATTACACAAATAGATTAAAAGCTACTTTTTATTTATGAGTCATGAGTTCTATACATTTTTCTGCACTTTTTACCCTTTGTAGCTAAACCCTATGTGAATTTTTGAACTTGATTATATATAGATGCCAACATACAGATTTCAACTAATCAACTTCATAAATTAAGGCCAGATCAAATGGAAAGTGTAGCCATGGACATCTCAGGATCTAGAGTGAACTTAAGAGCAGATCAAAAAAGCCATTCAGAGCGATCCAAAGCCATAACCTGATGTAGAACAAAACCCTACATAGAAGAGGATCAAAGAAGATCGAAAAATTACGAAGAAAAATTACAAAACAAGTACGCAAAATAAGATTACCAAAATCAAAATCAAATGAGAAGTACTCGAGATTAAAGGAGACCTATCAAAGAGCTAAAATTTAGTCTTCATTTGAGCAAACTGAATGTGAACAGATACAATATTATCTCTTCGTTGTTTAGGCAGGGCTTTAGATCAACATATAAATAAATAAATAAATAAAAAATAAATAAAGAAGTCAGTTTTATTACACAAATACATACATATATATAAATGTATGTGTACGCGCGCGCACGTGCCTGTGTGTGATATTTTATTAATTTCTAGCAACATAATAGCACCAACAGTCCCATTAGTTTATGATACAAACAGTAAAATATTCATGGATTCCTCTCTAATTGGTCTCAGGTATCTCTTCAAAGAGAAAAGACAAGTATAGACAGATAGCCAACCTTACAACAATGTTTTGAAGTGAAAGGTTCTTAAGAAACTTCACTTCTTCCTGAAGCTCTTTAATGGGTCTATTGAATACATTTAAACAAAAACATGAAGATGAAAAAACATTCCAAAACAGGGGCCACATTTTAATGCTTTAACAACATTTGAAAACATATTGACAGGGTTTCCACAATCTAGCTAGAAAACAACCTAAAATAACCTGTAATTTAAATCCAATCAGTTCGAATGCACATAAATATACAAAACAATCTAGGAGTGCACTCATGTAATCTTATCCTTAGCAAGACCAAACTGCACCAAAAAAAGAAAAAAGACAAAAAAGAAGAAGAAACATAACTAGATCTTTATAACCTCAAAAAGTTTGCTCTAGGAACAAATATAAAAAAAACATAATAGCATGAATGGGTTGGGAATTCAATTTGGAAAGTAGGTTAAAAGCTAACTTTTTAGCTTTTTTTTTTTTTTCTTTAAAAATGTGCAAAAAAATAGAGAGGCAATGTTACCAAAAAAAATTAAAAAGCTAAAAAGATGACTTTTAACCGTATTGCCAAAATAAGTTATGCAATAATTTGTAGCCAGTTAAAAAATTATGCATTGTCAAACCATAACCAAAAAAAAAAAAAAAAAAAAAAATGTAAGCAGAATGGTGATCAAATAGAGACATGAGAGGATAATTTATATCTAAATTGGGTTGAGCTAAGGAGGAGACTTCCTTGGAAATTGGGCCGCGTAATGGACCGAGGTAAGGATAGATTTACTTCGGTCCAAGAACTAAACGCATATGGGCCATGGTAGAAAAGACTAGCAAGTGGGTCGCGGTCCAAGTGTGGTAGGGACTTTTTTAAGTGTTACCTCGGTCCAAACGTGATTATAAGTTACCAATCGGAGTAGAGATAGTTATCTCAGCCATGGCACTTGGAGTCGAGGTAATGGCGTCTCTTGGTGGGCTTCACTCTGGATAGCGCGGTAGAAGCTTATTCCGGTTAGCTCGGTCCAAGAGAGCCTTGGAGTTAGTCTGGTCCAAGAGAGCCTTGGAGTTAGCTCGGTCATGGAGAGCCTTGGAGTTAGTCCGGTCCAAGAAAGCTTTGCAGTTAGCTCGGTCATATCATATTAAGCCGAAGTATGATTGAGCTTTCCTCATAACCATGCTATCGGTTAGCCCAGTCCGTGCTCGTTGTGGTTAGCACGGTCTCAGACAACTGAGTTGGAATATGTCAAGCCGAGGTACATGCAGTGAAAGGAAGAACCAAGCTAGTGGTAGCTCGGTCTAGTCTGCGGCTTTAGCATGGTCATGTTATTTCGATTGTAATGACATCTAACCGTGGTAAAACCATCTCACTTGGTTTAAGCAGTGAGGGGGGTGTTGAAGGATAAGCATTATCCTTTAGGAGTGTGATTCCTAGGAGGACTCTGAATGGAAGAGTAAGAGTCCTACTAGGATTATGCTATGCGGAATCTATAAAAGCTCATAACATCACCTATGGAGAGGTAACACAACTTTCTTTTCTGAATACACAGAGCTTTTGTCTATTTGTCAAGCTTATTGACTTAGGCATCAGAGAGGTTTCCGGCACACACCCGCTGGCTAGCTCACGTTTGTGTTTTCAGGTGATAAAGCGACGACGTACGAAGGAACACAGACTTGATCAACAGGATTATACGAGAAGGTTTATTTTTTTCCCATACAATTGGCGCCGTCTGTGGGAATTCAGACAAGAACAAAACCTCTTGATCAAGCTTTTTCTCTCTAGAATCAATGGCGCACAATGAAGATTTGCCACAATCTGCCATTGATGGACAAACACCAGGAGGGGGTGCGAGGCGTGAAGGTCTACCCTTGATCCTTCCTATGGCGGACTTGGAGCCACAACGACAAAATCCCAGGAGAGGTACAAGAGGGAGAAGGCGGACTAACAGCCCCCGTCACTCTCGTTCACAAAGTCCAGAGAGACAAAGGCGAAGGATTGATCCTCAAGCCTTGGAGGATCGCGTCAAGGAGCAGGACGAATTGATACGACGGATGGCGGCAGACATGAAATCTCTAAAGCGCCAGATGAAGGGAAAAAGAGTGGCGACAAGAGAGTGGTGCACAAGCAAGATGCCCCCTCGCCACTCGGAAGGTCGTGGTAGGGATACCACACCCTCGCAAGCAAGGAGTAGAAGCCTCAGGACAGGCGATACCCAATTCAGGTCTTCCAGAACTCGTCACTCCAGGTCTGAGAGGATGAGATCTAAGAGGTCGTACACTGAAGGAAACACCTATTGGCCCTTACATACGCACCAAACAAGATCCAGACAGACGGAGTTGCCCAGATCATCCGACTTACAAACCGTGCTCGAAGAAAAGGCACGATGGAAGGAAAATGCTAGGGCACGCGATCCACACAGAGTTTCTGCCTTACAGTGGTTGGCTCCTCGGACGCATGGAAGCGTTGAGGTTGGAATGCCAATACCACGCCCTGCCTACGAGCCGACGGACAAGGCATTAGCGAGGCTGCAGACCTCACCGTTCGTTCTGGCGATTGAAAACGCGCCCCTACCATTAGGCTTCCTTCAGCCCAAATTCATTACATATGAGGGAAAAATGGACCCCTACTCACACTTGAGCCACTTTCGCCAGGTCATGGCCGTATACCGACGAAACAAGGCTTTGATGTGCATCCTCTTCCCATCTAGCCTTGGCGACCTAGGCTTGACTTGGTTTGAAAAACTTCCAGAAGGCAGCATAGCCTCCTGGGCGCAGTTGGTAGAGGCATTCGTGACAAGGTTTAGAACGAACACCAAAACCCCGATAGGGATCGATCAGCTACTCTCCATCGACATGGGCGACAAGGAGACGTTGAGGTCCTACAACAGCCGTTATTGGGAGACCTTCAACCAGATAGGAGATTACCCCACAAATCTCGCCATCGCGCAATACAATAGAGGTCTTCCAGTTGGAAACAGGTTGAGGGACTCAATTACCATGACGCCACCCCTCACGATGGAAGCCTTGATGGAAAGAGTACACCAACATATTCACGTGGAGGAAGATGGCGCCCGCGCTAAAACAAAATCTGGCACAACCACAATACCAGATAAAATGACTATGTCAAAGGTCAACACGGTAGAACGTCCAAGCAGAAACAGGTAAGGCAGGCGGGACAATGGAGAGGACCAAGGCAAAAGAAGGTTGAGAGTCCACACTGCCATGACCACGATGTTCAAAAAACCAATCTACCGAATTCTTAGTGAGATACGCGATGAACCTTTCATCCGATGGCCTGCTAAGCTGGGAGAAGTGCAAAAAGACTACGACGAGAGATCGCGGTGCACCTTCCATGATGAACAAGGGCACCGCACTGAAAATTGCACGCCATTAAAGCAGCATTTGGAGGAGTTAGTGGCAGCTGGGCACTTGGACCAATACATAAAAGGAAGAACTTGAGAGCAAAGAGCTGTTCGCAGATATTAGCGAGGCAGCTGAACAGAAGGCAGTGGAAGACTTGGTACAGGAAATGATAGATGTTAAGAACCCAGAGAAGGCAAGCTAGGGCCCAATTGGGATGGACCATACAAAGTAGTTGGTTTAGCTGAAAAGGGGCATATCACTTAAAGGATGGAGCCATCAAGGCTATCCCCAGACCATGGAACACTGCCAATCTCGAGCTATTTTTTCGATAGGGTACTTGTAATTTACATTTTCCTCAATAAAACAAGCAGTTCCCTTTTCAGCATAGAATATTTTCTTCTGTAAAAGTTGTTTTAGTGAGCTAGGGGCATTGAAAGCAGAGTTGGCTGGAAAAACCAACACTTACCTCTCCTAAGCCGAGATAAGGATCTAGACTGCAGGAAGTTGGCAGGTTTGACCGACAAGTCTTTGCACCGACTTTGGGGGCAAGGAATAACCAAACACTTGGCTCTATGTTGGCGGAATGACCAACATTTAGCTCTCTTAAAAATTTGAGTAAGGACTTAGGCTAAAGGAGGTTGGCAGGTTTGACCAACAAAACTTTTTTGCACCCTTTAGGCCGAGGTAAGGACCTAGGCTAAAGGTGGTTGGCAGGTTTGACCAACAAAACTTTTTTGCACCCTTTAGGCCGAGGTAAGGACCTAGGCTAAAGGTGGTTGGCAGGTTTGACCAACAAACTTTTTTGTACCCTTTAGCCGAAGTAAGGACTTAGGCTAAAGGTGGTTGGCAGGTTTGACCAACAAAACTCTTTTGCACCCTTTAGCCGAGGTAAGGACTTAGGCTAAAGGTGGTTGGCAGGTTTGACCAACAAAACTCTTTTGCACCCTTTAGCCGAGGTAAGGACTTAGGCTAAAGGTGGTTGGCAGGTTTGACCAACAAAACTTTTTTGCACCCTTTAGGCCGAGGTAAGGACCTAGGCTAAAGGTGGTTGGCAGGTTTGACCAACAAACTTTTTTGCACCCTTTGAGCCGAGGTAAGGACCTAGGCTAAAGGTGGTTGGCAGGTGTGACCAAACAAAAAACTTTTATGCACCCTTTAGCCGAGATAAGGTTCTAGGCTAAAGAGTGGTTGGCTGGAAAAACCAACACTTACTTCTCCTCAGCCGAGATAAGGATCTATGCTGAAGAATGGTTGGCTGGAAAAACCAACACTTACTCTTCAGCCGAGCTAAGGATCAAGGCTGAAGAGTGGTTGGCAGGTATGACAAGATAGATTGCAAGGTTAAGACCGAGATGAGTATCTCGGCCAGAGAATGTCATACTTCATTCAAAACATAAGTGGAAAGTAAATGCAAGCCGAACAAGCAGTTGAGAGAACTGAAGATTTCATTCCAAAAGTGCATTACAAAAAGAGGGGGCGTAGCCCGATTACAAAGAGGTCATTTAAATCGGCGTCCAAATCAATCCTAGCTTCAATTAAAGATAGCTCGGTCATATCAAGCACACTTTGGTCAAGCTCGGTTGAAGGCACCGCATCAGACACAGCAGGCAAAGGTGGTATGGAGACCACAGGAGTTGGAGAGTTGGACTGGCAACCGAGCTGGGCATTATTGTCAGGCTCTTAGGATACATCCTCTTCCTCAGTATTGAAGAAATTTTTTGCTGAATGGAATTTACATACTCCACCATGGAGCTCGTATAAAATATGGAGGAGGGTTTAGGAAGACCTCGGTCTCTTGGCTATGACCGAGTTGCGCCACAGCTGCTTCCCACCCACACTTGACGAAGAGGTCTTTGGCAGCCTCACATTGCAGGATATAGCTCACGCAGTATCTCGGTTGAGCGTGCAAAGGTGTGTCTGGCCAACCTAGTCAGTTTGCAAAGTAAAAAGGAAAAAAGTATTAAGCACGGATCGTTAGACCGTGCTAAAAGAAACAAAGGTGAAATAAATGGAGTCCTCGCTCGGCTAAGTGGAACGAAGGATTCGTAGCCCGGTTAAAGCTTATTGTGTAGTATTCTTAGTTCGGTTTTGACTAAGTTTTGGAGCTGGTTTAGCCCCAAGTTATAGCTCGGTTGAAGGCATTGAAGATGAAAGCAGCAGCAACGAACACAAGCTTCGTAGATGCAGAGTTGAGGTGGAATAGAAACTCAGAAAGTAGAGAGAGAGAGAGAGAGAGAAGGTGAACAGAGATATTGTGATCTGGAAACAATAGGGTTTTTGGAAAAACCTTGGTTTTAGGCTAGACGTTTTGACCAGACAGGTTAATAACCGGCGTGAATTTAGCCCGAAAGAAGGCCACAGTTTAGCTTGGTTGAGAGGCTAAAGTTTAGCTCAGCTGGAAACAAGTAATCCCAAATCATGCATGGCAGATGGAATTAAGGGGCAATTGAGAGGGTAATTTATATCTAAATTGGGCTGAGCTAAGGAGGAGACTTCCTTGGAAATTGGGCCGCGTAATGGACCGAGGTAAGGATAGATTTACTTCGGTCCAAGAACTAAACGCATATGGGCCACGGTAGAAAAGACTAGCAAGTGGGTCGCGGTCCAAGTGTTAGTTCGGTCCAAGTGTGGTAGGGACTTTTTCAAGTGTTACCTCGGTCCAAACGTGATTATAAGTTACCTATCGGAGTAGAGATAGTTATCTCGGCCATGGCACTTGGAGCCGAGGTAATGGCTTCTCTTGGTGGGCTTCGCTCTGGATAGCGCGGTAGAAGCTTATTCCGGTTAGCCCGGTCCAAGAGAGCCTTGGAGTTAGCTCGGTCCAAGAGAGCCTTGGAGTTAGTCCGGTCCAAGAGAGCCTTGGAGTTAGCTCGGTCATGGAGAGCCTTGGAGTTAGTCCGGTCCAAGAAAGCTTTGCAGTTAGCTCAGTCATATCATATTGAGCCGAAGTATGATTGAGCTTTCCTCATAACCATGCTATCGGTTAGCCCAGTCCGTGCTCGTTGTGGTTAGCACGGTCTCAGACAACTGAGTTGGAATATGTCAAGCTGAGGTACACGCAGTGAAAGGAAGAACCAAGCTAGTGGTAGCTCGGTCTAGTCTGCGGCTTTAGCATGGTCATGTTATTTCGATTGTAATGACATCCAACCGTGGTAAAACCATCTCACTTGGTTTAAGTAGTGAGGGGGGTGTTGAAGGATAAGCATTATCCTTCAGGAGTGTGATTCCTAGGAGGACTTTGAATGGAGGAGTAAGAGTCCTACTAGGATTGTGCTACGCGGAATCTATAAAAGCTCATAACATCACCTATGGAGAGGTAACACAACTTTCTTTTCTGAATACACAGAGCTTTTGTCTATTTGTCAAGCTTACTGACTTAGGCATCGGAGAGGTTTCCGGCACACATCCGCCGGCTAGCTCACGTTTGTGTTTTCAGGTGATAAAGCGACGACGTATGGAGGAACGCAGACTTGATCAACAGGATTATACGAGAAGGTTTATTTCTTTCCTGTACAAGACATAAACTAAAAGACTAGTGTATTTTTATGAGAGTGTTGTTAGTGAGATTGATATCTCTGATTATTCACTTAAGGATTTTGTTACATTGCTCAATTGTAAAACTCATAAGTTACCATTGAAATATCTTGGTGCTTCACCAAGCAGAAATAAGACATGGAAACCAGCTATGGATAAGATAAAACTTAGGCTAGTTGGGTAGAGAAGGAGGTTCCTCTCTTTTGCTAACAGATTGACTCTGATCAAGGCTGTGTTGTCCAATTTACTTATGCATTATTTATCAGTTTTCAAGATGCCAAAAGGAGTTGCTAAGGAAATTGAAAGACTACAGGCTTTCTTTCTATAGGTGTAGACACCCCATTTTTGACTGACCTTAAGACTCAGACGTCACCGATTGAGCGCTTGGTGATGTTGCATATCATGCTCGTTCAGAGGTTTTAGAGTCTCGGCTGCGAGCCTTGCCTCTGGACTTCTAGACTCTTTCATGCTTTGCCTCGGTTTGCGAACCAGGCTCGGTTTTCTCTGTTTCTATTCCAGAAGGGAGGTAGAGGTCTCGTAGATCATCTCTCAGTGGTCGTAGGCTACGTTTCGTGGTCGTAGGCCATTTTACCTGTTTGGAGTCCGGTTTCTAGTTTTTCGGAGCCGTCGGCCGTGTGCCTCGGTTCGGGACCGCTTAACCACCTCCGTTTGCTCCAATTTTTGGCATGCATCTTATCTACTCCCTTTTGAGGGACACTGTGGTCCGAGAGACCAACTTCATGGTCGAACACCACTTCCGGTGCCTAACAGTCAGTTTTCGAGGCCTCGGGCTGCGCGTTTCGGCCCCCGAACCTTCATTTTGCATTGGTTTGGGCTCATTTTTGGCAAGGACCTCTGTTTCACTATTAGGAAGGTTGTAGAAGGGTGGGAGGCCAGTAATTGTTCTGATAACCAGTTTTATTTCTCCATCGCCCTCCGTCGCCCGTTTTTCTCACTTGAAAGCCAATGTTGACCACCCTAAGGCCACTTTTTCTAGCCCTAAACCACATATTTGTGTTGTACACACCTGGGAGGCCACCAATATCATATGGCCGGCCAGTAATTGTGTGTGACCCTTTTGAACCCCTCCAAAAAGTGGCATTTTCTCTCTCTTGGTTCACTGTCTCCAGTTTTTGACCACATGGCTGTGTTGAGCACACATGGGAGGCCACCAATATGTGGTGGCCGGCCACTAATCTAACTTGACCTTTTTGACCCTTGGCCGGCTGGCCACCTGCAACCTGGATAATGGGCCGGCCTTCCTCCTCTCTGTTGGTACATTACAAATATATATTTTGTTTCCCCCCAGATTGTGTATCCGGGGGGGCTGCACTTTTTGGGGGAAACTTGAATTGGTTTCCCCCCCATTTTTTCCCCTCTTTTCCACCTTTTGTGCCTATATATCCAGCAGCTCCAGCTGCATTTTAAAAGGTTAGAAATTTTGGTTTAAACCTCTTGCATTGTATATCTCTCTCTCTACACTCCAACCCTCAAAACCTCTCAAGTCCTACACCCATTCTACTCCATCTCCAAGCCAACCAATCCACACTCCATTCCAGCGGAGGCTCTTTCCAGAGGCTAGGAGCACTACTTCTCAGGCCAAGAGTTGTTGGTTCATTGGTCTACAAGGGTGAGTCCCTATTTTCCCTCTTTTGTGCTTTATTTTGCTCAATATATTAGCCATACTTGCTTGCTTCCGACCCTAACTGAAAATAGCATTATTTTGAGCTCCTTTTCATGTTTGTTTAAGGGCCTCTCCCTGTTTGAGGCTTCCTTTTTACACTTGCTTCTTTACCTCTCTTGTATGCCTCTTTCTTGCATAGTATTTTAGGTCTATTTGTAAACTGTTTTGAGCTTGGTTATAAACTGAAAAGTGGCTTATTTTGAGCCCTTCTTCAACATTTTTGAAGGGCTCTTCACTGTTTGAGGTTTCCGTTTGCCACTTGCTTCTTTATCCCTCTTTTGGCCTTATTTTTGCATGTTTTGTTAGCCCTTTGTACTTATATTTTTGGGCTCTAGTCCAAAATGTAAATAGACTTATTTTGACCCCCTCTTCATGTTTGATCAAGGGACTTTTGATGTTTGAAGCTCTCTTTTTGCTCTTTGTGTTTAAACCTCTTTTTAGGCCTTATTTTGCATAGTATTTTAAGCTTGCTTGTGCACTGTTTTGGGCTTGGTCTTTAACTATAAAACACCATGTTTTGGGCCCCTCTCCAACATTGTTGAAGGGCCCTCCTCTATTTTAGGCCAGAAACCATCACTTGCTTCATTGTCTCCCTTTTGGCCTATTTCTTGCATAGTAGTTTAGCCATACTTGGGTTTGTTTTCGTGGCTTGTTGTAAACTGAAAAGTGCTTCATTTTGAGCCTCTCTTCAACTTTGTTGAAGGGCTCTTGGCTATTTAGGGCCAGAAGCTGCTACTTGCCTCATTATCTCTCTTTCGGGGCCATTTTTGCATGCTAGCTTAGTCCTATTTGTGTTCACTGTTTGGCCTTGCTTAAAACTGGAAATATGTTTTTTTTGGGACTTTCTTGATTTTTTCTTCACACTTTGTGTTCAAATAATGCATGCTTTGTATAGTTATAAGTCATTCCATGCGCCTAATCTCATATTTCGGGTCTCATTCCATGCATCGGGTGCCATGTTTCCATGTTTTGGGGTTGTTTTGCATCACTTTTTGGTACTGAAATTTGCATGCTTGTATACCATATTCCATGCCTTGCCATGCTTTGTTAGAGTGGCATTTGTACCTTAGGTTCGGTCCTCGGTTTGCGTGCACGTGTGCGCGCATCTCGAGTGTCTCATTTTCATCTAATGGCCTCTTATGTGAGTGTGACTGAGGTCCACTTGTGTTAGTGTAAGTCCATTTATGCATTGCGTATGCCATTTCATTTCATAGCATTGTGTATGCTAGGTTGTATGTTAGTGCATCGTGTATGCCATGTTACCTCGTGCATCGTGTATGCCATTTCATAGCATTGTGCATGTTAGGTTGTATCTTAGTTTGCATTCATGCATGTCATGCATATTGCATTGTGTTCGGGATATGAGTTAGCTCGAGCACGGGAAACGATGGGCGTTTCGTACTCCGAGTGACGGAACGTGTCTCAATTCCCAATCACCGACACTCCGGATTATCCATGATGGAGTTAGGCTTTAGTTGAGTTTCCATGTGCATTCATTCCATATTGAGTTGTGCAATTCGAATCCTCGGCCATCATGCATCGAGATGCGTGATTGGTGGCATGTAACAACCCTCGTACTGATTCTGGATTAGCTTCTTTGAATTAGCTCACGATTCTTAAACTGAACTGATAATGACTGATAATTGGATTAACCTAAGTACTGAATGGACTGATTGAAATCGAAACTGAAATTGAATAAGTTTATCTATTGAATTGCATATTGCATCTGTTTGATTGATTGATTATCTGTTTGAATTCATATGTTCTAACTGTTAATTGAAGGCCTTATCGGCGGCCGAATTAGGAACCGTTTAGTGTTTTGGAATCAGTAGAATATTTGTGATTTTATGGTATATTTATCTGAAAATTGATTAGGAATGATTAAATTAGATTAAAATAAGTTAAATCAAAGAGTTGCCTTATTTACGGAATTGCCATCAAAGTGGGGCCTTTGTTTATTATATGTTGAGCCTTATTACATGCAACCAAAACATTTTTATCAGCCATTTTGTGAAGTGAGAACTGACTAGAGAGAGAGAAATGAGAGAATTATGAAACCAACTAGGAAATTGGCTTGTATACTTGAAGAAATTGAAGGGTGGTTGCTAATTGAGCTCATAAACCTTGTAATTGAGACTTAGGTAAGTGACTTCACCTCCATCTTGTTGTCTTTGAGCCTCATTTTGCATGGTTCATGCCCAATTAGAGAGCTAGGCCATGATTTAGTGCAAATATGTTGAATTGGACCTTAATTGTTTCATGCATGTTGAGTTTAGTGAGTTTGGAGTTGAATTCATGGTGGATTGTACATGCATGTCCATGTTTAAGTTAAAGTCCATATTTTCACCTTGTTTTCCAACTATTGAGCTCAATTGAGCAAGATTTGAAGCTTGGTTTTGGTTTAAAGTTCATGCATTGCATGTTTTGAAAGTGTTCTTGAAATGGGTTTGAAGTTTGGATTTAATGGACTCACCTTTGGGGCTTCAATTCACAAATTGGCTTTTGAAACTTGTTATTCATTTTTTTAGAATGTATTCTCCAGAATTTGGGCCCAAGAGGTCGAGAATTGAGTTGAGAATACTTGGTTTGAGCTTGGAAGGCAAATCTGGAAATTCCAGATTTGGCTTCTTCGCTCGAGCGAAGGATTCCTCGCTCGAGCGACCAACGTTCCTCGAGCCACGCCGGCGAAGGATTCGTGGCTCGGCGTAAAAATCGAGCATCGATACTTTTCTTTGTTTCATCGACCGCTCGGCGAAGGATTGTTCGCTCGAGCGAAGCCTTTGATTTTGCAACCTCGCTCGGGCGAAGGAAGGGTCGCTCGGGCGAGACCCTGTTAAAGAACTTTTGTAAAATGCCTTCCAACTGTATTTTTGCATCCTCATCCCATCCTAGGCATTCTTAGGCCTAGTTTAAGACATCTTAATGAGGATTTAGACATAGAACCACACCGAGGAAATCTAGGGATTTAATTATCATCCTTCCGACTGTGAACTTAGTGTGTGTTCTATTTGTTAACTGTTTAGGGTTGGCTCTCGGGGACACGCTCTAGCTGCTATTAGCCCAATCTCTGTGAGTAACAATTGTGTAAAGATATGTTCAAAATGGTTATCTTTTGAATCTTGAATTGTTTATTGAGCGATATCGTTCTTGAATGAATGTATGTCCTGTATTACGAATCGTATTGTGGCATCCTTAGCATTGGTATTCTTATTCTGAGCTCTGTCGGTCCCTTGTGGAACCATCTCATTTCTTGATTGATGGCCATCATTCTTGTTAGATGCTGTTAAGACCGGTTCTTCGGACCCTCTTGTTTATAGGCTAATGGGTGTACCACATATGGTGATTGGTGAAATCTTGAAAAATGAAATCTTGTTTAATGAACTGATTTCATTACTGTAAGGACATTCATTCATAACCCCTTTACGCATTATGTTATTCACTAGGCTTTAGCTCATTGTTTATATATATATGTAGGTTCTCAGCAGCCAGACCGGAGCTAGGAGCGTGGGTTGGTCCCCAGTTTTGTCAAGCCAGCCTATGTGCCTCACTACGAGGTTCCGTGTTGCCATGCTATGGCTTGGGGTGTTTTTGTGTCCCCACCGGTCTCCTTACTGTTTTGTACTTTTGTATAGACTGTCTACTGTTATACTGTACTGTTATCGAGGGCTTAGGTCCCCGTACCAACTGACTGTATATAGACTGTACTGTTTGAATGCATGAAAAATGTTTTTGGCATACAGATTTTCACAGCTCAATGGACACTAGTTATTTACTGTATTGGCTTCCGCCAGGCCCTGTAC
This sequence comes from Camellia lanceoleosa, assembly GCA_025200525.1. Taxonomy (NCBI): domain Eukaryota; kingdom Viridiplantae; phylum Streptophyta; class Magnoliopsida; order Ericales; family Theaceae; genus Camellia; species Camellia lanceoleosa. The sequence goes on from JANUSC010000070.1 coordinate 272,139, forward strand.
TCTGTTTAACTGTATTACTATTCAGCAGGCCTTCGGTAATCTCGGATTACTGGCCAGTTACGGTGCTAAACCCATAGGGCCGGGTTTGGGTCGTGACATGGCACGAGGATCGAGGCATGCATATATTTGTGAAAATACATTGCCATGCCCCATTCCTGCTCTCTGTTGCAGCAAAACAAGAATCAGCAGCCTTCTGGAGCTTGGCACGCATTCCAAGAACAATTGCAAACAGAGGCTAATTGGGGCATCGCAGTGGATTTTTGCGCAAAGTAGGGCAAACATGCATCGTCCATCATCCGGAACAGGGTCAAGGCGATCCCTAGCTTGCATGCTAGTTTATAGCTTTCCTAGTTTAATTTGTTAATTAATTAGGGTTTTTGTACATATTTGGACTGTACTATTTATTTGGGGCTGTATATTATTTTATTTGGACCCTCCGAGCGAGGGCATATTGTAATAAGTGTGCGTGTGTGTGATGTATGTCTTCCAACCCCACGTCTTTCTCCCTTTTATTTACCAGCTTATGATGGTTAGATTAAGGCATGTTTCAATTAGCATACAGTATGATAGTATGTTTGCATTTATTCATCTGTTTTGCATGCACCGGGCTCGGCACATCATACTAACTGCATTTGTATTTCAATTCCAAGTTGAATACTTGATAGTTGTTGCATCTCATATGCCATGTTTAGAATAGCCGAGCCTGCTATAGTTGCATTTTTGCATGTGTTGCATTAGGCATTTCTGTATACTTAGGATCATGTATGGATTTCTAATCAGTTTCTGTTTTGGCTTGGAGTACTCGGTGAGTTTTTATACTTTAGCATCCTTGCATGTGTGTGAGTGACTGCCATGATAGCATGCTTACCATGAGGCTATGTGCTTATGTGATATACCTGCTTGAATGCCTGTGGGTGGAGGTTGGGTTATTTGGATTGGAACAATTCATCAAAGTGTGTGTTTTAAGCCCACTAGATAGTGGCAAAACCATTGTTTTCTATGCCCACCCGAGGGTGGCAAAACCATGTCTTAGCCTACTTGCGAGTAGCACCGTCAAACCATTTCCAAAAACAAATATGAAGTGTTTTGTTCCAATTCAGGCGATCCAGTCTATACTTGTATGCTGTGCGCATCACATAGTAACCTAGGCTAATAACCGGAATAAGAACACACAATGTTTTCAAAAATAGATATCATGGTTAGTAGAGGCCGATCTTTGATCGGACGAGCGGGGGTGCTCACGAAGTGACCTTCCCCAATCGTACCCAAGTTCCCGAGCCGAGGCAACTTTGGTGATGACGGACACGTGGCCTTAGGCAAACGAGTCAGGGTTTCCTAAATTTCCCAAAAATAAAATATTTAGGTGACGACTCTGTATCTGGCAAAGCAGTCTATGTTTGGCACTTCTTTCAAAAATCTGTTTTCAAAAACGATTTGCCAGATTTGGACTCTTTGGTTCAAGATTAAGAACCGTAACATTTGAGTCCTGAGCTATAGTGAGCCCAAAATCGAACGGAACGGGAGTTCATCCTCCCGGGGCGTTCGGGGACGTCTACAATAGGGAGGATCATAGTTGAAGAGAAAAATACATCTAGTAAAAAGAAATGAGGTGACAAAGAGTATTAACCAAGGAGGGCCAGAGATTAGGAGAATTAGAGAGGTAAATTCTTGTTTGTTGATGAAGTGGTGGTAGAGATTTGCTAATGAAGAGGGAGCATTAATGTGGAAAAAGGTGGTATGTGCCAAATACAAAATTGATGAAGGTGAATGGATACCAAATTTGAGTATAGCGTTAAGATATTCTAAGATATGGACTGATATTTGCACAGTGGCAGAGTAGAAAAGCAATCTTTTGCAATTTTTTGTCAATAATTTACAGATTATAGTGGGTAATGGGAATAGAGTGAGATTTTAGCATGATAAATAGTGTGGTGATATTTGTCTAAAAAAGGAGTTTCCTAGCTCTTTTCACTTTCTACAGTCAAGAATGGATCATTTAGGTTTTTTATTGATAGAAATGGCTTCTCTGAGTTGTGGGATCTCAATTTTAGAAGGCATTTGCTGCAATGGGAGGTTGAGGAGCTATCCAAGATCTCAGATGTGTTAAGAGCAGCCCCTGCATTATGTTTGGATGTCAAGGATAAACCAAGGTGGATAGCAGCCTATCCAGGTCAGTCTTTTGTTGTATCACTTTATAGGCAGTGTGAATTAGAGTTTGGTGAGTATGTTAGTTCTAGTAGATTGGTGTGGATCAATTATCTCCCACCCAAAGTTTAATTCTTTAGGAGGCTAGCTTGGAAACATAAGGCCAAAACTTTTGTTTTTCTCCAAAGGATTGAAGTTCTTGATAAGAATGCATCTACTCTCAGTGTTTTCTGTAAATTAGAGGAAAAGACTATTGAACATGTGCTTATTTTTTTCCCTTTGGTTTGGAAGTTTTGGTATGGTTGCAGTGGTGGGGAGTGATATGGGTGGTGCCTGGTTTAGTACTTAAGTCTTTGCTGCAATGGTGGGTTGGAAATTGCTTTAAGAAAGCTGAGAAAAGGATTTGGAATGCAATTCCTTTGATTGCTCTTTGGCCCATTTGGAAGCATATGAATGATTGTTTGTCTAATGGTATTCATCCAGATATGGAGAAGCTTCAGGGGGCAATCATCATCAGATTAGCCATATGGCTGAAAGCTACATCAAAGGATTACCAGTTTTCTATAGATGATTTTATGTTCAATATCTTGCAAATTAGATATTGTTTAGGTGGAAAGGTGTAATCTTTTTTTGTTCTTAAGGTTATAATGAAGTGTATTGAGTTGAAACCTCTCTAACTCTTGGTGGTGGCGTTGAGGATGCACATAATAGTCTTGCTTTGGGTGTCAATTTAGTTGTTATGCTTAGTTTTGGCAATAATGTGAATGCTCCCTAAGCTAGTTTTGTATCTTTTCACTTTTAATAAATTTTCTTTGTTTGCCGTTCAAAAAAAGAAAAAAGTAAAAGACTAGTGCATATGTGTGCAATGGCAGAGGTATGAAGGGACTAGGGAGGCACGTGCCCCCCTCATTTTTTGTATATATTTTTTTGTTTGGCATATAAGAAAAATAATTAACAGATAAAAATTTATAGAAATAACATTTAGAATGATTTATTAATGATAGTTTTCAAATTACGAAAATAATGATGATTGTTTTGATTGAAAATAAAAAACTACAAGAAGTCACATTAATATGTATGAAAAATTTATAAAAGAATTCAGTACAACAGTGATATTTAATTATCCCTCAAACCTCCACTCAATCATTTATCCGATCTCCACTTTTCCACTCTTAACTTCTTTATTTCTTTCCTCTCATTCTTTGAGTGTTTCTCTTTTTTCCTTGTTTTTCCTTTCTTTTCTCTGTTTCCTAGCAAAATGATATCTTTTTATGACTTTTTGAGATAATCTTTTAGTGACTATACTTATGATGACAAGAATTGAAATGTTTTTAGCAACAAAATTCATTTTTAGAGACAAAAATTTAATTTCTAAAACTCTTATTTGTTATAGTGAAAGGAATCAAAATAAACAAATGAATGCACTCATGACTATCGGGAATTTGTGTTTAGGGTCATCGATTTCAAGTAATAATCCAAATTGCAATTGTTTGATTTTGAAAAAGGCTAAGGAAACCATGAAAATTGAAGGACTGTTAGGATGTGTTTGGATCATATATTTTGATAAACAAAAAGGAAAAAAAACGTGGGTGAAATATGAAAGAAATATGGTTACATTTTACTTACCCTTGTTCTTTTTTTAATCCAAATTCATGATCCAAACACAATTTTAAAAATTAAATTTAACTCAATTTGAAAAACAAGCCATACAAAATTACTTAAAGTGTTCTCAAATTCCCAATAAAGTAGTAGTCATTTTAGCCCCGTTTGGTAGAGCTGTGGGAAAGTGATCATAGATTAATAACTTACAGCTGTGAACATAAGCTGGTAACCTATTTGGAGCAGCTGTGGGATTATGAATTTAAGCAGCAAAGTAGTCTTTGGTAAATAAGCTGTAAAATAACTTTTTGCTATGTAATTGTCATTTTTGCCCATATGAACATAAAAATTGTAATTTTATCATTTTCTTCACTTTAAATTTTGAAAAAGTTATTTCATTGATGGAAGTTGATATAATTAGTACCAAATTTGGTACATTTTTCCATTATCTAATTTTTTTATTTTTTTTATTTTTAAATATTGAGTGCACAAGGGAACAAGAAAATGTTATTACAATAAATTACTATTAAGACAATAAAAATAAAACTTCCTAGATATTTAATGAACTCTAATTTCATCTGCAAATTGACATACAAATATTATGTCTGCTCACTTCCATCTCGTTGTCATCACCTGCAACATCATTTCCATAGCGTGCTTATTGAGGCGAAGATCCTTTCTCTTCATTAGGTACATAATCCGTGAATCTATCAGAAGAGTCAAATGCAATATCGCAAAACTGACTTCGTCGGATGAAATTATGAATTGCCATTGTTGCACAAATAAGTTTGACTTGGGTAGGCCACTTGTAGTTTGATGGGATATCCTTTATCATCAGTCGTCTTGCTTTCCAAACCCCAAATGTTTTTTTCTATTACACTTCTAAGTGATGAATGTGCTTGGTTGAACTTTTCTTTTGTATTTTGGTGGGGTTGATCATGTTCAAATTGAGCTAGATGGTATCTCTCTTCTTTGTAAGGTGCAAGATATCCTTTAATGTTTGGATACCCAGCATCCACCTAGTAAAACTCATCTATTTCAAAATTTCAAAATGAAATTAAAGTAAGCAATTAGAAATGTAAAAATAATTATGAAGATGTGAGTGCGGTGCATATACTGTAGCAATCAAATATAAAACAGTTACCTCTTTTTGGTTTTGGAAAATTATAACTAGGATTCATAATTATATCTAAAAAGATCCGAGTATCGTGTGCACTTCCTTCCTATCATGGCAAGCAAAATGTGAAACACATATCGAAATCACATGCGACCATTATGTTTTGAGTCGCTTACCCCTTTCTACCTATTAAATGAGGTTGTTTATCGGGAGATATATATGCTTTGATGTGTATTCTGTCAATTGCTCCAATACAATCTTATTACAAAATTGAGAATATGGGGTACTTACGTGTAGGTCCTAATAAGTGGACTTATTATCTAAAAAGTCTTATGGGAAAAAAATTTCTTAAAAAAAATTACTAATTGTTAATTTTTAGCGACGTATGTAAAAAATTGTCACAAAAAAATTATTTTTAGCGACAAATTTACCAAGAATTATTTTTAATAGGATTTGATGGGAATTAATTCTAATATTAGGACTTATTGGTAGTTTACCCATATATTTATTCATTATTAGAAATATCCTAACAACATTAATTATATATAACACCCAAGTTCCACTTGTAGTTAATTATTACCTTGAAATGAGGATAGTATCTGCAATTGCTTCTAATATATGGATGCACACTATTTTTCGGTTGATGCCTTATCCAATCAATAGACATCATTGTAACAGCTTTTAACACCAGCTTAAAGTATTTTGAAATTGTTTCTCCGGAATGTTGAAATCTTTCTTGGACATTTTTGTTTCAAATGTTACCACCAACAATATACAAAAAAATTGCAACCTGCTCCTAAACTGAGACTTTTCATCCAGTTTGAAGGCCATAGTTATTCTGTAACAAATCACACAATTGATAAAATACCTATTTTTCCATTCGAAAATTTCAAATATTCTTGTTCGATTCCCTTCTTATAATTCGACCATCCACTTCCATCTTGTTAGAGAAGATGTCCTACATAGTTCTTTTATCAAATAATTTGTCGCATATGTAACTGCAACTGTTGTTGCCATTGCTAAGAACATATTATTATTTTGTTGGGTTTGCGGTGTGCTGCCTTCATCTTCATCATCATGATCATCATTCCATTCACCGTCACCACTGTTACTCATCTCCAAAATATCTACTCATTTAAACGCTTCTTATTTACTATTACAATAATGAAATGAACACACAATAGTACAATAATGAGAAGAAACAAAAGTTTAGGAAAGCCACCCAGAGTTAGAGGAATTGGTGGCAAAGGTAGATGTGGCTTAGGCGAGCCTAGATTTTTGTGGTGGGGTGCCAAAATATTTTTTAAAAAAATTCTCCTCTTGTGATGTAATTTGTTAGCAAGTGTCTTAAAAAACACTTGTTAATAACATTGAAATGATTGTGCATTTTTGGGAAAATTATGCAAATAGTCCATGTACTTTACACGATATGTCAATTTGGTCCCTGTAGTTTATTTACTCGATTTTGCCCCTTAATTTAACGGATTGTGTCATTTTAGTCCAATAAATAACGGCTGTTAAGTTAATTTAACGAAAAGTCAAACAATGTGTCAATTTGGTCTTTGTATTTTCCACAATGTGTCAATTTAGTCCCTGTCAAAATCGAGAAAATTGAAACTACAGGGACCAAATTGACACATCGTGTAAAGTATAGTGACCAAATTGACACATTATTTGACCTTCCGTTAAATTAATTTAACAAGCGTTATTTATTGAACTAAAATGACATAATCCGTTAAATTGCAAAAGCGAGCAAATTGAAATTACAGGGACCGAATTGACACATTGTGTAAAGTACAGGGACTATTTGCATAATTTACCTTACATTCTTTGTAAAAATAAATGCTATAAAAAATATATAATCCTTTTAAACTTTGTCAACCAAAATTTTAAGGGCAACCGGTGACAAGACTTCCTATATTATTTTCTTTTGCACGTATTTTAAGTTCAAAAAGAAAAATATAATAGGATGCAAGATTAAATTTCTCCATAAAAAATAAAAGGGAGATTTACCAATAAATCCCAAAATTTGAACTTATGAACCAATTAGTCCCATTTTTATTCTATTAAACCGTTTAGTCCCATTCAATTTGTAAGGGACGTAATTACCCTTATTTAACCGTTTGGGTGTGTTACATGTGATACATTGTGAGGGTGTCACACAATGGCAAAGCGCTGTAAGGGGTTTTTGTTTTGGGCTGGGTTGGTGTGTTTGGGGTTCACACAGGCATACACACACTCACACACACAAAACACACACACACAGCATAGAGCCCTCTCTCTTCATCTCCTTCTCTCTCTCTCCTACTCTTCTTCCTCTCTCTCTTCTTTCTCCAATCCGAGCCCCTAAAACCCATCATCTTCTGGTTCGCCCTCTCTCTCCTCCTCAGCCCTCTCGCTCCTTCCTCCGTCACCGGCGGTGACATTTGCGTCGGCCTGGTTCGCCCTCTCTCTCCTCCTCAGCCCTCTCGCTCCTTCCTCCGTCACCGGCGGTGACATTTGCGTCGGCCTCGGAAAACTCTTCGATCCACTCCCTCCCCAAACCGATGACCCAGATCACGACACACATCTATGAGTTTCAATCCAGATCGGCTTACCCCATTTCACACAGGCACACCGTCAGACCGGCTTCAAGCCAGCGTCGTCTCTGCCTTGGCCGACGGCGGATCGATGTGGATGGCTCACGGCGGACAGATCTCGGCCTACGACTTGAATCTCACGCACACACACACAGTGATGGCATCAACTCTGATACACACACAGAACACACAACACACACATACACGAAGGATTTGGTATATCAACTCTGATACACACACACACCCCCACATACACAAGGGGCACTCTCGTCCACACATTGAAACGAAAATGAAAAAAAAAATTAAAAAGGACTAAATCAACCCACAAATAGGACTATTTGGTATAATAGAATAAAAATGGGACTATTTGGTATAATAGTTTGTAAAGTAGGATTTATTGGTAAATAATCCTAAAATAAAACTAGCTTCTATCAATCTTAGTAAAATATGAAAAAAAAAGAAGAGAAAAAAAAGAAGAAGAAGATAAAATTATTCTATATCAGCTAAACTTGCCTTCAAGAAAAAATTATGCATATGTTGTATCGTATTATAGATAAGGAAATGGACTTTTTTTTCTTTTTAATTTTTTTTTTTTTTTTTGGTGGGACTAGTGATGTTGGTCCTTTTAATTTATTGTGTTTGATGGGTAAGGCCGACTTGTTGGATGTACACTAGAAGTCCAATTCAACAAGATTGTATTAAGTTATTAAAAACTCACATGTATGATAGTAATCTCCTTCCTTACTTTAATGCCATTATAAGCTGTGGATGTCTTCCTAAATCTAACTTATAAAATTTGATAATCATGGAAACAAGAAATGCCTACAAGAACTGTGTAATATAAATTCCTAAATATAAATTAATATAAACAAGAATTCGGTGCTTAAATCTAAACTACAGAAATCAATATATTTGCTGACACCAAACTTCCCCAAAATATGTGAAAACTAGAATAGTAATTCCCATAATTACTTTAAGCCTTGAGACATTATTTTACTAATTACAAATCAACCAAAGCATTTACTGGGTAAGAAACAATCAGCTCAATAATGAGAAAGAAATAAAAAAATGCAAAAATTTCATAGGCACACCATGTAGTTCAACACATAAGGAAGTTTACAAATAAATGATGAGCCATATTTAGAAATCACTTTTGATCTTTTGGTACCATGGAATACATAGTAATTCCCATAAAAATGTAAAGGAAAAAAATTTGGTACCTTTAACTTCAAAATTTAAACTATAAAATTTGAACTAACTTGTGAAGCCAATGCCCCACAACAAGCAGATGCAGTACAGCAGCAGCAAATAAGATCAAGCTATATGAGAGAAAAGGCAAACAAATCAAGGAACATGGGACCTTAATAAAAATTTCAGCCTTCACTTGTTTACAGACAACAACCTAATTCTCACAAGAGATTCAACCTTTCGCACAATACAACAACTGGAGAATATCTACATATATATAAAAGTCTTAACCATTCACCTACCATTCATATTCAATATTGAAATCAATGCCACCTACCATTCAAAAGGCATCCACCTAATAAAAATTGCATCTGAGAATAAATGCCATCTACCCACTAACCATTCAATCATTGAACTAACAAAATCCAACATAATAAAAGTCCAAATAATGAGTCTAACATAAAAGTCCAACATACTCAATATTAATAAAAGAAAAAAAAATAATGAGTCAAACACAACAGCCCACAATTAATAATAAAAGTCTTAATAAAGGTCTTAAATATGAAAAAATTAGGAAATTCAGCAACATCCAACTTCAGAAACAATTAGCCGCGATAACCTGTGGTGGTCTTCTCCATCTCAATCTCCAACTTCAGAAACCTCAGCCAAACTTCATCTGTAGGAAGACTCATGAAGCACTCACGACGCTTGTCTCTTGAGAACAATTTGGTAGCCCATACAAACAGCTCATCATCCGGGAACACACCAGGGATGCTTTCCAACTTCGCCAAACATTCTGCAATTGAAGGATATCTTGATGAGGTTTGTGTTGAAGTTGCTGAATGTGACGACCGGGTCCTTGTTTTATTTCTTTTTCTTTCTTCTTCACTCCATTCTCTTTTGCTCTCTTTGGGTTTGAAACGTTCGGAAGTTATTTTCAATTAAAGTTCTTGTTCTGGTTTTCGTCAGTATTGGTTTTCACTTGTTCCGGAGAGTGTGAGGTCAGGTCCGAAGTGCCTGGGGATTGAACCCAAACTTTTTCTGGACTGATTGGCTAGCCGTACGTGCAGAGGGCCTAGGGCCGCATGTGCGAAGGCGTCTCGTCAGACGCTGAGAGTGAGGAGGCCGCGTCAGATTTTAGGGGAGGCATTGGGCAGCGCTCCCGCGAACTCTCCGATATCTGCGCGCCTGTGAGGGGGGTGCGAATTCTCGTTTTGTTTTGAGCTTACTACTACAGTTCGGATTCAATGTCACGGTTCTGAATCTGATCTCATAAAGTGCAATGCAAGACCAATAAATCACCAAAGAATCCAAATCCGCCAAATTCGGCAAATCGTTTTTGAAAAATTGATTTTTGTAAAGAAGTGCCAAACATGAACTGCTTTGCCAGATACAGAGTCACCACCTAAATATTTTATTTTGAAAAATTTAGGCAACCCTGACTCATGCCTAGGGCCACGTGTCCGTCATCACCAAAGTTGCCTCAGCTCGGGAACTTGGGTACAATTGGGGAAGGTCATGCAATGAGCACCCCCGTTCGCCCGATCAAAGATTGGCCTGTACTAAGCATGATATCTTGTTTTTGAAAACACACGTGTTCTTATTCCGGTTATTAACCTAGAATTACTATGTGATGTGCACAACATACAAGTATAGACTAGATCGCCTAAGTTGGAACAAAACATTGCACGTTTGTTTGTTTGAAAACGGTTTGAAGTTTGCTACTCGCAAGTAGGCTAAATCAAAGATTTCAATGAATTGTTCCAATTCAAGTGATCTAACCTCCACCCACTGGCATTCAGGCAGTTAATCAAATAAGCAATTAGCCTCATGGCAAGCATGCTTTCATGATAATCAATAACACTCATGCAGTATGCTAAAGCGTAAACACTTATAGTGTACTCCGAGCCAAAACAAGGAACTAGTTAGTAATCAATGCATGATCCTAGTTCATGTTAAGATGGCTAATGCAACACATGAAAAATGCAACTAGAAATAGGTTTGGCTATTCTAAGATGTCATATGAGATGCGATTAGATAACATGTATTCAATTTGGTATTGAAATACAATGCAGTTAGTATGATGCGCCGAGCCCAGTGCATGTAATACAGATGAATGGATGCACGCATGCAAACATAAGGATGCTAATTGAAACATGCCCTAAGACTAACCATCAGAAGCAGGTAAGTAAAAGGGAGAAAGAAATGGGGGTTGGAAGACGTGCACATACGCACGCACACTTATTACAAAATTTGCCCTCTCGATGGAGGGTCCGAATAAATAATACAAACCAACTAATTAACTAACTAACAAGCTAATTAATTATTACATAACCGAATGAATAACTAGCTACAACTAATTATTACAAAACTTAATTAATTGAAAAATTAACTAATTAAATTACAAAACCCAAATGCTAATTAGCAGGTAAGGAAAATAGTAAACAATGTTGTTCCAGCTCTGGTTGAGGGAGAAGAGGATGCATGTTCGGTTGTCGTCCCGAAAAACTCTCTGGTTGCTCTCAAGAGGCTTTGTCTGCAGGGTGTCCTGAAGGAATTCCTGTTGAACCTTGCCAAAACCAGTCTGTGGAATACACCAGTGGCCTGCCGGCCATGGGGAGCTTCTGCCGACCCCCCTGCCGACCAAGAGTGGGCACTGCTGGCCAAGAATGAAGGACTGCCAGCCATCTACAAGGCACTGCTGGCCACTGATGTGCTGTGACACCAAGCTGCAACAGAGCACAAAATAGAGAAAATGGAGGGTCTCCGAAGGGTATGTATGCACTATGCCACCCCATATCACCTAAAAATGTCAAGGGAGAGGCATAGTCGGATCCAAGACCATCAATCACGCATCTTGATGCATGATGGCCAAAGATCCAACCTATGCACATCAATGTGAAATGAATGCACAAATAAACAAATAAGTGCCTAGAACTCTATCATGGGTAATCAGGAGCGTCAACGACCGAGAATTGAGACACATTTCATCACTTGAAGTATGAAACGTCCCTCATTTTTCGTGCTCGGATTAAAACTTAATCCAAACAACAATGCAATACAAGCATGGCATACACAATGCGACTCAAGTATGCGAACATGCAATATGACTTAAGCATGTAAACGTGTAATGCAATATGAACAACCTAACAAGGCTAATGGCATGCACAATGCTAATGCATGCAACAACTAAGTATACACAATGCAAATAATGGCATGCTTAATGTAATGTTACCTAAGCATACACAATGCAAAGTATAAGGCATGGACAATGCGATGTAATGCAAGCATGCAAACAACATGTAATCAACCATGCTCAATGGACTTAAACGGAAATGGACAGACCTCAACTATGCCCAAATCAATGGCCAAAAGTGTTGAAATGAGGGCACAAAAGCAAGGTATGCATGCACAATGCATTAGCCCAAGAATTAAAGCATAAGGACACAACTCTCAAACATGAGCAAAGAGTGATAATCATGATAAGATGGCAATGAGGTAAACTCTGAAATCTCATGTAAATGGATGCCAAACCCACTAAACAATATAAGCATAGCATGCTAGGATGTTCATAGCACGAAACTAGCAAAGGGACTTAAACCAAGGCCACATGAATCAAACCCCAAAGGGCCAAGGACAACCAAAATAGTCCTAGATCATGCCAAAATGAATCTAAAACGTACATGGACCAAGGCCAAAACAAGTCAAAATGGAAAGCATAAAGCATGGTGTAAGTAAGGCCAACAAGGGGGATTGCACTACACCTATTACAACCAAACATGGCATGACTTAATCCACAGAAAATAGAGTTATGGCATGATAAATTAAGCTCAAAAACCCACTGAGATGCCATCCTAAGGGCTTAAACATAGGGGCATGCACAATGATCCATTCATGAGGTGAAAAACACAAACTCTCCAAGGCATTGAAAGTATGTCAAATGCAATTGTATGACCACATTACATGGACTGAAATAACATAACAAGTGATGCCAAATTGTTGAAATAGGCTAAGTAACATATGCTAGTGGACTCAATATACAAAGCCAACAAGCTAGATTGAACCAAGGCTATACAAAGCAAGTCATGTATGACCAAAACAACATAAATAAGACCTTAAACATGTTAAAACATGAACAAAGTCTCCTCAGATCTAAGCCAAAAGCATGCTAGAATGACATGTCAAACCATGATGCATTTTAAGGCTAATTCATGGAAATGCTCTACAAGTGCATGGAGCGTGCAAGGGTCAACCAAACCAAACCAAAATAGAAACATAACATGGTAAAACATTGCCAAAAACATGCTGAAATGGACTTGATACGTGCAAGAAAGACATGTTACTTTGATGAGACATACAAAACTAGTTTATGAGATTTACACTACACATACAAGAAGAATGCAAGGAGTGACCAAACCAGCCATGGACAGAGTTAAGACAGGTCCTAAAAGTCACAAAAAAAGGGCCTGAACTAAGCCTCAAAAGTATAGAGGTACATGCTCCTTTGATAGGCCAATAATACAAGTAAACACAAACAAAAAGAGAGGGGGTCACCCCCTCTGATTTGAGGCCTAAAAACCACATACCTACCACTAAAAATCCACTGGATTTCAGTGGCTAAGAGGCCAAACAAAGATCAACTCAAAGGCCTTAAGGCATGGCACAAAACAAGGCCAAACAAGGCAAACAAGAAAGTAGAACACCCTTAACACCAAAGAGGCCTCAAACAATCATCAAAAGCACTTAAATATAGAACTTTTTTTAGTTGAAAGAAAGGCCTAAAACAATATGCAAGGATGGCCAAAATGAGGTACAAATAAAAGCTTAAAAAGGGAATATGCTCACTCTTGAAGCTCAACTTCGAAACCAGCAATCTCAGGTGTCCAAAACCCACTTTCAGAGCTCAAACGACACTGCCAAGAACCTCAACTCAAAGATGGTAGTGTACCTCTATGTGTTGTAGTGAAAAAGTGCAAGAAAAATGGACTTTAGAGCACTATTGTATGCAATATAGAGAGAGAGAGAGAATGAGAAATATAGAGAGAGAGATATATCTTCTCTAAACATGGATGAACCTCTAATAGAGAGGAAGGGCCTCTCCTTATATAGAAGAAAATAATGTAAAGCTTGTTCAAGAAGCTTGGTAAGAGCTTCATCTCTCTATACACGTGTATGGAGGAGGGATGAATGAAAACCAGCTGGCTCAAAAGATCTGGCATGAAACCTGCTAAGACAAGGGTTCTGCCGACCATTAGTGGTGGCCGGCAGTGGCTCACTGATGGCCGGCAGGCTTCACCAATGGCCGGCAGGGTAGAGTGGATGGTCGGCAGTGCCAAACCATGGCCGGCAAGGCATCACTAGAACCAACATGGAAGGACCAAGTCATGGTCCAAAAAAGGGACAGAAAGGATACAGGGTTTGGAAAGCTCAAACTTGTGACGTTCTGCCGCGAAGGTCGAGTACTAGACAAGCAATCGAACTAATGGCTGGATGTACCTGCAAGCACAACCAAGTCTTTAGGACAGTAAAAAATAGGGTGTCTACAGCAGCACATTGCAATATATGCAGGTCGGAGCAAGGTACGTGCGGGATTGGGAGCTACACGTATGGGGCACGTGCCACACGTGCGGGACATCTGGTAGTTCGAAATCTCCGTTCTTTTTTATCCTTTTGGCCGAAGTTGTATCACATTTTGGGCATTTCTTTCTCACTCTAAACCTCATTTCTATCCTCTTTCTCTCTAGAAAACCCTCATAAAACACTAAAACACTTTGATTCTTGCTATCCTTGGGTCTAGATTATCATCATCTCTCTCTTATCTTGAAGATCTAAGCTAGAGCTCCTCTTGGTGTAGTGGAAGGTTGAAGGATCTTCTATCAAAGCTAGGGTTTCCATCTCTTTCATCATCAAACATTGAGGTAGCAATTTCTTGAGTTATATATACAAGTTTTTCTATTTTGATGTTGATTTAAGAGTTTTCTTTTAGTTCTTATGTTGATTTCAACATTGTGTTTCAAAGTGTAGAGAGTTTTCAAAGTGGATTTGTATCTTAATCCTTTTACTAATTTTAGAGGGTTTCCTTCTACCAAACTTAAGAAAAATGGTTTTGATAAGGTTTCACTAAGGAAATGAGAAAATGTTTGGTTTTGATGAAAAACCCTAAAAATTGGGGATTTTGGGAAGATATGGAAATGTCCATGGAATTCTTTCTTTTCTTTTGATAAAAAGATGAATGAGTATAGATTCCATAACGTGGTTTGCAAAAAATGGAAAGCTTTTGACATATTGAAATGTAGAAATTGTTTTAAAAACTATTGTTAAATAAATGATGATATATAGTTGTGAGATGACAATTATTGTGCACCATGGATTGTGAGAATTGTAGAAAAATTGGAGACTTGTGTTTGAAAACATCACATGTAGTTTTGAAAAAACTAAATTACTAAGATTTGTGAAATGAGAAATTGTAGCTATGTGTTAATGGCATATGGTTATCTTGTGAAAGAACAATGAAGAAAGGAAATGGGAATTATGATTGTTGACATTATTGTAGAGACATTTGAAAATAGAGAAATGTTATGAGATATGGAAAGATCATTGCATTGCACACTCATTGAATTATTCATTATGCATTGTGAAATCTAGATTGAAGACATTTACTTATGAAAGAAAATGGTATTGTAATAAGAACTATGGAAATCTGCCATGGGGTAAATACGGTGGTAAGTCTGAATAAGGGGTGTAGATGGGTTTGATAAGTTAGCCTGAGTGTCCAGGGTGAAAGATCGAAAACATGCACGGAGGAGGTACCACTTCCCTTCTGGTCAGCAACTGGTAAAGTGGGGTTATTGGTAGTACTTGTTGAGCTTACTTGCAGCCACCAACCTAGGGATTACCTGAGCATATTTACCGCCCCTGTTGATAAAAAAGTTGGAAGTTTTGAAAGGTGTTAAGATTGGAAACTGTGGTAGCCGAATAATTGGCAATGGTAAAGGAGGTATATTTCAGAAGCTTGACGCTAGCCGGCAGATATCCCGCAAGGATAAGGGGCCGAATAGGATAAATAGGCCAAATAGGGGAGGATCCCTAGAGCCGAATAGTGGAAAAGATAATGATTGAAAAAGTAGGCCCTGGTGTAGACACCCCATTTTTGACCGACCTTAAGACTCAGACGTCACCGATTGAGCGCTCGGTGATGTTGCATATCGTGCTCGTTCAGAAGTCTCAGAGTCGCGGCCGTGCGCCCTGCCTCCGGACTCCCGAACTCTCTTCTGTGCCTTGTCTCGGTTTGCGAACCATACTCGGTTTTCTCTGTTTCTTTTCCTGAGGGGAGGGAGAGGTCCCATAGACCATCTCTCAGTGGCCGTGGGCTACATTTCGTGGCCATAGGCCATTTTGCCCATTTCGGAGCCCGGTTCCCGGTTTTCGGAGCCGTCAAGCCGTGTGCCTCGGTTCGGGACCACCCAACCATCTCCGATTTCTCCGGTTTCTGGCATACATCTCATTTACTCCCTCTCAAGGGACACTGGGGTTTTAGATACCCACTTCGCAGCCAAACACCACTTTCGGTGCTTAACGGCCGGTTTTCGGGACCTCGAACTGCGTGTTTTGGTCCCCGAGCATTCGTTTTGCATCGGTTTTTGTTCATTTTTGGCAGGTACCTCTGTTTTGTCATAAGGAAGGTCCTTTGGGGTGGGATCCTAGCAATTGTCTCGCAACCAGTTATGCTCTTCGGTGCCCAGGGCCGTTTTTCTCACTTCCAGGCTAATGTTGAACACCCTAGGGCCATTTTCTTCGAGCCGAAACCACATATTTGTGTTGTACACACATGGGAGGACCCTAAAAAATGGTGCTCGGCCAGTAATTATTCTTTTCATTTTTGAGCCTCTCCTAGGGTTGGATTGTTGTTTCTCCTGGTTCAGAGTTGCCAGATTCCAACCACAGGGCCTTGAAGAGGAGACATGGGAGGACACCAATGTATAGAGCTCGGCCAGCAATTCTCAGTTTTCATTTTTGCCCCTAGCCGGCCGGCTAGGGGGGGTGGCTGGCCGGCCACCTCCAACAAAAGTGCCTGGCCGATCATGCTCCTTGAAACTTGTGCTACACAGCTGTATAGCTGTTTCTCCAAATATCTCTTTGAATCCGGGGGATATTTTGGAGGGAAAAGCTTAGGTGCATTTCCCTCCACCTTTACACCCCTCCTTTTGTCCATATAAGGCAGCCAAGAACTTGTCCCAAGGGTTAGGAAATTGACTCTCAAGCATACATACACTCCTCTATCTCCATTTCTCTAAAATCTTCAAGTTTTGGTGCCTTTTGTTCATCATCATCAAGCACTACCATCACCACTCGATTTCCAGCAACAAGAAGAGGTTCTTAGAGGCTTAGAAGCAACATTTCTAAAGAAAAGAAGCAAGGAAAGAAAGGTCTTCAAGGGTAAGTCTCAATACCTCTCTTTTACACCATTTTCTTGTCTCTTTTATTAACCCTAATTGCTCACTGTTTTGAGCTCCGACCAATACTGAAAGTGGTCCTCTTTTGAGCTATTCTTGATGTTTGTTTGAGGGCTCAACCCTGTTTGAGCCCTCTATCTTACACTTGTTTCAATATCCTCTTATATGCCATTATTTTGAATTGAATATTTGGCCTATGTGTGATCTGATTTGGAGCATCTCATGAACTGATATTGTGTTTATTTTGAGCTCCTCTACAACATTGTAGAAGGGCTCAACCTTGTTTGGTGCTTCCATGCATGACATCTCTTTATAGCCCTCTTTTGATCCATATTTTGCATGCTATTTCTAGCCCATCAGTGATCTGTTTCCGAGCATAATGTAAACTGTTAGTAGGCCTATTTTGATCCCCTCTTCAACATTTAAGAAGGGCTCAACCCTGTTTGGCCTCTCTATCATGCACTTGATTTGTAATCTCTCATATTTACCGTAAGTTTGCATGATTTATTTGGTCTACATGAAATTTGTTTTGGAGCATGTCATGAACTGTGAGTAGGCTTATTTTATGTCCCTCTACAACATTGTAGAATGGATCAACTTCATTGGGGGTCTCCATGTTATACTTGTCATTATACCCCTCTTTGGCCCTCATTTTGCATGCTTTGTTAGGCCTATTTTGCTTCTGTTTTCGGCCATGATCAGGTCTGGAAAGAGTCACATTTTGGCCTTCTTGTCATCTTTTGTTAAGGGTACAAGGCTGTTTGATGAATTTTTGGCATACCTCATGTTTTAGCCTTTGTTGGCTTCATTTTTGCATGACATTTTGAGCATATCTACATACTGTTTTGGGGGTTGTCATAAGCTGTAGATGTTCATATTTTTGGCCCGTCTTCAATGTTGTAGAACTATATTTTTCAGTTTGAACATTGTATATATCACTTGCTTCATTGTTCCCCTCTTTTCCCCCATTTTTGCATGCTATTTTTTCCATACTTGTTATTGTTGTTTGGCAATGCTTTGTACTTGAAAAATGCTAGTTTAGGGACTGCCTAGCATCTGTCTTTACACTTCATGTCCATATTATGCATGTTTGGCATAGCTGCAAGTCATTTCGGGTACTTAGCATAGCATTTCGGGCATCGGGTGTAGTTTTGCTACAATTCGAGGGCTGTTTTTGTATCTTTTTGACTGCTGAAATTTGCATTTTCCATATGCCATATGCCACGTCTCATTTTGTATGCCATTTCATGCCTTAGGGCCATTGCCTCGGTTTGCGTGCCCGCATGCACGCATTTCGAGGCACTTCATTTTCATCTCTCGGCATCTTATGTGAGTGTGGCCGAGGCTCTCTCATGTTAGTGTAAGCCCAATTTGCATTGCGAATGCTGTTTCATGCTTTAGGATCATTGCCTCGGTTTGCGTGCCTGTGTGCACGCATTTCGAGGCACTTCATTTTCATCCATCGGCCTCTTATGTGAGTGTGGCTGAGGCTCACCCATGTTAGTATAAGTCCATTTTGCATTCTGTATGTCATTTTAGCATCATTGCATTCCGAATGCTATTGCCTCGGTTTGCGTGCCCGTGTGCACGCATTTCGAGGCACTTCATTTCATCTATTGGCCTCTTATGTGAGTGTGGGTGAGGCTCACTCATGTTGGTATAAGCCCATATTGCATCACATATCTCATTTTAGTCTTGTTGCATTTATGCCATTTTCTCGGTTTGCGTGCGCATTTGAATTTTAGTCTCATTTAGGTTTCATATTTCATGCCTTTATGTCATTGCCTCGGTTTGCGTGCCCGTGTGCACGCATTTCGAGGCACTTCATTTTCATCCGACGGCTTCTTATGTGGGTGTGGCTGAGGTCCACTCGTGTTAGTGTAAGTCCAATTGCATTGTGCATGCCATTTTATGCCTTAGGATCATTTCCTCGGTTTGAGTGCCCGCGTGCATGCATTTCGAGGCATCTCATTTTCATAGCATTGTGTATGTTAGGATTGCATATTAGCTACATTTCATGCATACCATGCATTTTGCATCGTGTTCGGAATAGGAGTTAGCTTGACACGGAAGCGAGGCGCGTTCGTACTCGGTGTGACGAGCGGGTCTCAATTCCCAAGTCACTGACACTCCGGATTATCCATGATGGAGTTAGGTTTTATTGTAGCATTCATGTGCATTCACCCCATATTGAGTTGTGCAATCCGACTCCTCGGCCATCATGCATCGATATGCGTGATTGGTGGCACGAGGATCGAGGCATGCATATATTTATGAAATACATTGCTATGCCCCTTTCCTGCTCTCTGTTGCAGCAAAATGAAGAATCAGAAACCTTTTGAGGCTTGGCACGCATTTAGAAACATTGCGCAGAGGCTAATTGGGGCATCGGTGGATTTCCGCAAAGCGACCCAACATGCATCATTTCATTATCCGGAGGAGTCAAAGCGGTCCACGGCTTGCATGCGATTCTGACTTTCTTAGTTAATTTGATAATTAATTAGGAATTTGTATATTGTTATTGAATTGTATATTTGTATTATTCTTTTCATTTGGGATATTATTTTATTAGGACCCTCTGCGAGGGCATAATTGTAATAAGTGTGGGTGAGTGTGATGTATGTCTTCCAACCCCACGTCTTTCTTCCTTTTATTTACCGCTTACGATGGTTAGATATAGGGCATATTTCAATTAGCATCTGATGTAATGACATGTTTGCATCATTCATCTGTTTTGCACGCACCGGGCTCGGCGCATCATACAAACTGCATTTGTATTTCAATTCCAAGTTGAATACGTGTTAGTTGTAGCATTCCATATGCCATGTTTAGAATAGCCGAGCCTGCTATAGTTGCATTCTTGCATGTGTTGCATTAGGCATTTCAGTATACTTAGGATCATGCATGATTTCTAACATAGCTTCTATTTTGGCTTGGAGTACTCGGTGAGTTTTATGCTTTAGCATCCTTGCATGTGTGTGAGTGACTGCCATGATAGCATGCTTACCATGAGGCTAAATGCTTATGTGATATAACTGCCTCGAATGCCTGTGGGTGGAGGTTGAGTTATTTGGATTGGAACAATTCATCAAATGCTTGTTATACGCACACTAGAAATTGGCAAAATCATATTTTCTAAGCCCACCCGAGGGAGACAAATTCACGTCTTAGCCTACTGCGGGTAGCACCATCAAACCATTTTCAAACAAACAAACATGAAATGTTTTGTTCCAATTCGAGCGATTCATCTATACTTGTATCTTTGCGCATCACATAGTAACCTAGGCTAATAACGGAATAAGAACTCACAATGTTTTCAAAATCGGATATCATGGTTAGTAGAGGCGGTCTTTGGCCGGCGGCGAGAATGCTCACGAAGTGACCTTCTAATCGTACCCAAGTTCGAGCGAGGCAACTTTGGTGATGACGGACACGTGGCCTTTGGCACCAGTCGGGGTTTCCTAAATTTCCCATTTAAAATATTTAGGTGGCGACTCATGTATCTGGCGAAGTAGTCCATGTTTGGCACTTCTTTCAAAAATCTGTTTTCAAAAGCGATTTGCGGATTTGGACTCTTGGTTCAAGATTGAGAACCGTGACATTTGAGTCCTTGACTGTAGTGACCCAATATCGAACGAGCAGAGGACTCGCACTCCTTCCGGGATGCGTTCGGGGGCGTCTGATTCTGGCGAATCTACTTGGGACTTTAGAGAACTTGACTCGAACTCATGATATCTGGTTTTGACTACACTTGTGTGTTTCTTTGCATTGCATTTGCATTGGTGCGCCTAGGACACCGTGTTTGCCATCTGCTATTCTGGCGGTTTCTTGGGAGGCTTGTCTTGTCAAGGCATGTCCATAAAATTTGATCGATTCTGAGCTCTGCCGATATGGGAACACAAACCCGGTTTCTTAGGGCACCCTTTGACCATTCGACCTAGTGCATATTCGGATCCATAGTGACCATTCCAAACTAGGGCGGGTTGCTTACCCGTTTATAGGTTGTTTGAAACATTGCGTGCGTAGTGAAACCCTAGCTCGACAAAATAGGGCGAAACCCTACCCCAACATAGGGGTGTTTTGGCTCTCACTTATACATTATGTGCTTGTTAGAGTCGTCTCTCTGGAATGTATGTATCGATTAAGTTTGAGCATCGAACTGCGGGCATCGATTTTGAGATAGGGCATCACGCTGCGGCATCGGCCGATTATTTGAGAATCGGTTGTCTGCGGATATCGGATTCGATTTTGGGGAAACGATCTGAGAGCGATGATCGATTATTGAGGGCGATGTATTTTGACTTATCAACTGCGTGTTGTATGCCCGTGTGTGTTGTGTGTATTTAATTTAATTTGTTATCTGCCCGTTTTTACAGTTATTTATTTCCTTTTAAACTTTATTATCTTTTTGCTAGGCGATTTTAGCACGATTGCTTCGAACCACTAGATACTCCCCAAGCACTTTGGACACGAGGTCGCCGACTCAGCCGTCCGAGGATCTCGTTGGCGGACATCGATGTTCCACTCTCTACCCCGATTATCGAGAAGAAGGGCGAGGCGCGGTGTGTCGAGCGAGGATTACGGAGACGAGAAGCTTTGACGATGAACAATCGGTTGAAATTTCTGTGTCTGCCATAGAGGTACATTTACGGCCATTGATGGAACCGAGAATACATCGAGGATGGAAGCGATGATCGCCCGGATGCAGCGGCATAAACGGATGCAAGATGATGCCATCCGCCAAGCGGAATTTTCCAAACAACAAGCGCGATCATGGCCCGGCCGAAGCGATCACTAAGTGGCAGCAATGCGACATCTGCTTCACATCAGATTCCTCCTCCACCAGCGGCTCCACTACCTGAGCAGGCATCTACTGATCAGAATACTCTGCCGAATCCTCAGAATGTCCTCCCAAACACCCAGAATACCTTACCTGATGTCCGGAATACTCAAGAGGACATAAGTCTTCCAACGGCGGCCCCTTCTTCTATAGCTGTCCAAGAATCTTACACCCAACCACCGGACTCTCCTTTTGAGTTCGAGGTAGATCGAACGACTCTGGTGAGTAAGTTGGAAAAAGCTTTTAAGAAATCGCGGTGAAGGCCATCGGACATCGAAGATGGCTATCTTGGCGTGGCCGTGACATTGCTTGGACAGATTTAAGATGCCCCGATCGACCGTTTTGATGGAGTGCAGGGACCCCATGGTCCATCTCCGGCTATTTTCGGATATCTTGAGGCCAATGGGCCTAACCGGACTCTGAAACTCTCATTTGTTTGGCGAACCCTGTCGAGTGGCCGCCAAGCGGTATGCAAAGTTGGATAATGATGTTAAGAGGCGGGATGAGATGGTGAGGCCTTCGTTGCACAATACTCATATAATACCGGATCGAGATTACAACCGTGATCTCGAAACAACGGCGAGGAACAAAGAGTCTTTCTCGATTTTGTAACTTCGGTGGAAGCGAAGGCATCGATGATGACCTTGAGGCCAACAGATAAAGATCAAATTCGGATGATTGTGCAATCTCCAAGAGACTTATCACGAAGATGATTGTAGTTCCTTCCCCACCTTCGCGGATCTACATGATATGGGGTGCAAATCGAGGATGCGATGAAGCAAGGTCGTCGACCGGGACCGAGAGCGACCGAAGGACATTCAACCGTAATAACAACTGCAGGCCGGCGTATTTGCCAACACGAGGACTTCGGAGGTCGGCATGGTCACTACCACCCCCCCTTCCCAACCAAGGCCCGCAGCGGCCACACCTTTTTCTAGTGCCTCCGGGAGCAGTAACCAAGGCCCGAGGTACCAATCCAGGGGCCAAAGAACCTTTACTCCACTATACATGCCCCTGTCCAAGGCTCTGGGGGTGTTAATTAGGAAGAAGCATCTGACGCCCCTAGAACCGAGGCCACTACCAAATCCACTCCCCCCTTCCCACAACCCAGCCAAGTACTGTGCGTACCACCAGCAGCATGGCCATGACACAGATCAATGTTTCCGGCTGCGTCACGAGATTCAAGACCTCGTCGACAAGAATATCATTGTGCCTCCCGAAAGACCCAACGTCACAACTAATCCACTCCCCGTACATAACCAAGATCCACCACCCAAAAGAGTCAACTTCATCCAAACTGGGGTCGTTTCCTACGATCCTAGTATCTATATTACTCCCTCTCACCTACCCAAGCCGGAGGTGATCCTTCCTGATTGCACTGACTTGTGCATGTTGGACACCTTCACAATCCGATCTGAGCCAGAGGTGGTGACCTCCGAAGATGGAGCAGGCGGGGTTTGAGGAGAAGCGGAATTGGTGAGTGCGAGATGGGACTGACAGGAATGGTCTTTGGAAGAGCTTATGATCCAAGCGGATATATTTTATCGATAAGCGATCGAGTGAGTGTGAAATTTGCGGAAAAAATTTGAATTGTGCATGATTCAGGGAGACGGACTAGAGCAAAGGCGGATGGTCGACAGCGGTGGAAGAAGATTTTGCTAACCTCCGGTTCTTCAATGACCAAGAAGCGGGGATGCAACAATCAATTGGTTTGAATATAGAGTCGGTGAGGTTGTCGGATGGTTAGATGATCGGCCGGATGTTGTGGAAATTGACGAGCAAGGCGGCGGCGGGGGTATCAATGATGGCGGAAGGGCGAAAGTCGAGAATGAACCGCAGGAGAGTGCCGGTGCAAAGAATTTCGCTCGGGATCAAGAGATTGTGAAAACCAAACAACAAACCCTACTGACAAAGGAGGGGCAAGAGAAGAGATGGGATTCTGAGAGAAGCCGGAACGCCAAGAACCATGAGGAGGTTGAAAGTCTTTGCGAGCACAAGAGCGAGGACATCTTTGTGAGCATGTGGGATGAAAATCTTGAGAGTACAAACTTGCGAGAACCGGATAGGTGTCTGTTGAATGCTAGCGGGATGTGGTGGGAAGGCGAAGACTTATGTCTTGCCCACCTGAGATGAAGATTGGGCGGTGCCCAACCGGATGATACTTGGTACCTCGATGAGGTGGACCACATGACCGAGTGGGCGGTATTTCAAGCCCCACACCTTGACCAACCTGAAGCATCTGGGAAAGATAAAGAGGCGGAGAAAGGAGAAGCAAATTGAAGAAGAAGGCATGCTCAAGCAGTTAAAGAAAATCTGATGAACATCTCCATCTGGGGCGCTTATGGCTTCAAGGGTGCCTGACAGTGTCCTATCTGCTATGGACAAGGCCAAACTCTCCATCGAAACTACGCCAGAGCATTTGGTTGAAATTTGGTTTTTCGGAGGAGGTTCCCGGCATTAACCTTCTGGACAAGGAATTGCCGTCTGAGGGCGTTAATCATAACAAACCTCTCTACATCTCCATGGAATGTAGAGACAAGTGGATACCGGTGGTACTTGTTGATCTGATGCTGCTATCAATGTCTGCTTGATCGAGCGGCATATGCAATCGGGTTAAAACCCGCGGACTTCATACCAACCACTCGGTGATCAAAGCTTATGATAATACCGGTAGGGAAGTGATGGGGAATTGTCAAGGTTCGGACCGAGTTGGTCGAGACAACACAACATTGAATTTCATGTCTTGGGCGTTCCGCAACCTTCAACTTGCTCTTGGGGCGGCGTGGTTGCACCAAGTGAAAGCGATCTCTTCCACTCTGCACGGATGTTGAAATACCCTCACGGGAAGGGGTTGCAATTGTTTTGAAACTCATCCATCCATCCGCCGAAGTGTCTCGCCGGTTTGGAGATCGAGCACGGCACGGAGGATGTGTTCTTATCGAGGGTTCACTTTGGCGGAGGCGGGTAGTCTGAGAATATTATGGTACGTGAATGAAGGTGTGTATGTCGATTGCTCAATCCGTCTACCTCATGAACAAGCTACAACATATTCTCGGGATGGGATTAGGAAGGAGCGACAGGAAAGGAGTCGCAGCATTGGCCGAAGTGCCACACAACCCGCATACCTTTGGGCTGGGTTATCTGCCCACCAAAGAAGGCTGGGTGAGGAAAGGAAAGAAATGGCCGTGAGCAGGCGAAGCAGTGGGAAGCCTTTTGATTTAATGCGAGCCCATCCGGTACCACTGAGCAGACGCTTCGTCCGGGAGGAGGACTTTCCATTTTGCGGCTTCCCGAGCCATGGTTAAGCGGAGAAGAAGCGCGTGCAGGTTTGAAATCTTCTTCGACTGCAACTATCGGGGATGATGTTGCCACAGGCGAGCAGACCCAACAAGCGAAGTTGAAGCGAGAATAAAGCGGTGGATCACGAGAATCTGAGTGGAAATGGGGGTAGCGGCATGTCTCCTCTCGATCCTCCGTCGACCAAGAGTGCTTGGGGATAACCGTGGTTTCCATGATTGGGGATGAAAGCAGTGCGAGCCGACCAGCTGACTATCTTGGATGCATCAATCGCACCCTCTCTCACTTGGCGATCTGAGGAGGATTCTTATCGGCGACCAAGGTCGGGGTAGTGAGGAATCTGATTCCACCGAGTCCTGTGAGTCGGAATCAGGTTCCAGCTCGACTGAGTCTAAGTCTGGTACTCCTGAGGATGTTAACTCGGATGCCACTGTCCTGTCCAGGTCGTCTTTTTCCTTTTCATTTGTGTCTGTTGTAACCAATGGATTGGGCGGTTTGGGTGGACCTAATGGGAATGAACTATCTGTGGTTTCGAGTACTTTTACGTGCCCTAATTTATTGCATTAATTCGGACTTTCAAAATTTTGATCAAAAGCAGCGAGGGCGAAGTTCCTCGGTTTCTAGCGTTTAATTGAGCAAGAGCAAGAGATTTGTTAAACCATTAATGGATGAAATCATTACCGTGAACATTAGTCTTGAGGAGGACCATGGTGGTCGGATCGGGTCCACGTTGTCTTCGAACGGCGCTTAGTCGCTTTATTAAAAGATTTCAAAGATGTTTTCGCGTGGTCCTACGAAGACATGCACAGAATCGATCCTGAGATTATCTGACATCGGATCCCCCTTGACCGAGGCCGACACATCAGCGAAACTTCGGAAGGATCCGCCGGATTGGGCTCTTAAGATTAAGGAGGAGGTCACCAAGCAAATTGTGCGAGCTTCTGCTGGTATCTGAATATCAGACTTGGTTGGCCAACATTGTTCGGTCTTAGAAAAAAGATGGCGGGATCCGGTGTGTGTAGACTTGAGGATTTGAACAAAGCTAGTCAGAAGGGCGACTTTTCCCTACCGCACATCGATGAGTTGGTAGATTTCACGGCGGGGCATGCATTGCTCTCGTTCATGGATGGCTTCTCGGGATACAACCGGATAGTGATGGCGCGAAAAGGCGAGAAAAAGCGCATTCACCACCCGTAGAACATCTTGCTACCGGGTAATGCCGTTTGGGTTGAAGAACGGCTGGAGCTACTTATCAGCAGACGCGACCACAATACTACATGATATGATCCACAAAGAGGTTGAGGTGTATGTGGGCGACATGATTGTCAAGTCCAAGGAAAGAGAGGGCCACTACACGCCTTGCACAAGTTTTTCCAAAGGATCGAGGAATTAGGTTGCGGCTAAACCCTCGAAATGTACGTTTGGTGTTCTGTTGGGGAAAATCTTTGGGGTTTGATTACACAAAGAGGCATCGAGGTCGACCCTTCCAAAATCAAGGCCATCCTAGAAATGCCACCACCAAGGACTGAAAAGGAGGTGCGTGGCTTCCTGGGTAAAGTGCAATTCATAAGGCGGTTTATTTCAAAATTAACCTTGACTTGTGAACCACTTTTTGGCCTCCTCAAGAAAGGAAAGAAGTTCAATGGGACGGCCGATGTCAAAATTGCATTTGAGCAGATCAAAGAATATCTCTGAGAACCCACCCGTTTTATCGCCACGAGAACCGGAAGCAGATTGATTTTGTATCTGTCGATGTTGAAACTACAATGGGCTGCATGCTTGCACAAGAATCGAAGACAAAGCGAGAAAGAGCCATCTACTATTTGAGCAAAAAGATCTTTGGAGTATGAGACCCGATATACACCATTTGGAAAAAGGCTTGCTTAGCTCTGGTATGGGCTACGAGAAGGCTGCGGCACTACTGTTAGCTCACTCTGTAATGTTGGTTTCACGACTTGATCCCATCAAATATCTCTTGAGAAACCGGCGCTTCTGGTAGGCTAGCTCGTTGGTTGCTTTTGCTCTCGAATTTGATCTCACGTATGTGACCGCAAGTCGATAAAAAGGAAGCGATGGCGAGTTCCTTGCCGACCACCGGTTGAGGATGAAGCGATTGAATATTTGTTCCGGATGAATCAATTTTGCATATCGGCGAAGAAACTTGGGCGATGTACTTTGTGAACATCAAATCAACATGGGTGTGGGATAGGAGTGTTCTTGATAGCACCGATGATTCCGTATCCTCTAGCCTTCAAGCTCAATTCAAAGTCTCGAATAATGAAGCGAGAATATGAGGCGTGTATCTTTGGTTTAAAGCGACCACGGAACTAGGGGCAAGGCGGTTGGGCGTTATTGGGGATTCGAACCTTGTTGTGTCTCAAGCTAAAGGAAATGGAAAGTAAAAAAGAAAAGATGATGATGTACCACCAAACCTTGGATTTCTTGATTCCTCGGTTTGAAAAGCTAAGTTTTACTCATCTACTAAGAGAACAACGAGTTCGCAGATTAAGCTAAACTCTATCATCTATGATAGACATCCGTGTGGAGTCCGAATCGTCCGATCATCATCGACGAAATTTGCACCTGCCTATGAGTCGATTGCGACCATAGATGAAGTTCGGGGCGAACACCCTGGTATTACGACATCTGGAACTTCTTGGAGACGAAACATACCGCCGGGTAAATGCCAAAGACAAGAGGGCAATCGAGAAGAATGGCGATCCGATTCATCATCTGCGGGGTAAAGCTGTATAAGCGGGTCATCTGGGAATGCATAAAGCGTGCGTTGATCTTTGAAGAGTCAAAGCGTCGATGGAAGCCATCCACGGGGGTGAATGTGGTGCACACATGAATGGGGTAATGTTGGTGCGGAAGATCCTTAGACAAGGTTATTATTGGTCCACCATGGAGGAGGATTGTATTGGCTTCGTCGGCGATGTCACAAGTGTCAAATTCATGCAAATCGCATGAACATCCGCCGTCAAAAGCTGTACAACATGACTTCGCCATGGCGTTTTTATGCAGGGAATTGATGTAATCGGAATATTACGCCAAAGGGTCGAATGGGCATGAGTTCATCTTGGTAGCGATAGATTATTTCACAAAGTGGGTTGAGGCCCAATCTTACGCAGTGTTGAAGGCTTCGCATGTAGCAAAATTTATCAGAAACAACATTATCTGTCGCTACGGGGTCCCAAATGAAATCGTTTCAGACAATGGTTCCCACTTCAAAAGGGAGGTGATCGATTTATTGGAGAAGTATAATGTGGCTTTTCATAAGTCATCTACTTACCGGCCGCAAACCAGCGGGCGATTGAGGCCGCCAACAAGAACATCAGCGCATACTACGAAGATGGTGGAAACCTATCGGGGTGGCGGATAATTGCCGTTAAGCTCTGTGGGACTCTGAGGACTTGATCGAGAACTTCTCTTGGGCGACTCGTACTCATTGGTTTATGGGATGGAAGGCGTTACGCCTATTGAGATTGAGGTCCGTCATTACAGTATTGGCGAGTGCGGATAATGAAGCAGTTAGCGACAAAAGCAGTTGAGAACTCATGCTTTTCGATGAAAGAAAGCTGAAAAGCATGTACCACATCCAAGGTTATCAACGAGAATCGCTCGGGCTTTTAACAAGAAGGTTAAGTCGAGAATTTGAAAGAAGGAGATTTGGTACTCAAAGACAACCGAGCTCCCATCCACGACCCAAGGGCAAGTTCGGACCAATTGAATTTGGTCCTACATTATCAAGTCAATCTGGTCGGTGGAGCTGTGGTTACGATGGATCTAGATGGCTTAGAGTTTTCTCAACCGATCAACATGGACAAGTTGAAGAAATATTATCCATGAGAGGCTCGCTGGGCGAAAACCGAAAAGGCGACCTAGGCAAAATTGAGCATAGAAAATTTGAAATTATAAAAGCGAGCTCGCAAGGTTGAAAACCCATAAAGGCGGCCTTGGCAAAAGTTAGGCGCCAAAAGGAGAGTAAAAATACCGGCGAACCCAAGCACGAACTCGTGAGGCTTGATTCCCATCTTTGGGATCGTAGGCAACTTCATCACGAAGTTCGACAATCTTTTCCCGATCAACTTTGTCCATATTGATCATCTCGGTCATCTCTATTCATCGGCATTTATCGTGATCTCGATGCAGTGTTATTAGGACTAGGGGCAACTTTCCGTTGCAATGAAGTCTTCGGTACTTTCGGACTAGGGGCAACTTTCCGTTGCCACACATCGCCGAGCACTTTTTCAAACTAGGGGCAACTTTCGATTGCTAGGATCTGGGGTTGTGCATCTCAGTGATAGATCTCAGGCGTGTCCAGTTCTGATCCATATCGAAAATAGTTTTGAAAAGTTTTAATAAAAGTTGACTTTGTTCAAATTAATCTTTTCACAACTAAGACCATTCTTGGACCAAAAATGGAGAATTTTCAGTACCACAACCTTCAATTTCTTTGATTTCGAAATAGAATTCTCTCGCTCTTGCATACAATTGAAGTTGTTTTTTATTACACTCATAATGAAAACTTGAAAGTACTAATAAAGCAATAAATCTGGGGCATAGTCAAGTTAGATGTCCCTGTGCCCCCTACCAGAGCTAGTTGAAGCCTCCGATGCCAACCTAGGCCCAACCTGTGCTTTTTCATTAAGCCAATCCCAGCACTCGTCAGATAAAGTGCAACTAAAAATAGGGGCGGGGGACAGCAGCTCTCTAGCCTCCAGGCCGAAGTATGTCGGGCAAGGTGCGCACCTCGAATCGGGAAAGTGGCTGGGTACTCAATCCCCTTCGGAGGGCAAGTCTGATCATGGCCAAACTGTCGCAGAATGCGGAATGGGAAATAAAATCTGTGATGAGTCAAGCCGACCAACGGATCGGTATCTGAAACATGCTATAGCTCATCGTTGGAAGGTTAAGCCAAGACGGCGCCAAGCAATGCGTTCGGTGACAAGTTGCACATCCATTCAAACCACCATCCCTCATCAAGGGCGTCAACCAGGCGTTGTCGAAAGAAGTAGCGCTGAGTAAGCAGGGCAAGAGTCCACAACTTGCAATTTATCCATCAACCATATCTGGGGAGGGATGAAAAATGAGAGATTAAAGAATAGAGATGTACGATGAGAGAAAAGTAAGATAAGGGTTTTGTGAGGAAAAATCGAGCCCGAGGGCAGTGATGTGAGCAAATACATATGTGAGCTTGGGTGGGAAACATTACTGCGGCGATGGTGGACTCCTGCGAATCTGGTTGTCTATTGGCGGTAGAACGCATCCAAACCTAGCACTGTTTCGGCAAGGGTCATGGCTATCCAACTCATTCCCTCTTTCTAGCCTTGTGCTACTTCGATCAGACGGATGCTAGACCCTCCGGGCTGAGACAAGCGAAAATGAGATAGCATGCACAAGCGAGAGGGCATGTTGTCGGAAACCTTGCCAATGATGGTCTTTGCGGTCACCGGCATCGGAGAATCGATGCATCGGGCGGGACATCCAACATGCCATTATCAATCAAAGATCGAGCATCATGCGCGTTGAGACCGCACATCCGCCCTAAAGCTTGGGCATGGCCAAAACGAGACTGAGGCAAGATCTCTTCTGAGCGTTCAGACTCCATCAAAACTTGAAACTCTTCAAAAGTAGGACATACCTCTTGCCCTCCGAAGCTGAAGACATGCGTCACCGGGTTCCAAAACCTTGCCGCGGCATGGAGGAAAGAAAGGTGCAGTGGAGTCCGCCTCAACGTAAATAGTGCATTCAAGCCGAAACCCCGGAAGTTCAACTTTTCCGAGCCATCTAGAGAAGAAATCCAAGAGGTGAGATTTTCTGCGAGAAATGCCTCCATTTTGTGCGAAACGGTGATGAAATGAATAAGTTCCAAGGCTGGGGCTTTTATAAGGAGGTAAAACACTATTCAAAGGACAAGTGTCAAAATTCTGGGGGTTACGGGGGAAGTGGCCGGCCGGCCATCTATCCTAGTAGGCCGGCCACCCTCTAATTTCCGGATACAAAATGTGTTGGGCCACGTGTGGGTCCTGTTTCGCCCTCCTGAAGGAAGTTTGAGGCAGTTCTAAGCGTCGGGAACGTCGAAGGCCTCCATTTCTCTCAGATTCGGATACGTTCCATCATCCAGATCGTCCGTCCGAAGTACGCTTTGTTGTATTTTTGCTTATCGAGTTGTTGTTTTGTTTATCGAGTTGTAAGTTTTGTCGAGCTGTCGCATTTTGTGTTTTGAGTTATTACGCTTTTGTTTACGCGTTTTTGTTGAGTTTTGTTTATCGAGTCGTTAACATTGTTGTACTTTACTTATCAAGTTGTAAACTTTCTAAGATTCTGTTATTTCTTAGTGAGCCGAGTTTTGATTTGTTGCGTCGGTTCATTACCTGACCCGGTAAATACACAAGGCACATTTTCATTCAATTCCATTTTGTGCAAAATGATGCGATGCGATGCTAAGAATTTCAAATACAAACATCTTTTCAAAAGCTGTTTCATTCCATCATGTTTTACAGCAAAATAAAGGTACAAGTTTTACAGAAAATAAAACTGCCTAACAATATGCAAAGTGCTACAAACTACTAGTAAAAAGTAAAATAAAGCAGGAAATAACATCAACATCCTCGGGAGCGGGAATGAGGAGGCCCTCTCATCCTCTTCTGCGGGATAACCTCTACACCATCATCACCATCCGGGTCAGAGCTATCATCCTCCAGATCCCCCTCAGCCTCATCTCCACTCCCAGAACCAAGACCGGAGCCTCCCTCCCCAGCGGATGTCTCTGACTCACGGTCTGCGACCTCCTCCTCCTCCTCAATAATAGGTGCCCTGTGTCTGCGAGACGACCCTGCTCCTCGAGCTCCTCGAGAAGGCCTAGATGGCCCAACTCCCTGAGAAGGCCTATATGGCCCAGCTCCTCGAAAAGGCCCAGATGGCCCGGTATCTCGACCTCTCCGAGAAGGCCCGGGTGGCCCAGCCTGAGGCTGAGCATATACAGGAGGCATCTGAAAATGAAAAGTTCAATACATCAGTTCAAATATGGAAAGCAGATGCAAGTACAGTATGCGAGTAGGGTGTGTGTCAGATGTGCTCTACACGGCCTATCAATAAAGCAAGATGTTCTACACTAGCGTGTCATCAGGAATATGCTAAATACAAGGAAGATAGATAATACCTGCACACCCATGATGGCCATCTGTGCCTCCCTCTGTAGGATCATGCCCTCGAATGTGGCCAGCATCACGAGCAACTCTTCTGTGTACTCAGCTAGGGGCTGCAAATACAAATGCAAAACTATCAGTGAGTGAATGAATGTCCAAGTAATCTGATTGACAAATCAAAGCTGTAAATCATACCGGAGGTGAATCAGGCTCCCGGACATATCTGTGGTCAGGAAGAGGAGGCTCTAGCGGGACCTGGTAAGGAGTCCTGAACCGCCAACTCGTCAACTCGGTCGGCATGGCTGGCCACCCAGGATGATGATGATGAAGAGACGGAGGGATCGGAGGAATCGAACTACCTCTACCCCTAGATGCACCAGCCCTGCTAGAGGAAGGGATATCCGTGGCACCGGCATGACTCGAAGATGGTGCATCAGTAGGCCTCCGTAGCGGAGCACGCACTCCCGTCAAGGGGGGCATCAGATATATGCGACGATAGGTGGCGTAGTCCCCCTCCATGAGGTATAGCAAAGCATCGGTGCCCTGCATAGCACTAATGACCTCTGACGAAGAGTCTATCGGCGATCCGCATAGTGGTGGAGGACGGGAGGTCTGAGAATCGTACCCCCACGGCGCGAAGCGTTCCCCAGAACCATGCCCTACCAACCGGTCCTTCGGCGAGGAACCTATCTTGGGAAGTGCCGATCCTCCGGATCTGAATGTCGGAGCCGTCACCAAAAACCGCCGGGGTTGCCAAGTGATCTGCGGATAACCGATTGCATAAATCGATCGAAATCGAGGAATATCTGAGGCAAATCAAAGATGAAAATGAAAGGCGAGTGTTACGAAATACCTCTGTCGCCGCGATATCAAAATACTGCCGCAAGTAGAAGAGAGTCTCTCGAGCTCTCGGTCGGTGCTCGCCTTCAAATACCAGTGAAAACGGAGTCATGAGGACTCCAGCCACCTCCATCTCCGGAGCTAACGTGGGAAAGTATACGTACACCCATAGCTGAGAAAAGCAGTGCGGAATGTGAATACAAAGTGCTAAAAGCAGAATACAGAGTGCAAAGTGTGCCGTTTGTGTGCAATGAACAAGTAATGAGGAGCAGAAATGTAAATCAAGAGGACAGAACGTACCTCCCAGGCTCTCCAATAGCCGCCAAGTAAGTCTCCCCGCCCGTGAGAGGCTGCACTCATGTAGCAATAGAGGGTAGCCAGGCCAGCGCCACCCCAGTCATATCGACTCACCTGTGATAGGTCCACCAAAGCGCTTAGAAGATATAACCCAACAGTGTTCCCCCTATCGGCAAACAGAGTGGTGCCAAAGAGGAACATGAGGAAGCCATGGGCGTACTGCTTAACCTCCTCGGGAGACTCAGGCTCCATCGCCGGCCTCCTAAAATGGGAAGAGAACCAGGTGTACCGGACTCTCCCGGAAGCTCTGTCTACAGGTGGGCGAGCCCCCAATAGATATATCCATGCGGCCTCCCACTCCCCCATATCCTCGTCATAAGGTATGGGCCAACCGCCTATGTCTAGGCCGGTGAGTATGGCGAAGTCCAGCAGAGTCATGGTCATGTCCCCAGTGGCAGAAAAGTGGAAGGAATTAGTGGTGTCCCACCATCTCTCTACCAAAGCAGCTAACAAAGTCCTGCTGGCAGGACAACGTGATAATCCCACGCAAAATGCTCCGAACCCTGCTAGATCGACCAGATCCCGGACAGCCTCCGGAAGCTCGGCGTACCAGTCCCTCGCGGCAGTAGAGCCGTATCCTCGTACAGTGCGAGAGTCAACCTGCATTCAGAATGAATACATGTGCTCAGTACACAATGAAATGAAATAGCTGTGTGCAAATGAAATGAAATAGCTGTGTGCAAATGAAATGAAATAGCTGTGTGCAAATGAAATTACTCGATTAATTGCGTGTTCACTTCAAAATCTGAATGCGTGTTGATGCATTTGTGTTTGGAATTTGCGTGTTCAAATCTCAATCAGTGGGCTGCGTGTTCACTTCAAATCTGGGCTGCGTGTTCAGTAAATCTGTGTTTTGGGCTGCGTGTTCAAATCTCAATCAGTGGGCTGCGTGTTCACTTCAAAATCTGGGCTGCGTGTTCAGTAAATCTGTGTTTTGGGCTGCGTGTTCAAATCCTAATCAGTGGGCTGCGTGTTCACTTCAAATCTGAAATTGCGTGTTGATGCATCGAGTTTTGAAATGCGTGTTCAAATCTCAATCGATTGAAATGCGTGTTCACTTCAAAATCTGCTGCGTGTTGATAAATCGAGTTTTGGGCTGCGTGTTCAAACCTCAATCAGTGGGCTGCGTGTTCACTTCAAAATCTGGGTTGCGTGTTCAGTGAATCTGTGTTTTGGGCTGTGTGTTCAATTCTCAATCAGTGGGCTATGTGTTCACTTCAAATCTGAAATTGCGTGTTGATGAAATCGAGTTTGGGCTGTGTGTTCTACTCTCAATCGATTTGTAACGTGTGTTCACTTCAAATCTGGGCTGCGTGTTCAGAATATCGGAGTTTGGGACTGTGCGTTCTACTCTCTACTCTCAATCAGTGTGGGCTGCGTGTTCGCCATCAACTTGAACTGTGTGTTCAGAAAATCAAGGTTTGGGCTGCGTGTTCTACTCTTAGTCAGTGTGTGCTGTGTGTTCACTTTCAAAATTCGGGCTGTGTGTTCGACGAATCAGTCTTTGAGCCGTGTGTTCATTTCTTAACTAATGTGTACCATGCGTTCACAATCAATCAGTCAGTGAGCCGTGTGTTCAGCAATTCAAGTGTTTAACTAACACGTTCAGGATGTAGGCAAAGTACTATGTCATAAGCTAAAACTATTTGTTCAGGCATGGCAAAGCTACAAAATGCACGAAAATGCAGAAAATAAAGTAAAATACCTCTCGTGCATCATGAGAGAGAGTCTTTGCTCGGCTCTCATGAAGCAAATCCGGGTGCGGTCGTTGAACCCAGTGAAAGCGGCAAGCGGCATGAGCGTATGTGCCGATGGGACGTATCTTCCCGGAATGAAAGGACGGACTCTCGGGTGCAGTGTCATAAAACCAAAATCATCCCCAGCGCCTGAAGGACCTCCGCTATGAGGGTAATTGCCCGCCATTTCGAGAAATCTGCAAAAATGAGCAAAATGAGCCAAAATTGGAAAAAGTCAACAAAAGTCAACTCCCGGGAAATGAAAAAGTCAACAAAAGTCAACTCCCGAGAAAATCTTCCAAATATTGAGAGAAACTTACCTCAAGTGGCGAAAATGAGAAAAGAAGTCCCGAAATCAAAATTTAGTCGGCTCAAAGTGCTTAAAACTGAAAGATTTTGCGGAAACAACTTGCGTGGAAGTAAGCGGCGTATAAAATCACGATCTGAAGAGAAAAATGGTCTAGGGAGCAAGGGAAGGAGTTTTCACAACTTTGGGAGTGATTTCGGATTGAATGGGCAAGGGAATATATAGAAATGTAAAAAATGACCAAAATGCCCCTACTTTGGGCAGGTGGCCGGCCGGCCCCCTTTTCTGGCTGGCCGGCCATTCACTTTTTTGTCCCTGGCCGGTGGTCTTCCCAAGGGCAACCACCTGGCCGGTGGTGGTCCCCACACGCCCTCTAGCTCTCTGCAAATTTTGAGGAAGATCAGAGTTCCCGGGACCTGAAAAAGTTCAAGAAAAGTGCACTTTCTGGCACGAAATAGCTCCACCGGAACTTCAGCTGCAATTTCTGACATGTGTCTCATCATTTCTCATCAAAATCAGGGTGTATCCTTTTCAAACATGTTGTAACCTCTCCGGGAGGTGATTCAGAGGCCGCGATCAAGTTGCCTTCGCCGAAATGCGCGTTTCCCAGCTCGTTGTTTCGCAACAAACGGGCATCCTGATTTATGCTCGTTTTGCATTGTTTTGCATATAACTGGCATTCTTATGAGCATTTTGCATTGTCATGCATAATTTCTTGGTGTACCATACTTTTATGCTTGAGCGTGCGTTGTCACGCACAGTCCTATCTCGCATTGCGATGCATTCATTCGCCGGCACTGCGTATGTCAAGCTCTCGGAATCACAGGAATCACATTGAATATATGTTGTTAGCATATTGTTCTTGTTGAATTTCTCTCTTTTGTAGGCACGATATTGTATGTACGGTTCATTTGAAATTTGGTGCGACCCAGACGAATCGCCTGATATCGTATCTTCTCCGTGTGAGGCGCGGCGAGAATTGAATGATTCTCCGCATTCCTAAGCGCATGAAATGTAGTTGTTTGCTTTACATTCTTGCTTAAAAGCTGTTGCATCTATTTGCGAATACTTGCCTCATTCTGACTTCTTTGCATTTGCATGATCATTTGGCTCTGTGCATGTCATTTGCATTTTGCCCCCCTGCTGTGAGCGCATATCTCTGTTCATCTTGTATGATTGTCTAAGTCTTGACCTTGTCAAAAATGGGTCGTCTCTAGGCTTTGACATTCACTCCGTCACTTCTTGACTTAGAGTTACATCAAGAGAGGGCAAGCTAGACACCCCATTTTTGACCGACCTTAAGACTCGAGCGTCACCGATTGGCGCTTCGGTGATGTTGCATATCGTGCTCGTTCAGAAGTCTCAGAGTCGCGGCCGTGCGCCCTGCCTCCGGACTTCCGAACTCTCTTCTGTGCCTTGTCTCGGTTTGCGAACCAGACTCGGTTTTCTCTGTTTTCTTTCCTGAGGGGAGGGAGAGGTCCCGTAGACCATCTCTCAGTGGCCGTGGGCTACATTTCGTGGCCATAGGCCATTTTGCCCATTTCGGAGCCCGGTTCTCGGTTTTCGGAGCCGTCAGGCCGTGTGCCTCGGTTCGGGACCACCCAACCATCTCCGATTTCTCCGGTTTCTGGCATACATCTCATTTACTCCCTAACGAGGGACACTGGGGTCTTAGATACCCACTTGTGACCAAACACCACTTTTCGATTAACGGCCGGTTTTGGGACCTCGGCTGCGTGTTTTGGCCCCCGAGCATTCATTTCGCATCGGTTTTTGTTCGTTTTTGGCAGGTACCTCTGTTTTATCATAAGGAAGGTCACTGGGGGGTGGGATCCTAGCAATTGTCTCAGCAACCAGTTATGCTCTTCCGGCGCCCGTTTTTCTCGCTTCCGGGCTAATGTTGAACACCATAGGGCCATTTTCTTCGAGCCAAAACCACATATTCGTGTTGTACACACATGGGAGGACCCTAAAAATTAGTGCTTGGCTAGTAATTATTCTTTTCATTTTTGAGCCTCTCCTAAGGTTGGATTGTTGTTTCTCCTGGTTAAGAGTTGCCAGATTCCAACCACAGGGCCTTGAAGAGGAGACATGGGAGGACACCAATGTATAGAGCTCGGCCAGCAATTCTCAGTTTCCATTTTTGCCCCTAGCCGGCCGGCTAGGGGGGGTGGCCGGCCGGCCACCTCTAACAAAAGTGCCTGGCCAGCCATGCTCCTTGAAACCTGTGCTACACAGCTGTATAGCTGTTTCTCCAAATATCTCTTTGAATCCGGGGGATATTTTGGAGGGAAAAGCTTAGGTGCATTTCCCTCCACCTTTACACCCCTCCTTTTGTCCATATAAGGTAGCCAAGAACTTGTCCCAAGGGTTAGGAAATTGACTCTCAAGCATACATACACTCCTCTATCTCCATTTCTCTAAAATCTTCAAGTTTTGGTGCCTTTTGTTCATCATCATCAAGCACTACCATCACCACTCGATTTCCAGCAACAAGAAGAGGTTCTTAGAGGCTTAGAAGCAACATTTCTAAAGACAAGAAGCAAGGAAAGAAAGGTCTTCAAGGGTAAGTCTCAATCCCTCTCTTTTACACCATTTTCTTGTCTCTTTTCTTAACCCTAATTTCTCACTGTTTTGAGCTCCGACCAATACTGAAAGTGGTCCTCTTTTGAGCTATTCTTGATGTTTGTTTAAGGGCTCAACCCTGTTTGAGCCCTCTATCTTACACTTGTTTCAATATCCTCTTATATGCCATTATTTTGCATTGAATATTTGGCCTATGTGTGATCTGATTTGGAGCATCTCATGAACTGATATTGTGTTTATTTTCAGCTCCTCTACAACATTGTATAAGGTCTCAACCTTGTTTGGTGCTTCCATGCATGACCTCTCTTTATAGCCCTCTTTTGATCCATATTTTGCATGCTATTTCTATCCCATGAGTGATCTGTTTCCGAGCATAATATAAACTGTTAGTGGGCCTATTTTGAGCCCCTCTTCAACATTTAAGAAGGGCTCAACCCTGTTTGGCCTCTCTATCATGCACTTGATTTGTAATCTCTCATATTTACCGTAAGTTTGCATGATTTATTTGGTCTACATGAAATTTGTTTTGGAGCATGTCATTAACTGTGAGTAGGCTTATTTTATGTCCCTCTACAACATTGTAGAAGGGATCAACTTCATTGGGGGTCTCCATGTTATACTTGTCATTATACCCCTCTTTGGCCCTCATTTTGCATGCTTTGTTAGGCCTATTTTGCTTCTGTTTTCGGCCATGATCAGGTCTTGAAAGAGTCACATTTTGGCCTTCTTGTCATCTTTTGTTAAGGGTCCAAGGCTGTTTGATGAATGTTTGGCATACCTCATGTTTTAGCCTTTGTTGGCTTCATTTTTGCATGACATTTTGAGCATATCTACATACTGTTTTGGGGGTTGTCATAAGCTGTAGATGTTCATATTTTTGGCCCCTATTCGATGTTGTCGAACTGTATTTTTCAGTTTGAACATTGTATATATCACTTGCTTCATTGTTCCCCTCTTTTCCCCCATTTTTGCATGCTATTTTTGCCATACTTGTTATTGTTGTTTGGCAATGCTTTGTACTTGAAAAATGCTATTTTAGGGACTGCCTAGCATCTGTCTTTACACTTCATGTCCATATTATGCATGTTTGGCATAGCTGCAAGTCATTTCGGGTACTTAGCATAGCATTTCGGGCATCGGGTGTAGTTTTGCTACAATTCGGGGGCTGTTGTTGTATCTTTTTGACTGCTGAAATTTTCATTTTCCATATGCCATATGCCACGTCTCATTTTGTATGCCATTTCATGCCTTAGGGCCATTGCCTCAGTTTGCGTGCCCGCGTGCACGCATTTCGAGGCACTTCATTTTCATCTCTCGGCATCTTATGTGAGTGTGGCCGAGGCTCTCTCATGTTAGTGTAAGCCCAATTTGCAATGCGAATGCTGTTTCATGCTTTAGGATCATTGCCTCGGTTTGCGTGCCTGTGTGCACGCATTTTGAGGCACTTCATTTTCATCCATCGGCCTCTTATGTGACGGTGGCTGAGGCTCACCCATGTTAGTATAAGTCCATTTTGCATTCTGTATGTCATTTTAGCATCATTGCATTCCGAATGCTATTGCCTCAGTTTGCGTGCCCGTGTGCACGCATTTCGAGGCACTTCACTTCTCATCTATTGGCCTCCTGTGAGTGTAGCTGAGGCTCACTTATGTTGGTATAAGCCCATATTGCATCACATATCTCATTTTAGTCTTGTTGCGTTCCGTATGCCATTTTCTCGGTTTACGTGCCCGTGGCCACGTATTTCGAGACATCTCATTTAGGTTTCATTGTATATCATATTTCATGCCTTAGGGCCATTGCCTCGGTTTGCGTGCCCGTGTGCACGCATTTCGAGGCACTTCATTTTCATCCGACGGCTTCTTATGTGAGTGTGGCTGAGGTCCACTCGTGTTAGTGTAAGTCCAATTGCATTGTGCATGCCATTTTATGCCTTAGGATCATTTCCTCGGTTTGCGTGTCCGCGTGCACGCATTTCGAGGCATTTCATTTTCATAGCATTGTGTATGTTAGGATTGCATATTAGCTACATTTCATGCATACCATGCATTTTGCATCGTGTTCGGAATAGGAGTTAGCGAACACGGAAGCGAGGCACGTTCATACTCAGTGACGGGCGGGTCTCAATTCCCAAGTCACCGACACTCCGGATTACCCATGATGGAGTTAGGTTTTGTTGTAGCATTCATCTGCATTCACCCCATATTGAGTTGTGCAATTCGACTCCTCGGCCATCATGCATCGATATGCGTGATTGGTGGCACGAGGATCGAGGCATGCATATATTTGTGAAATACATTGCTATGCCCCTTTCCTGCTCTCTATTGCAGCAAAATGAAGAATCGGTAACTTTTGAGGCTTGGCACGCATTTAGAAACATTACAAGCAGAGGCTAATTGGGGCATCGGTGGATTTCCGCCAAAGCGACCCAACATGCATTATTTCATTATCGGAGCGAGTCAAGCGTCACGGCTTGCATGCGATTCTGATTTTCTTAGTTAATTTGATAATTAATTAAGAATTTGTATATTTGTTATTCAGACTGTATATTCGGACTGTATTATTCTTTCATTTGGGACTGTATTTTTTATTCGGACCCTCTGCGCGAGGGCATAATTGTAATAAGTGTGGGTGCGTGTGATGTATGTCTTCCAACCCCACGTCTTTCTTCCATTTTTATTTACCCGCTTACGATGGTTAGATATAAGGCATATTTCAATTAGCATACAGTATGATAGCATGTTTGCATCATTCATCTGTTTTGCACGCACCGGGCTCGGCGCATCATACAAACTGCATTTGTATTTCAATTCCAAATTGAATACGTGATAGTTGTAGCATTCCATATGCCATGTTTAGAATAGCCGAGCCTGCTATAGTTGCATCCTTGCATGTGTTGCATTAGGCATTTCTGTATATTTAGGATCATGCATGATTTCTAACATAGTTTCTATTTTGGCTCGGAGTACTCGGTGAGTTTTATGCTTTAGCATCCTTGCATGCGTGTGAGTGTTGTCATGATAGCATGCTTACCATGAGGCTAAATGTTTATGTGATATAACTGCCTTGAATGCCTGTGGGTGGAGGTTGAGTTATCTGAATTGAGACAATTCATCAAATGCTTGTTTTAAGCCCACTAGATAGTGGCAAAATCATATTTTCTAAGCCCACCCGAGGGTGGCAAATCCACGTCTTAGCCTACTTGCGGGTAGCACCATCAAACCATTTTCAAACAAACAAACATGAAATGTCTTGTTCCAATTCAGGCGATTCAGTCTATACTTGTATGCTGTGCGCATCACATAGTAACCTAGGCTAATAACCGGAATAAGAACTCACAATGTTTTCAAAATCAGATATCATGGTTAGTAGAGGCCGGTCTCTGACCGGGCGAAGTGCTCACAGTGACCTTCCCTAATCGTACCCAAGTTCGAGCCGAGGCAACTTTGGTGATAGCGGACCGTGGCCTTTGGCACCGAGTCAGGGTTTCCTAAATTTCCCATTTTAAAATATTTAGGTGGCGACTCTGTATCTGGCGAAGCAGTCCATGTTTGGCACTTCTTTCAAAAAATCTGTTTTCAAAACGATTTGCCAGATTTGGACTCTTCGGTTCAAGATTGAGAACCGTGACATTTGAGTCCTTCGAACTGTAGTGATCCAATATCGAACCAGAACGGGGGGGATTCGCACTCCCTTCCCCCGGGATGCGTTTGGGGACGTCTACACTTGGCCCCGAGGATCAGAAGAAACGAGTATAAATATAATGGCAATGGATTAGAAAAGGTATGCAAGAATCACTTCTAAAAACTTAGTGAACAAGCTTTCTTGAGTAGAGGAATTGACTTGTCCGTCGGAGTGCTAATTCCGGCACCCCCGACCGGAGTATTTGTATCTTTGCAGGTGACTAGTTGAGGATCATTGGCGTCTTCCAGGATCTGAAGAGTATTTCCAATCCACTTTCCCCACAATTGGCGCCGTCTGTGGGAATACTCAAATACATCCATAGAAGGCGTGACCGAAGATCCTCTGATAGCCACTGACGAGATCACACAGCGAGACGACCTCACCCCAGCTAATATGCTCGGAAAAGAAACTATCGCGGCACGACGCGTCTTGAACTTCGATTCGCCAACAACTTCAGCACAAGAAACAATGCAGGCTATCCTGGAACAAGCAAAGCAGAACGAACAAAGGCTCGAGAACATGATCGCTGAGAACGAACGACTTCGTCAAGAGTTGGCCCTGGAGGTAGCAAAATCTAGAGAGGCCATGGGCTAGGAACCAGAGCGACCTCCGAGGGCAGACGGGCAAAGACCTCGGGCTCAACCAAAGGATACCGATAGCAACTCCAACTCATTATCCACGAAGCTCGACGCAAGGGGACGATCCGAAACCTCCAGCTCCTCCGAAAAGGATCTGCGAACAAGGATCAAGCGCAGGAGAAGCAGCTCAAACGAGGAAGACCAGCACGATCCTTTTGTTCGACGGATCGCAAGGGCGTCCCTGCCCAAGAAATTCAAAGCTCCGTCAGTCACTCTTTATGACGGAAAATCAGACCTCACTGATCATATCCGTCATTATAAACAGGCCATGACGCTGCACGCAGACAATGAAGCCCTCATGTACCGAATATTCCCTAGCAGCCTAGGTCCACTAGCCGTCAGGTGGTATTACAAGTTGGAGCCAGCTTCGATTAAAAGCTTCCGCCAACTGCAGAAATCCTTCAGGGCTAGGTTCATCACCAACGAGGTACAACCGAAACAGGCCGACTCCCTCTGGGCTATGCAGATCCAGTCGGGAGAGACGCTCAGAGCGTACTCGGCACGATATTGGGAGTGCTTCAACCTTGTTGACGACGCTTGCAACGACTCCATGGCCATCACCGCCTTCAAAATGGGCTTACATCCTGACAGTGCTCTGCGCAGTTCCCTGACCAGAAGGCCCCCCAAAACAGTCTGGGCGTTGATGAAGAAAGTTGAAGAATATTGTAAAGTCGAAGATGATGCCCTGAGGATAAAAGCCGGACAAATCTCCAGCAAAACGGCCCTCCCCGAAATTGCTCGACCAATAAGCTCCGTGCCGCCACCGAGCCCTGAGCCCCGGCAACGAACCAAGCGAGACAAAAGGCGGGACTCCCGCCGATCAAGCGATCAGTGCTCCCACCGAACGAACGAACAACTACAAGTCGACAGCAGACGCTCAAGGCGAACCGACAAGAAGTATACGGAGTTGACAGAGCCGATCGCGGCAATAATGACCAAAGTCCAGCACCTTCCATTTTTCAAGTGGCCGTCGAAGATGGTGGGGCCTCCCAACACACGGAGGAGGGACAGACGATGCGAATACCACAAAGATCACGGCCACGAAACCGAGAGCTGTTATGCGCTAAAGGATCTTCTGGAGGAACTGGTGCAAGATGGTCGACTGCAGCAATACGTGAGCAAGGGAAGGCCAACCAAAGCATTAGCCTTGAGACAGGATTCACCTCCGCTTGGTGTGATCCACATAATCGACGGTCTGCCGACATCCCCGACCGTGCATACGATTCAATCGCACCCAATTCCCCAAAAACATAACATGTCAACCGGCAGGCCCAGAGAAGCTCCGACAATTAAGTTCGATGACTCCGACCTCGTCGGAACAGTGGCCAGCCACGTCAATCCTTTGGTCGTCAAATTACGCGTACGACGGTTCAGCGTTGAACGCATTCTCATAGACCCAGGAAACACTTCGGAAATCTTGTACTACAGAACTTTTGTTGAACTCGGCCTCAACGAGTCGGACCTATCACCGTCGTCTCAGCCACTGTTCGGCTTCAACATAAATCCAGAATACCCGTTGGGGAGGATCGTGCTACCTGTTCGAGCGGGCTCAAAAACGGTTGACGTGGAATTCTTGGTTGTGAAGCTTCCATCGCCGTATAATGCCATCATGGGGCGCCCCTGGTTGCATGTCGTGAAGGTTGTCCCAATCACCTACCATCAGCTTATGCGCTTCCCAACAGACCATGGCATTGAAGAGATCCGTGGCTCACCGCAATCCGCGCGAACGTAGACTTTATGAAGATCCATTTGCGGACCCGACTTGTGGGATCTGATGTTTGTACTGGTACCACGTTTTAATGAAAATCGATTTTCTTTGGCAAACTCTCCTTTAAGCCTCTTGGGGCCAAATAAGCCTCCGGATTCGGAGCGCCCTTCGTGGATGTCACGATTGGCCAAAATAAGTCTCCGGATTCGGAGCCCCCTTTTGGTGCAGGTCACCTTAGGGCCGAATAAGTCTCCGGATTCAGAGCGCCCTTCGTGGATGTCATGATTGGCCAAAATAAGTCTCCGGATTCGGAGCCCCCTTTTGGTGCAGGTCACCTGAGGGCCGAATAAGTCTCCGGATTCGGAGCGCCCTTCATGGATGTCACGATTGGCCAAAATAAGTCTCCGGATTCGGAGCCCCCTTTTGGTGTAGGTCACCTTAGGGCCGAATAAGTCTCCGGATTCGAAGCGCCCTTCGTGGATGTCACGATTGGCCAAAATAAGTCTCCGGATTCGGAGCTCCCTTTGGTGCACGACACCTTAGGGCCGAATAAGTCTCCGGATTCGGAGCGCCCTTCATGGATATCACGATTGGCCAAAATAAGCCTCCGGATTCGGAGCTCCCTTTGGTGCATGACACCTTAGGGCCGAATAAGTCTCCGGATTCGGAGCGCCCTTCGTGGATAGCATGATTGGCCAAAATAAGCCTTCGGATTCGGAGCTCCCTTTGGTGCA
This sequence comes from Camellia lanceoleosa, assembly GCA_025200525.1. Classification (NCBI taxonomy): domain Eukaryota; kingdom Viridiplantae; phylum Streptophyta; class Magnoliopsida; order Ericales; family Theaceae; genus Camellia; species Camellia lanceoleosa. The sequence goes on from JANUSC010000070.1 coordinate 317,098, forward strand.
CGACACCTTAGGGCCGAATAAGTCTCCGGATTCGGAGCGCCCTTCGTGGATATCACGATTGGCCAAAATAAGCCTCCGGATTCGGAGCTCCCTTTCGTGCACGACACCTTAGGGCCGAATAAGTCTCCGGATTCGGAGCTCTCTTTGGTGCACGACACCTTAGGGCCGAATAAGTCTCCGGATTCGGAGCGCCCTTCGTGGATATCACGATTGGCCAAAATAAAGTTTTCGGATTCGGAGCCCCCTTGGCTGCATGACACCTTAGGGCCGAATAAGTCTTCGGATCCGGAGCCTGTTTTAATCAACTAATTAAGCCGGAATTACTAATATGGTTCACCGGACAAGGCGTGCCTTAGCCGGCCCATGAGTACGACCCATTTCGGTTAAACTCGCATCCCGCCTAAGGCAAGGGCCGATCCCTGAATACATGAAAAATATTTAAGCTACACAAAAGCTCCGGTAGCAAACTTTCCGATAGCAAACTAATAGCAAACCATTAAACCATACGAAATGACGTGCTTAACCATTAAAAGTTGGGATGAATGTTCGGCATAGCTAAAGGAAAAATATCACGATTGTAAAACCATTAAAAGTGGATGAATGAATGTTAAGATATAAAAAAGAAAAGATTTTCAGAGTAAGACTTAACTATATGAAATAGCACTTTTTATTTGATTAAAAAGTTGTTACATAGACGCAATCCGCGTTCGAACATTACAATATCTATCTCTTCTAAGACAAATCAACCGATTAAAAAGTTGTTACATAGACGCAATCCGCATTCGAACATTACAATATCTATCTCTTCTAAGACAAATCAACCGATCGATCCAACTCTTGTCATTTGAACAACCATCGTGGCTCAAAACGCATCGATCTAACCGCGCCCGAATCAGTATGTCGCCGGGCCTCTGACACCATCGACAATGTCAAGGCCAAGATCCAAGACAAGGGAAATTAGGGGCAGCGGTCGTTGTGTCTCCTTTCGGGGCGATCTGCTTCAACGACTTGGAGGCTGACATGTTTCCAGTTTCTCCTTTCAATGGTCCACCTCCCACACCGGAGAATCCTCCGCCGCAAACCATCTGAGCGCCAAGTTCGGCCGGAATTTGAGCTCCTGCAACTATCACCATTTGATGGTGAGAACTCTTGAGCATCCCACGCAATAGATGCTAGTGAGCCAAATATGTTTGATTGCATGAGGCGCCTGCCGCTTTTATTCTCAGCAATGGCCGCGATCTCGAGGCCCAAATCCCGAAGTGATTTTATCAACACTAAACCCCACGAGACAAAGGCCATCAACATTCTCCATGACCTAGTTAACCCAACGGTTGGCTAAAACGCGCACAGGCTGCGCAAGGGCAAAAATTATCTAGCCCAATCGGCTAGACATCTGGCATTCGAGCTAAGTCTAAAAATGCAAAAATGCCGTAACCCCTCCGATCCCTGGCTCACGGCTTCTTCAAATTTCAACAACACACGCCGCAATGGCTTTATTCAAAAGTAAACGGCCATTACATGTAGGCCGATCATGCCAACGAATTGGCGCATCGATTTAACAGATGCTGAGTCCGATTGATGTATTTGCGTCTATCCAAACATTTATGCAATAAAATTAAACACGGACACGCCGAATGCGGGAGACAATTTGATATTTTCAATAAAGTGTCTTTTATTCAAAAAACCAAGAAATTACATAACTGCGAACGCGACCAGCGTTCGAACCTTACAATAATTAAAGTCATACGGCGTCGCCCTCATCCTCACTCTTCTCAACCTCGAAAGCAAAAAACGGAAAGTCCTTACTGTGGTAGAGAGGTGACGTCGAATCGATGCCTGACAAGCGAAGAGATTCGGCAACTTGAGATGCTTTGATCCAACCATGCCTAAACCCACGATTTCACATCGGTAAACTTCTTCAGCAAGCTTCTCCTTGGTCTTTTGGATTCCAACCAAGCGCCCTTCGTGAAAACCTCTTTCATAAGACCTCCCGTTTGCGGACTCCAATGCGAACATGCTCGCCGTTTCACGATCGGCAATGGCAGCGCTTATAAGCCGACTGGTAACCCTCTCTTCTACAATTGGATTCACCCGCCCTGCTGGTTGTACCTGAGCCACTTTGATCTTTCTTAACTCACGTTCAGCCGCCTCCACGCGAGCCTCCAAACTGCGGATATGCTCTTCCTTTTTCTCCATTTCTCGACGGGCGGCGCGCAATTGCATGCCTACTTCATAAGCCGTATAGAGCCCTTTCACCGCCCCATGAATGCCCTCGCGAAACACTTCGTAGTCCTGACGACCAGCCATTGACTGCTGAACTTCTGGAGGAAATATTTGTCGAGCAAACTCGACCGCCACGTCTGGATCTCGAACGATCGAGTTCGCTTCCGTCATGGGCCTATTCTTCACAAATACTGCAAAACTTAACGGGCATCGATTCGCGTCTGATCTTCTTTCGACTTGGGCGTGTGGCGATCTCCCCTGGGACTGCCTATCCCGTCTGGGCGACCTACTACGACGTCGAGGAGATTGACGCCTCTCTCGACCTATAGAACTCTTACTCCCAGCCCGCAAGAGCGCACCACGGTGTTCACTTCGATTCATATCACCGCCAAGCTCAGCCAATGTCTTGGCTTCCCCTTTGCTGTTAAAGAAGAGTTTGTTCGACATTCGCACAATAGATTTTCTCTCAAGAGTTTGAATCAGATACCTATCAGACTCGTAAAAGCTGTACCTTCAATCATTTAACACTCGCAGAGGCAGCACGATCGAGGCAAGTTCATTAATCGCGAAACCCAATCGCCTGACGCTGACTAAGTTGATGGCAGGACAAGCTTTTGGCTCAAGATGTTCAGCCTAAGTGCGTAGTACCCCAGCCGGCTCACGAATTGATTAGGGCAAGAGCAGATTCATCAATCTATTCGGCTCAAGTACCCTAGCCGGCTCGCAAGTTGATTAGGGCAAGAGAAGATTCATCAATATATTCGGCTCAAGTACCCCAGCCAGCTCACAAGTTGATTCGGGCAAGAGCAGATTCATCAATCTATTCGGCTCAAGTATCCCAGCCGGCTCATGAATTGATTCCTCAGAGCCAGAGTTCTTATCATGAACCCCCTGGGGCAAGGGCAGATTCATCAATCTAAGGGTCCAAGATCAGTAGGCAGTGAAATTGCAAATGGTGATTTTGATGGGATATGTATTGAGTCTGCAGGAACCCAAATATTGACCAATCTTTTCCTCTCTACCTTCAGTGGTTAGCGACATAAAAAAAAAAAAAAAGAACGCACAAGAACTGTTGATGAAAACTTCAGATTCAAGTAAGGAACAAACTAAAGTTTGGACACACGATATTGTATGTACGGTTTGTTTAGAAGAGTTCTAGATAAAATCATTCGTGCCACAGTAAAATCATCCGGCTCACGAGTTGACTGGCAAGAGCAGATTTATCAATCTATTCGGACCAAGTACCCCAATTGCTCACAAATTGATTCAGAGCTAGAATTCTTTTCATGAACCCCCGGACAAGGGCGATTCACAAATCGTGGTTTCCCAAGATATGCAATTCCATTTTACCAAATGCATTGACAAACACAGAACTCTTTCATTAAAATTAAACCACAGAACTCTTTCATACAAAGTGTGTGGTGGTAGCAAAAATTACAAGGAAATTTTCATTAATAAATTGCGCGCAGATGCTAACCAATTTATACATGAAAACTACCCTGAACCAACAAAGCACTATCCAAAAGAAGAAAAACAAAAACAAAAAGACGCCTGCTCAGTAAACGGCTCCCAGATCACTCGTCGGTATCGGATTCAAGTGGCTCAACATCCACCTGCTCATAAGGAATTGGCAAATCCAATGTAACCTCAGCGGCAGCAAGGGCTTTGAGCCACCCATGTTTGAACCCGCGATTCTCAAATTTGGACACTTCTTCAACATATTTCGTCAGAGCGGCGCCTCTCCCTGCCTCAAAGGCCTCTGATTCGGCTTTCTCGCGGGCTGCCTTAAGCTCCTCTAACTGAGCTTCCGCTTCAGCAAGTGCTTTCTTGGAAAGTTTGAGCAATTCCTCGCTCACATTTGCCCTACCCTCAGCATCAACACGAAGCTGTTCGTTGACGCGAACCCTCTCTTTCTTCGATTCGGCTCGCGCACTCTCCATTTCAGCTCTCATAATTTCGAACTCGGCCCTACTTTTCTGACCCTTCACCTCTGTTTGCAAATGGTCAATTCTCCCGAGAGCATCATGCAGGCGGCGACCCAAGTCGGCAATCCTTCCAATCGTCTGCAAAACAATTCGGTATGATTAGACGCCTTTAACAAACAAGAGCAAAATGAAGGTGACCTACCAGGAGTGCCGATTGAGCAGTTAGGGCAACGGCCATAATATCAGGCACATCACCGAAGGCTTTGTTGTCAGCCGGCAGAGAAATTGAAGCCGCCAGGCTCAGAGCCACGGCTGGATCCTCGATGGCCGAAGCGTCGGATAAAATCGGCATATCCCTGATCTTTGGCTGAATAACGAACAGAGCGACCACGTCCGATTCTTCAAGCCAAGGCCGTTTGCTACCAGGGCTAGCTTCTAAACTCGCTTCTCCCTCGGCACCACGCTTTTGGCCTTGCTCCGGAATCAACTGTTCCCCATCAGCCTGTTCTCCATCCTCTTTTCTCGTGTCGGACACAGCAACCTCAACCGTCCCCTCAAAAACGGGTACGAAGGGCTTGATCAAGCCGATCCGATTCGCGATTCACCTTCTTTCGGGCGGCTATCCGCTCGGCATTTCTTTTACGCGCCATCTGCGTTAGGCTTTCCTTCGCCATACCCTCAAAGAAATCACCGGGTAGATCCCCCAAATTCGCAAAAATATCCCCAGAAGAGAAATATGCTCGTCCTGAGGCGGATGGCTCGGTGGCCTCAAATGCCGAGCGACATTGCCGCCTCTACAACCCTCAAGACTTCTCATGGATCGGCAATCACCTCTACAACCGCTCGCGTCTTCCCCGAATCGGTTACGAGACCGATCCGCCTAAGGTTTTTGAAGTCGGAAGATAAGGGCTGAGAGCTGTTGATTGCCGGATGGAATCGGAATGTTGTCTGCAGCCGAGAAAGTAGTGTAAGTGGGTTCGTACCGAAGGAGAATATGGGCGGCTCTCCCTTGTTTGTGTACGTTTGGGCGGCCGAAATATGTGAGTGCAGTCTTGATTTCCCCAAGAACTACGTCGTCAACCGAAGTCAGAATTTTCTTCAACCTATTACCTGCAGAAGATAAAAAGAAATTTGGGGAAAAGAGCTGAATAAGAGATAGACCAACAAACATAAGACATTGCGTGGCAACCTGGGTCACCCTTATGTCTGGGAATAGGGTCCAGGTGATCCTCCCCTTCAACGAACTCCCAATTACCTCGAACGTTGACCATCACGTCGTCAACCCACTTACTAGAACTGGCAAGCATATTCACCAAGTGATGGTCAGTATCTTTAGCCTTGAGAAAATATCGCCCCAGCCGACCGGAGGATTTGGCTAAGGCGTAACAATGCCGAATGGCCGGAATCCCAAGGTTAATCCTAAGGCGTCGATTCAACTCTACAACCCCCATGATGATTCGAAAGAAATTTACATTGGGTTGAGAAGGAATCAAACCCCAATAGCGGAGAATGGCCCTAAGAAGTGGTAGGGGAAACGAACCCCCGCCGCAATGGATAAAAGGGGGAATACGATCGTGTTTTGATCTTCCCTCTCCATGTCGAGAGTGTTGTCCGTTACAAGGGATAAATGGACGTCGTCAGGAATAGAAAAATGTTGCCGGAAACCGGAGATACGATCCTCAGAAAGGAGGTCTTTCAAATGTTTGGCCATCTTAGCGAAGAACTAAATATTCGCCGAAGCTAAAATAGCAAACAGAAAATAGGATTACAAAGAAGGGAGAAGGAGACTTACGAAGAGTAGATGAGACAAGGGAAGATGGGAAGAAGTTGCAGAAAATGCGAGTCACGGAGGGATATGCACTGGCGATCCAAAAGTCTCAAAAAATGGACGAAATGTGAATTCGAAAGGACCAAAGTTTCAAATCGCAATAAATACTGAGATACACATGAATAGAGCGGGAAAGCGTAATAATGAGCAAAAAGGCGTGCGCCTCCTGACATATTGGGGCACGCGAAGCCGCCTGACGCTAAACTTCTCAAATTCTGAACCAAACACGCCGATCAACTGCCGTCAATAGGGAGTTCGGAGGGCAATTGTGGTAGCCGAATAATTGGCAAAGGTAAATGAGGTATATTTCAGAAGCTTGACGCTAGCCGGCAGATATCCCGCAAGGATAAGGGGCCGAATAGGATAAATAGGCCGAATAGGGGAGGATCCCTAGAGCCGAATAGTGGAAAAGATAATGATTGAAAAAGTAGGCCTTGGCCCCGAGGATTAGAAGAAACGAGTATAAATATAATGGCGATGGACTAGAAAGGTATACAAGAATCACTTCTAAAAACTTAGTGAACAAGCTTTCTTGAGTAGAGGAACTGACTTGTCCGTCGGAGTGCTAATTCCGGCACCCCCGACCAGAGTATTTGTATCTTTGCAGGTGACTAGTTGAGGATCATTGGCGTCTTCCAGGATCTGAAGAGTATTTCCAATCCACTTTCCCTACAGAAACTTTTATTGAAAAATGGTGATCTTCAAGAAGAGCATGAAATGAAATTTCTTTCAAAAGAGCATGGCATGGCATTGACATTTTCATTCTTTTGAGAGTTTGCATAACTGTATATACTTTGTAAAAATTTTCTATTGGATTTTATGTTCACCCCTATGGGATTTTGGTGCAGGAAAGAACGTGGTGATCCCGCCAAGTTGAGGGCATGGATAATTTGTCAAAAGTATATAGCTCTATGTAGACACCCCATTTTTTACCAACCTTAAGACTCAGACATCATCGATTGAGCGCTCGGTGATAGTGCATGTTGTGCTCGTTTCAAGCTTCGGAGTTTTGGCTGAGAGCCTTGTCTCCAGGTCTCCGAACTTTTTTTGTGCTTTGGCTTGGTTTGCGGACCAAGCCTTGTTTCCCTTCCCAGAGGGAAGGAGAGGTCTTGCAGACCATCTCTCTATGGTCGTAGGCTACTTTTCGTGGTCGTAGACCACTTTTCCCATTTGGAGACTAGTTTCCGGTTTTCAAAGCCGTCGGCCGTGAGCCTTAGCTCGGGACCACTTAACATTCTCCGTTTGGCACAGTTTTTGGAACACACCTTGTTTCCTTTGTCTAGAGGGACACTATGGTTCGAGAGACCACTTTTGTGATCGTACGCCACTTTTGATGCTCGGCAGTTGGTTTTCGGGGCTCCTGGCCGCGCGTCTTGCCTCCCGAACCCTCGTCTTGCATCCGTTTTGGTTTGTCTTGGGTACAAACCTTACTTTCCTTGTTTGGGAAATGGTACAAGGGTGGGAGACCAGCTTTTATCCTTGGAAACCACTTTTCTCCCCGCCAGCCAATTTTCTGGTCGGAAAACTAGTTTTCTTGGTCTGAGGGCCACATTTTCTAGTTTCCGACCCCACCATTGGCTTGTTTTCGGTGTGGAGACCACCAATTACCCTGGCCGACCACTTTTTTTTTTTGAGAAACCACTTTGAGTGGTCGGCTGACCACTAAAAGTAGCAGGCCGACCACCTTTTCTTGTTGGTAGGTTTCCTCTTGTTTTGTTTGACTGAATGGATGCCAGTTGTGCCAACTGGAGGGCGCAGACTATATCCTCCATACACGTGTACGGAGAGATTGCATCCAAGTTTAGCTTCTCCAAGAAGCTTGAACCCTTTGTTTCTTCTATAAGAAAGGCTCTCTCTCTCCTTGCACCAGGTTCAGAAAAATTTCCTAACAAACACGTATCTCTCTCTATATCTCTATATTTTAAGCCAAAAGTGTGCATGGTTCTTGACCTTTAACACCCCAACTCTTAGCCATACATCCTTACCATTGAACTGAGGTTCCTAGAGATTATTTTTGGAGGTTAAAAGGGTGGTTTTTGGCTGAGGAACTTGCTGGTTTTGCTGAGCTTCAAGGGTAATCTCTTTTCTCTCTTTTTAAGCTTTGTCTTGATCACTCTATTAACCATACTTGCATGCTTATTTGAGCTTTGTTTTCAATTGAAAAAAGCTCCATATTTAAGTGTTTTTCATGTTTGTTTAAAGCCCTTTTGGTGCAGAGGGTCATCTTCCCTCTTGCATGCCCTATTTGGCCTTGTTTTGTGCCATGCCATAAGACCTTTGAGTTAACCCTTGCATGGCCTTTTAGCCACTAAAATCCAGTGGATTTTCAGTGGTTGGCATGTGGTTTTGAGGCCCTAAATCATAGAGGGGTGACCCTCTCTCTTTTGGTCTTGTTTGCTTGCATTTTTGGCCTATCAAAGGAGCATATGTTTTCATACTTTCAAGGCTTAGTTCAGGTACTTTTTGGTGACTTTTAGGGCCTTCCTAGACTCTTTCTATGGCTGGTTTGGTCACCTTGGGTTTGCCTCTTGCATGTGTAGAGTAATCCTTTTTGTGGCTTATCAAAGTAGCATGCCATTCTTGCATGTATTGGTCATATTTCAGTGGGTTTTTGTTCATCATTTGGCATGCCATGACTTTTTTTTTGGCTGGTTTGGTAGCCTCTCACATGCTTCATATGCTTGTAGTGTAAATCATGTTTACTAGCTTAGAATGCATGATGTTTTGGCCCTCAATTCTAGCATATTTTGGCTATGCTCCAACGTGGTTTTGTTTATATTTTGGGCTACCTTAGCTCTGTTTTGAGGCCTCTTGGTTGAAAGATGCTTGCCATGCATGCTTGTAGTGTAATAGCCTTGACTAGCTTCGAGTTTTGAAGTCCATTGCATGCTTAACTTGAGGTATTTTCATGTTTTGGCATCATTGAGCATGATATTTCAGAGCATATAGGGCTGTCATACTTCCATGTTTTCCACTCTTTAAGTGCCCTTGAAAGTTATGCTTTTATACCCTATTTTGTGAGCCATTGCATGAGCTTTATTTTTGTGCCTTTCAAGCCATCATCCCAACTCATTTTGCTACTGTTTTGGGCCTGCATAGGCTCTATTTGGAGTTGGTTTGGCCATTTGAACATTGCCTTGCATGCCTATAGTGTAATACACTTCACTAGTTTCGATGCTTGAGCCATTCAACATGCATTACATGAGTTGTTTGCATAATTCAAAGTCATTTTGTATGCCATTTCAGAGCTGAAACATGTGTCATTGCACTCCATATTTCATCCTTTCAATGCGTTTGGAAAGTTGTGTTTTGTGCCTTAGACTTGGGGTCGTTGCATTGTGTATGATCGTATGTGTTTTGATGTCTTATTTCCATAATCTATTGGCCACTAATTTGGGTGTGGCTGAGGCCCATCCATTTTGGTTTAAGTCCATTTTGCATTGAGTATGCCATTGTAGTTCATAGCATTGAGTATGTCATGTTGTCGCATGATTGATCATTGCATTGTGCTTGCCTTGTTCATCTCATTGTGTATGTTAGTTTCTATGTGCATTGTGTATGCTAAGTGTCATGTGCATTGAGTATGCCATTGTTAGTTCATAGCATTGTGTATGCCAGTTGCATGTTTGCATGTTATCCCTTGCATGTTTGCATGACTTAGTTGCATTGCATTAAGATTGCATGCTAGAGTTGCATTAGTGCATGCCTTGTTTGTTGCATTGTGTTTGGAATAGGGGTTAGTCCAAACACGGGAAACGAGGGACGTTTCATGCTTGAAATGGTGAAACGTGCCTCGATTCCCGGTCGCCAACACTCTTGACTACCCATGATGGAGTTGTTGGCTTTAGGTGCTTGTATGTGCATTCATTTCACATTGAGTCGTGCAATTCGACTCCTCGGCCGTCATGCATCGAGATGCATGATTGGTGGCTCGAGGGTCAAGGACTACACTCCCTTGAGCTTATGCAATGATGGGGAGAGTGGTCGTGCACACATGTGTTGCGAATACTTTGCCATCTTTCTTTCTTGCCTTCTGTTGCAGAAAACCAGAAACTAGGGGTAGAAAGTGGTCGGCCGACCAGATTTAGTGGCTGGCCGACCACTTTTTCTGGTTTTTCACCACAAAAGTGGTCGGCAGGTGGTCTCCAAGGCCAATAGCTGGTCGGCAGCCTTCCCACAGATTCCCAGAGTGGAGTTTTAGCCTTTTGGAGCTTTGTGCAGTGTTCTGAGGTCAATTGCAAATAGAGACAAGTCGGGGCGTCGCGAGGGATTTCCGAACAAGGCAATTCAAGCATGCATGCATCCTTTGTCATTCAAAGCAGAGCTGGAGCAGCCCACATTCATTTAGTTTGCATGCTCATTTAGATTGCTTACTTAGTTAATTTTGTGTAATAAGTAGTTATAACTTGTTATTCATTTTGTCGTGTGATAACTAGTTTAATTAGATTAGCTTAGATTAGCTAGTTGGTTCTGTATTATTTATTCGGACCCTCCGTCGAGAGGGAAAATTTTGTAATAAGTGTGTGTGTGTGTGATGCATGTCTTCCAACCCCCACTTCTTTCTCTTTTTTTATTTACCAGCTTACGATGGTTAGTTTTAGGGCATGTTTCAATTAGCATCCTTATGTTCACATGTTTGCATCCATTCATCTGTCTTGCATGCACCGGGCTCGGCGCATCATACTAAGTGCATCGTATTTTAATTCCAAGTTGAATGCGTGTTATCTGTAACATCTCATATGCCATCTTAGAATAGCCGAGCCTATCTTAGTTGCATTTTGCATGTGTTGCATTAGCCATCTTAAACATGAACTAGGATCATGCATTGATTTCTAACATAGCTTTTGTTTTGGTTCGAAGTACTCGGTAAGTGTTTATGCTTTAGCATCCTTGCATGTATGTGAGTGACTGCCATGATAGCATACTTGCCATGAGGCTAACTGCTTATGTGATATAACTACCTGAATGCATGTGGGTGAAGGTTGGATTACTTGAATTAGAACAATTCATTGATTGCGAGTTTCATGCCCGCTTGAGAGCGGCAAATCACCATGTTTTCTAAGCCTACTTGAGGGTGGCAAAATTCGCATTTTAGCCTACTTGCGAGTAGCAAACTGTTTTAAAAAACAAACATGAGATGTTTTGTTCCAACTTAGGCAATCCAGTCTATACTTGTTTGCCGTGCGCATCACATAGTAATTCTAAGTTAATAACCGGAGTGAGAGCACATGTATTTTCAAAAACAAGATATCATGTTAGTAAAGGCCAATCTTTGATCGGGCGAGTGGGGGTGCTCATTGTATGACCTTTCCTCCTCGTACCCAAGTTCCCGAGCCGAGGTAACTTTGGTGATGACGAACACGTGGCCTTAGGCACGAGTCAGGGTTTCCTAAATTTCCCAAAAATAAAATATTTAGGTGGCGACTCTGTATCTGGCAAAGCGGTCCATGTTTGGCACTTCTTTCTAAAAATCAGTTTTTCAAAACGATTTGCCGGATTTGGACTCTTTGATGATTTATCAATCTCGCATTGCACTTTACAAGATCATATTAAGAACCGTGACATTGAGTCCGAACTGTAGTGAGCCCAATGAACAAAACGGGATTTTCCCGGGACATTCGGGCTCGTCTACATTGTATTTTGTTGTGAATTAATTGCTAGCCAAGGACTATTTATGTATGGGTCCAAGAGGCCACTTTTGTGTAACCGGGCTTAAACCTTGGAAGTTATAGCCCATAGGGGCATTTTATTTATTTCGAGACTATGTGCTTCACATGCTATAGATTCATGCGTTTGCTTACCAATGAATGTATAATTTGCATGTGAACCTTTTGTATAAGCTTGTTTATTAATCATGTAAAGATGGGAGGATTATTGTCATTGTTTAGTGAATGTTAGTTGATGTGGTTGGTTTATGTTGGATTATTTTGGGGCGTGACAACTTGGTATCAGAGCTACCGAGTTTGAATACTTGGGGCTTGCAGGAAGTGGTCGTTGTACCACAATGGGTTCATTTCGCATGATTAAGAAATGTTTAGCTTTTTGTGATTATGTGATAGCATGCTTATGTGACTATATGGGTATGAGATTAGACTTTTGGGATGTTATTTGTGCCCATTAGATTCCTTGAGGTCTTATTAAAAGGGTACTTAATCAATACTCATTCTACTAAGAATTCTTGATTTTTCATGGGACGAATCTCATCACTAAAGGATAATTCGAATGTGTTTACGTGACTAAGTACTTATGTGTATTGAATTAAATTATTTGCGTGATAGAACATATATGATTGGTATAGTTTAACGTGTGAGGCAAGTTGCGAGCACATTTGGAATTATGTGCTAAATTATTTATCTTGTTCCTTAATTAGGATGTTAGGAAGGGTTTGAACTCGTGGTGGTAGAGGTGGAAGGCGTGGTAGGGGTTGCCGGGGTGTGTATGAGGTACCGGTCCAAGAGGTTCCAGTACAAGAAGAGGGGTTGGGCCAAGCTAACATAGTCAAGCAAGTGGGGGCAAACAGAAGTACCAGACCAAGTAGGTCAAGCCAGGGAAATGGCGGGGGCATTGAGGGAGTCCATGAACATACTTAGGGCAGAGACCCAAGCTAGGGAGAATGTTGTAAAGACAAGGGCGAGCTTTCTTACAAGGGAGTTTTTGCGGGCCAAACATGATGAATTCCATGGTGGCCCCGAGCCAAAGAAAGAGGATGAATGGCTCGAACAAACCGTGAAGACTTTCGAGATGCTTCACATCGAAGATAGCGAGCTTAGAGTGACTCTTGTGAGTTACTATCTCAAGGGGGACGCGGGCCAATGGTGGAAGTATGCCAAAGGCCAAATAGAACCGATGGAAGGCGTTTGTGGTGGCCTTCCAAGACAAGTACCTACCTCCCACGGCTAGGGAGAGATTGAGACAGCAGTTCCAAGACCTCAAGCAACTTAACATGTCCGTGGCCGAATTCGAAGCGGCCTTTTCTAGTTTGTCCCGGTTTGCATAGGAGTTGGTAGCGACGGAAGAGCACCGTTGCATTGAGTTTGAGAAGAAGCTTAGAACGAAGATCTTGTTCAAGGTATCGGGAACATGATTCGAAATTATGACCGTCTTGTGGAGGCGGCCGCACATGTAGAGATTACCGTGGAGGCTGAGGAAGAGAGACTTCGGAATTCGAGGTCTAGGGGCCAAGGGTCACAAGGAGACTATAGGCCCAAAAAGAAGAGCAAAAACACCTTTTCATCCCAGTCCCAGCCGCAACAGTCTAGATCTACTTTCCCCTTACCTAGTGTGGGTACAGAAAGAGTGAGCCGAGTGGGTTTTCTTGCCTCAAGTGTGGCTAACTAGGTCACAAAGCCTTTGCATGTCCACAGAAGGGATGAGGACAGCAGATGTTGCCGCCACCACCACCTAACCGATCTTAGAGTCAGTCTCAGAGTAGGGGTTAGGGGCCTACTTGCTACCAGTACGGTCAGTCAAGGCACATGAAGAGAGCTTGCACATGAAGGCTTGGGAGGCGGGCATCTCGCATATCGAGTCGAGGAGACTCAAAGCGATGTGAGCTCGTGCTCGAACTTCACGAGTTCATCGAGGAGCCGCTTAGTCAATCGATGTGAGCCTATGCTTCAAGAGATGAGCAGGTTGATTAGAAGCCATAAGGGCACGTGTATGCTGTTACTGTGCCAGAGCAGTTTCCAGGATCCTCAGTTGTGAGAGGTATTTTTATTGTATGTAATTCTTTGGCCAGTGTGTTGATGGACATGGGTGCGTCTCATTCATTTATATCTGCTACATTCGCATCTGCATTAGGGTTAGAGGTGGCATAGTTAGCATCTCCACTCAGGGTTGAGTCACCAGTTGGGGGTACAGTTGACTTGGATCGGGAATGTCGTGGTTGTGAGATAAAGGTTGCTGGGCGTAGACTCTTGTTTGCTTTTGTGTTGCTAGACATGTCAAGTTTTGATGTCATTCTAGACATGGATTGGTTGTCTTCATATTGGGCAGGGATTGATTGTTTTCGTCAGAGGGTCACCGTGTGCACCTTGAATGGTGATTGTTTTTACTTTCTTGGAGACCAGGTTGATAGAGCCTTGTCGCTAGTATTTGATCCTCGTAGTAGGAACGAGCTTAGTGGTCTTATTGCTACTCTCTTAGATAGTGAGAGTGACAGTGACAGGACTCAAGTTGAGTTACTAAGGGTAGTGTGTGAATACCCGGACGTGTTTCTCGAGGACCTTACTAGTTTGCCACCCCACCGGGAGATTGAATTCACCATCATCTTAGTGCCTAGAATGGCACCAATTTCTATGGCACCGTATAGGTTTGCACTCACGGAGTTGCATGAGTTGAAGATTCAACTCCAAGAGCTTTTAGATAAGGGCTTCATTCGCCCTAGTACGTCACCTTAGGGAGCGCCGGCTCTCTTTGCGAAGAAGAAGGACGGGTCGTTGTGGTTGTACATCGATTAATACAAGTTGAACCGAATTACCATAAAACACAAATACCCATTACCCAGAATAGATGACTTGTTTGATCAACTTAGAGGGTCTTGTTGCTTCTCCAAAATAGACTTGAGGTTGGGGTACCATCAGTTGAGAGTCCGGGAGGAGGACATCCTGTAGACGTCCCCGAACGCCCCGGGAGGATGAGTCCCGTTCTATTCATTTCGGGCTCACTACAGTTCGGACTCAAATTATCACGGTTCTCAATATGAACCAAAGAGTCCAAATCCGACAAATCGTTTTGAGAAAACAGATTTTTTTAAGAAGTGCCAAACATGGATTGCTTTGCCAGATACAGAGTCGCCACCTAAATATTTTATTTTGGAAAATTTAGGAAACCCTGACTCGTGCCTAAGGCCACGTGTCCGTCATCACCAAAGTTGCCTTGGCTCGGGAACTTGGGTACGATTGGGGGAAGGTCACTTCGTGAGCACCCCCGCTCGCCCGATCAAATATCGGTCTCTACTAACCATGATATCTAGTTTTGAAAACATTATGCGTTCTTATTCCGGTTATTAGCCTAGATTTACTATATGATGCGCACAGCATACAAGTATAGATTGGGTCGCCTGAATTGGAACAAAATTATTTAAAGTGATTTGCTACTCGCAAGTAGGCTTAAAATGTAAATTTTGCCACCCTCGAGTGGGCTTAGAAAAGATAGTTTTGCCACTATCTAGTGGGCTTTAAAATTCACAGTTGATGATTTGTTCCAATCTAAATAACCCAACCTTCACCCACAGGCATTCAGGCAGATATATCACATAAACATATAGCCTCATGGTAAGCATGCTATCATGGCAGTCACTCACACGCATGAAAGGATGCTAAAGCATAAAAACTTACCGAGTACTCCAAGCCAAAACAGAAGCTATGTTAGAAATCCATGCATGATCCTAACTATACAGAAATGCCTAATGCAACACATGCAAAAATGCAACTATAGCAGGCTCGGCTATTCTAAACATGGCATATGGAATGCTACAGCTAACAAGTATTCAACTCGGAATTGAAATACAATGCAATGAGTTATGATGCGCCGAGCCCGGTGCATGCAAGATAGATGAATGAATGCAAGCATACTATCATACTGTATGCTAATTGAAACATGCCCTAATCTAACCATCATAAGCTGGTAAATAAAAGTGAGAAAGACGTGGGGTTGGAAGACATACATCACACGCACGGACACTTATTACAATTGTGTCCTCACTCGGAGGGTCCGAATAAATAATATACAGTCCAAATGAATAGTACAGTCCGAATAAGGACAAAGCCCTAATTAATTAACAAATTAACTAACCAATGAAATAAATAACACGCAAATCCATGGACCGCCTCAACTCTGTTCCAAATGATGAATGATGCATGTTTGAGTTGCCTTGCGCGGAAATCCATTGCGATGCCCCAATTAGCCTCTGTTTACAATTAAGCCCGGAAGATTGCACGAAGCTCCTGAAGGCTGTTGATTCTTGATTTGTTGCAACAGAGAGCAAGAAAGGGGCATGGCAAATATTTTCATATATGTATGCTTGCCTCGATCCTCATGCCATCAATCACACACCTCAATGCATGATGGCCGAGGAGTCAAATTGCACAACTCAATATGAAATGAATGCACATGAAAACACCACAAAATCGAGGCTCCATCATGGATAATCTGGAATGTCGGCGACTGGGAATTGAGACACGTTCCGTCACTCGGAGTACGAAACGTCCCTCGTTTCCCGTGCTTGGGCTAACTCCTATCCCAAACACAATGCAATATGCATGACATGCATGAATGCAATCCTAACATGCAACCTAGCATATGCAATGCTATAAGATGGCATACACAATGCTCGATGTAACATGGCACACACAATGCTCTAACATACAACCTAGCACGCACAATGCTATGGACTAAGATGGCATACAAAATGCAATATGGGCTTACACCAATATAAGTGGACCTCAGCCACACTCACATCAGCAACCATAAGATGAAAATGAGACTATTGAAATGCGTGCACACATACACCCAAACCGAGGACCGAACCTAAGGCATAGGATACCACTCTACCAAAGCATGGCAAGGGATGCAAGATGACATACAAGCATGTAACTTCCAGCACTGATACATGATGCTAAATGGTCCCGAAACATGGAAATATGGCATCCTATGCATGAAATGAGTCCTGAAACTCAAAGCTATGCACATGTATTGACTTATAGCTATATAAAGAATGCATTATTTGACTATGAAGCACAAATATAGAGCCAAGGCAGTCCCAAAACATGAACATTTATAGTTTAAAGCATGGTCAAAAGATGCTAGCATGATGGGCTAAAATAGCATGCAATTTTGACTAGCAAACATGGTTTACATGGCATGTATGTGAAGCATGTGAGATCTCATCAAACCAACAAAAATTAGTGAACAAAATAAGTAAAAATATGCCCAAATAAATATGGAAATGCAGCCAATGCATGTAAAAATGAGGGGCTCCTTTGGAAGGGCATACAAGGGGTTATTAAGCACATGCATCAAGGACAGTTAGCATAGCTGAACCAACTCTAGAAATGAGTTATGGGGGTCCTAAAACCCACTTAAAAGTGATAGAAACAAAACTTGGAAGCATGCAAATAGAGGGTCCTTTGGAAGGCCAAAAAGGCCACCAAACAAGACGAGGAGAGAGGGGGTCACCCCCCTCTGATTTTGGCCTTTAATAATACACTTAAGCCACTAAAAATCCACTGGATTTCAGTGGCTAAGAGGCCAAGCCATGACCAATGCAAGTGTTCTAATGCATAGCCTTAATCATAAAGAGATGAAGCATGCATAGGGGGGAGATGACCCCAAACAGAGAATAGACCTTAACCAAACATGAAGATGATATCAAAATAAGACTTTTTTCAGTTTAGGTTGAGGTCCAAAAAGGCTCACAAATAAGGCTAATATATCATGCAAAAACAGCCCTAAAAGAGAGATTGAACAAACAGGGCAGCAAAAGGCCTCAAACAGTAAAGAGACCTTCAAAAAAGTTGAAGAGGGGCTCAAAAAAAGATACTTTACAGTTTATGGAAAATCTCGAATATGCTCCCAAGTAAGACTAAAATATGATGCAAAAATAGCCCTAAAAGAGAGATAAAGGGTAAGGGGAAGTAGATGGCCTCAAACAGCAAAGAGCCCTTCAACAAAGTTGAAGAGGGGATCAAAATAAGATCTTTTTCAGTTTAGCTCGGAGTCCAAAAATGCAAGAAAAAGGGGGTAAAGTATAGGGAAAAATAATGCAAAAAAAGGAAAAAATAGAAGCTTACCCTTGTAGCACAGCAATACAGCAGCTTTTGGTCTAAGAAAATGAGCTCCTAACCTTTGAAAATCAGCCTCAAAGTGTTGGAATGGAGGATTAAGGTGGCAGGCTATGAGTTGGTGTGTAAATGGTGCAAGAACAAGGGTGTTTTTGAGGCTTGGAGTATAGATATAGGAGGTTGTATGTATAATGCTCCAAATGATTTTTCTAACCCTTAGAAATGAAGCTCAAGGGTTGGTTTTATAGAAGAGATAAGCCAAAGGAAAGGGGAGGAAAAACCAATTCAAATTTCCCCTCAAAAAGACAGACCCTCGGGTAGTGAATCTGGTGCAAAACAGCTGGCACAGCTGGAATAAACTCAAGGAGAGAAACTTGGCCGACCAGGTGCAAAAGGTTCAGGTGGCCGGCCGGCCACCTCCCATGGCCGGCCGACCAGGGGTCAAAGGGGTCAAGCAAAATTGTTGGCCGGCCACCCCAAAAAGGTGGCCTCCCAAATGAGTGCAACACAGCTGTGTAGAGAAAAATCAGAAAAAGTGGTTCAGGAGAGAGAAAAACCAGCTTTTTAGAGGGGTTCAAAAGGGTCAGGAAGAATTACTGGTCGGCCTACCCATATTGGTGGCCTCCCAGGTGTGTATAACACAATGGTGTGATGGAAAGTCAGAAAAAGTGGCCCGGGAGTGGGAAAAATCAGCTTTCTAGTGAAGAAAACGGGCGATGAAGAGAGATGAAGAAATAAATCTGGTTTTTCAGAACAATTGCTGGCCTCCCACCTTCCTACAACCTTTCTAATAATGAAAATAAGGTCTCCGCCAAAAATGAACCCAAACCAATGCAAAACGAAGGTTCAGGGGCCAAAACGCGCAATTCGGGGCCCCGAAAACTGACTATTAAGCATCGGAGGTGGCGTTTGACCACGAAGTTGGTCTTTTGAACCACAATGTCCCTCAAAAGAGAGGAAATAAGGTGTATGCCAAAAACCAGAGCAAACGGAGGTGGTTAAGCGGTCCCGAACCGAGGCATACGGCCGACGGCTCTGAAAACCAAGAACCGGGCTCCAAATGGGAAAAATGGCCTACGACCACGAAATGTAGCTTATGGCCACTGAGAGATGATCTACAAGACCTCTCCCTCCCTTTGGGAAGAGAAAACAAAGAACCGGTCCCGAACCGAGGCATACGGCCGACGGCTCTGAAAACCAAGAACCGGGCTCCAAATGGGAAAAATGGCCTACGACCACGAAATGTAGCCTATGGCCACTGAGAGATGATCTACAAGACCTCTCCCTCCCTTTGGGAAGATAAAACAAAGAAAACGGGGCCTGGTTCGCAAACCGAGGCAAGACACAAAAGAGTCCGGAAGTCTGGAGGCAAGGCTCGCAGCTGTGACTCCGCAACCTCAGAACGAGCACAATATGCAACATCACCAAGCGCTCAATCAGTGGCGTCTGATTCTTAAGGTCAGTCAAAAATGGGGTGTCTACACATCCAGAAAATGGCCTTTCGTATACGTTATGGCCACTATGAGTTCCTTGTAATGCCATTTGGGTTGACTAATGCACCGGCTTCTTCTATGGATTTGATGAACCGAATTTTTAGGGAGTACTTGGACCAGTTTGCAGTCGTCTTTGTGAACGACATCCTAATTTATTCAACTTCCAAAGAGGAACACGAGGCTCACTTGAGAGTAGTGCTTGACTTGCTTAGAAAACATCAACTATTTGAAAATTTTGAGAAGTGTGAGTTTTGGCTCACCGAAGTGAAGTTTTTGGGTCATGTAGTGTCAAGTGAGGGAGTAACTGTAGATTCTTCAAAGATAGACTCTGTACAAGATTGGGAGCAACCTAAGAATGTCTTTGAGATCCGGAGTTTCTTGGGATTGGCGAGGTATTATCGGTGTTTTGTAAGGGATTTCTCTAGACTAGCCGCGCCTTTGACTAGGTTGACTAGAAAGGGGATTAAGTTTGTGTGGAATGAAGCTTGTGAAAAGTCTTTCCAAGAGCTCAAAACTAGATTGACTACGACATTGGTGTTGATCATTCCGGAGAGAGGTTTGGGTTATACCATCTTTTGTGATGCATCTCAAGATGGGCTTGGTTGTGTTTTGATGCAAGGGGGAAAGGTTGTAGCTTATGGTTCATGACAATTAAAAACTCATGAGAAGAATTACCCTACCCACGACTTAGAATTAGCCGCAGTAGTGTTCGCCATAAAAATTTGGAGGCATTATTTGTACGGCGAGAAGTTTGAAGTTTTCTCCGATCATAAGAGCTTGAAGTATTTGTTTTCCCAAAAAGATTTAAATTTACGTCAACAAAGGTGGATGGAGTTTTTAGAAGATTACGATTTTGAGTTACACTATCACCCGAGGAAGGCCAATGTAGTGGCCGATACCCTAAGCCGAAAAATCATGAGTACTTTGGCGAGTGTGGCTATTCGGGAGTGGGTTATGTTGGGTGAAGTCGGCAAGTTTGAATTGCAATTGGGTGGGTCCGAAGATGGTGTAACATTGTTTACTTTGAGTGCTCAACCTGTCTTGATTAGCAAGGTGGTAGAGGCACAACAAGGGAACCGTGAAGTAGAGTTAATTCATGATAGAATCTCCAACGAGAAGGAAGAGAAGGGTTTGAACATTCACTCAGATCAGAGTGTACGTTACCTAGATCGTCTATTTGTACCTGAATCTTGTAGGGAGGAAGTGCTTCAGGAGTTCCATCACTCACGCCTTGCAGTACATCCCGGAGGCACCAAAATGTATCGTGACCTTAGCCGTCAGTTTTGGTGGAGGGGTATGAAGCGGGATGTCTCATCCTTTATGTCCAAGTGCCTTACCTGTCAACAAGTGAAGGCCGAATATCAAAGACCAGCGGGTTTGTCACAACCCTTACCAATAGCCAAGTGGAAGTGGGAGCACGTTACCATGGAATTCGTAGTTGGGCTTCCTAGAACACAGCGGGGTAATGATGCCATTTGGGTGATTGTTGATAGGTTGACTAAGTCCACACATTTCATTCCAATGCACACTAGTGACTCAGTTGAGCACTTGGCAGAGTTCTACGTTAGAGAGATAGTTCGGCTTCATGGGGTTCCGATAACCATCGTATCGGATCGGGATCCTCATTTTACCTTCCGGTTGTGGCAAAACCTTTAAGAGGCGTTGGGAACCAAATTGACTTTTAGCACCGCTTATCACCCTCAAACCGTAGTCGGAACGCACCATTCAAATTTTAGAGAACATGCTTAGAGCTTGCGTTCTAGATTTCAAGGGGTCTTGGGAAAGGCACTTACCGTTGATTGAGTTCCACTAACAACAGTTATCAAGCTAGCATCGAGATGGCACCGTTTGAGGCCTTGTATGGCCGACCATGTAGATCACCGATTTGTTAGGCCGAGGTGGGGGATGCACCATTATTGGGTACGAAAATTGTTAGGGAGACAACAGAGAAAGTTGCTCTCATTCGAAAAAGGTTAGCTACGGCCCAAAGCTGGCATAAAAGTTATGCCGATAAGCGGAGGCAACCCTTATCTTTTGAAGTGGGTGATCATGTGTTCCTTAAGATCTCACCTAGGCGGGGTTTAATGAGGTTCGGTAAGAGTGGTAAGTTGTCTCCGAGGTTCATCGGGCCTTTCGAGATATTGGAGAGGATTAGAGAAGTGGCATACCGGTTAGCTTTGCCGCCACAACTTTCGAGAGTTCATAATATGTTTCACGTGTCCATGCTTAGGAAGTACGAACCCGACCCTTCTCATGTGTTAGATTGGGTTAATTTGGAGGTAGATGAGGATGCCTCTTACGAGGAGCGACCGGCTCAAATCCTAGATACCTAAGAGCAAGTGTTGCGGGGTAAGACCATACCGTTAGTGAAGGTGTTGTGGAGGCACCACGGGGTTAAGGAAGCGACTTAGGAAAGGGAGGCGAAAGTTTGCTCCAAGTATCCGGATTTATTTGAGCGTGCTTAATTGATTTATTTAATTGTAATGTTCCCTTGTGTTAAAAGGAAAATGGTGTTAAATTGTTGATCACATATTGTTGTATGTATTGTTAATTTGAGTATGAGGTTATGGACAGATGATATTTTGTTATAGATGTTTCATTTCATATATCTAGTTTGAGCGATTGTGTTTTAATGAAATGATGAGTAAGAAAATGATGAATGTTGGTTGAATTTTGATGTTGCTATTTGATGATGTTGCAAGAGCACTTTTGTTTGATGGTTTGTTTAAATTTTGGGGACGAAATTTCCTAAGGTGGAGAGGTTGTGATGACCAGGTCCTCATTTTATTTCTTTTTTTTTTCTTCTTCACTCCGTTCTCTTTTGCTCTCATTGGGTTTGAAACATTCGGAAGTTATTTTCAATTAAAGTTCTTGTTCTGGTTTTCATCGGTGTTGGTTTTCACTTGTTCCAGAGAGCATGAGGTCAAGTCCGGAGTGCCCGGGGGTTGAACCAAAACTTTTTCTGGACTGATTGGCTAGCCGCACATGCTGGGGGGCCTAGGGCCGCACGTGAAGGAGAAGGCCGCCGCGTCTGAGGAGTAAGGCCGCGTCTTGGGTTTCAGAGAGGTTAGAAGCACCGCAATATATGCAAAAGTGCGCAGTTAGTTGGGGCGCACGTGACGGCAAGTGCATCTGCTGGACGTCTGGCAAATCAAATTGTTTTTTTTATCCTTTTGGCCGAAGTTGTATCACATTTTGGGCATTTCTCTCTCACTCTAAACCTCATTTCTCTCCTCCTTCTCTCTAGAAAACCCTCATAAAACACTAAAACACTTTGATTCTTACTATCCTTAGGTCTAGATTATCATCCTCTCTCTCTCTCTCTCTCTCTCTCTCTCATCTTGAAGATCTAAGCTAGAGTTCCTCTTGGTGTAGTGGAAGGTTGAAGGATCTTTTATCAAAGCTAGGGTTTCCATCTCTTTCATCATCAAACATTGGAGTAGGGATTTCTTGAGTTATATATACAAGTTTTGCTATTTTGATGTTGATTTAAGAGTTTTCTTCTAGTTCTTATGTTGATTTTAACATTGTGTTTCAAAGTGTAGAGAGTTTTCAAAGTGGGTTTGTATCTTAATCCTTTTACTAATTTTAGAGGGTTTTCTTCTACCAAACTTAAGAAAAATGGTTTTGATAGGGTTTCACTAAGGAGATAAGAAAATGTTTGGTTTTGATGAAAAACCCTAGAAATTTGGGATTTTTGGAAGATATGGAAATGTCCATGGAATTCTTTCTTTTCTTTTGATAAAAAGATGAATGAGTATAGATTCCATAATGTGGTTTGCAAAAAATGGAAAGCTTTTGACATATTGAAATGGAGAAATTGTTTTAAAAACTATTGTTAAATAAATGATGATATATAGTTGTGAGATGACAATTATTGTGCACCATGGATTGTGAGAATTGTAGAAAAATTGGAGACTTGTGTATGAAAACATCACATGTAGTTTTGAAGAAACTAAATTACTAAGATTTTTGAAATGAGAAATTGTAGCTATGTGTTAATGGCATATGGTTATCTTGTGAAAGAACAATGAAGAAGGGAAATGGGAATTGTGATTGTTGACATTATTGTAGAGACATTTGAAAATGGAGAAATGTTATGAAATATGGAAAGATCATTGTATTGCACACTCATTCAATTATTCATTATGCATTGTGAATTCTAGATTGAAGACATTTACTTATGAAAGAAAGTGGTATTGTAATAAGAACTATGGAAATGTGTCATGGGGTAAATACGGTGGTAAGTCCAGATAGGGGGTGTAGATGAGTTTGATAAGTTGGCCTGAGTGTCTGGGGTGAAGGACTTAAAACACGCGCGGAGGAGGTACCACTTCCCTTCCGGTCAGCAACTGGTAAAGTGGGGTTGTTGGTAATGCTTGTTGAGCCTACTTGCAGACATCAACCTAGGGATTACCTGAGTCGTATTTACCGCCTCTGTTAATAAGAAAATTAGAAGTTTTGAAAGGTATTGTGATTAAAAACTTTTATTGAAAAATGGTGATCTTCAAGAAGAGCATGAAATGAAATTTCTTTAAAAAGAACATGGCATGGCATTGACATTTTCATTCTTTTGAGAGTTTGCATAACTGTATATACTTTGTAAGAATTTTCTACTGGGCTTTATGCTCACCCCTATGGGATTTTGGTGCAAGAAAGGACGTGGTGATCCCGCCAAGTTGAGGGCGTGGATAATTTGTGAAGAGTATATAGCTCTATTTTGTTGTGAATTAATTGTTAGCCAAGGGCTATTTGTGTATGGGTCCGAGAGGCCACTTTTGTGTAACCGGGCTTAAGCCTTGGAAGTTGTAGCCCATAGGGGCATTTTATTTATTTCAAGACTATGTGCTTCACATGCTATAGATTTATGCGTTTGCATACCAATGAATGTATAATTTGCATATGAACCTTTTGTATAAGCTTGTTTATTAATCATGTAAAGATGGGAGGATTATTGTCATTGTTTAGTGAATGTTAGTTGATGTGGTTAGTTTATGTTAGATTATTTCGGGGCGTGACACTGAAGATGACTCAACCACATTGACTATACGATCAAGTGTCTTGTTAAGTAGAGTTGCACCAGTTAATTTCTTCTTTGTCTTGCTCTTGGTTAATGAACCATCAGTGTTTGAAGGACGTTTTTTGTTTAAATCTGAAGGATAAACCAGCTCCAAATCAGCATCATCCTCCAAATCAGCGTCATGTGGGGTATGAAATTCCTCCAAAGTCTCATCAATGTGAGGCATAACCCCTTAGCTAGGAGTGTATGCCCATTCTCTTGTAGTAGCTGCATCTGAGAATAGTATGTCTAAGTCTTCAGTGAATTGCAACAACATACGCTGAAATTTAGCAGCATCAAGATACCTCTGTAACAATTACAAAGGAAAATTTAACAATTTCAAGTAACAAAATTTGGTCTGTTGAAACAAAAAACAAATAGAATATGTACATTAAGCAATTCACTTACCTCCAATTTCTTGGTCCACTACTCATCAAATGCAGATATAGCTCTAGTCAATGTATCACGGCCTAAGCCTGTCTCACCCCTTAACAGATTATTCCATAAAAGCCAATCTTTTTTCAACACATCCCAATGATTTTTCATTTGTATTCGTTGGTATGCTTTTCCAGTCATACTTTTAAACTTAGTTATCACATTTTCCCACCCGACCCTATCTAAGTGTGTACCAAGTCTGTGTCCAGCCTTCACTTGCTCAACACAAAGCTTAATAAAAATTTCATTTTATTTTGCATCCCATTGAGCTTTAACAGATGGTACTTGACTTGATTTTCCCTTGTTCTTTCTATTTTCATATTGTGTTTCGTCTTGGATACTCATTCTATGAAAGAAAAAAAATCTTTAAAACAAATCCATTCATCATTGCTTGCATTACAATAGCTAGATTAGTACAAAATAACCATACATGGCAACTACGTCAGACATATCAACATTCATTAGGTACAAAGCTTAGTACAATAGTTCATGGTAAACTACATTAGCATAAAAACACCAGATATCTCTAAATGGCACCTATCATCATTTGAAGAGTAATGCAACTGACATAACAATACAAATTGTGAGCAGACCCACAACAAGCTACTTCATGAAAGCATTGTATTGCTTAAGCATTTGGTTCTTCACTTTTAGTCCTATAGTCTCCATATTTTGATTTTGATCAAGCATTCTCTCATTCCTTAGCCTCTCTACCATCGTCACAGATTTTGGGGTACACCACCTCCAAAATTGACAATTTCTTTTATCACAAATGAAATACAGTCTCCATTTAAATGGCTTGTCAGACTCGATAACCCTTATGGCAGCTCTTAGCCCGCAATCACATTTCAAAGCCTCATACCTCAAGTCGAAGGTCTCAGCACTAGAATAATAGTTACTAGAGGATGACATGCCTCTGCATTAATTAGGAAGAACTGAATCCAAATCCTCTAAAATTGATTGGGAAGTCAATTGTAAATACATATTGCACACAAGAAGTATTGATTGAATAAAATGTTTGTAACATATTGACAATTCGTTTGCCACAATTTCTTTTGACACCATTTTATATATCCCCAATCAAGTTCGTGTCCAAATGATGTATTGCAACTAAAGGTGCATAATAACAGGAAGCAAATGAATTATTTCTTTAAAAAAAACATATCAAAAAGAGGGGAGAATTGAAGAAAATGAATTGTTTCTTTAATTGTATAACAGAAATAGGGAATTCACAATCTACTACATCTTCCATCAAATCAGGCCATATAGAGCCAAAAAAAATAAGGCTCAAAATAGAACGGATTACTATATTGTTAGTGGCAACAACTAACCCTTCATAAGAACTCAGCATTTTTTTTTTAATGCTAGCAATGTAGTACTGTACTTGATTTTTAAATGAACTAGGTATAATTACTCATCCATAATATACATTACATCATAACAAACGATCAAAATTTTTAGTTTTATCCATGTTTTGTAGCAGTTCTTTCTTTCCTGGGTCGTTCCGTAATTGAAGGCAGTACAATTTGTATCCGTTAGGAAAATCTAAAATAAGTGTCATGATAAAGGGCAAGCAGTTAAATATGAAGACTAATTTTTAGTTTCACAAACACAATTAAGCACTCACATTCAAAATTCACTATAATCTTAAATCGAAAAAGCAATTATTAATATTTAATTTGGTATTGTTCAACAGCACAATTCCATGAGATCCATATTTCAAAGGCTTACTTGACACCTAGACACTAGTCACTTTGCAACCCAACCTAATACCAAGGTAACACTGCTTTACACATGGAAGAAATCACCTAAAATCAGAGAGAGAAGGGAAAGAGAGAGAGAGAGACAAATCTTTTTTAAGGATGCAGAAACCCTACAATTTGTTTTTCTTGTAATCGGATGCACATTAACGAAGCTCATGAAATGAATATAACTTTGAACTCAAATTTCACCTACTCCAATACCAAATTTATGCATTTAAAATTGAAAAACATCTAAGGAATAAATAAATAAATAACAGATCACAATAAAAAGGATGTTTTCAACCCTAATCAGAGAGTGAAGAAGAGAGAGAGGTGTTTTCAACCTTAATCACAGAGTGAAGAAGAAAGACATTTCACCGTAATCAGAAAGAGAAGAGAGAGAGAGAGAGCGAAAAGAGAAACCTAACACATAACTGGCACACCATTTCACATAACCAAAAACAAAACCCTAATCGATGTCCATACATATATAAATATATATATATATATATATATATATGTATTTGTATATAACTTCACAGTCATGAAATCTTACCTTTTTGGTGCAGATGAACGGAAAACAGGGGGACGATTGTTCTTAGAGAGGTAGACGACTGTTCTACAAGCATGATCTGCTGCAATTAGAGAGGTCGACGACTATTCTTTTCAGTCACCAGAGAGGAGAGGAGAAGAGTGTGAGAGGTGAGAGTGTTTAGGGCAAGAGAGATCAAAGGGTATATATAGTGGCGGTTTCGTAAATAATGAAGTTTGGGAGGGGCATTTAAGTCATTTAACCCCCCTATACCAACTATGCACTTAAGTCGAAATGTTTAAGCACTCCCTGACCAGCTTTTCAAAAGAGCTGAAATTTAGCTTCATTTAAGCTATAAACTAGTTAACTTAAGCTGCACCAAACACAAGCTAAAAGTTGAAATAAGCAACTTATATGCCCTACCAAACACCCACTTTGCCCATTACCTAGATCAAATAGTGTCCAGATTAGTAAGTTGGCACATTTCACCTATCTTTTTACGCCTAATGGAATTGAAGGATTGATCATCATCATCTGATAACTCTTTTCATGGAGGTTAAACAAACCAGGACTACAAGTGTTGTTCAATTGTTTAAATGGTATTAGAAGTCTAGAAAATTGAAGTTACACACTTCAAATAGAAAACTTTGAATTTGCTGATTGAAGATAGTGTGTCTTAATTATCTGAACCATTTCATTTTATATAATTCATTGAGTTTGATGTTTATGTAGTTATTATGTTCAATTAACTTAATTTTTTGTGAATTGTTTGAATAAAGGGAAATTACCCACAGGTCCCATGTGGAACATGTCTTGAAACTTTTTTAGTAGACCCAAAAGTCCTTCTCTCTCTGCTTTTTGCCTCCCTCTTTACGTTTTTCTCTCTCTCTTTTTTTCTACATTTTTCTTTCATCGTCTTGGTCATGGACGACGACCGGTGATCATGTCTTTCTCCATTGATCGGGATTCACCGATAACCACCAACTATCGAAATCAACTCATGCCTTCACTCTCACCGACGGCGAAGATGATATATTTCCGACGAAGAAGATAATATATTTTCGAAGAAGAAGATGAGTGGATCTACTTAGATCTGATATAGATCTACTCAGATCTACATTAGATCTGAGTAGATCTACATCAGATTTGGCTAGATCTAAACAAAAAATAGTTGTCGGAGTACAATCCTCTCTCTACATCCGCCTTTCTTTTTCGATCTCTTTTTTTTTTTTTTTTTTTCTCTGCTATACACTTCTATTTTTCTGTTCTAATGGAGAAAATTTTCAAATTCTGAACAAGTAGTTTTCGAGTTTTTGTTACAGGCGGTGAAAATTGTAAAATTTTACAGTTTCAAATTTTTTTTGGTGCTGGAATGAATCATGGTTTAAAACTGTAAAATTTTGCAGTTTTATAACATTCTTTAGAACTGTAAAATTTTACAGTTTCATAACATGTTTTTCAGTTTGATTAATAAGGATAAATGCTTAATAGATTTTTGTTTTGAAACTGTAACATTTTCAGTTTGATCACTATTTGGAGATTATTTGCTTGAACCTTACAAAAATTGAAAAATAACATATGTTTTCTCCATTGTTGCTGTTTTTTGTCGTTTTATTTTTTTTTTCCTTTTAGTTTATCAATATTTAGCACATTTTGCTATGTTTTTTTTGCTATAATTTATCCATTTATTCTTTTTTTTTTCGGGCAATATTCTAGACATTCCGGTGAGTCTCCAGTGATGTTCTTAACATCCAGTGAACGTTCTGAACATTCCGGCGACTTCCATTAACGTTCTTAATACTCCGGTGAACTTCCGGCAAAACTCCGGCGACTTCCCGGTGATACTCCGGCAACTTCCCGGCGATGTTGAACATTCCAACGAGTCTCCGGCGACCGTTTGACAGAAGTTCGACGGTAGTAAGATGTGAATAGTGTCTGTAAATTTTTAAAAAAAAAAAAAAAGGATTTTTTGGTAACAATTAAAAATGTGTTGGACTAATTAGTGCAAGTGTTTTGTTTGAGGATTAGCTGGGTTTTGAACTTGGTATATGGGACTTATCAGTAAGTTCCCCTTTGAATAATCAAATTAAGCCCAAGTGAGCCCATATCAAGAAAACAGAATAGTCCAGTCCACTTATATGGATTGGAGGCAAACCTATTACATGAAATTTGCCTTTAACAACTAGGCAAACGACTTGGTATTGATTTGGAAAATATTGTAATTAGAAGGATTCAGTTCAATAAAGAAGAGCTGATTTTTTTGTAGCACATTAAACGGACAAAGAGCCAAGAGTACACCATCCGTCTTGGCGAAATCAACACCCCTGCTATGCACTACCAAATATACTACTTTCATCTGGCATTTGAAGTTTCTAGTGCTGAAACTCTGTTCTTGTTACTTGCGAGTTAGTTGGGATTTTCGGTATAATTGTGTGCCCGTTCAATTATTAATGACATTTTGATGTTTTTTTTTTCGCAAAATTGATTGCATGCCCTTTATTGTTGGTTGGCCCATGACCAAATGGCGTTTCTGGAATAATTACTTGGAGTAACAGTAAAAATTATTGGGTGTTTTTGGAGCATCATATGTTCATACTTCTTCACTAATCATCATACGCTCTGTTCTAATTACCCAATACAAAATTATAAATATTATCTTCTCCACTAATCACAGCACTCCTAGAGCACCACGTGATCGTACTCCGAGAGTACCAAATAATGCAGATAAACAAAAGAAACCTTTTTAAGGAACATCAGTTCAAAATTTTAGCTCTCAAATAATGCAAATAAACATTCTTAAGAAAACCACAATTTTATTAGAATGCCTAGGTAGCACTAGGCTACATACTACAACAATATTATTGAACCCCAAAAAAAAAAACCAAAAAAATTAACATAGAAAAACCATTTTCGCAGGTAATGCGATTGCATTTAACATATGCAACAAGCCTTTTAAACCTCTAAGTTACCCTTAGAGGACGAGTGAAGTCTCACGAGAGTTTCCAGTAATGCTACTCACAAACATCTTGCATTTCACATATCACAGCCTTTCTTGGGTGGCCTCATACTTGAAGTGATAGCAATTGATGCCAGTATAAAGGCCATCGTCCTTCCTATAGGCAATTTGCTTCCCATTAGAAAGTGTGTCGCGCTGAGTATAAGAGAAGGGAACATCGCACGAACCCCTCGTCGCCATTAGACTCTCCTTCACCCTAGTCATTGGCAGAATAGTAACCTTGTACACAGTCTCCACTAGATTCGTCGACAACTCAGTTTCTCCCCACATGTATGCTCCAGTAAACTCCGCCGAAATTTGGACCTCCCCATCCGCCACGAATGGAATGCCGGTTTCGATTGTGGTTTTCACACCCAATTTCAACGAAACGCTTGCATTCCAAGTACTGCTCTTAGTCTCCGTATACGCAAGCTTCACATCCACAGTATCATGTGTTTCGGTCCTGTTGATGGCTTCTCCAGTGGTCATTGTGACGGTGCTCTGATCGTAGATCCTAGCGTGGTTGAGGCGAAACTCCACGTTGTAGATGTTCCTTGAGATAACAAGCTCTTCCACCTCCAAACGCGCAAACTTGACAATGGTGCAGACAGCAGCATTGAGACAGTTAGTCTTGTCGTCGGCAGTGAGTCTCTTGCAGAAAACATTGTTACCTGTCACACGTCATTTTATTAAAAATGTCATTTATTCTATTTTATTGTTTATTAGATATTATTTAGTGATAGGGGTTGATAATTTGAGAGTTGAGAAGAGAAAATATATGTCAGTTGTATTCAATCTTCTGATTTATGAAGACCATATTACACTCCTTATATAGGAGAGAACAAGAGCTACTATTTGTGCCACTAAGAGCCACTATCTATATCCTTACATATTATATACATCCACTACATCCACTATCTAGATCACCAACAATGCATTACATACCACTATCTAGATCACTAACATAGTGTATATATTTAATATTACCAGCCCCCCCCCCCCCAAAACTCAAGGAGGGTAAACATCAACCAACTGGAGTTTGGAAACAAGGTCAACGAAGCGGCTAGGAGAATGAGCCTTGGTGAAGATATCTGCAGGTTGATCAGTAGAAGAGATCGAATGGAGAAGAACAGTTCCACGAGTGACGTGTTGACGAATAAAATGGCAGTCAATCTCAATGTGCTTGGTGCGATCATGAAAAACATCATTGTGAGCAATTTGAATAGCACTCTGATTGTCACAAAAGAGGGCAGTAGCACCAGAGGGGGTAACATCCATGTCAGCAAGAAGCCAACGAAGCCAGACAAGTTCCTGAGTAGTATCAGCAAGAGCACGGTATTCAGCCTCAGTACTGGAACGAGCTGTAAGAGTTTGCTTCTTGCTGCGCCAAGAAATAAGAGAATCGCCCAAGAAAAAACAGAACCCGGTAGTAGATCGGCGGTCAGTAGGATCCCCAGCCCAATCAGCATCAGAGAAAGCACGAAGCTGAAGAGATGAGTGAGCGGAATAATGAAGACCATGAAATAAGGTACCTTTGAGATAGCGAAGGATACGAACCAAAGCAGCATAATGAGGGGTACGAGGAGCCGACATATACTGGCTGACAATATGAACAGCATAGGCAATATCAGGACGAGTAACAGTGAGATAGACAAGGCTGCCCACCAGCTGACGATATAGGGTAGCATCAGAGAGGAGAGTGCCATCAAGAGGAGTAAGACGACTCTGGGTCTCCAGGGGAGTGGAGGCAGTCTGACAATCGGTAAGGCCAGCACAGGCGAGAAGATCAGATGTATACTTAGCCTGAGAGAGAAACGAACCCGTGGAATCATGTGAGATTTCAAGACCCAAGAAATAGTTGAGAGGACCAAGGTCTTTCATCTCAAAATGATGGCTAAGAAACTGTTTGAGACGAAGAATCCCAACCACATCATCACCGGTGATAATCATGTCATCCACATAGAGTAGAAGCAGGGTGGTTCCGTGAGCAATTTTCCGCATAAAAAAAGTAGTATCATAAGAGCTGGATGTAAAACCACAATCATGAATAGTAGAGCTGAACTTGTCAAACCATGCCCGCGGGGCCTGCTTAAGCCCATATAATGCACGCCGAAGTTTGCAGACCTGATGAGGGGGATAAGTAGATCCAGGAAGAGGGTGCATATAGACCTCCTCGAGAAGAACACCATTAAGGAAAGCATTTTTCACATCCAGTTGGTAAAGGTCCCAATGACGGGAGGTAGCGACAGCAATCAAGCTGCGAACAGAGGTGAGCCGGGCAACTGGAGCAAAGGTCTCCTCATAATCAATACCATATTCTTGGTTGAAGCCTTTGGCAACAAGGCGAGCTTTGTAACGCTCAATGGAGCCATCAGAACAAGTCTTGATTTTGTACACCCATTTGCAACCAATGGCAGTCTTGCCAGGGGGAAGATCAACAATATCCCAAGTATGAGTCTTGTCTAAAGCCTGTAATTCATCAGTCATAGCATGCTGCCAAAGAGGATTAGAGCAAGCCTCACGATAGGATGTAGGTTCATGAGTAGAGAAAGCAGTGGAACCAACAATAAAATCACGAAGACGAGTAGAAGCGCAGAGACACACCAGGAGGTGAGAAGCCCGAAGGAGTCGGAGCAGGACCATCAGAGCGAGCAGGAGCATGGGATAGACCAGTAGGTAAGGGAGTCTCCGAAGGTGCAGGCAAGGGCTGTGGAGCAAGATCATCATAAAAGAGATCGGCAGAAGCGTTAGTAAAAAGGAGAGAGGGTGATTGTAGACGTCCACGAACGCATCCCGGGGGAAGGAGTGCGAATCCCCCCCGTTCTGGTTCGATATTGGGTCACTACAGTTCGAAGGACTCAAATGTCACGGTTCTCAATCTTGAACCGAAGAGTCCAAATCCGGCAAATCATTTTGAAAACAGATTTTTTGGAAGAAGTGCCAAACATGGATCCGCCAGATACTGAAGTCGCCACCTAAATATTTTAAAATGGGAAATTTAGAAACCACGACTCGTGCCAAAGGCCACGTGTCCGTCATCACCAAAGTTGTCTCGGCTCGAACTTGGGTACGATTGGGGAAGGTCACCGTGAGCACCCCGCCGCCCGATCAAAGACCGCCTCTACTAACCATGATATTCGATTTTGAAAACATTGTGAGTTCTTATTCGGTTATTAGCCTAGGTTACTATGTGATGCGACAAAGATACAAGTATAGGTGAATCGCCTGAATTGGAACAAGACACTTCATGTCTGTTTGTTTGAAAATGGTTTGATGGTGCTACCCGCAGGTAGGCTAAGACGTGGATTTGCCACCCTCGGGTGGGCTTAAGAAAATATGATTTTGCCACTATCTAGTGGGCTTAAAACAAGCATTTGATGAATTGTCCCAATTCAAGTAACTCAACCTCCACCCACAGGCATTCAAGGCAGTTATATCACATAAGCACATAGCTTCATGGTAAGCATGCTATCATGGCAGTCACTCACACGCATGCCAGGATGCTAAAGCATAAAACTCACTGAGTACTCCAAGCCAAAATAGAAGTTTGTTAGAAATCATGCATGATCCTAAATATATAGGAATGCCTAATGCAACACATGCAAAGATGCAAACTATAGCAGGCTCGGCTATTCTAAACATGGCATATGGAATGCTACAACTATCACGTATTCAATTTGGAATCGAAATCTGAATCACGGTTGTATGATCAGGGCGATGCGTGCAAAACAGATTAATGATGCAAAAATGCTGTCATACTGTATGCTAATTGAAATATGCCCTATATCTAACCATCGTAAGCAGGTAAATAAAAGGGAAGAAAGACGTGGGGTTGGAAGACATACATCACACTCACGACAAAAAACATGGAATATGATATGCAAACATGCAAAAATCAGTGGTAAAATGGGGGCCAAAACAGCCCCGAAATGAGGCGAAATAATACCCGATGTATGAAATGATCCCGAAACACGGATTTCAATGCATAAAATGGCCTACAACTATACCATACATGCATAATTGATACGTGACATGAAAAATAAGAAGCAAGACAGCCCCAAAACTCACATTTTTACAGAACAAAACATGGCCAAATAGCAATCACAAGTAAGGCTAAGATGGCATACAAAAAAAAGGCTCCGTAAGGGAGGCAATGAAGCAAGTGGTATATACAATGCCCAAACAGAAAAATACCCTTCTAAAACACTGAAGAGGGACTAAAAATATGAATATTTACAGTTGATGACAAGCCTCAAATCAGTATGAAAACATGCTAAAAATGCAATGCAAGATTAAGGCCAACAAGAGGCTACAACATGAGATATACAAAGCATTCACCAAAAAGCCAAAGACCCTTAATGAGATATTCCAAGAAGGTCAAAATATGGCCATTTTCAGTTCTGATTATGGACGAAAACAGAAGCTAGATAAGCCTAAAAAAGCATGCAAAAATGGGGGCCAAAGAGGGGTATAATAGTAAGCACAACATGGGGGCCCCCAACAGTGGTGATCCCTTCTACAATGTTGTATAGGGACTCAAAATAAGCCTACTCACAATTCATGACACACTCCAAAACAATTTACATATAGGCCAAACAAATCATGCAAATTTACGGTAAATAGGAGGGATTATGAAGTAAGTGCAAGATAGGGGGCCCAAAAAGGGTTGAGCCCTTCTTCAATGTTGAAGAGGGGCTCAAAATAGGCCCACTTACAGTTTACATTATGCTCGAAAACAGATCATACATAGGCTATAAATTTCATGCAAAAATGTGACATACCAAGGGGTATTGAAGCAAGTACCAAATGGAGGGCTCAAACAGGGTTGAGCCCTTGAACAAACATGAAGAATGGCTCAAAAAAGGCCTAGTTTCAGTTAGGTTTGGAGCCCAAAATAGTAAGCAAATAGGCTAGAAAAATGGTGCAAAAAAGGAGCTAAAAAATGGGAAATGTGAACTTACCCTTGAAGACTATTCTTTGCTGACTTTAGGACCAAGGGATGTTGCTTCTAAGCCTCTGAAAAAACCTCTCCTTCCTGCTAGAATGGAGTGGTGGTGGTGGTGGTGGTGCTTGGTAGTGATGAAGAAAAGGGGTAGAAACTTAGGGATTTTGAGAGAAAATAAGAGAGAAATGGAGAGAGATGTATGCAAGGCCCTTAGGGAGATTTTTGTAACCCCAAAACCAGTCTTGGAGGCTGGTTATATAGGCAAGAGGAGAGGAGAAAAGGTGGAGGGAAATGACACCAAGTTTCCCTCCTAAAGCTCTCCCCCGGATAGAGATATTTTTGGGAAAAACAAATATACAAATTGTAAGGCACACCTCCCAAGGATCATGGCCGACTAGGTATTTTTTGTGGTGGGTCGGCCACCCCCTATGGCCGGCCGGCCAAGGGCAAAAATGGAAAGTGGATTTTCTGGCCGGCCACCACATATTGGTGGCCTCCCATGTGTGCTCAACAAGGCCCTGTGGTTGAAAACTGCCAACTGTAAAACAGGAGAGACAACAAGCCACTTTTAGGAGGGGTTCAAAAGTGAAAAAAAGAATTACTAGCCGGCCATGTGATATTAGGGTCCTCCCATGTGTGTACAACACAAATATGTGGTTTGGGGTTGAAGAAAATGGCCCTAAGGTGGTCAACATTGGCTCGGAAGTGAGAAAAACGGGCATCGGGGGGCGCCGGAGGAGCATAACTGATTGCTGAGACAATTGCTGGCTTCCTACCCGTTAGTGACCTTCCTGGTGATAAAACAGAGGTACCTGCCAAAAACAAACGAAAACCGATGCAAAACGAATGCTCGGGGGCCAAAACATGCAGTTCGGGGTCTCGAAAATAGGCTGTTAAGCACCGGAAGTGGCATTCGGCCACGAAGTGGGTCTCTCAGACCTCAGTGTCCCTGAAAAGGGAGTAAATAAGATGTATCCCAAAAACCGGAGGAATCGGAGATGGTTAGACTGTCCTGAACCGAGGCACACGGCCTGACGGCTCCGAAAACCGGGAACCGGGCTCCGAATGGCAAATGGCCTCTGCCACAAAAATGTAGCCCACGGCCACCGAGAGATGGTCTCAGGACCTCTCCTCCCTCTGAGAAAAGAAACAGAGAAAACTGAGCCTGGTTCGCAAACCGAGACAAGGCACAATGGAGGGTTCGGAAGTCCAGTGGCAGGGCTCACGGCCGCGACTCTGAGACTTCTAAACGAGCACAATATGCAACATCACCGAGCACTCAATCGGTGACGTCTGAGTCTTAAGGTCGGTCAAAAATGGGGTGTCTACAGTTGCCCCTCTTTGACAGAACTCGGAAGTCACAAGTGACGAGAGTGAATGTCAAAGCCCAGAGACGACCCATTTTTGACAAGGCCGAAGACTTAGACAATCATACAAGATGAACAGAGATATGCCCGCAGGCGTGCCTGCAGGCAGGGGCAAAATGCAAAGCGATATGCACGGAGCCAGATGTAACTTAACGATCATGCAAGTGCAGCAAGCTGTAATGAAGCAAGTATTCGCAAATAGATGCAACAGTTTTAAGCAAGAATGCAAAGCAACAACTACATTTCATGCAGTTAGGAATGCGGAGAATTATTCAATTCTCGTCGCGTCTCACACGGAGAAGATACGATACCTGCGCGATTCGTCTGGTCGCACCAGCCTCAAATGAACCGTACATACAATATCGTGCCTGCAAAAGAGAGAAATTCAACAAGGACAATATGCTAACAACATATATTCAATGTGTTTCTTGTGATTCCGAAAGTTTGACACACGCAGTGTCGGCGAGTGAATACATCGCAATGCGAGAAAGGAATGTGCGTAACAACGCATGCTCGAGCACAGAGGTATGGTACACCAAGAAAACATGCATGACAATGCAAAATGCTCATGAGAATGCAAGTTATGTGCACAACAATGCAAAACGAGCATAAATCAGGGTGCCCGTTTGTTGCGAAACAACAAGTGAGAAAACGCGCATTTCGGCGAAGGCGGCTCGATCACGGCCTCTGGTTCACCTCCCGGAGAGGTTATAACATGCTCAAAAAGGATACACTCTGATTTTGATGAGTAATAATGAGACACATGTCAGAAATTGCAGCTGAAGTTCCAGCGAAGCAGTTTCGCGCCAGAAAGTACACTTTTCTTGAACTTTTTCAGGTCCCGGGAACTCCGATCTTCCTCAAAATTTGCAGAGAGCTAGGGGAGGATGTGGAGAACACCACCGGCCAGGTGGTTGCCCAAGGGGAGGCCACCGGCCAGGAACCAAAAAGCAAATGGCCGGCCAGCCACCTGTCCAAAACAGGGGGCAGTTTTGTCTTTTCGCCTCATTTTCTTTATATTCCCTCATCTATTCAATCCGAGACCACACCCACAGCTGCGATTTCTTCTCCCCTTGCTTCCCAAACCATTTTTTCCTTCAGATCTGCACTTTATATGCGTTTTTTAGCCTCCCACGCAAGTTGTTTTCACAAAAACATTTGATTTTAAGCACTTTGGTTCGATTAAATTTTGATTTCGGGGCTTCTTTTCTCATTTTCACCACTTGAGGTAAGTTTGTCTCAATATTTGGAAGATTTTCTCGGGAGTTGACTTTTGTTGACTTTTTCATTTCCCGAGAGTTGACTTTTGTTGACTTTTTTTTTTTGGCTCATTTTGCTCATTTTTGCTTTTTTTTTTTTGAAATGGCGGGTAACTTCCCTCATGGCGGAGGTCCTCCAGGTGCCGGGGATGATTTTGATATCATGGCGCTGCCCCCGAGGGTCCGACCTTTCATCCCTGAGAGATACGCCCCGTCGGCACACGTCCTTCCGTGGGCCACTTTTCGCCATTTTACTGACTTCAATGATCGGTTACCCAGAGATTTACTTCTACGAGAGCCGGAGCATCACCTTTCTTACGACGCACGAGAGGTGTTTTACTCCATTTTCTGTATTTTTCGTGCATTTCATACCTTTGCCATGCTTGAACACACAGTTTAGCCTATGACATAGTACTTTGCTTGCATTCTGAACACGTGGTTTAAACACTTGAACTTCTGAACACTAGGCTCATTGATTGATTGTGAACGCACGGTACACAATAGTTAAGAATTGAACACACGGCTCAAACACTGAATTGTCGAACCCACAGCCTGAATTTGAAGGTGAACACACAGCACACACTGACTAAGAGTAGAACACGCAGTCCCAAACTCTGATTTTGTGAACACACAGTTCAAGTTGATGGTGAACACACAGCTCACACTGACTAAGAGTATAACACATAGTCCCAAACTCTTATTTTCTGAACACACAGTCCAAGTTGATGGTGAACACACAGCCCACACTGACGAAGAGTAGAACACGCAGTCCCAAACTCTAATTTTCTGAACACACAGTTCAAGTTGATGGAGAGTAGAACACACAGCCCTAACTCTGATTTTCTGAACGCGCAGTCCAAGTTGATGGTGAACACACAGCCCACACTGATTTTCTAAACACATAGTCCAAGTTGATGGTGAACACACAACCCACTGATTGAGAGTAGAACACACAGTCCCAAACTCTGATTTTCTAAACACACAGTCCAAGTTGATGGTGAACACACAGCCCACTGATTGAGAGTAGAACACACAGTCCCAAACTCTAATTTTCTGAACACACAGTTCAAGTTGATGGAGAGTAGAACACACAGCCCTAACTCTGATTTTCTGAACGTGCAGTCCAGGTTGATGGTGAACACACAGCCCACACTGATTGTCTGAACACACAGTCCAAGTTGATGGTGAACACACAGCCCACTGATTGAGAGTAGAACACACAGTCCCAAACTCTGATTTTCTGAACACGCAGTCCAAGTTGATGGTGAACACACAGCCCACTGATTGAGAGTAGAACACACAGTCCCAAACTCTAATTTTCTGAACACACAGTTCAAGTTGATGGTGAACACACAGCCCACTGATTGAGAGTAGAACACGCAGTCCCAAACTCTAATTTTCTGAACACACAGTTCAAGTTGATGGTGAACACACAGCCCACTGATTGAGAGTAGAACACGCAGTCCCAAACTCTAATTTTCTGAACACACAGTTCAAGTTGATGGAGAGTAGAACACACAGCCCTAACTCTGATTTTCTGAACGCGCAGTCCAGGTTGATGGTGAACACACAGCCCACACTAATTTTCTGAACACACAGTCCAAGTTGATGGTGAACACACGTTCATCGATTGAGTAGAATGTACAGTCCCAAACTCGATTTTCGAACACACGGTCAAGTTAATGGTGAACACACATTGCATTGATTGAGTAGAACACCACCCCAAACTCTAATTTTACGAACACAGTTCAAGTTGATGGAGAGTAGAACACCTGACCCTAACTCGATTTTCAACGCGGTCGGTTGATGGTGAACACATGCTTGATGGAGAGTAGAACACACAGCCCTAACTCTGATTTTCTGAACACACAGTCCAAGTTGATGGTGAACACACAGCCCACTGATTGAGAGTAGAACACACAGTCCCAAACTCTGATTTTCTGAACACACAGTCCAAGTTGATGGTGAACACACAGCCCACTGATTGAGAGTAGAACACGCAGTCCCAAACTCTGATTTTCTGAACACACAGTTCAAGTTGATGGTGAACACACAGCCCACTGATTGAGAGTAGAACACGCAGTCCCAAACTCTAATTTTCTGAACACACAGTTCAAGTTGATGGTGGGTAGAACACCACCCTAACTCGATTTTTTTACGACAGCCCAAAGTTGATGGTGAACACACAGCCCACACTAATTTTCTGAACACACAGTCCAAGTTGATGGTGAACACACAGCCCACTGATTGAGAGTAGAACGCAAAGTCCCAAACTCTGATTTTCTGAACACGCAGTCCAAGTTGATGGAGAGTAGAACACACAGCCCTAACTCTGATTTTCTGAACGCGCAGTCTAGGTT
Source organism: Camellia lanceoleosa (assembly GCA_025200525.1). NCBI lineage: Eukaryota > Viridiplantae > Streptophyta > Magnoliopsida > Ericales > Theaceae > Camellia > Camellia lanceoleosa. Next base: position 357,044 of record JANUSC010000070.1, read on the forward strand.
GATGGTAAACACACAGCCCACACTGATTGAGAGTAGAACACGCAGTCCCAAACTCTAATTTTCTGAACACACAGTTCATTTACTTGCATTTGCACACGGCTCATTCATTTCATTTGCACACAGCTTGTTCATTTTATTTGCACACAGCTTGTTCATTTCATTTGCACACAGCTTGTTCATTTCATTTGCACACAGCTTGTTCATTTTTATTCTGACACATGCGTTCATTCTGAATGCAGGTTGGCTCTCATCGACGCGAGGATATGGCTCTCTTCTTTGCAAAAAGAGTTGTACACCGAGCTTTGGAGGTCAGGATTTGGTTGATTCAGCAGGGTTCGGAGCCTTCTACATAGGGTTATCACGTTGTCCTGCCAGTAGGACATTGTCAGCAGCTTTGGTGGAGAGATGGTGGGACACCACCAATTCCTTCCACTTTTCCGCCACCGGGGATTTGACCATGACCCCGCTAGACTTCGCCGTACTCACCGGTTTAGACATAGGAGGCTGGCCCATTCCTTATGACGAGGACATGGGCGAGTGGGAGGCCGCTTGGGTGCATCTGTTGGGGGCCCGCCCACCTGTGGACAAAGCTTCTGGGAGAGTCCGGTACACCTGGTTCTCTTCCCGTTTTCGGAGGCCGGAGATGGAGCCCGAGTCTCCTGAGGAGGTTGAGCAGTACACCCGCGGTTTCCTTATGTTCCTCTTTGGCACCACTGCTTGCCGATAGGGGAACACTTGGGTTGTATCTTTTGAGTGCTCTAGTGGACCTATCACAGTCGGTCACGACTGGGTGGTGCCGCCTGCTACCCTCTATTGCTACATGAGCGGCATCATCCGTGGAGATTCACTTGCAGCTTGGAGAGCCCGGAGGTATTTTCTGTCCTCTTGGCTTACATTTCTGCTCCTCATTACTTGTTCATTGCACACACGGCGCACTTTATATTCTGTATTTTGCCCTCAGCACTTTGTATTTACATTCTGCATTGCTTTTCTCAGCTATGGGTCTACGTATATTTTCCGACGTTAGCCCCAGAGATGGAGGTGGCGGCGCCCCTTATGACCCTGTTTTCACTGGTATTCGAGGGCGAGTACCGACCGAGACCTCGAGAGACTCTCTTCTACCTGCGACAGTATTTTGATACTATTCGAACCACAAAGGTATTTCAGAACTCTCAGTTTTTTTTCGTTTTCATCTTTGATTTGCCTTGTATATTCCCGATTTCTGATTGATTTATGCACTGGTTATCCGCAGATTACGTGGCAGCCCTGGGCGGTCTTAGGCGATGGTCTCCGATTTCAGTATCCCGGAGGAGCGGGTAACTCCCAGTACAGGTTCCTGCTGGAAGGACCGGTTGGTAGGGCGTGGTTCTTGGGGGAACGCTTTCTGCGCCAGGTATGGGGGTACACTTCTCAAGACCCTCCTGCAGCACCTCCAGCCACTATGCGGACTGCTGATAGACTCTCTGCCCAGGAGGTCGTTAGTGCTATGCAGGGCACCGATGCTTTGCTGTACCTTACGGACGGGGACTACGCCACTTATCGTCACACATATTTGATGCCTCCTTTGACGGGAGTGCGTGCTCCGCCACGGAGGCCTGCTGATGTACCATCTTCGAGTCGGGCTCGTGCCACGAATATCCCCTCTTCCAGCAGGGCTGGTACATCTCGAGGTGGGGGTGGGTCGATTCCCCCGATTCCTCCGACTCTTCCTCATCTAGGGTGGCCAGACATGCCGACCGAGTTGGCGATTCGGGACTCCTTACCAGGTCTCGCTGGAGCCTCCTCTTCCTGACCACAGATATGTCAGAGATCCTGATTCACCCCCGGTATGTTTTACAGCTTTAATTTATCAATCAGATTACTTGGACATTCATTCCCTCACTGATAGTTTTGCATTTGTATCTGTAGCCTCCAGTTGAGTACACGGATGAGATACTTGGGATGCTGGCCACATTCGAGGGCATGATCCTACGGAGAGAGGCACAACTGGCCATTATGGGTGTACAGGTACTATTCATCTTCCCTGTATTTAGCATATTTCTGATGACATACTGGTTTTGAACATTCTATTGTATTGATAGGCTGTGTAGAGCACATCTGACACACACCTCACTCACATATTGTACTTGCATTCGCTTTTCATATTTGAACTGATGTATTGAACTCTTCACTTTCAGATGCCTCCTGTATATGCACCGCCGCAGGCCGGGCCACCCGGGCCTTCTCAGAGAGATCGAGGTGCTGGGCCATCTGGGCTCTTTCGAGGAGCTAGGCCATCCAGGCCTTCTCAGGGAGCAGGGCCATCGAGGCCTTCTCGAGGAGCTCGAGGAGCGGGGTCGTCTCGCAGACGTAGGGCACATGTTATAGAGGCAGAGCCCGATGAGGATGAGGAGGAGGAGGAGGAGGAGGTCGCAGATCGTGAGTCAGAGACATCTGCTGAGGAAGGGGGCTTCGCCCTTGGCTCCGGGAGTGGAGACGAGGCTGAGGGGGATCCTGAGGGTGACAGCTCCGACCCGGATGGTGATGATGGTGCGGAGGTTGTCCCGCAGAAGAGAATGAGGGGGCCCCCTCATTCCCGCTCTCGGGGATATTGATGCTGTTTCCTGCTTTATTTTACTTTTTGCTAGTAGTTTGTAGCACTTTGCATATTGTTAGGAAGTTTTATTTTTTGTAAAACTTGTACCTTTATTTTGTTGTAAAACATGATGGAATGAAACAGCTTTTGAAAAGATGTTGTACTTGAAATTCCTAGCATCGCATCGCATCATTTTGCACAAAAATGGAATTGAATGGGAATGTGCCTTGTGTATTTACCGGGTCAGGTAATGAACCGACACAACAAGTCAAACAACTCGACTCACTAAGAAATAACAGAATCTTAGCAAGTTTACAACTCGATAAGCAAAATACAACAATGTTAACGACTCGACAAACAAGACTTAACAAGATTGTGTAAACAAAGAGTAACAACTCAAAACACAAAATGCGACAGCTCGACAAAACTTACAACTCGATAAGCAAAATACAACAAAGCGTACTTCGGAATATGGCCGGCCTGCTGGAATAGATGGCCGGCCGGCCACCTGCTCTGCAACTCCTAGAATTGTGACACGTGTCCCCGAATAGTGTTTTCCCCCCCTATAAAGCTCCAACTTTGGAACTCTTTCAATTCATCATCGCTTTGCACAAAAATAGAGGCATTTCTCGCAGAAAATCTCACATCTTGGATCTCTTCTTTAGATGGCTTGGAAAAGTTGAACTTCCGGAGTTTCGGCTTGAATGCACTATTCACACTGGGCCGGACTTCATTGCACCTTCCTTTCCTCCACGCCGCAGTGAGATTTTGGAACCCGGTGACACATGTCTTCAACTTCGGAGGGCAAGAGGTATGTCCCACTTTCGAAGATTTTCAAGCTTTGATGGAGTCTGAACGCTCAGAAGAGATCTTGCCTCAGTCTCGTTTTGGCCATGCCCAAGCTTTAGAGCGGATGTGCGGTCTCAACGCGCATGATGCTCGATCTCTGATTGGTAATGGCATGTTGGATATCCCGAGCCTGATTTACCGATTCTCTGATGCTGGTGACCGCAGCGACCATCATTGGCAAGGTTTCCGACAACATGCCCTCTGCTTGTGCATGCTATCTCATTTTTTGTTTGTCTCGGGCTACGGAGGAGCTAGCATCCGTTTAATTGAAGTCGCTCAAGGCTTGAGGGAAGGAAAGAGCTGTATCGCCATGACATTGGCCGAGAACCTGCTAGGCTTGGATGCCTTCTACCGCCAAGAGACAACCAGGTTTGCGGGGAGTCCACTACTGCTGCAGGTAATGTTTCCCACCCAAGCTCACATATGTATTTGCTTACATCACTCGGCCCTCAGGCTCAGTTTTTCTCACAAAACCCTCATCTTACTTTTCTCTCATCGCACATCTCTCTATTCTTTATTCTCTCATTTTTCATCCCTCCCCAGATATGGTTGATGGATAAATTGCAAGTTGTGGATTCTTGCCCTGCTTAGTCAGCCCGCGGCTACGTCTTTCGACAACGCCTAGTCGACGCCCTTGATGAGGGATGGTGGTTTGAATGGATGTGCAACTTGTCATCTGTACACATTGCTTGGCGCTGTCCTTGGCTTAACCTTCCGGCAATGAGCTATAGCATGTTCCAGGATACGGGGATCCGGTTGATCGGCTTGACTCATTGCGTATTCTACTTCTCATTCCGTATTCTGCGTCAATTTGGTCATGATCAGACTTGCCCTCCGGAGGGGATTGAGTATCCGGTCACTTTCCTGGTCCGAGGTGCACACCTAGCTCGGCAGGCCGCAGCATGGGGAAATAAAGAGCTCCTGGCCCCTGCTCCTACTTTTAGTCGCACTTTGTCTGACGAATGCTGGGATTGGCTCAACGAAGAAGCACAGGTTGGGCCTAGGTTGGCATCAGAGGCTTCAACCAGCTCTGGTAGGGGGCGCAGGGACACCTGACTTGACTATGCCCCGGATTTATTGCTTTATTAGTACTTTCAAGTTTTCGTTATGAATGTAATAAAAAGCAACTTCAATTGTATGCAAGAGCGAGAGAACTCTGTTTTGAAATCAATGAAATTGAAGGTTGTGGTACTGAAAATTCTCCGCTTTGGTCCAAAAATGGTCTTAGTTGTAAAAAGATTAATTTTGAGTAAAGTCAAATTTTATCAAAACTTTTCAAAACTATTTTCGATATGGATCAGAACTGGACACGGCTGAGATCTGTCACTGAGATGCACAACCCCGGATCCTAGCAACTGGAAAGTTGCCCCTAGTCCGAATGGTACGGCAGTACTGTATGGCAACGGAAAGTTGCCCCTAGTCTGAATAGCACTGTACCGGAGATCACGATGAACGCTGATGGACAAAGATGACTGAGATGATCAATATGGACAAAGTTGATCGGGGAAAAGATTGTGGCTGAACTCCAGGACGAAGCTGTCTACGTATCCCGAAGATGGGAATCAAGCCTTACGTAGTTCAGGCTTAGGTTCGCTGGGGTATTTTTATTCTCCTTTTGCGCTCTAACTTTTGCCAAGGCCGCCCTTTGCGGGTTTTCAACCTTGCGAGCTCAGTTTTTATAATTTCAAATTTTCTATGCTCTGAATTTTGCCTAGGTCGCCCTTTCGGGTGTTCGGCCTAGCAAGCCTCTCAGGGGTAGTATTTCTTCAACTTGTCCATGTTGATCGGTTGGGAAAACTCCAAGCCATCTAGATCCATCAGAACCACAGCTCCACCTAACCAGATTGACTTGATAATGTAGGGACCAGTCCAATTGGGTCTGAACTTGCCCCTTGGGTCGTGGATGGGAGCTCGGTTGTCTTTGAGCACCAAATCTCCTTCTTTTAAATTCCTGGACTTAACCTTCTTGTTAAAAGCCCGGGCGATTCTGCGTTGATAACCTTGGACGTGGTACAGTGCTTTCAACCTTCTTTCATCGAAAAGCATGAGTTCCTCAAATCTGCTTTGCTGCCAATCCGCTTTGGCTATCTGGCATTCAGCCAATACTCGCAATGACGGGACCTCAATCTCAATAGGCAGAACAGCCTCCATCCCATAAACCAATGAGTACGGAGTCGCCCCAGTAGAAGTTCTGATTGAAGTCCTGTAGCCCCACAGAGCAAATGGCAGTTTATCTGGCCAGTCCCGGTAGGTTTCCACCATCTTCTATAGTATGCGCTTGATGTTCTTGTTGGCGGCCTCAACTGCTCCATTAGTTTGCGGCCGGTAGGTAGACGACTTATGAAAAGCCACATTGTATTTCTCCAACAAATCAATCACCTCCTTCTTGAAGTGGGAACCATTGTCTGAAACGATTTCATTTGGGACCCCGTAGCGACAGATAATGTTGTTCCTGATAAATTTCGCGACGTGCGAAGCCTTCAACACCACATAAGATTGGGTCTCAACCCACTTTGTGAAATAATCTATCGCTACCAAGATGAACTCATGCCCATTCGACCCCTTTGGCGTGACAGCTCCGATTACATCAATTCCCCAGACAGAAAACGGCCATGGCGAAGTCATGTTGTACAGCTTTGACGGCGGGATGTTCATGCGATTTGCATGAATTTGACACTTGTGACATCGCCGGACGAAACCAATACAATCCTCCTCCATGGTGGACCAGTAATAACCCTGTCTGAGAATCTTCCGTGCCAACATTACCCCATTCATGTGTGCACCACATTCTCCCCCGTGAATGGCTTCCATCAGACGCTTTGACTCTTCAGCATCAACGCACAGTTTATGCATTCCCAGATGACCTCGTTTATACAGTTTACCTCCACAGATGATGAACTGGACTGCCATTCTCCTGATTGCCTTTTTGTCTTTGGCATTTACCCCTAGCGGGTATGTTTATTTCTCCAAGAAGTTCCAAATGTCGTAGTACCAGGGGTGTTCGTCCTGAACTTCATCTATGGCTGCAATCGACTCATAGGCAGGTGCAAATTTCTGGTCGATGATGACTGGACGCATTTGGACTCCACACGGGATGTCTATCATAGATGATAAAGTTGCTAAAGAATCTGCGAACCTGTTGTTCTCTCTTAGTAGATGAGTAAAACTTAGCTTCTTAAACCGAGGAATCAGCAAATCCAAGGTTTGGTGATACATCATCATCTTTTCCTCTTTCACTTTCCAGTTTCCTTTAGCTTGAGACACAACAAGGTTCGAATCCCCAATGACGTCCAGTCGTCTTGCCCCTAGTTCCAGGGCTGCTTCTAGACCAGCGATACACGCTTCATATTCTGCTTCATTGTTCAAGACTTTGAACTAGAGTTTAAAGGCGAAAGGGATACGGGAATTGTCGGGTGCTATCAGCAACACTCCTATCCCATACCCATGTTGATTTGACGCTCCGTCAAAGTACATCGTCCAAGTTTCATCGTCGATATGCAAAATTGATTCATCCGGGAACAAATACTCAACTGCTTCATCCCCCTCAACCGGGTGGTCAAAGGAACTCGCCATCGCTTCTTCCTTTCACTGACTTGCGTGTCACGTACGTGAGATCAAATTCGGAGAGCAAAAGCAACCAACGAGCTAGCCTACCCGTAAGCGCTGGTTTCTCGAAGAGATATTTGATGGGATCAAGTCGTGAAACCAACATTACAGAGTGAGCTAATAGGTAGTGTCGCACCTTCCTGGTAGCCCATACCAGAGCCAAGCAAGCCTTTTCCAGCAGTGTATATCGGGTCTCATACTCCAACATCTTTTTGCTCAAATAATAGATGGCTTTTTCCACCTTATCTTCTGATTCTTGTGCAAGCATGCAGCCCATTGTAGTTTCAGTCACTGACAGATACAAAATCAACGGTTTCCCCGGTTCTGGTGGCGATAAAACGGGTGGGTTCTGTAGATATTCTTTGATCTGTTCAAATGCAGCTTGACATCGATCGTCCCATTGGAACTTATTTCCTTTCTTGAGGAGGCCAAAAAGTGGTTCACAAGTCAAGGTTAGTTTTGAAATAAACCGTCTTATGAATTGCACTTTACCCAGAAAGCCTCGCACCTCCTTTTCAGTCCTTGGTGGTGGCATTTCTAGGATGGCCTTGATTTTGGAAGGATCGACCTCGATGCCTCTTTGTGTAATCGAAACCCCAAAGATTTTTCCCAGTAACACCAAATGTACATTTCGAGGGTTTAGCCGCAACCTAATTCCCGATCCTTTGAAAATCTTGTGCAAGGCGGTAGTGGCCCTCTCTTTCCTTGGACTTGACAATCATGTCGCCCACATACACCTCAACCTCTTTGTGGATCATATCATGTAGTATTGTGGTCGCGTCTGTTGATAAGTAGCCCGTTCTTCAACCCAAACGGCATTACCCTAGAGTGATGTCTTCACGGGTGGTGAATGCGATTTTCCTATCTTCGGTGCCATCACTATCTAGTTGTATCCCGAGAAGCCATCCATGAATGAGAGCAATGCATGCCTGGCATGAAATCTACCAACTCATCGATGCGGTAAGGGGAAGTCGCCCTTCTGACTAGCTCGCTCAAATCCTGAAGTCTACACACACCCGGATCCTACCATCTTTCTTCGGCACCGGAACAATGTTGGCCAACCAAGTCGGATATTCAGATACCAGCAGGAAGCCTGCGTCGATTTGCTTGGTGACCTCTTCCTCAATCTTAAGAGCCCAATCCGGACGGATCCTTCTGAGTTTCTGTTTGACAGGTCGGGCCTCGGGGTCAAGGGGGATCCGATGTTGTACAATCTCAAGATCGATTCCAGGCATGTCTTCGTAGGACCACGCGAAAACATCTTTGAAATCTTTTAATAAAGCGACTAAGCGCTCGCGTTCCTCCGAAGACAACGTGGACCCGATCCGACCAAATTGGTCCTCCTCAGTACCAATGTTCACGGTAATGATTTCATCCATTAATGGTTTGACAAATCTCTCTTGCTCTTATTCAATTAAACGTTGTAAAACCGGAGGAACTTCGTCCTCGTCGTTTTCATCAAAGTTTTGAAAGTCTGAATTAATGCAATAAATCAAGGGCACAGAAAAATACTCGGAAACCACAGATAGTTCATTCTCATTAGGCACATCCAAATCGTCCGATTCATTGGTTACAACAGACTCAAATGAAAAGGAAAAAGACAACCTAGACAGGACTGTGGCATCCGGGTTAGCTTCCCCAGGAGTACCAAACTCAGACTCAGTCGAGCTGGAACCTGATTCCGACTCACAAGACTCGGTGGAATCAGATTCTACCATTACCCGACCCTGCTTGCTGGACAAAAATCCTCCTCAGACGCCAGGTGAGAGAGGGTGCGATTGATGCATCCAAGATAGCTGCTGGTAGGCCCACAGCCGTTCCATCCCCAATCATGGAAACCACGAAGTTATCCCCCAAGCACTCTTGGTTGATCCGAGGATCAGAGAGAAGACATGCCAGTGCTACCCCCATTTCCAATTCTATGCCCTCAGGATCCACTACTTTATTCTGCTCAGCCTCAGCTATTGGGTCTGTCTGCTCTGTGGCAACGTCATCCCCGGGTAGGTGCAGGTCGAAGAAGATCTCGAAGCCTGGTACGTGCTTCTTCTCCGCATTTAACCATGGCTTTGGGAAGCCGCAAAATGGAAAATCCTCCCCTTCCCGGACGAAGCGTCCGTTCAGGGTACCCTGGATGGGCCTGTGCATTAATTCAAAAGGCTTCCCAGCCTGCTTCGCTCTGGCTCTACCGGCCATTTCTTTTCCTTTCCTCACCCAGTTCTCTTTGGTGGGCAAGTAACCCAGTCCAAAGGTATGCGGGTTGTGTGGCACTTCGGCCAATGCTGCGACCCCTTTCCTGCCGCTCCTTCCTAATCCCATCCCGGGGATATGTTGTAGCTTGTTCATGAGGTAGACGGATTGAGCACTGACGTACACACCTTCATTCACAGCCATAATATTTTGCACTACCCGGGCCTCTGCCAAGGTGAACCCCGACAAGAACACATCCTCCGTGCCGTGCTCAATTTCCAAAACTGGTGTAGACACTTCCGGCGGTGGATGGATGGATGAGTTTCCGAAAACAATTGCAACCCCCTTCCTGTAAGGGTATTTCAACATCTGGTGTAGAGTGGAAGAGACTGCCTTTACTTGGTGCAACCACGGCCGCCCCAAGAGTAAGTTGAAGGTTGCGGGAACATCCAAGACATGAAATTCAATGTTGTGTTGTCCTGGACTAACCTGGGTCTGAACCTTGACAGTCCCCATCACTTCCCTGCTGGTATTATCGTAAGCTTTGATCACCTGAGTGGTTGGTATGAAGTCCGCGGGTTTCAACCCGATTGCATATGCCGCTCGGGCAAGATGTTGATAGCACCCGGTATCAACAAGTACCACCGTATCCACTTATCTCTACATTCCACGAGATGTAGAGGCTTTGTTATGATTCACGCCTCGGGCGGCTTCTTTGTCCTAAAAGGTTAATGTCGGGAACCTCTTCCTGAAAAACCAAACCAACCAAATTATTCGTGTAGTATCAATGGAGAGTTTGGCCTTGTCCATAGCGGATAGGACTGCCTATGTACTCTTGACGCCATAAGCATACCAGATGGAGATGTCGCTTGTATCTTCTTTAACCTGCTCAAGATGCCTTCTTCTTCGATTTGCTTCTCTCTCTATTTCTCAGCCTCTTTATCTTTCCCAGATGCTTCAGGTTGGTCGAGGTGTGAGGGCTTGAAGTACCGCCCGCTCCTGGTCATGTGGTCCACCTCATCGAGGTACCAAGTATCATCTGGTTGGGCACCTGCCCAATCTTCATCCGTGTGGGCAAGACATAAGTCATCGTCTTCCCACCACATCCCGCTAGCATTCAACAGACACCTATCTGGTTCTGGCAAGTTTGTACTCTCGGTACTTTCATCCCATATGCTCACAGCATATCCTGCTTTCGTGCTCGCAGCACTTTCAATTTCTTCATGGTTCTTGGCTTTCCGGATTCTCTTAGAATCCCAATTCTTCCCTTGCTCCTCTTGTGTTAGTACGGTTTGTTGTTCAATTTTCACAATATCTTGATCCTGAGCAAAATTCTTTGTACCGGCGCTCTCCGGCAATTCATTCTGACTCTCGGCCCTTCCGACCATCATTGATACCCCTGCCCTTGCCGGGCCTTGCTCTGGCTAAAGTTCCACGACATCTAGCTGATCATCTAACCATCCGATAACTTCTGCCGACTCCTCATATCCAAACCAGTTGACTGTTACATCCCCTGATTCCTGGTCGTTGAAGAACTGGAGGTTGGCAAAATCTTCTTCCATCGCCTTGTCGACAGTCACCGAATCATGCACGATTCATTTTTTCTGCAGCCCACACTCACTCAGACTAGCCCACTGATAGGATGTATCCGCTCGGATCATAGGCTCTTCCAGCTAGATTTCCATCGCTCCATCCTGACTCAATAATTCTTCCTTCCTCCAAACTCCCCATTCCATCTTCGATGGTCACCACCTTGGCTCAGATTAGGTTGTGAAGGTGTCCAACATACACAAGTCAAGGCCAGAAGGATCACCTCCGCTTGGGTAGGTGAGAGGAGTAATATAGATACTAGGATCGAGGACACGACCCCGCTTTGGATGAAATTGACTTTTGGGTGGTGGATCTTGGTTATGTCGGAGTGGATTGGTTGTGACGTTGGGTCTTTCGAGGTAGAATAATATTCTTGTCAACGAGGTCCTCAATCTCGTGACGCAATTTACGAAACATTGTCTGTGTCATGGCCATGTCACCGTGGTACGACAAGATTTGGCCGGTTGTGGAAGGGGAAGTGGATTTGGTAATGGCCTCGCCTAGGGGTTTCAGATGCCCCTTTCTGATTAGAACCCCGAGAGCCTTGGACAAAGGCATGTATAGTGGAGTGAAGGTTCTTGGCCTCGGATCGATATCTCGGCTTGGTAACGCTTCCCGGATGTATCGAAAGGGTGTGGCCGCCGCTGGCCTTGGATGGGGAGGAGTAGTGGTGACCATACCGACCTCCAAGTCCTTGTGTTTGCAATACCACTGGCCTCGCTGTTATTATGCGGTTGAATGTCCTTCGGTCGCTCTTCCCCGTCGATCAAACCTTGCTTCATCGCATCCTCGATTTGTACCCCCATCTCGTGTAAGTCTGAGAAGGTGGGAAAGGGGAGTACGATCATTCTCTGCATCAACTTCGGTTGGAGATTGCGCACAATCATCCGGATTTGATCTTTGTCTGTAGGCCTCAAGGTCATCATCGACACCTTTGCCCTCTACCGAGTTACGAAGTCTGAGAAAGTCTCCTTGGATTCCTGCCTCGTCGTTTTGAGATCACGTGTTGTAATCTCGATCTGTGTATTGTACGAGTACTGTGCAACGAAGGCCTCAGCCATCTCATCCCAACTTCTTTTCACGTCATCTTCTAGCTTTGCGTACCAAATGGCTGCCACACCCGACAAAGTTCGGCCAAACAGGGAAAGCTTTTGTGGTCGAGTTAGGCCCATTGGCCTCAGGATGTCTGAAAACAGCCGGAGATGGACCATAGGATCCCCTGACCCATCAAAACGATCAATCTGTGGCATCTTGAATCTGTCTGGCAATGTCACGGCCACGTCGGTGTACCCATCTTCGATGTCTGGAATGGCCTTCACCCCTTGTGATTTCTTGAAAAGCTTCTCCAACTTACTCAGTTTTAGAGCCGTATGATCTACCTCGAACTCGAATGGAGAGTCCGGGTGGTTGGGTGTAAGATTCTTGGATAGTTGCGGCAGAAGCGAGGGCGGAGCTAGCCCCGTTGGAAGGTTGGTGTCCTCTTGGATATTCTGGACATTGGGTAGGGTGTTCTGGGTGTTCGAGAGGGTATTCTGAGGATTTGGCGGTATTCTCGACCAAGAGATGCTCGCCGGTAGTGGAGCCGGTGGAGGAGGAGCTCGATGTGAAGCAGATGCCGCTGCTCATTGCAGCCTTAGTGATCACTTCGGCCGGGCCATGATCGCGCTTGTTGCTTAGAAAATTCGCCATGGCGGATGGCATCTTCCTGCATCTGTTTATGCTCTCATGCATTTGGCACATCATCGCCTCCATCCTCGATGTATTCTCATTGCTCCATCCGAATGACCGTAAATGTACCTCTATGGCGCATACGTAAATCTCAACTCGATCGCCATCGTTAAAGTAGCCCTCGTCCCAGAATCGCCGTTTCGACACACCGCGCCTCGGCCTTCTTCTGATAACTAGGGGTAGAGAGTGGAACACTGGATGTCCGTCAACCAGATCCTCGGATCGATTGAGTCGGCGACCTCGTGTCCAAAGTGCTTGGGGAGTATCTAGTGGTTTGGAAGCAATCGTGCTAAAAACTGCCCTAGTAAAAAGATAATAAAGCGAAAAGGAAATAAATAACCAGAAAAACGGGCAGCATAACAGCTCAAATTAAATACACACAACACACAGTCGGGCATACAACATGCAGTTGATAAGCTGAAAATACACTGTCCTCAATAATCGATCATCACTGCTCTCAGACATCGTTTCAAAATCAATTCGATATCCGCAGACAACCGATTCTCGATATTGATCGATGCCCGCAGTTCGATGCCCAAACTCAACTGATACATACATTCCCTGTAGAGACGCACTCTAACAAGCACATAGCAGATAAGTGAGAGCCAAAAACACCCCTATGTTAGGGTAGGGTTTCCCTGTCCTATTTTGTCAGGAACTAGGGTTTTACTACGCACACAGCGTTTTCAAACAACCTATAAACGGGTAAGCAACCTGTCCTAGTTTGGAATGGTCACTATGGATCCGAATATGTACTAGGTCGAATGGTCAAAAAGGGTGCCCCAGTAAAACCGGGGTTTGTGTTCCCATACTGGCAGAGCCCATAACCGGTCAGCCTTATGGACATGCCTTGACAAGACAAGCCTCTGGCAAACTGCTCAGGAATAGCAGATGGCAAACACGGTGTCGTAGGCGCACCAATGCAAATGCAATGCAAAGAAACACACAAGTGTAGTCAAACCAGATATCATGAGTTCGAGTCAAGTTCTCTAAATCCCCAACAGAGTCGCCAGAAACTGTAGACGTCCCCGAACGTATCCCGGGGGAAGGAGTGCGAATCCCCCCCCCCCCTCGTTCTGGTTCGATATTGGGTCACTACAGTTCAAAGGACTCAAATGTCACGGTTCTCAATCTTGAACCGAAGAGTCCAAATCCGGCAAATCGTTTTGAAAATAGATTTTTTGGAAGAAGTGCCAAACATGGACTACTTCGCCAGATACAGAGTCGCCACCTAAATATTTTAAAGGAAACCCTGACTCGGTGCCAAAGGCCACGTGTCCGTCATCACCAAAGTTGCCTCGGCTCGGGAACTTGGGTACGATTGGGAAAGGTCACTTCGTGAGCACCCCCGCTCGCCCGGTCAAAGACCGGCCTCTACTAACCATGATATCTGATTTTGAAAACATTGTGAGTTCTTATTCCGGTTATTAGCCTAGGTTACTATGTGATGCGCACAGCATACAAGTATAGACTGAATCGCCTGAATTGGAACAAGACACTTCATGTCTGTTTGTTTGAAAATGGTTTGATGGTGCTACCTGCAGGTAGGCTAAGACGTGGATTTGCCACCCTCGAGTGGGCTTAAGAAAATATGATTTTGCCACTATCTAGTGGGCTTAAAACAAGCATTTGATGAATTATCCCAATTCAAGTAACTCAACCTCCACCCACAGGCATTCAAGGCAGTTATATCACATAAGTACATAGCTTCATGGTAAGCATGCTATCATGGCAGTCACTCACACGCATGCCAGGATGCTAAAGCATAAAACTCACCGAGTACTCCAAGCCAAAACAAAAGTTCGTTAGAAATCATGCATGATCCTAAATATACAGGAATGCCTAATGCAACACATGCAAAGATGCAAACTATAGCAGGCTCGGCTATTCTAAACATGGCATATGGAATGCTACAACTATCACGTATTCAATTTGGAATCGAAATACAGATGCAGTTTGTATGATGCGCCGAGCCCGGTGTGTGCAAAACAGATGAATGATGCAAAAATGCTGTCATACTGTATGCTAATTGAAATATGCCCTATATCTAACCATTGTAAGCAGGTAAATAAAAGGGAAGAAAGACGTGGGGTTGGAAGACATACATCACACTCACCCACACTTATTACAATTACACCCTCGCGCAGAGGGTCCGAATAAAATAATACAGTCCCAAAATGAAAGAATAATACAGTCCGAAATATACAGTCCGAATAATACAGAAATCCTAATTAATTAACAAATTAACTAAGAAAAATCAGAATCGCATGCAAGCCGTGGGCCTTGACTCGCCCGATAATGATATGATGCATGTTTGGGTCATGGCGCGAGATCCACCGATGCCCCAATTAGCCTCTGTTTGCAATGTTTCTCGAAATGCGTGCCAAATCCCAGAAAGTTACCGATTCTTCATTTTGCTGCAACAGAGAGCAGGAAAGGGGCATAGCAATGTATTTCACAAATATGTGCATGCCTCGATCCTCGTGCCACCAATCACGCATATCGATGCATGATGACCGAGGAGCCGAATTGCACAACTCAATATAGAATGAATGCGTATGAATGCTACAACAAAACCTAACTCCATCATGGGTGATCCGGAGTGTCGGTGACTTGGGAATTGAGACCCGTTCCGTCGCCGAGTGCGAACGTGTTCGCTTCGCGTTCGCTAACTCCTATCCCGAACACGATGCAATATGCATGAAATGCAGCTAATATGCAATCCTAACATACACAATGTCATGGAATGGCATACACGTTATACGAGGTAATATACAACCGGGTATATACAATGCTACGGATGAAATGGCATACGCAATGCAATAATGGGCTTACACCAACATGAGAGAGCCTCAGTCACACTCACATAGGTGGCCATCAGATGAGAACAAGATACCTCGAAGTGCGTGCCCGCGGGCACGCAAACCGAGAAAATGGCATACGCAATGCAACGAGGCTACAATGGCATATACAATGCAATATGGACTTATACTAATATAAGCGGACCTCGGTCACACTCACATAAGAGGCCATGAGATAGAAATGAGATGCCTCGAAATACGTGCACACGGGCATGCAAACCGAGAACGGACCCTCGGGCACCGAAATGCCACTCTAATGAGACACGACAAAAAACATGGAATATGATATGCAAACATGCAAAAATCAGTGGTAAAATGGGGGCCAAAACAGCCCCGAAATGAGGCGAAATAATACCCGATGTATGAAACGATCCCGAAACACGGATTTCAATGCATAAAATGGCCTACAACTATACCATACATGCATAATTGATACGTGACATGAAAAAGAAGAAGCAAGACAGCCCCAAAACTCACATTTTTACAGAACAAAACATGCCCAAATAGCAATCACAAGTAAGGCTAAGATGGCATACAAAAAAAAGGCTCCATAAGGGAGGCAATGAAGCAAGTGGTATATGCAATGCCCAAAAAGAAAAATACCCTTCTAAAATACTGAAGAGGGACTAAAAATATGAATATTTACAGTTGATGACAAGCCTCAAATCAGTATGCAAACATGCTAAAAATGCAATGCAAGATTAAGGTCAACAAGAGGCTACAACATGAGATATACAAAGCATTCACCAAAAATCCAAAGACCCTTAATGAGATATTCCAAGAAGGTCAAAATATGGCCATTTTCAGTTCTGATCATGGACGAAAACAGAAGCTAGATAAGCCTAAAAAAGCATGCAAAAATGGGGGCCAAAGAGGGGTATAATAGTAAGCACAACATGGGGGCCCCCAAAAGTGGTGATCCCTTATACAATATTGTATAGGGACTCAAAATAAGCCTACTCACAGTTCATGACACACTCCAAAACAATTTACATATAGGCCAAACAAATCATGCAAATTTACGGTAAATAGGAGGGATTATGAAGTAAGTGCAAGATAGGGGGCCCAAAAAGGGTTGAGCCCTTCTTCAATGTTGAATAGGGGCTCAAAATAGGCCCACTTACAGTTTACATTATGCTCGAAAACAGATCATACATAGGCTAGAAATTTCATGCAAAAATGTGACATACCAAGGGGTATTGAAGCAAGTACCAAATGGAGGGCTCAAACAGGGTTGAGCCCTTGAACAAACATGAAGAATGGCTTAAAAAAGGCCTAGTTTCAGTTAGGGTAGGAGCCCAAAACAGTAAGAAAATAGGCTAGAAAAATGGTGCAAAAAATGAGCTAAAAGAGGGGAAATGTGAACTTACCCTTGAAGACTATTCTTTGCTGCCTTTAGGACCAAGGGATGTTGCTTCTAAGCCTCTAAAAAACCTCTCCTTGCTACTGGAATGGAGTGGTGGTGGTGGTGCTTGGTAGTGATGAAGAAAAGGGGTAGAAACTTAGGGATTTTGAGAGAAAATGAGAGAGAAATGGAGAGAGATGTATGCAAGGCCCTTAGGGAGATTTTTGTAACCCCAAAACCAGTCTTGGAGGCTGGTTATATAGGCAAGAGGAGAGGAGAAAAGGTGGAGGGAAATGACACCAAGTTTCCCTCCTAAAGCTCTCCCCCGGATAGAGATATTTTTGGGGAAAAACAGCTATACAGCTGTAAGGCACACCTCCCAAGGATCATGGCCGACTAGGTATTTTTGTTGCAGGTGGCCGGCCGGCCACCCCCTATGGCCGGCCGGCCAAGGGCAAAAATGGAAAGTGGATTTTCTGGCCGGCCACCACATATTGGTGGCCTCCCATGTGTGCTCAACAAGGCCCTGTGGTTGAAAACTAGCAACTGTAAAACAGGAGAGACAACAAGCCACTTTTAGGAGGGGTTCAAAAGTGAAAAAAAGAATTACTAGCCGGCCATGTGATATTAGGGTCCTCCCATGTGTGTACAACACAAATATGTGGTTTGGGGTTGAAGAAAATGGCCCTAAGGTGGTCAACATTGGCTCGGAAGTGAGAAAAACAAGCGTCGGGGGGCGCCGGAGAAGCATAACTGATTTCTGAGACAATTGCTGGCTTTCCACCCTTTAGTGACCTTCCTGGTGATAAAACAGAGGTACCTGCCAAAAACGAACGAAAACCAATGCAAAACAAATGCTCGGGGGCCAAAACACGCAGTTCGGGGTCCCGAAATAGGTCATATAATCAGGAAGTGGCATTCGGCCACGAAGTGGGTCTCTCAAACCTCAGTGTCCCTCAAAAGGGAGTAAATAAGATGTATGTCAAAAACTGGAGGAATCGGAGATGGTTAGACGGTCCCGAACCGAGGCACACGGCCTGACGGCTCCGAAAACCGGGAACCGGGCTTCGAAATGGGCAAAATGGCCTACGGCCACGAAATGTAGCCCACGGCCACTGAGAGATGGTCTACAGGACCTCTCCCTCCCTACAGGAAAAGAAACAGAGAAAACCGAGCCTGGTTCGCAAACCGAGACAAGGCACAATTGAGGGTTCGGAAGTCCGGAGGCAGGGCTCACGGCCGCGACTCTGAGACTTCTGAACGAGCACAATATGCAACATCACCGAGCGCTCAATCGGTGACGTCTGAGTCTTAAGGTCGGTCAAAAATGGGGTGTCTACAGTGATGGATTGGATAAACGGAATTGGGAGAGAGATGAAAACATTTTGTGTTCCCAAAAAACTACATGACGAGAGATACGGAGACGCTGGGAGATAGGATCCCAACAACGATACCCTTTATGTTCAATACCATACCCCAAAAAGCAACACAGACGGGAACGAGGTTCAAGTTTGGTGTGTTCATGAGGTTGGAGAAGAACAAAACATGCAGACCCAAATATCCGAAGATTGGGGTAAGGGGGAGGAGTGCCATGCAAACGCTCATAGGGAGTATGATTATGAATGACAAGTATAGGGATACAATTTATAGTGTAAGCAGCAGTGAGAGCAGCTTCGCCCCAAAAATTTTCCGGACAGGAGGAAGAGAGGAGTAGAGCTCGAGTAGTGTCAAGAATATGCCGATGTTTCCGTTCAGCACGTCCATTTTGTTGAGACGTGCCAGGACAAGAACGATGGGGTTGAGTACCATGACTCTGAAGAAAAGAAAGAAAGTCAATATCTTTATATTCCATGGCATTGTCGGAACGAAAGATTTTAATAGTTTTAGAAAATTGGGTTTGAACCATTTTAGCAAAATTGTAATAAAGTTGTTTGAGTTCGGAACGATGTTTCATAAGAAACAACCACGTAAAACGGGAAAAATCATCGATAAAAACAACAAAATAGAGTGCACCGCCCATAGTAGGAGTAGGAGAGGGTCCCCAAATATCAGAATGAATGAGATCAAAAGGTGCAAGAGAAACGGAGTCACTTTTATTAAAAGATAAAGCAGGTAGCTTGGCAAGTTGACAGGACAAACAATCCAAAGGATCCGATTTAACAGGACCAAATTGACCACTAGAAATTAAAGACTTTAACCGACCAACAGAAAGATGGCCTAAACGACAGTGCCAAAGCTGAAAAGGAGAGAAGAGAGGAGTAGTGGTAGTAGGAGCGGCAATTTGAGAAGAAACCGGAACATGAAGATGGATGAGTTCATAGAGACGTCCATGCTTACGGCCGATCCCAAGAGTCTGTCCCGTCCGAGGGTCCTGAACCAAACAACAAGATGAGAAAAAATGATTAGACCATGCTCACACAATTGACTAATGGAGATAAGATTTAAAGTAAGCGGACATAAGATATACATGGGATAAGGATAAGTGAGAGGTGGAAGCAGACCCAACATTACTTACAGGACAAAAGAGACCCATCGCCAGAGATGAATCGAAGGAACAAGAGGTTTAGAAGAGAGAGAAGTAAAAATAGTAGAGTCAAAGGTCATGTGATTACAACAAAAATGAGTCAAAGTACCGTGAAGTGTTACGAGGTGACAGACAAAGCGATGAGGAGGAGTACCAGAAGTGGAGAGAAATTGTTGAAACATGGCTTCAACATCGGTTTGAGAGAAGACCGGAGTGGAAGGGTCTATAGGGACAGAAGAAGGTAAATCCTCTGAGGCAGCAGCAGCAGTAGTGCGATGAACAAGCATAGATTTTGACTGAGGCTTGGAACGGTGAGAGTTGTTGCGTGAAAAGCGTGAAAAATTCCCGGTGGAGGGACCAGTACGAGAGACTCGGTCTGGATTGCGGAAGCAATCTTGCAGGAGATGACCAGGACCAATCTTGTTGCAAAATCGACAAAGACGAACTGGACAATGAACCAGAAGATGAGTGGACGGAAGACCGCGATTGTGACAGTAGATGCAGGGAGAAGACTGCTGTGGTGAAGGAGAACTCCCAATCTGGGGAGTAGCAAGAACAGAGTCCACAGGGTGTGGATGGAGAGTGCCAAGGTGAGTTTCCTCTGAGAGGAGTTCGGAAATAGCCTGCTCAAGAGTGGGTAAAGGAGTGCGATGAAGGAGAGATGCACGGACCGGCTCAAAATGGAGAGTTAGAGCCATAAGAAACTGAACCAATCGTTGTTGATCACGATAAGTAGTAAACAAGGTAGCATCTTCAGTGTGGGCCCAAGGAGGTTCAGAGAGAGCAAGCTAATCCCAAACAAAAAACATTTGGGAGAGGAAATCATTAATAGGCTGAGTTGTCTCTTGGCGCATACGGTGAAGATGGCTCTGAAGCTGATATTGGTGAGCAAGACCAGTAGTTTGATATCGAGCTTTCAGAAAATCCCAGATGTCTTTGGCTGGAGTGGAAATAGAGTCAAGTTGGAACCGGCCAAACTGAAGGCCAATGGAGGTAGTACATGTATTCCGAAGCCAAGTGATTATCTGGTAGTTTTTACTATCCCAATCCTCCAAGCGGTCGACAAATTTGTCATCAGATTCAGTGGTCACTTGGATGGGTTTGCGCACATCCCCAGTAATAATACGCCAAAGTTTCTTGCCTTTGAGGAAGCCAGACATGGCTTGTGCCCATAAGACATAGTTGGTTCCGTCAAGAACAACGGAAATAGGGTGATGAGAAGAGTCTGGGCGATCCATGAAGCAAATCAACACAATAGATGCAGAATCTGAAAAAACTGAGGGTACCAGTGAATTTAGAAGGTCGAAATTAGTGGGAATAGGAGCAAGCGGACCAAAAAATTGACCCAAAAAGGCTTCAAATTGGTTCAGTCAACGGGTTTGACCAAATTGGGCAAGACGTTAGCGTTAGAGAGAGACACGCGCCGATAGCGGCGAGGAAGGAGGCGCCGGAAGCAATCGTGGCGACGTCAGAACACGCGGCTCACGTTAGCAAATGAAGCCGCGGCGCACAATAGCGCAGGACAAGTGCAGGAGGCGCGTAGGGCGCGTTGAAAAACGGGACAGCGCGTGGCCAATGTTCTAGCGGCGCGTGAAGCTTCGTTTGAGGATGATTTTGGTGGCTCTGGCTTCGTCAGGGAGAGACGAAGAGTCTGGTGTGTTGGCTGTGAAATGTAAAAGAAATAGATCTGTGAGAGGCTAAGGAAGCGATCTACCACACAGACAGACCCAAAAAAAAAAAAAAAGGAGGAGGCTAGAATAAAAATCTAGGCTCTAATACCATGATAATTTGAGAGTTGAGAAGAGAAAATATATGTCAGTTGTATTCAATCTTCTGATTTATGAAGACCATATTACACTCCTTATATAGGAGAGAACAAGAGTTACTATTTGTGCCACTAAGAGTCACTATCACCACTAAGAGCCACTATCTATATCCTTACATATTATATACATCCACTACATCTACTATCTAGATCACTAACAATGCATTACATACCACTATCTAGATCACTAACATAATGTATATATTTAATATTAACAGGGGTCATGGGATAGTAGCCTAGCGGGCAGTGATCCTACTACATAGAATCCTAGGTTTAGATCATGGGCTTTATAAATCATATCTATTAATGAAAAAAAGAATGAAAATTATTATTGGAACTCTTCATTTATGAAGAACAGGAGATCAGGTTCTTCTTATTTTTTTTTTTTTTTTTTTTTTTTATCGACAAAAAATCTTTATTGATGAAACCAAATAAAGATGAGATAATACATCAATAAAAAAGAGCTAAGAGCTTAATGAAGCACGAAGCTCCAGTTGGTGAGAAACCAACATGGAAAGGAAAATACAGAATAAAAAACTCCCTCCTCTATGTAAATCAATTGGAGGTCTTTCCCTCACTAACTAGGTCTTTCTCAAAAGAAAAATGCTTGGGAACACTAATTAGTACTCCCACTAATTAGGTGGCAGTGGGTCTCGCCAGAAATGATGTGATGTTTTGGTTTTAGAGTTGTATTTTTTATTTTATTTTTTTAATACATTAGTGCTATTAGTGGTGGTATTTTTAGTGGGATGAATCATTGTTGTTTTCAAGAAGTACGTTACCCAAGTTACGAAGAGCAACAACATTGTCGGCAACTTTGATTGGCCAAAATACCGTGTCAGGGTTGTCGCTGGTGGTGTCATCTGAGTCAGCCCAGATCCAATTAGCCCCAGTGGTATTCCAACTGTGTGGCTCATCACTATACCTCGAATCCGACCCTCGTCTCCAGAATTTTCCAAAGTAATTGGACTTTATACGAATGCTGCCATCTCCGTTGGTGAAAACCTCATTGCCACCGTTGGATCGCCAATGTCGTCGGATGAAAACTCAAGATATGGGAATGTCTCGAGACTGGTGGCGCTGAGGTAGTAACCATTGTCGCCCTTGAAAGCGATGTGTTTGGGCAGTATCAAGAGCGATTCCCAATTGATGATTGTGTAGACGTTGCGGAGATTGTTGTTTTGTGTTGCTGAACCTACCAATAAGCAAGAGTCGTGTGGGGGTTGAGCATTCCATAAACAGGCGTGTTGGTTGAGCTGGACGTGGCGAAATCTGACTGTTTTTGAATCGCCATCTTCGTAGACGGTGGGCTCGAACAATGTACGTGACCATTTGGATTGTTCGTCCTCTGGTTCGTTTGCCTGAGCAACAATCCACCTCTCATCCTCCGATGATCTTACCTAGTTTTTTTTTTTTTTTTTTTTGATTGGCAAACGAAAATTTTATTAATTCAAATTCAAGAGCAGTTACAAAGTTAAATCAATAAAGGTTGGGCAAATTACGCCTCTAGACTTCTCATTTTGATTTTTATAATTTTAATTCTGAATTTATAACTTTATGTTAATTTGATCAAATTAATTATGACCCTATTCTAAGTTGGATACAATTATTATTACGGTGAAATTGAGTAAAATGATTATTACTATGGAATATTAAGCTGGAGATATAAAATAAATTATGTTGAGGAAGATGAAAATGAGTTATATTAAATGAAAAACAAACAACATTTCAAGTAAAATAAAAACAATAAGATCTTAAAGGGTCTAACAAATAATCACACAACAAAACAACAAATGACAAAAATAAATCCATCAAAAAAATCAACTACGATCCAAGTAAGATAAATTATGTGGGGATGCATATATTTTAATTTTTAGTTTAGTTCTTCTTAACTTTTTTATTTAAAAAATCGAGAGGCTTAGGGATTGGTTGTATGGATGCGAGTAGCAGTAGTAAGGGTATTTTTATACTTCCGAATCTCTCTCGATGCATCTCATCTTCCTGTACTCTTATTTTCATGCTGTTTAATGAAATTTTTCTTTGCCGATCCAAAAAAAAAAAAAAGTATGATAAATTATGTTGGTTTGTGCACTAGGGTTGACTTCGTAGCTTTCAAAGTGAGGGATAAAATAGTCTTTCTATTTCTAATCCCACGAGATAATATTTTAACACTACCACCCGTATTGTTAGTCCCCCTCTTTAGAGGGGTTTCATTATCCCATGAAACTATAAATCTTATACAGTTTGTTTAGTTTTGGTTTTTTGAATTTAATTTTTTTAAAATTGAGTATTTATTTTTAGTATTTTTTTTAGGAAATATTTTAAAATTTTAAGTTTTTTTTTTTTTTTTAAACTTTTTAGATGCATCTTATTTAGATGTATCTAAAAAACAAAATATTTAAAAAAGTTAATAAATACACAAAATATGAAAAATATTTTGAACTTTCATATTTATTTATTTATTTGTATTTTTGGTATTTAGTGATTTTTTTAAAAAAAAATTCACAAAAATTATACTTTTTAAGTATATTTATATTAGATGTGTTTAAATTTTTTTTAAAAAAATTACTTAGAATATTATAAAAATCAATAAAAACAAAAGAAAATACAAAAAACTAAGTAAAATTTCCTAAAAAGTAATTTCTAAAAACCGAAAAAAAAAATAGAGTGATAGTAATTTTCCAAACAAATATATTTTTTGTGGCCCCTACCTAACTTGTAGTCTAATTCCATCTTTTTACTCTAAAATCCAACAGGACCTATAACTGTTGGCCTTTCTTTCGAATGTGAGTTGGCTTTTTGATTTTTTAAATTTTTATGAAAAAAAAAATAAAATAATTATGATTTGAATGTGATATTTTATCATATTAAACTAAAGTAGTCAAATTTATCCTATACGATTATTTTAACCCAAATAAACATGTCATACATAGCCTTAGTATTTTTTTTATGGAAAATATGTCATAAAGCAATATAGGTTATGTTATTAGGAATAAAATTATAAATTTGTTCAATTCACCCAGTTAACTTCAATTGACTCCGTAATTATTTTTCTTCAAAAATCTTAATGATACTATCAATTTGACCAAATTGACACAAAATTTAAAATTAAAAATCAAAATTGAGTCAGTTAAAAGTGTAAGAATTAAAATGATACAAACGACAAAATATAAAGACTACTAATATAATTTATCCATAAAAGTTTAAGGTCCAGACAGCATCAAAAGCAAAACAATTTTAACCTCACTAGGTTGTTGGCACAAAAAGATAGTAGATTGTTGGCACCAAAAACAAAACAAAAAATAAATAAAAAATAACGAAAACAACGGCTTACCCAGCATTTGCTGTTGTAACATCTTATGTGCACTAGTCCGTTCCCACATTTTGCCATTTCGACTTGGTACTTTGTGTATTGGCTCACAACCTCCTCTCCTGAGAATTGAAGAAAACCGTGCGCTTTTACATCTTCGTGTATGTAGCTCAAGTATTTTTTCTGGAATTCTTATTTGAGTGCAATAAACCTTGGCAACACCACGGAACCACGATTTCATTATCGGAGGGGCCAAAGAAAATAATTTTTTTCACCATATTTACAAAACATATATGTATGTATAATATGATATATATACATTATATATACATAAACAAAAATTTAAATACCATAGAAACAATTTCTAATAAGATGAAGAAGTTTTTTTTGTGTAAAATAGAAAGAGAAGTCAAGATGGAAGAAGAATGACATTTTTTTTTTTTTTTACTGAGGGGCCATTTTATGTATAAAATGATATATATTTTCAAAATTCAATGGCAAACAATAATTTTCAGAGAAACAAGAGGGCCATGGCTTCTCATAGTTTTCTCCTAGTTCCATCACTGCCCCCCCCCCAAACCAAAAATCCGGGGCCCCCGCAATTAGGATTTCCTCTTTAATTTCTCTCCTTAACTTCCTAATTGTTGGGTCATTGGATCTACTTTTGGGTCTAATTTTGATAATCCAAACCGTTCACATTTTAAGATTGTTGAGTATATCATACCTATAAACAATAAAGTTGATCAGATATCAGAAACTACGTGTTCGAATCATTAAACTACAAATCATTTGTTAAAAAAATTTAATAAATAGTTTTCTGAACACATGTTTTCTGATATCCAATTAACTTGATTTTTTACAGGTATAATTTACTCAACAAATCTTAAAATGTGAACGATTCAGATTATCAAAATTGGACGAAAAATGGGTCCAATGACCCAACAAATGAAAAGTTAAGGAAAGAAACTGAGGGGATCCTGCTTGAACCCCCAAAACAAAGCTCAGTTGATCTAACTTGCTTTCTGGCTTCTGCTTCCATTAACAACAAGCTGCTATCCTATTTATAGGAGAAAATGATGGCCTAACTCGTTAAATCTGTTGACCCCACACTTCTTAAAGTTACAAATAAATAAATAAATAAATAAAACCATGGTGGGAGTGGCTAATAGGGCTGTAAGAAAAATCGGTGAAACAAAATCAATCGCTCGAAATTTCAGTACTGATTTTTTTAGTATTAAAACATAAATGATCAATGCTACGTGTTTTGCAATATTGGCCTCGTTTGGGAAGTGGCTATTTTAGTAGGCTATTTAGCTTTTTGACTATTTTAGTGGGTATTTTAGTTTTTGTGTTTGGGAAGATGAGATGATTTTTTAGTTGAGTTATTATATTGAAAAATGTGTTTGAAATGATGTCAAATTAAAATGACAAAATTGCCCTTAATTTTATTTTTTCCGAAATTACACCATTAGGGGTAATATTGTAATTACACTTGTCTGCAGCCTACACTGTAATTGGCAGTGTAGGTACAGTGTAGGCTGCGTTGCTCAGCAGCCGAATCATTTGACTTTTCCTTTTTTTTTTTTTTTTTTTTTTTGAAAAATCATGCACAGGGAAGCTTTTCGGCTATTTTCTGAATTGAGACTAAAATAGCCCAACCCAAGCCTTCCCAAACACCCCCAATGTAAGTTGGGAGGCTTTAAAGTTCGTTGTGAATTCCTAACAAAATCGCTATGGTCTGTTCAGCTCCTCAACTAATAAAATTAAAGTGTCTAGTTTGGGGGCTAAGACCTTGTTTGGGAATTTTGATTTTAGTTAAAAAGTCAAAAATTATTAAAAGTTAGGGCAAATTACATATACCTCCCTCAAAATTTAGTTAAATTATAAATACTCTCTGAGGTTTCGGAAATTAAAGATATCTCTTGAGGTTTATATTTTCATAACAAATTGTCATCTGAGCTTTATATTTTCATAACAATTTGTCCCCTAATTTGTTATGCAAATATAACCTTCAGGAGGTATCTGTAATTTCTCAAACCTCAAGGGAGTATCTATAATTCTGCTAAATCTCGAGGGGTATATGTAATTTGCCCTAAAAGTTATCAAATCGTTATCTCTACTCTTTTATATATTTTTTCATAATAATAATAAATATAGATATAAAAAAAAAAAAACCCCCACTAAAAATGGCAATTCCTAAATGGGTTTGGTTATGGAGTGCAACTTACACCTTACACTTACACCTTACACTTACACTTTTTGTGAAAAATTAAACCTTACACTTACACCTTTTTTGAGGTTGCACACCATATGCAACCCACTTACACCTTACACCTTACAGTTACACCTTACACTTACACCTTATACTTATACTTATACCTTACACTTACACTTTTTATATAAGTGGCACATGATGTGCAATTGCACACTTAAAAAAAATCCTTCCTAAATAAGTTTTTCCTTAATTTTAAACCCAACCGTTTACTGGCCTAGTGGATAATTGTT
Organism: Camellia lanceoleosa; assembly: GCA_025200525.1. NCBI lineage: Eukaryota > Viridiplantae > Streptophyta > Magnoliopsida > Ericales > Theaceae > Camellia > Camellia lanceoleosa. The sequence goes on from JANUSC010000070.1 coordinate 383,949, forward strand.
TTGTTCTACTTTTAAAGTCCTATTACACCAAGATCATAATTTAGGTGTGCCATTTGATGGACAATTTTTTATACTAAATTATTTTGAAAAAAAAAATTGTAATTTAAGTGGGATGATAGCTTGGCAAAAGTCAAAAAATTTAACCAGTAAATTTTAAAATACATAAATCATATTAAAAAATATATAAATGACCAAAATTTTATAAGTCCTTTTAATGAGATTTATTTCTAGTAAATCATATCTATCAATATATATCAAATTTAATATTTTAATATAGGAGATTCAGGTGAAAAATCAATTTAAAATTTTTCTTATCCAAAAGTCCAAGCGCTAATTTATTTTATCTATAAGGACAAGGTATCATAAAATGATCAAATTGTCCTTCCACTGCCTTCGCCTCTCTCACAACTTTTATTCTCTCACATCTTTTGTTTTTCTCATTTCATTTGCCTCTCTCTCTCAGACTCACACCGCCTCTCTTTTCTCTCTCCATTGCAAGATCTCACACCCTTCTTCCTCTTCCTCTTTCATCGTCTAACGTCACAAACCACACCATCATGTTGCTGGCACTCGCCATCAAAATCAACAATCTTGAGTCTCACTCGTGGAATCGTGCGATCGAAGAAACATTATGGTGGAGAGATGATTTGTTCGTGTTAATCTGAATGTTGTGCTCAAAGATCCAGATATGAGGTAAGTTGCCGAAAAATAAATAATAATGATACTCACAAACAAAGTTGTACAAAAATAAGAAAACAAATTCTAATTCACTCAAACAAATTCAAAATAAATACGAAATCTTACAAACAAAATAAAAATGAAAGGTAACCTCTCCTAACTCACAATCTCTCTCTAATTTAGATATTTTCTATATCTAATACCACACATTAGCTTTCTATTTATAGGCTTTTGAGGAGGATGAGAGACGAAAGCATTGACGCCAAAACCACCGTGTTTCGGACGCGTTCGGGAAGCTTTATGATGGCTTCTATTGTTGACTAACTAAAAACTTCAATTCAAAACCATCTTCTTCAGTAGCTTCTGGATTATCTAGGAGTCTCAAGAACAATCTGGAGGGAAGAGGAGAAGTTGAATCCAAACTTCTTATGGGGTAAAATTGAGGGTAAAATTAAGAGTAAAATTAAAAATAAAATGTCCTCCAAAACAACAAAAGGATTTTTTATCAAATTATTTCACAAAATGTGGACCTCTCACTAATAAAAAAATATTCACTAGACCTAATGACATATTCTCTCTTTAAATTGGAGTTATCACCAATTTTCTCTTTAATATATTGGATTTAGTTGTTTGACATTTTATTAATATTTTGAAGGTTATTTACACAAAGACCCCTAAACTGTTGAAAAGTATCACTTTCACTCCCTAAACTATAAAAACATACAAATAGAGACCTAAACTATTGAAAAGTATTTTTTTTTTCCCTCTTAAACTATAAAAGTATATAAATGGACTCTTTAAACTATTGACATGTTAATCCCAAATGGTTGGCCTAGTGGGTGGGGCCTAGGGTTGTGCTCCCTCCAGATCTCAAGTTCAACTCTCACTAGGTACTATTAACTCCTTGGGACTACGCTCGCAAGCTTTGCCTAATCCACATGGAAGAGCCCCTTTACAAGGGTTTCGGGATTAGTCGGGGTACTCGTAAACTGATCCGGACACCCAGTCATCAAAAAAATTATTGACGTGTTTCACTTTAACCTCTTCCGTTAGAGAATCCAATTTGTAAGTGATGTTTTTTAATAGTATAAAGAGTCTATTTATACACTTTTATAATGTCAAAATTTAAAATAATATTTCCCAATAATTTAAAAGTGTTCATATAAATAACTTGTATTTTAACATATTTGTAGAGTCAATAGGTGATAAAAGAATCGAATGAAGCTAAGCTTTTATTCGTTGGGGATGGAAAGAGGATTTCCTCTTTTGGCTTGGCTATAAAGAAGGGAATGTTTATTTTGCGTAAGATATGGCTCACAACAAGTCATATAATAATCAATTGTTGCTCTCGTTTTCGAGTAAGGCATCACTTGACAATGACAATATACAGCCCGCAAAATATATATATTTTTTGGGTATTTTTTGTTTGGGAGATTTTTTTAAAATTCCTAATATTAAGATTTTATAATATAAAAGACATTCAATATTTTAATAATGTCTAAGGTTCCTCAAGTTGATTTAGAGAAAATTCACGTTACAGAGAAAATTGGTCCAAAAAAATTCTCTGACCTCTGTAAATTTCTCTGCTCTTCCCTTTCCACAAAATTACATCTCCAGAGAAATTTTGAATTTCTCTGCCCTCCCTGCCTCTCCTGGACTCAAATCTCCAGAGAAAATTTGAAAATTTCTCTGGTCTTCCCTTCTTTCCAGAGAAATTTTCCTTCTCTGGCCTTCAGAGAAATTTCCATCTCCAAAGAAAATTTATCTGGCCTTCCTGGCCTTCCATTCTCTCCAGAAAAATTTCCCTTCTCCAAACTCAGAGAAATTCACTCAAACTAGAGAAATTCTCCCTCTCCAAACCCAGAGAAATTCTCTCTCAAAAAATTTCCTGGTTGAAAATCATAATCCTGATTCTCAAGCAAGAAGGAAGAACACAAAAAGCTGTAAAAGACTCACAAAAAGCATCCAAATACAAAAAAATATCACAAAATATGATAAAAACTCTCTTACTAGACCAAGAAAAACCCTTTGAAGGTCCATAATTTTGGCCTCATAACAGTTTTATGACATTATCTTTCTCTTTGAAATTTTCAAATCTCAAAAAGTCTTAATAAGCAAGGTTTGAATAGGAATTCACAAAACAGCTAAAACATCTCAGCCACATAACTTGTATGTATAGATTTGCACTTTATCTCTCTCTGAAAAAAAAAAAAAAAGAAAGAAAGAGGAAAACAAACCCAAATCTTTACAGAGTTTCTCCATGGTCTCTCTGAGCGATTCAAGCTTCTTCTTTGGAGGCACGACAGGTCGAGGCACCTTCTGAACGCCATCGCCGGGTCACCACAAATAAGCCTCCGGTCGTCTTCCGAAGCGATATAGGTACGGAAGGAGAGTTGAGTACAAGTTGTTGGAGTGGGGTTGATATTGATTTGGGGGTTTGAAATGGAGAGTGGAAGTAGTGGTTGCTGAGTAGTTGCAGAGGATGATGCCGATGATGACAGATCTGGCTCCAAAATAAATCACTCAGTGGGTGTTGCAGTGAATGAGAGTGAGAGTGGAGGCAACGGTTCATGGTTGATCGAATCAGAGAGAGAGAGAGAGAGATAGAATAATGAAAGCCCTAGCCAGAGGAAAAAAGAAAGAGAGAAAGTGAATTTTCTCTGGAATATACGGGTGTAGGATCAAGGGACCTCAGACGTTATAAAATAATACTGTGGATCTCTTCCATCACAAAAAATGAAAGAGGGACCTCAAACTAATTTTCTCTTTTTGTTTTTAGTGATTTTTATATATTTTAAATATACTTTTTACATTTTAGATGTATAATATATATATATATATACATTTAAAATATATATTTTGTAAATATATTTAGACTAAGTGAATTTAAAAAATTAGAAAAATTATTAAAATATATTTAAAAGATTATCAAAAATTACAATAATTTTTTAAAACTCAAAACTAAATAGAATGAATAATATATATTTAATAAAAAAATGATATTATGATAATTAAATTTATGTATCATACTTCATTATTATCACATATACCAACATTGCATTGGTTACAAATGTTGTAGTCACACATCGCGCTTATAAAACTAAATATGATATATAAATATAATTAATATAATACTATTGATTGAAAAATTAATCACAACAAAGAGAGGAGAACATAGAAAAAAGATGAGAGGGAAAAGACTAAAGTAAAATTTAAGTAATTGTGCCACTGACACACTTATTTACATATATGGGGACTCGTACACCTTTCTCTCAAAAAAAATATATATATATATATTGATCATCTTCATTACACTATTGGAAGATTTTCACTAAAAATTCAATGGCTATAAAATAAAAATGTATTTACCATTAAGAAAAAGTCTTTACACTTGTTCATGAGGTGGTTTTATTTTTTTTTATAACCATTGAATGATATAAAGAAAATCTTTCATTATAATCATATAATAGAGTATATGTTATTTTTTGAAGTCCTGTATCAAACACATATCTTTTAAATCTAAAGTTATTGTTTTTAAAACAAGATTTCAATGAAGTGATGATTTCAATTAACTTATGTTAGGTATAGTTTATGAATAATATTATATACACAAATTTATATACTAATTAGTGTAATAATAGATGATGTAGTATAATTTTAAAAATTTTTGATATTTATAATTTATATAATGAGTAGGGTCAGTAATAATATCATAACATATGTTGATACACTAATTAGTATAATAATTGATGAATGTAGCACCATTGATAATTTATTGAAATCATGTTTTCATGACACACATTTCAATCTTTAAGTTGTGTTTTGGAAACTCAACTTCACAAAAAATTCAAGTTTGAAACACAAGCTCGAAAGTGTTTGTATTCGGATAATGTGTTTTGAAAATATGTAAATTTGGCAAAACAACTAAATAGTATTGCCTGACTGATGAAATGATTCTGTAATCAATTCAATTCAATTCAATTCCAACTTCTAAGACAAAAAAGAGAAAAAAGAGACATAAGAAAAAGACAAGAGAGGTAAGGAGATAATGATATAATAATCAATCCGATTCAATTGCAACTTCTAATAAAAAGAAAAATACAGAGAGTATAGAAGAGAGAAAAAGAAAATAAAAAATGAAAAAAAGTGGCCAGCTGTTGATGTAGTTCTATAACAAATCCACTTTTAACCAAAAAAAAGTTCTATAAGAGATATAAGAGAGAAAAATAAGAGATATAAGAGAGAAACGATAGAGACGATGAAAAGAATAGTATTTTTATTTTTATTTTTTATTTAGTCATCTCAAACTATCATGCTTATATCATTTTATCTCATGAAATATCAGTTTTAACAATTAACACCTTGAACTATTGAAATTGTTTCACTTTGACCCAAATCATCAACAGTTTTACAATTTTTTACTTTAGAAAAAAAATAATAAATAAATAAAAAACACACACTTTGCCCCTTGACCTATCACATTTATATCACTTTGCCCATGAACAATCAACTTTAACAATTAACACCTTAAATTATTAAAATTAATTCACTTTGCTCAAAATCATTAACACTACAATTTGCAAGAGCGGTTAACTCGAGCCCATCTAATTGATTAAGCCTAATTGAAGCCCAATCAGAAAGCATAAAATTAGTAGGCCAAGAGATATCATCATCAAATGGGCTGGATTGGTCTAATTTCGAAAGGATTCGAATCCACGAACCTACAGAAGCTCGGATTCAAAAGGATTCAGATCAACGAACCTAGATATCATCATGTTTATTTTTGCCAATTTTGATAATTTTCTAGTTATTTCCTATTCCCTGACTTCTCTAGTTATAAATAACAATGTAAGCCTCGTGAAAAAATGGCTTTGATTAATAATAAGGAGTGGTTTGGAATGATCTAAATAAGTGTACTTTTTGATTTTTTATAAAATATGGTTTAGATATGAGTTGGGTTTGAAATGATGTGATATAGAGATGACGTGACTTAAATAAAATAATATGATTTAAATAGGATAGTGACTTTTTAACTTTTTTAGATTATGTCAAACACGACCTAAGTCTCTCTCTTAAAGAATTTTTTCTCTACTTTGTAATTTGTGAATTCCAGGCTCTTTCTCGTGAATTTGATATCCTATCATCTACTAGAACCACATCTAATCCCAAATGATATTCCGCTGTTATCACTTTCCCACAAAGTCCATGGCTTGTGGAAAGAAACCTTTCAAAACTTTTCAGATTCCACAACAGCAAACATTTAACAGCCAAAACCTGTCAGAGAGGTACTGAAAGCCTTTTTTTAGCAAAAGCTGTTCTTCACTATTTATGATACTAGGACATGCTAAAGTGTACCCAAACTAAGTATGAAAGAGCCATTGCAAAGCACTCAAAGAAGCATCATAACAAAACACCCAAACAGATGAAAGAGAAAATCATGAAATCCATAGAAGCTACCTTCTCAAAATTGGCCATTTAAACAATCCTTCCAGAGTACAAATTCAATATACTCATCCCGGTCAACCATGAATATATATCTACTCAATTATCTTTACAATGAATTCTCATGTTAGACCTTGTAAACATACCAATCCATAAGTCGGAGGCTAACAGAATTCCCTGCAACAATCTGATCCACAATAATCTGCCTCCGATCATTTCAGTCATTGCAGTTCAACATGTTTGGTGCAGCATTAGAGCTAAATATAAGTTTTTTTTTTTTTTTTTTTTTTGAAATTTGTACAATAGTGTTTGGTGCAACTTCTATTTGTAGCTTGTAAGGTAAAAATAGCTATAAAAAAATCGATTATATATAAACTGGGAGAAAGATATTCTTAGTTTGCTGATTATCAACTTTCACCTTGAGAAAAGATGCACCAAACAAGCAGTGTTTTCCACAGTTGAGAGAGAGATGTGAAACCAAGATACCTCAGACTGAAACTAGACCTTCCCTTCAGACGAATAAGGATTGTTTCGCTCAATTTCGATGGCTGTTGAAGATGAAGATGATGATGTAGCTATAGAATTTGTGCCTTTGGAAGGAGATGAAGAGGGACTAGGGAGCTTCTTGGGCAGCATCTGTTCCCAGTATCCCTTAGGCAATCTGGATGCTTCTGCCACTGAGAGAACAATGAAAGCAAGAATAAGAGTCATGAGCAAGCATCGGTGCCTCCAACAACCTGACATGTTGAATGATACTAAACAAGGAGTGCATGCCCAGAGACATAGTACACTACTCCTTTATCTTTCAAAAACAGCTTTAGATGATTTGTGGCAGCAGACATGTTGAGCATTATACGAAAGCTGCCAACTAAATTTGTCTGCTTTAAGGAAAGATGCGCCAGTGGCAGACAATGGGGTATTTAACAATTCATTAGTAGCTCATGTTGTTGGACTTACTTATCTAATAGAAGTAAAATCCGTTTGTGTGAGGATGAAGGAATTTTATGAATGCTGTCATTGCTATTGGGTCCACCACTAGTTTTTAGGGTCATCCCACAATACACACCTTTTAAGGTGGCCAAGAATCTTTGGTATTGTATGATCATATCTTGACATCCTCGCATCCTAAGATTACCTTCACATTAATGCAATTGAGAGTGTATTGAGATAGAAGAACAAATGATCTTTTGAGTGCATAACATATGCACCTACTATTGAGGTGTTAGTGAACTTCTGCAGATTGGAGATCTATACACTGGTTGTTGTGTTGCTTGGTGAAATTCTGTGTGTCAGAAGTGTCTGAATGCTGCAGTTTTGCTGTTGGAATTTGGGGTGAATGCTGTGTTTGTGCTACTGCTGATTCTTTGGGGGTGATCGTCATTAAACAAACATGTGATATGAACTATCATTAAACCCTAACAGCCCATCGACCTAAACACTCAATTTCCACTATTTAATTTTAATCCAAGGACGGACAGAAATGACATGGCACAGACAGGAGTTGATATGGAGTTTTTTTTTCTTTTTAAATGTAAAATGCGGCGCATGGAGAACATGCACAAAATATATAATTTTATATATTTATTACATGACATATATAAAGATAAACAATTATTATATGTCATGTATATAAATAATTCAAATATATATCAGTATCTAATATGACAAGCCAACTTCTTTGAAGTTTCTAAACCTTTTAAATTCTAACCATTCAAACATGAGAACAGCACTCTTTCAGTTATCTCGAGGTAGCTGAGAAGCCGAGACACGCCTTGTCAAAAAAAGGTTAAGAATTTTTTGTGAATTGCAAAATGCAGCATCTTGACGCTTGTGTATACTTCTAAACCAAACAAAGTTAATTGTTTATTAAGACAAAAGATAGCAATTATTAATAGTGTCAGTGGGATGTCATGTTTTTTTTTTCATGTTCTGATTTGGGCACACCACTTCTTTCATAATTGGGCACCCTTACCGGTATATTAGTATAAACGTATTCACATGAAGAGAGAATACCCAACCGGGATTCACAAGTGTCAAACCCACAAAATCAACTCTACCAACTACATTTCAGTTGCCATCACAATTTGCACTAGCATTTTATTCTCCAAAACATTATTTTTTCAATTTTTTTTAAAAAAAATCCTCCTTTCCTATTTTCTTTTCCTAAAATACAAATTCAGAATAGATTCCCAACAACCTCTAACTAGGCTTGTTTTTTTTAGACTTCTGAATGCCAAGAGCCTTCAAAAAGAACACCTGGCAAGAAATGGAATAGGCTTAAGAGTTCAATATACAGAACCAAGAAAGATCAAGCAAAACACAAGTCTCTGTTCTGATATATAAACTAATAAAATCCTCATGAAGCTTATAAATTGTAAAACTTGGAAGAATGTCGGATGAAGGATAACTTATATTTTATATTTATATGCAGGCTTTTTTACGACATGAGGAATTGGAAGGAGGTGGAGTTTGCACTTCACTCAAAGTGGTGGGACAATGTCCCAGACACAAAGTGGTCTGTATTATAATTATTGACTAATTTAATATATCAAAAGTGATATGTGAACTGAAAGAGATTCTAAACGACAATGTCAGAGAGCACAACAGAAGAATTTTATGTATATTAATAGTCACTACAAGAAAATGCACCTACGGCGACTAAATTGGCGACTAAAAAAATTTTTAGTCGCTGAAAGTGTAGGTTTTGGCGACTAAAACAACATTAGTAGCCGAAAGTAAAACTTTTTAGCGACTAAAAAAATTTAGTAGCCAAAAGTATACGTTTTGGCGACTAAAAATCAGTTTAGTTGCCAATTATCGACTTTCGGCTACTAAAATATTTAGTAGCCGAATGGAAAATAAAAAAATGATTTTTTTTCTCTTTAACGACTAAACTTTGGTCGCCAAAATGTTCTTTCAGCGACAAAAAAAAATTTTAGTCACCAAATGTTGACTTTTCGCTACTAAAATATTTAGTAGCCGAATGGAAAATAAAAAAATAAATTTTCTCTTTGGCGACCAAACTTTTAGTCTCCAAAAACGTACTTTCAGCGACCAAAAGAAATTTTAGTCGCCAAAACTAAAATATTTGGAGGGATTTTTCAAATTTTGGAGGGTTTTATGAATTAATTGGCGACTAAATTTTAGTCGCTAATGGTGTAATATATATTTACTTGAAACCAGCACCTGTCTCTCTCTCTCTCTCTCTCTCCAGCACCTTTAGCGACTAAAAAAATATTTAGTCGCCGTTAATTATTGTTTTGGCTACTAAACAAAAATTTAGTCGTTGTTCGTTATTTTCTTTGATTTATTTTTCCCTTTTTCCTTATATCTTCCCTAGCCCTTCACAGACTGATTGTTTCTTGCTCTCTCTCTCCCTCTCTCTCTCTCTCTCTCTCTCTCTCTCTCCATCTCGCGTTCCAGCGATTGACCTTGGCGCCACCAGGGCCGACCTTCAAGCGGAGCTGGATCGAGCCTGCAAAGATTGGGGTGCGTTTCACGTGACGAACCATGGTGTTCCGATCCAATTGCTGAACGAGATGAGGAGAGTCGGTGTATTGTTCTTCGAGGAGTGTCCAATGGCTGAGAAGATCAGGTACTCTTGCGATTCCACTTCATTTGCTTCTGATGGCTATGGAAGCCGTATGTTGGTTTTATCCAATGATACTGTGTTCGAATAGACAGATTACTTCGATCATCATACCTCACCTCTTTCTGTGTGTTTGTGTTTGTGTATGTGTTTTGGTGTTTTGTACTGGGTATACCAATATTGCACATGTTATGCTTGATAAAATGTTCAAGAGAGAGTGAATTGAATGTTTGTAGATATACAATTAATTTTTTTTTTTACATGAATTGGCTTGCATTCCACCTTGATTGAAGACCTTGGGCTACGGGCTGCTCTCAGCACAACTCGTGATTTGGATTGGTTGTTATTTTGCTTTATCTCATCTGTTTGTGTTAATTTTCCCAGAGACCACAAGGAGCTTTTCACAGGACATAAATGATGAATATCAAAAATTCATTAGAAGAATGAACCCACCCAGGTACCCATATTCCTCATCTTCTTTTCTCTCATTGAAAGTCACTTGAATTTCTTGCTCATAAATATGTTTCACTTGTTGTCAGAGTTGTGATTGATAATGAGACCTGCAAAAATGCCACTGTTATATAGGTATGCCTCATTTTTAGTCCTTTAGCTGTTATCAGTACTTTGAATTACCTTCATTGGGATTTTTGTATTTTTCTAATCTTTGAGATCTTGTTGGTACATCTGCAATTCTGGGATTCAGGTGGACAGTGCTAACAAACATGGAATACTTTTGGAAGTTGTACAAGTCCTCACTGATCTCAACCTTATCATTACCAAAGCTTATATTTCCTCTGATGGAGGCTGGTTCATGGATGGTACTAAAACCGCCACTTTTCATTTTCGTTCCTGTAATTACATTCTTTAGTTGTTTCTTTTGTTTCTTTGGGCTTGAAAAAATTGACTTTCACGACTTTTGATAGTCTTCAATGTCACTGATCAAAGTGGGAGCAAGATTACAGATGAAGAGGTTCTTGGTTATATCCAAAAGGTGTGTTGAATTTGGCCATGCTTACCTCTCTAATCTACTTTTATGTGCAAAACCCACCTAATTTCTTGAATTTCTTATCAGAGGTAAATTAAATTGGTTGAATGAATCAATTATATAGATGTTTCCATTCCTAATCACTACTTTCATAATGTGCAGAATTTCTTCCTCATGGAGAGCATTTTCATATTTCATAGCAACTGTTGGAAAATTTTACACACCTCACCCACTTTATGCCAAATCTTGACAAACTGTTTTGCCCACTTTATGAGGATCGTTGCTCTACTAGTGTATGTAGTGAATCAATACAAAGGTACTTTTCACGTTAAGAAATGCATTATTTCAGATGTACGCATTTTTAGGTTAAGAAAGCATTATTTTGATTAGTATTTAATGTAAGATTGAGATTAATGTAATCTTCCAAGAATTAAAAATGAAGGTTTATGAATTATTAGATACTTGATAAGAGGGCGAGCCAATGAAACCAGCAGCGAACATAGAAATTGTCTAAAGTAGGGCCTTAAGGTAAAATTATTTAAATTTGTAATGGCTAAAGGCCAAAGTAATCTATATTGAGCGCATAGATGTAATCTACTTGAGCTGAGAAAGCTATTTCAGCAGTGTGAAAAGAGCTGGCATGATATCTAAAAGTAATGGGGTCCAGGGTTCCGTGGATTGGAAAATGACTTCTTATACATTCTTGACATTGCTCAGCATGTTAATTCCAATTCTAGTGCCTCAACTATGTGAGTATATATATGCATGTATTTATTTTGTTTTTTTTAAGAAAAGAAATTTAAACCACAAAGACTTCATAATGCTCTTATTTCTAGGATTTGCTATCTCTCTATTTTCCTGACCTACCTTTGAGCTGACCCAAGTTATTATGAATTGTACATGTGTAGAAAACAATGGTCATTTGCTATTTAATTTTAAAAGCAGTTGTCTGAACACACAAGACTGTATTGTCTGATTCAACAGTGGATTTTAGTTTCTATATATTTTTTCATTATGTTTCCAGTTCACTGCAATTCAAGTAACATGGTTCTTGTTTTGTCTTGTGGCTTTTTAAATGTTGTAGTTGCATGCAGAAGCAGGGAAAGGTCAGTTTGAATTGGCATTGGGATACACTCTTTGTTCTAATGCTGCAGACAACTTGATTTTCACTCGTGAAGTTGTTAGGTCTGTTGCAAAGAAACATGGGTTGCTGGCAACTTTCATGCCAAAGTAAGTGTATGATTTTTTATGACATGGGTCCAATTTTTTAAATGGAATTCAGCTGGAACTAAACTAGTGTATGATTTTTTTTATTTTTTTTTTTTATGTATAAGTAATAAAATGCTAACGTGCAAGTGTTAACAAACAAACTGAAGGAGTATTGAAATCTAGCTGAACCTGACATAAATATCAGATAAGAGTTTGTGATTTTTTTTAGATGGAATTGACAGCATGGCCTTTTTTTTAGATGGAGTATTGAAATACCTTGTTTATTTGGCCCTTTCATGTGTTTAGGAGGAAACATATTCTCATGTAATCTTCCAAGAATTAAAAAAAGCCCCCAAACCTCCGTGTGCCCCTCACGGACAGCATCCCTATGACTAATAGGACTTGTGAAAACTCACGGAATTTTGTTAGGACCTGTAGGTTGGGAGTTAGAGCCGAAAAAGCCCAAAACTTAGTCGAAAAATGCCGTTTGCGAAAAATTGAAAACAGCCCCGAACCTCCGTGGTGCCCCTCCGGACAGCATCCCCATGACTAATAGGACTTGTGACAACTCATAGAATTTTATTAGGACACAGAGGTTGGGAGTTAGAGCTGAAAAAGCCCAAAACTTAGTCCAAAACGCCGTTTAGGCGAAAATTGAAAACAGCCCCTGAACCTCTGTGTGCCCCTCACGGACAGCATCCCCATGACTAATAGGAGTTGTGACAACTCACGGAATTTTATTAGGACCTGTACGTTGGGAGTTAGAGCCGATAACGCCCAAAACTTAGTCGAAAAAGAGCGTTTCAGGGGCGAAAATTGAAAACAGCCCCCGAACCTCCGTGTGCCCCTCCCGGACAGCATCCCCATGACTAATAGGACTTGTGACAACTCACGTAATATTATTAGGACCTGTAGGTTGGGAGTTAGAGCTGAAAAAGCCCAAAACTTAGTCCAAAAACGCCGTTTCGGGGGCGAAAATTGAAAACAACCCCTGAACCTCTGTGTGCCCCTCACGGACGGCATCCCCATGACTAATAGGACCTGTGACAACTCACGGAATTTTATTAGGACCTGTACGTTGGGAGTTAGAGCCGAAAACGCCCAAAACTTAGTCGAAAAAGAGTGTTTCGGGGGCGAAAATTGAAAACAGCCCCCGAACCTCCGTGTGCCCCTCCCGGACAGCATCCCCATGACTAATAGGACTTGTGACAACTCACGGAATTTTATTAGGACCTGTAGGTTGAGAGTTAGAGCCGAAAACGGCCAAAACTTAGTCGAAAAATGCCGTTTCGAGGGCGAAAATTGAAAACAGCCCCCGAACATCCGTGTGCCCCTCACGGACGGCATCCCCATGACTAATAGGACCTGTGACAACTCACGGAATTTTATTAGGACCTGTAGGTTGGTAGTTAGAGCTAAAAACGTCCAAAACTTAGTCGAAAAATGCCGTTTCGGGGGCGAAAATTGAAAACAGCCCCCGAACCTCCGTGTGCCCCTCCCGGACAGCATCCCCATGACTAATAGGACCTGTGACAACTCACAGAATTTTATTAGGACCTGTAGGTTGGGAGTTAGAGCTGAAAACGTCCAAAACTTAGTCGAAAAATGCCGTTTCGAGGGCGAAAATTGAAAACAGCCTCCAAACCTCTATGTGCCCCTCATGGACAGCATCCCCGTGACTAATAGGACTTGTGACAACTCACGGAATTTTATTAGGACGTGTAGGTTGGGAGTTACAGCCGAAAACGCTCTAAAACTTAGTCGAAAAAGAGCGTTTGGGGGGCGAAAATTCAAAACATACAGAAATAGGAATACCTTGTTCAGCCCGAAGTAAGTGTGCTTGTCTTCGCATTAACCACTGCAAAAAAAGGTCCAAGAAGAAAGGCCAAAGAGCACATAAAGTGAGAATGAGAGAGATGAATGTCCCTCAAAATTTCTTTGTGAGTATACAAAGGCCAAAACAAAGCATGTGACATATGGAATACAAAATCCGAAAGAGATTTCACCCAAATCTTTGGGCAAATAGGTACCTTAAGAGTTACTAAAAACATATAGAAAGTATTCTAATAATTGTCTTTATATATTTATAGTTAACTGTATGTAATCTACATATTTAAATGTCTACATATGCATAAGAAATGTAATTAACTGTATTGAAAATAAATATGATCAAGCCTTACATAACACTAAAATGTTGTTTACTATAAGCAAAGGTGTGTAATAGTTTGAATACTATTACTGGTGTAATGTGTTCATGATTTTCAAGAGTAGAGAAAAAAAATTAAAAAAAAGAAATTTCTTTCAAGATTAGATAAATATTGCATGATACACACACACACACACACACATATATATATATATATTCTTTAATTTTGAAAAAGATATTTCTCGATTATTCTACCTTAAATGCATGTTAGAACATGTTTCCTATGGCAGACTAAATTCATATTTTGTAACAAATTCTAATGTTTTGTTTTTTTTTTTTTTTTTTTTTTTTTTTTTTTTTTTTTTTGTAGATGGCTTCGTTGTGTGGACTTGTGGATAATCCATATTGGTGTATGGAGAAGAATTTTCCCTTTCGTATAGAACTAATATAATACTTTTGTCGTCATCGCCTTTTGGATAGTTCACTATTATTGAATATGATGGTTGGAATAATCAATACAGATTACGATGGTAATTTGTACCATGCCAAATGATCATTTCACATGGTATAGTAAATGTAATTTTTGTATATGGAGGGCTTTACTTTTGGTATGATTGTATATGTTGTATAGAATTATTATTTTAGTTTGGACAATAGTTCGTTTTTATGTACTTGGACAGTTAAAGTAATTTATTTTTTGTATATGAATGCAGATTGTGGAATGATTGATAATTTATGTATCATTTTATTTACACACGTATTACAGGTTGAATGGAATACAGACAGGTATTATAATATTAACAATAAAACATAATATCATGTTTTTGCCGACTAAACGTTTTGTAGCTAATAAAAAAAAAAAAAAAAAAAAAAAAAAACATTTGGCTACTAAAAGTTTTGTAGCCAAAAGAAAATCAAACATTTGGCTACTAAATTTTTTGTAGGCAAAGGAAAAACAACCTTTTGGCTACTAAATGTTTTGTAGCCAAAAGAAAATCAAACCTTTGGCTACTAAAAGTTTTGTAGCCAAAAAAAAATCAAACATTTGGCGACTAAAATATTTTGTAGCTAAAAACAAAAGTTGAAGAATAAATATGACTTTTAGCGACTAAAAATTTAGTAGCCAAAAATGTCATAGTTAAGAAATAGTATTTGGCCACTAAAATTTTAGTAGTCAAAAAAGATTGACTTTAGGCGACTAAAATTTTAGCAGCCAAAACACTAGTATTTGCTTTTGGCGACTAAAAAATTTAGTAGCTAAAAAGTTTTTGGCCACTAAATAATTAGCTTTTAGCGACAAAAAAATTAGTCGGCAAAAATGTATTTATTTAATTAATTTTCAAACCTATTAGCGACTAAATATTTAGTCGCTAAATGAGTACATTTGGCGACTAAATTAGGTTTAGTCGGCAATTATATTTCCCGACTACTCTTTGGCTACTAATTTCCCGACCAAAAAATTTAGTCGCTAAAGAGCATTGGCGACTAAAATATGACTTTTGGCGACTAAAAATTTAGTCGCCAAAAGTGAAATTTCTTGTAGTGAGTAACAGATATACAAAATGACAATTTTATAAGTACAATCCAACCAAGTTATAAGTTCCATCAAATAGAATTGATTAAATGAATCTTTCTTTTTCATTCGATTTTATCAAATGAGGATTATAAGTACAAATGAGGATTATAAATTATTAAATTGTCGTCTTAGGTAAGCCATACCTGCATTATCTGTATTGAGACTCTACAATTTTATTTTATTTTTTTGATCAATAAAGAAAAGAAGACTTTATTGATGATTTCAACATGAAGAAGAACATACATCGATAAAGACAAAACAAGAGAGTAAAGAAAGTCAAGCAGCACATTCAAGTCCCAACAAGGTTGACATCAAGATGACCACTCACAACACTGCTAACTCTAGCCCAAGTTGGTGAGACACCAACAAGAGAAGAATGAGAACCAGATAAAAACCAAAAATTGAGACTCTACAAATAAGCTAACCCTTTCAAGCTGAGCCAATGTAAGTCTCCATACCCTTTGTAGCTGGAAACCAAAGAGCTCCAAGTCCGAAAGTAAAATAAATGGTATGAACAGTTAAATAAAAATATTCTCTAAATAGAAAATCTTAGAATAAATAGGTGATGCATGCAATCAATTATGAAAACAAAGTCATCATGGCTCTCATATCCTATATCTAAGTTCAAATGTTTTTACCTAAAAGCTTAGATCTATGTCACATGGACTTGGTTACGAGTATTGGATGCATAGGAGTGTTCAAGCGTCAGATCTTCTTAAATTTAAATTTTAAGATTTTAAGATATTAAGATATATATCAAAAGATTAAGTACAAGTACGAAGACATGTCCTGAACAGTTGTATATATTTTGTATTATATAATACTCTTAGATAAGATGATGTCAGGAACAATTATTTAGAAATATAATTGAAATTAAATAGGGTTTAAGAAAAATATGAAATTTCTATCTTCCATCCATGTGAAAGGGAATAAATATTTCTTTATATAGCACATGCTAGCTTCTTCTTCTTCTTCTTCTTACATCACGTAAAATTAGATAATTCAAGTGTCTAAATTGGGTTCAAGTGTCGGACATGTCCCACACTCTTACCCTTGTCATATCTGGTAGACAAGGTATTGTCGGGATCATAGAAGAGTTCAAGTAACACAAGTATTCTTCCTTCCTTTTGTGTTATTTTATTTTCTTTACAACCTGTTTACTATTTTCAACTCATACTAAGAGCATCTTCAATGGTGTTTGCTAAAATAGCATTGCCATTGCTATAAATTGGCATCTGGCAATGAATAGTGCTATGTTGCCAAATTATAGCAATTGTGCTCCAATGGTCACATGTCATTTTGAAAAATCTCAATCAACTTTCCCTCCAAATTTGTAGGTGTTGTTTTGATACAGGTTTTTTAGTGATTTTTTTTTTTTTTTGGTTTTTTTTTTTTCTTTTGTGACTTTTTTTTAATTGTTTTTGAAAAAAAATTATATATTTACATTATTCCAACTAGACAAATATAAAAAATTTAAAAAAAAATTAAAAAATTGAAACATTTATAGCTGTTGTTTGTACTGATTTTAAACATTTTTTTTAGGCAAAAAGAGCACAATGGCACTTTTGCCTTTCCAAGACAGATCACCACCGTCCATCTTAACCATTTCCAATGGTTGAGATGAATGATCCATAATCATCTTGACTCTCCACTCTCTCTCTCTCTCTCTCTCTCTCTCTCTCTCTCTCTCTCGTCATTTCCTTCTCCTTCTCCTTCTCCCTCTCCCTCTTAGTCTCCCTCTATCTCTCTTCTCTCTCTCTGTTCGATCGGCGATGATGTCTATCCCCAATCACCGAAGACCAACCTTTTCTCTCTCTCTCTCTCTCCCTCTCACTCTCACTGTCACTCTCACTCTATCCCTTTCCCTCTCATTTCTCTCTCTGTTCTTCGATACCGCCACTCGTCGCCGTCTTCCTCTAACCATCTCTTTCTCTCACTCCTCTCTCTCTCTCCCTCTCTCTCTCTCACTCACCTCTAGAATGGATCGGTGATGTTGGACAAGATCGAAGAGACAATCGTCGATTCTGAACTAAGGACAACTAGATCTGCTCCCACCGCCGGTGATATCTTCACCACTTCCTTCGACGCTGTGACTCACCACCAGATCTACTTTGAACTACCAAAATGAGGTTTTTATTATTTTCAATTTTGTTCATATTCTAAGATTATGAGATTTGAAGTTATGAAATTGTTTGTTGAGCTCCAATGAAATTGTTGAAATAGTTTTATTGAATTTGAGATTTGTTAAATGTTTTTGAGATTTTGTTGAGATTTATTGATTGTTGTTGACTGATTTTGAAAAAAAAAAAATTTGCTTATTTCGAGTAAGTTAAAAAAATGAATTTTTTTTTTTTTTTGTGAATTCTGATTAAAAAAAAAAATGGTGAAACAGTTGTAAATTGGGAAGGAGGGAGGGAAACAGTTGTTTTTGGATGAGTTGACACAAATTGCGGCTTTGGCATTTCTTAAATTTGACAGTTGCTATATTCAACCATTGGAGTATCATTTTTGTAACAACCTCGCCATCGATTACGATTAACCACCAATTCGTTAAATAAATCGTTATGAAAAGTAATTGAACTGATCAATTATCGAATCGACCGATCAAATCTATTCGATTGATTGATCAGATCTATTTGAATTGCATTTCTATCTGTTGCCTGTTTAATTATCTGTTCGTGTCCTTATGTTTAAACTGCAAACTGACGGCCTTATCGGCGGCCGAACCAGAAATTGATCGATGATTTAGGACCATTAGAATTTATATGATTTTATGGTATATTTAATTGAAAATTGATTTCGTATGATTAAATTAGATTAAAATAAACTAAATTGCAATAGTTGGCTTAATTACAACCTTGCCATCCCTAGTGGGCCACTTAGGCAACACACTTAGAGGCTTGTATACATGTAAACAAAATATTTCATCAGCCATTTCTTGTGTTCAAACCGACCTAGAGAGAGAGGGTAAAAGACTAGAGTGAGTTCATCTTGTAATACTTGGAAATTGAGAGGATTGGAAGAGTTCTTGATCAATTGAGCTTCTATTTTTGTGTTTGGAGACTTAAGGTAGAATCTACATCTTCTTATTCATGGATTCAAGTTAGTTTGTGCATGGATCATGGTAGATAAGAACTCTAGATCATGAATTAGTTCAATAAGTGTTGATATAAAGCTTAATTGTTGCATGCATGTCAATATTGAAAAGTTTTGGGTTGATTTCATGGCAAATGTTGCATGGATGTTCATGTTGATGTTTAGGACCATGATTTCATCTTGTTTTTCAAAGAATTGAGCTCATTTGAGCTAGCATTGAAGCTTAAAAATTGTTTAAAGTTCATGCATGTCATGTTTATAACATGTTCATGAAATTGGTTTGAAATTTGGATTTAATTGACTCACCCTTGGGCTTTAAATTCACAAATTGAGCTTTGAAACTTGTTGTATATAGGGTTTAGATGTGTTTTCCAGAATTTGGGCACAAGAGGTCGAGTTTAAAGCTGTAGAATGCTTGGTTTGAGCTTGGGAGGCAAATCTAGAAATTCCAGATTTTTCTTCTTCGCTCGAGCGAAGGATTCTATGCTTGAGCAACCATCGTTTACTCTGAGCTACGCTCGAGCGAAGGAATGGTGGCTCGAGCGTAAATTTCAAGCTCTCAGAATCTTGGTGCGCACAGGCGTACGCTCGAGCAAAGGGACCTACGCTCAAGCGAAGAGCTATGTCTCACACTCGAGCGAGCATCGAGTGAGTATCGAGCGTAAATTTTGAGCATCCAGTAGTTTTACTGTAGCACATAGTCCGCTCGAGCGACGGAATTCACGCTCGAGCGGAGATCCTTTGTCTGCATGTCCGCTCGAGCGAAGGAATCCTCGCTCAAGCGAGACCCCTGTTTTCAGCAAATTTTGTAAAGTGTTTTCTAAGTGCATCTTTGCATCCTCATCCCATCCTAGGCATTCTTAGGCCTAGTTTAAGACATCTTAATGAGAATATAGATGTAGAACACACCGAGGCAAATTAGGGATTAAGTTATTATCTTTCCCAACTGTGTAGCTTAGTGTGTTCAATCTGTAAACTGTGTAAGGTTGGCTTTCCGAGAAGACGCTCTAGTTCACTGTAGCCCAAAACTCTGTGAGTAACAATTGTGTAAAGATATGTTCAAAATGATTATCTTTTGAATACTAAACTGAACTGTTTACTGAACTGATATTGTTTACTGAATGAATGTATGTCCTATATTCTAAACTGTACTGTGGCATTCATAGCACCTATTGCTTACTGTTACTGTTACAGAGATCTCTGTCGGTTCCCTCGTGGAACCACTACTGTTACTGATTGATGGCCATCATTACTGTTCGGTCTTTAAGACCTACTGCTTACTGTACTGATATGCTAATGGATGTACCACATATGACTGATTGACTGAGAGACTGAAATACTGATTTAATTAACTGTTTTCATTACTGTAAGGACATTTATTCTAAACCTCTTTACGCATTATGTTATTCACTGGGCTTTAGCTCACTGCTCATATATATATATATGTAGGTGTGCAGGCACCGGATCAAAGTTAGAAGCGTCAGGGTAAACTTCAGTTTTGTCAAGCCAACTACCGTGCCTCACAGCGAGGTTTCGAGCCTGCAAGCTATGGCTTAGGGGTGTTTTTATTTCCCCGTCTGTCTCTGTACTGTTTTTGTAATGACCGTATAGACTATTACTGTACTGCTTAATAGGGATTAGGTCCCTGTTCTGAATGGTTGTAAATATCGTGCATATTGTTTCGTACTATTCTGTATGAATGTATGAAAAATCTTTTTGGCATACAGACTGTCGCAGCTCATTGGACATTGTTTATTTACTGTAATGGCTTCCGCCAAGCCCCTGTACTCTGTATTATTGTATTACTGTTAAGCAGGCCTTCGGTAATCTAAGATTACTGGCCGGTTACGGTGCTAAACCCATAGGGGCGGGTTTGAGTCGTGACAATTTTTCAACACAGCTGTTATAGTTCTCCACATCTGTTAAAAAAAATACCAGACAATTAAAAACAGTAAAGCCTATAGTTCTCCACTTACCTTGCAAATTCTACAACCAAAATCAGACTATTAGGTCAACATGAAATCAAAGAATAAAAGTGGTGGCAGTGGTGCTGCAGGTGAGGTAAGCAAATATGAGTGGAAAAAAAAAAAGATCCATCTCCAATTTTCAAACTATAACCCTGGACATCTAACTAGAGGATGATAATAATAACAACAGCAATCAAAGTAATTGTAAGGGAAAGTGGTGATAATGCTGCAAGAAACAGATCTTCTTTTTTTAAAAAAAAAAAACTTATTCAGTATATATGCGTATATTATATACACACACACATATGTAGAATTAAAATAATACATTGTATTCTTCAAAACCTAATACTATATTCTTTTTATGTAATGAAAAATGAATGCAGAATGAACCTGTTATGTGCAGCTGCAACAGAGCTGGTGTTCTTGTTCTTCTGTTTACCTATTTTTGCTAAAAATGATAGACAACAAAAATAGAGTTGCTAGGAAAGAGTTGAGAACAGAGAAATCAAAAAGAAAAGGGGTTTGCTTCAAGGGAAACCCAATCCTCCAATATCACACAAGTGTGGAATAAAATTCTGGATGATTATTTCCAACTGAGATCAGTACAATATATAGAAAATAAAGTGAACCATTCTGCTAAAGTTCAGCTGCCAATATCACACTAAAATAGGAACAAACCCACTATCTCACTACACTTGGAACCACCCAACAAAAAAGGAACAACCTAACAGCTGATAAACCTGAATTTGAAATTTAAATTCTCCTAATGTCAAGTAAAGACTCATTCAACTAATTTCTTGCAACTAAAGTCCTGCTCTACTGGAAACATAACATTCCTTCCCCCTAGACAACACCCTTGTCCTCAAGGGTAGCTTCAGGAAATTGCAAATGGAGCTCAGCCAGATTTTCCCATGTGGCGTCGAAAGGTGATAATCCTTGAAAATGAACCAAAACTTCTTCTCTGTTTTTCTTCTTTCTTTGATCTAAGATGGTTTGAGGCAAAGTGACAATTGTATTACCCTCTTCAGGAATGATGGGAAGAGAATCCATAGTTACCACATTCATCCCCACCTTCTTTTTCAGCAAAGAGACATGGAACACCGGATGAAGCCTTGAGTTTTCTGGTAGTTTGAGCTTGTATGCCACTGGTCCAATTTTATCAAGAATTTCGAATGGTCCATAATATTTGGGTGATAGCTTGAGATTTGTTTGAAGAGCTAAGGACACTTGCCTATATGGTTGCAACTTGAGATATACAAATTTTCCAACATTGAAATTTCTGTCAATTCTGTGAGCATCATAGAATTCTTCATTCGCTGTTGAGCCTCATTCAATCGGTCTCGTAGCTTCTTGATAACTGGCTCCCTATCTCGCAACTCTTGATCCACAGCCTCTACTTATGAAATGCCTGGAACATATGATAGAAGTGTGGGTGGAGGTTTGCCAAACACAATCTCATAAGGGGTTCTCTTGGTAAAAGAATGTGTGCTGGTGTTATAACAGTACTCAGCCCAAGGAATCCAGTGAACCCACTCTTTCGGCCTATGACTTGTGAAACAACGAAGATACATCTCGACTGTTCGATTGACCACTTCGATTTGCCCGTCAATTTGTGGGTGATAAGAAGAACTAAAGTTGAAGTTGGTTCCCTGCAAGTTAAAAAGCTCTCTCCAAAAAATGCTAGTGAAGGTGGCATCTCTATCGCATACGATGCTTTTAGGCATGCCATACAATTTAAAGATTTGTTGAAAAAAAAACCTAAGCTGTTGAGGCAATAGAGTACGGATGAGAGAGAGGAATAAAGTGTGTAAATTTGGAGAGCCAATCAACTACCACAAAAATAACACACTTCCCTTTTAAGTTAGGCAGACCTTCCACAAAATCCATTGATATATCTGACCATACTTGCGTAGGAATTGGAAGTGGCTATAAGAATCCAACGGGCTTGAGATTCTCTCCCTTGTTCCTTTGGCAAGTTTCACAACTCCGGATATACTTTCGCAGAAAATTTTTCATGCCTTGCCGATAAAAAACAGACCTTACTCTTTGTAAAGTTTTGTGAAACCCTTCATGAGTACTGGAATGTATCTCCTTAACAATAAGAGGAATCAAAGCAGAATCAGCTGCTAAATAAATCTTATTCTTGAAGTAAAGGATACCTTCTTTGTAGTCCCATGGCCCGATAGCTTCTCCTTGTTTGCATAGCTTAACTACTCGTTGCAAGCTAGGGTGATTACCGACCTCTTTTTTTATTGACTCCATCCATGTAGGGATCAGCGCCGACAAAGCAAGTAATTGTCCTGCCTCGTCTCTACGTGAGAGTGCATCAGTCGCACAATTCTCATTCCCCTTTTTATATTCGGTGGAGAAGTCAAACCCCATCAATTTCACTAACCACTTCTCTTGTGCTGTAGTGGTGATCTTTTGTTTCCATAAATGCTTGAGACTATGCTGATCCGTTCGAACAATGAACTTCTTTCCCAATAAATATGGCCTCCACTTTTGCA
Source organism: Camellia lanceoleosa (assembly GCA_025200525.1). NCBI lineage: Eukaryota > Viridiplantae > Streptophyta > Magnoliopsida > Ericales > Theaceae > Camellia > Camellia lanceoleosa. The sequence goes on from JANUSC010000070.1 coordinate 407,144, forward strand.
CTGCAAGAATTAGTGCCAACATCTCTTTTTCATAGGTAGATAAAAGTAAATTTTTACCTTGCAAAGCACAGCTAAAAAATGCAGTGGGTCTCTTGTTTTGCATGAGAACCCCTCCAATTCCAGATCCCAATGCATCACATTCGACTATAAACAGATGGTTGAAATCTGAAAAGGCCAACACCGGTGCTCGGGTCATTGCTTTCTTTAGTTCTTCAAAGGATTCTTCTGCCATGGAATTCCATTCAAAGCACCCCTTTTTTAGCATCTGAGTTAAAGGTCTAGCAATCCTGCCGTAGTGTTCAATAAACTTCCTGTAATACCCAATCAATCCAAGGAAACCCCTTAATGCCTTAACCGTTTTTGGCTTAGGCCATTCTTGCATAGCAGCAATTTTTTCAGGGTCTGCAGCAACACCTTCAGTGGTTATTACATGGCCCAAGTATTTGACTTCCTATTGAGAAAATGTGCATTTCTCTTTTTTCACAAATAACTAGTTAGTCTTCAAAATATTTAAAGTAATACCAAGATGCTTCATGTGCTCATCCCATGATTTACTGTAAATTAGAATATCATCAAAAAATACAAGGATGAACTTACAGAGGTGGATCTTGAATATCTCATTCATCAAGGATTGAAAGATAGAGGGGGCGTTGGTAAGGCCGAAGGGCATTACGAGGAACTCATAATGTCCTTGATGTGTTCGAAATGCTATCTTAGTGATGTCATCAAGATACACCCTTATTTGGTGGTAACCAGATCGTAGATCTAACTTGGTAAAAAATTTTGCTCCATGGAGTTCATCTAACAATTCATCAATGACTCGTATAGGGAATTTATCTTTAATGGTAATCCGGTTCAAGCCTCTGTAATCAACACAGAGCCTTAAGACCTATCATGTTTCTTTACCAACAATACTAGGGAAGAGTAAGGACTTTGACTCAGTCGGATCACCCCAGAGTTCAGCATTTCAGCCACCAATTTTTCAATCTCATTTTTTTTTATAATGAGGGTATCTATATGGTCTCATGCTAAGTGCTTCACTTCCTTACTTCAAGGGAATTTTGTGATCATGGGTCCTATGAGGAGGCAATCCATGGGGCTCCTTGAACACATCCTGATAATAGCTCAAAATTTGCTGCAACTCTAGTGTATTTAATTCCAAAGCCAAGTGTGTTGAGAGATTACCTTGTGTGGTCTGCATTAAGAGAGAATAAATCTGCAACATAGCTCCTGTCTTCTTTTTTCTGAATTCCTTGGTAATTTCCTTTTCACCCACAACCTTGTTTTCTGGAGCAGCTAAACTAGTAAACACCACCACTTTTCCCTCATGACAAAACTTCATTTGCAGCTTAGAGAAATCCCAAATAATAGGTCCCAACGTACTCAACCATTGGCCACCAAGAACAGCATCACACCCTTCTAATGGAAGCAAGAAGTAATCTGCTGTAATACGAACTCCTTGAATAATTGTGCAAATTCCCTTACAACGGCCAGAGTTGCTAATCTTTTCTCCGTTAGCAACGACAACTTCAAATCTTCACGCCGAGTTAGGTGAAACACCAAGCTTACGGGCAACCTTACTATTCAAAAAATTATGAGTACTTCCTGAATCAATCAAAAGTGTTATTTGATGTTGGCCAATCCGACCTCGCACCTTCATGGTTTGTGGAGCTCGTGCACCATAGATAGCATGAAGCGAAATTCCTGGAGTTTCTTCATTTTCCTTGAGTTCTATCACCTCCATGTCTACATCATCATCCTCCTCATCTAACTGTAGACACCCCATTTTTGACCGACCTTAAGACTCAGACGTCACCGATTGAGCGCTCGGTGATGTTGCATATTGTGCTCGTTCAGAAGTCTCAGAGTCGCGGCCGTGCGCCTTGCCTCTGGACTTCCGAACCCTCTTCTGTGCCTTGCCTCGATTTGCAAACCAGACTCGGTTTTCTCTGTTTTATTTCCTGAGGGGAGGGAGAGGTCCCGTAGACTATCTCTCAGTGGCCGTGGGCTACATTTCGTGCCCGTAGGCCATTTTGCCCATTTCGGAGCCCGGTTCTCGGTTTTCGGAGCCGTCAGGCCGTGTGCCTCGGTTCGGGACCGTCTAACCATCTCCGATTCCTCCGATTTTTGGCATGCATCTTATTTACTCCCTTTCGAGGGACACTGGGGTCTTAGATACCCACTTCGTGGTTGAACACCACTCCCGGTACCCAACATCGATTTTGGGTCCGAATCGCTAGCGTTCGGCCGAACCTTCATTTCGCATCGGTTTGGGTTCATTTTTGGTGGAGGCCTTATTTTCATGGTTAGAAAGCTTGTAGGAGGGTGGGAGGCCAGAAATTGTTTTGACAACCAACTTTTTGTTTGGTCAAAAGTGGTTCAGCATGAATCCGGGAAGGAGAAAAGTCTGCGCGGCTTCACCGAAACGGGCGTAACTCTTTGCACAAGAGGAATTAAAGTATGAGGCCACCATCGTTGAAAATCTTACTCCCGGGGCTTCATTTTTCACTCAAGAATCTCCTAAATTCAATTCCGGACGGAGGAGATATGGTTGATTGAAGTAAGGCATCACTCCGGTTGAATCGAAATCTGCGTGGCTTCACGGAAACTGGAATAACTTTTTCCACAGGAGGAATTTTGATGCAAGGTTTGCTCCATTGGAAAGCTAACTTCCAGGGCTTCAATTTGGACACTTGAATGGCCACATTTGGACTTCTCTAGCATCCACCGGCCAGTTTTCTTCCCGACAGCTCCTGAAAAGTAGCTGGCCGGCCAGAAAATCTAGCTGGCCGGCCACCCCTTTTGTGAAATGACCTTTTTGCCCCTTTAAGCTAGCCGGCCATTTTCCTCTCCCTCAGTGTATTCCAGTGTGCCATTTGGTTGCCAGTGGACCATCCTCCATACACGTGTATGGAGGATTAGAGAGGTCCCTTAGATATTTTTCATGCCTCTCCTCTATAAAGGAGAGGCTTGGCTTCTTGGCTCAAGGTTAGACATTTGTTAGACACATTTGAGAGAGTGCTATACCTTTCACCTCCCATTTCTCTCCATTTCCAAGTTCCAAAGTCATTTTTCTTCAAGTTTGGTGCCATTTCTTCATCACTATCAAGCATCCCCATCACCACTCCATTTCCAGCAGCAAGGAGAGGTTCTAAGAGTCTTAGAAGCAACATTTCTCAAGCCAAGAGGTAGAAAAGAAAAGGTCTACAAGGGTAAGTCTCCATTTCCCTCTTTTGTAGCATTTTCTTGCTTCATTTCTTAAGCCTATTTTCTCACTGTTTTAGGCTCCAACCCTAACTGAAATGGTCACTTTTTTGAGCTTATCTTCATGTTTGTTTAAGGGCTCAACCCTGTTTGAGCCCTCCATTTGTCACTTTCTTCAATATCATCTTATATGCCATTTTTTTGCATGAAATTTCTAGCCTATGAGTGATCTGTTTTCGAGCATAATGTAAACTGTAAGTGGCCCTATTTTGAGCCCCTATTCAACATTGAAGAAGGGCTCAATCCTGTTTGGGTCCTCTATCTTGCACTTACTTCATAATCTCTCATATTTACCGTAAATTTGCATGATTTGTTTGGCCTATATGTAAATTGTTTTGGAGTTTGTTATGAATTGTGAGTAAGCTTATTTTGTGTCCCTCTACAACATTGTAGAAGGGATCAATCTTTTTTGGGGTCTCCATGTAGTACCTACCATTCTACCCCTCTTTGGCCCTCATTTTTACATGCTCTTTTAGGCTTATCTAGCCTCTGTTTTCGGCCATCATCAGAGCTGGAAAGAGTCATATTTTGATCTTCTTGACATATTTCATTAAGGTTCTTTTCTGGTTTGATGAATATTTGGGGTACCTCATGTTATAACCTTATGTATCCTAGTTCTTACATGACATTTTTAGCATGTTTTCATACTGAGTTGGGGGATGTCATCTACTGTAAATGTTCATATTTTTAGTCCCTCATCAGTGTTGTAGAAGGGTATTTTTCCATTTGGGCACCGCATGTATTATTTGCTTCAATACCCCTCTTGCGGAGCCATTTTTGTATGCCATTGTTGCCCTATCTATACTTGCTGTTTGGCCATGTTTTAGACTATAAAATGCTTGTTTTGGGGTTGCCTTGCTACTGTATCTTCATTCCATGTCCATATTGTGCATGCATTGCATAGCTATAGGCCATTTCGGGTGCCTAAATTCGCATTTCGGGACCATTCCTTGCATTTGGTGTCATTTCGCCATCTTTCGGGACTGTTTTTCCCCATATTTCAGTGCTGAAATTCTATTGGCATATTTTCATATCATTTTCTATGTCATTTCATGCCTTAATGCCATTGCCTCGGTTTGCGTGCCCGTGTGCACGCATTTCGAGACACTTCATTTTCATCTCTCGACCTCTTATGTGAGTGTGGTTGAGGCTCTCTCATGTTAGTGTAAGTCCATTTTGCATTCTGTATGCCATTTTAGTCTCATTGCATCGTGTATGCCATTGCCTCGGTTTGCGTGCCCGTGTGCACGCATTTCGAGGCACTTCACTTTCATCCGACGGCCTCTTATGTGAGTGTGGCTAAGGTCCACTCATGTTAGTGTAAGCCCATATCGCATTATATATCTCATTTTAGTCCTGTTGCATTCCGTATGCCATTTTCTCAGTTTGCGTGCCCGTGGGCACGCATTTCGAGACATCTCATTTTAGTCTCATTGTATATCATATTTCAGGCCGTTTCATGCCTTTATGTCATTGCCTCGGTTTGCGTGCCCGTGTGCACGCATTTCGAGGTACTTCTTTTTTCATCCGATGGCCTCCTGTGTGAGTGTGGTTGAGGCTCTCTCATATTGGTGTAAGCCTATTACTGCATTGCGTATGTCATTTCATCCGTAGCATTGTGTATGCTTGGTTGTGTGTTACCTCGTTTAGCGTGTATGCCATTCCATGACATTGTGTATGTTAGGATTGCATATTAGCTACATATCATGCATATTGCGTCATGTTCGGGATATGAGTTAGCCCGGGCACGGGAAACGAGGCACGTTTCGTACTCCGAGTGACGGAACGGGTCTCAATTCCCAAGTCACCGACACTCCGGATTACCCATGATGGAGTTAGGTTTTGTTGTAGCATTCATGTGCATTCATCCTATATTGAGTTGTGCAATCCGATTCCTCGGCCATCATGCATCGAGATGCGTGATTGGTGGCACGAGGATCGAGGCATGCATATATTTGTGAAATACATTGCTATGCCCTTTTCCTGCTCTCTGTTGCAGCAAAATCAAGAATCAGCAGTCTTCCGAGGCTTGGCACGTATTTCGAGAAACATTGCAAACAGAGGCTAATTGGGACATCCCAGTGGATTTCAGAAAAGCAACCCAACATGCATCAATTCATTATCCAGAGCGGAGTCAAGGCAATCCCTGGCTTGCATGCCAGTTTACAGCTTTCTTAGTTAATTTGTTAATTAATTAGGAATTTGTATATTTATTTCGGACTGTATTATTCTTTTATTTCGGACTGTATTATTATTTATTCGGACCCTATGCGCGAGGGCATAATTGTAATAAGTGTGGGTGAGTGTGATGTATGTCTTCCAACCCCCACTTCTTTCTTCCCTTTTATTTACCCACTTATGATGGTTAGATATAGGGCATATTTCAATTAGCATACAGTATGACAGCATGTTTGCATCATTCATCTGTTTTGCACGCACTGCTCTACCATCATACAAACTGCATTTGTATTTCAATTCCAAATTGAACACGTGTTAGCTGTAGCATTTCACATGCCATGTTTAGAATAGCCGAGCCTGCTATAGTTTGCATCTTTGCATGTGTTGCATTAGATATTTCAGTATGCTTAGGTCCATGCATGGATTTCTAACAAGCTTCTGTTTTGGCTTGGAGTACTCGGTGAGTTTTATGCTTTAGCATCCTTGCATGCGTGTGAGTGACTGCCATGAAAAGCATGCTTACCATGAGGCTAAATGCTTATGTGATATAACTGCCTTGAATGCCTGTGGGTGGAGGTTGAGTTATTTGAATTGGGACAATTCATCAAATGTTTGTTTTAAGCCCACTAGAAAGTGGCAAAACCATTGTTCTTCTAAGCCCACCTGAGGGTGGCAAATCCGCGTCTTAGCCTACTTGCGGGTAGCACCATCAAACCATTTTCAAACAAACAAACATGAAATGTTTTGTTCCAATTCAGGCGATTCAGTCTATACTTGTATGCTGTGCGCATCACATAGTAACCTAGGCTAATAACCGGAATAAGAACTCACAATGTTTTCAAAATAAGATATCATGGTTAGTAGAGGTCGGTCTTTGACCGGGCGAGCGGGGGTGCTCACGAAGTGACCTTCCCCAATCGTACCCAAGTTCCCGAGCCGAGGCAACTTTGGTGATGACGGACACGTGGCCTTTTGGCACCGAGTCAGGGTTTCCTAAATTTCCCATAAAAAAAAAAAAAACATTTAGGTGGCGACTCTGTATCTGGCAAAGCAGTCCATGTTTGGCACTTCTTTCAAAAAAATCTGTTTTCTCAAAACGATTTGCCGGATTTGGACTCTTTGGTTCAAGATTAAGAACCGTGACATTTGAGTCCTTCGAACTGTAGTGACCCAATATCGAACCAGAACGGGGGGGACTCGCACTCCCTTTCCCCGGGATGCGTTCGGGGACGTCTACACTAACCAACTCCCTTCAATGAGAAATAATTTTTTACACTGATGTCCTGGGCTGAACTTTTCATTGCAATTGAAACATAAACCTTTACTTCTTCTATCATGAAGTTCAGCGGGACCAAGTCTTTTGATAGGCAAGGGACTTGAGTTAGGAATTAAAGAACGATTAGGAATTGTTTTGCATGCCTCCGGTTAAATAGTCCGACGATTGGAGTAACAACGCACCTCATATAGCATTGCTAATCCAATAGCAGCAGAGAGTGTGGCAGGTCGACTAGCTTGGACATCAGCCTTAATACTTTCCTTCAGCCCGCTTATGAAACAACCAACTTGATGCGATGGTGTCAACCTCCCTGCTCGAACCAGCAACTTCTCAAACTGGGCTTGGTATTCTCTTATGAAACCAATTTGTTGTAGCTTTGTTAACTCACCAAAGAAGTCTTGAAACTAGGTAGGCCCATATATGTTAAGTAGTCCATGTTTAAAGTCTTCCCACGATATGATCAGAGTCTCTTCTTTCAACAATTGGTGCCAAAGTTGGGCGTCATCTTCACGGTTAAAGGATGCTAGTGGCACTCTATCAGCTTCAGGCGTTTGATGAAAATCGTAAAATTGTTCAACCCGGCAAACCCAACTTGTCAGATCCTCAATTCCATTGAAGGGTGGAAAATCAAGCTTCACTGTCTTGGGCAAATATTGAGAGGCAGAGTTACTACGTACTTCACGATTGGTTCCTCCACTTCCAAGGGTTCGTCCTCCAACACTTTAATTTTGGTTGTGAGAACTTTCTCCAGGGTCACGAACTTGGTTGGTCATGATGTGGTCCAACCTTGTATTCATGGCTGCAAACATCTCTTGTATCTCTTTCATCATTCTTTCCTGTCCAGTTGCTAAAGAGTTGACATCAGTCTCCAATTACCCCAACCACTGCTCTTCCATGCAGCTCGATACCTAAGTCATATGCGGCAATGAGTAGCTGGTGTTCTTGTTCTTCTGTTTACCTATTTTTGCTAGAAATGATAGATAACAGAAACAGAGTTGCTAGGAGAGAGTTGGGAACAAGGAAATCAAAAAGAAAAGGGGTTTGCCTCGAGGAAAACCCAATCCTCCAATATCACACAAGTGTGGAATAAAATTCTGGATGATTATTTCCAACTGAGATCAGTACAATATGTAGAAAATAAAGTGAACCATTCTGCTAAAGTTCAGCTGCCAATATCACACTAAAATAGGAACAAACCCACTATCTCACTATACTTGGAACAACCCAACAAAATAGGAACAACCTAACAGCTGATAAACCTGAATTTGAAATTTAAATTCTCCTAATTTCAAGTAAAGATTCATTCAACTAATTTATTGCAACTAAAGTCCTACTCTACTGGAAACATAACAGAACCAAGTAACTTGAGAAATAAAGTTGTTACAGAATGAATCTGTTATGTCTGTTTTTGTTTGCTTTCCAGACATATTTTGCTCAATATCAAGCTTCTTCCCATATCTTCTGGTTGTTTGGGCTGAAAATACCACAATTCTGAAAGAAAGAAGACATAAATTACAGAAAAATGAAGATTTCCCTGTCTTCAAATGTTCGATGAGCACCATTAACTTTATCTATAGTTGCCTTCAAATAGGCTTCACTCATCCAAGAACTCAGCTATTTTACAACATCAGATCATCAAACAGATCCTCTAAAAGCAACAATCTTAAAAGATGTATGCACAAAAGCAAAAATCCTCAAAGATGTTTGCATACATTTCAATTTGTCAACACAAGCTTTTGTATTGATATATAAAGCCACCACTTTTTTTGTATTGATATACACTTCAATGGTGCATTCACATTTTTAACTTTTTTTGTATTTTTATCAGCAAAGAAACAAATATTTGTTGAAATAGGGAAAAGGAAAGTACAATAAAACTTCCATGAATAATGGAAGTGAAAAGAAAATCAAAACAGAACTCCAAAATTTCAACTTTCGGTCCAAAAGATCCTAATGAAACTACCAGATAATGCTTGGCACTTGAAAGCAACTTCATTGATGAAAAGCTTCCAAAAGCACACTAGAACGATTTTTTAGGGAAAAGAATTTCTGCCCACCGATGCTTTCTAGTGCTTTGGCTTTTTCTTTTTTTTTTTTTTTTGGATAAGTACTAGTGCTTTGTTTTAAGTAAACACACACAACTTAAGACCGTCTAGAATCACTTCCAAGGATGGTTTTGGCATGCTTCTTGTGGAAACCATGAAAGCCTTTTGATTTTAAGCCTAGGGTTTTGGTCATTGGCATCCATTTTGTACATCAGCAGGGTGGTCTATGTAATTAGTTGCTGGAAGCATGGAACTACCAATTAATATCAGTTGATTTGTTGTGATAGACTTTGAGGGTATGTTTGTTTGGCTGACTCATTGAGGGGATTGGATTGCTAGTGAGGCCATCTCACTCATGGCTTGTTTGGTATGCCTTATACTCTCCTGGACTATTTGTCCAATGGGATTGTCAATGATGTACAGAGGTGGGCTTAGCTTCTCTGGGAAATCATGGGATTGGAAAAATAGCGAGGGGATTGGAAAAATAAGTGTATTTTTTTTTTTTTAATCCAAATGCAACCTATTATTTGTATATTTTTTTTATATTTGTTTTAGAAATTTTTTTAAATATAGAAATATATTTTTTTATTTTATATAAAAATAATTTAACAATCTCATTACTAACCATCTCTCCCACTATTATCAAAACAAATACATTTTTACTTAATCTCCTCACTAGCAATCCCCACATTAGCAATCTCTACTAACCATTCTCTCACTAACAATCTCATCCAATCTAATCCGCCAAACAAATATGGCATGAGATCTTTTCGAAAAATCAACCAAAAAAAAAAAAATTATAATACAAAATTAATTTGAATAATGAAGGGGACAAATTTGGAGCATATCATGCTTGCCCATTGGTCTGTCATATTACTCTCCAAGTTTAGGGTTGATTTGGGATGTTCTAAAAAAATACACTTTTTGACTTATTGGCTTATATGAGTTGGGTTTGGATTGAGTTTGTTGTAATGTGTTAGAAAGGTGATGTGATTTAAATAAGATGATGTGACTTAAATAGAATAGTGACTTTTTGACTTTTTGTATTATTTAGGTTATGCCAAACTTGGCTATCAAATAAAAAAATAACTAGAATTGTCATATGGCAAGTTGACTTCATGAGTAACATCAAGGCCACAGCTTCTCTCCAGTCCAAATTTGGATTGAACGATGCTGTCCGGCCCTTGGAGGCCCACTACGGGTCGTGTTTCGATAATCTAAACCGTTCAATGTCTAGAACTCGTCGAGTACTATATGCCTGTAAAAAATCACGTTGACCGGATATTGATAACTATATAATCAAATCAATTTTTTATGAAAAAAATAGACGGCTAAAAATAAACGGCTTACAAAAAACTGATTTGATCATATAACTATTGATATCCGATCAACGTGATTTTTTACAAGCATATAGTACTCGACGAGTTCTATACATTGACGGTTTAGATTATCGAAACACAACCCGTAGTGGGCCCCCAAGAGCCAAACAGCACCGTCCAGTCCAGATTTGGACTGGAGAGAAGCTATGCCCTAACATCAAAACCTTTTTCTGGGTCCATAATACAACTCACCATTATACTATTATACTGTCACAAAGAAGACAAGCATTTTTTAAACACGTGTAAATTCAAAAAATGAATATAATTTAACTGATTCATATAATAATGTAGTGTAAATTTACATTCTAAAACTCTTCCCTATCCCTCTAATTTAAGGGAGCAAAAAATGTATGTAAGATAGCAAAGCTGAGGTGTAGTAAAAGAATAATCAACTAGGGAAATGAGAAACTATTGCAATTACATCCTCAAAATCAAATGGTGTTGGAGAAAACCAAAGAATAACTAATCCAGCAGTGAAAGGATTTCAGTGGTGGCCATTATAGGATTGTTCTTATGCAATGGCTGAGACAATAGTCTGCACCTCTGTGGGACGCCAGAATGTCTTTTGAATGCACAGCAAACCCTCGTTGTCCTTTGAGTACGTCGATCGAATCTTCCACTGTAGAGATCGAGCCAAGTTCTCCACCTCAACTATGGTTTCAAGTTTATCCCGCACGATCAAATATCCTTCTGGCCTTAGGATTCTATCTACTTCTGCAATAATTGTGACTAATTTGCACCTGTGGCCAGAAAACCATTATTAAGTCAGCAGCAATGACTGGGAGTGACTTTGCAAAGGAGTAAAACTACAAGGAGAATGTTATTCAAGATAATAACCTTTTCTTGAGATCGGAGAAGAGATGATCAGCATGAAGAAGATCATAAGATCTGGGGTAAGTACTAAATGATTCACACCAATCATGATACATCCCAAATAAGCCACGCTCATATATTATTGGAAGTGTGTCTGGTGAATTGATTGGAACTACATTCATAACCCATACATTTAGGTCTTTCAGTGCTGCAGCAAACCTAAGATCATAAAGAAAGCATAATGAGGATAAAGTCCATAATGAGATAATAAAATCTCTTATTACAGTAAAGAAAGAAAAATGACAATGAAAGCAAGAATAGTAAAAACCAATAACCATAAGGTCAAACAAAAGGAATCATATGCTCTCCAGTTAACAATGTCATGGTTTTGTCCTGCTACATATTCAATGTAGCCACACAATAGATAGCAGTTTCATCATTTCACTAAACAAAAACCGATACTCTCACATAAAACCTAATGGTAGTATAGTATCATATAGAAAATGAAATATATTTCCCAAGGCCCTACCTTAAACAAATGCAAAGAAGCACAATTTATTATCTGAATTTATCTGGAGCCTGTCAAGGACATGGAATTTCATAAACTTGTACAAAAAACTTCAAATGCATACCCTCCATATACAGCTCTCATGTCCATTACATTCCTCACTGCAGACCAGCTGATTCCCAGACCTTTCAAATATGACATGGACACAACAGTTTTCCAGTGATCAAAGTCCTTGGCGAAGTCCTCCGGAGCTGCTTTACCATAAACTCCAACCTCTGAACTTTTTAACCAGTAGGGTGCTTTCTCCACTCTTAGTGGCCATTGCTCTGGCCATTGCGACCCACGCTCCGATGCACCCACTGATACTTTGTGTATGCATGCCTGGAGCAATATGTTCCTGAATACATAGCCAATATAAAATTTAGAACACATGAATTTTGGGAATTTTCACTCAGTACAACAGTTAATGCAGGGACCAATGATTCTACCATTAAACAGGGTCACCAGTAGCCAAGTGCAGGCCTTTTGGAGCCATAACATTACTCAGATAGAAACATTAGTTTCTACCAATGTCCTTTTCTTTTCTTTTCTTTTCTTTTTTATCTTCTCAAGATCTGGTGATGAACATGCTTTAGTGTCTTCAGTTGTCCTATTTTCTTGTGACACAATTGGCAGATTTGAACATCCAAACATACCCACAAGAAAAGTTCCCTTAACAAATCGAACTTTGTTACCGCAGAAATGTGTTTATTAATCTATAGCAATTATGAACACATTGAGAATAGTACCAAATATCAAAGACTAATGTAGTAACATGATGGCCCTATCCAGCAGTTTATGCGGTGAAGTTCTTTCATATATGCAATAAAAAGAATGAAAAGAATTATTTGGCTTACCCATGAATGAGATAGAGGTCATGTATATATAATAAATTCATGATACAATTTAGGAAACGATATAAATAAGGAAACAATACTAAATCAATGATTAATACAATCACAGATTATATACATAATACTAAAAATAAAAATAAAAAAAAGTTATGTATTCTAATTTCTATATTCAATACTTCCTCTCAAACTGGTGTGAAGATATTCAACAATCGCAGCTTGCCAATGGATGAGTAGAAGAAGTCGGAAAAAACTCAACTGCTAGTCCAAATAAACGTTACCGAACAAAACTGATAGTCCACTAAATAAAAAAAGGCCAAAAAAAGTGCTTAATACATCAGCACCACACCCTAGAAAAGGGGAAAAAAAACAGGGACTGAATTGCCCTAGAAAAGCTGCCAAAGCATCTATGGCCAGGAAACACCCTGGTCGGCAGCCAACAAGACCCTGGTCGACATCAAAGGCCGCAGTTAATGCCAAGAGATACTTTATGGTCGTGCCGAACCGTTGTAGAAACTAATCGGAATTAATGTCGGGACAGTTTAAGGGGTCATGTCAAAACGTTATAGAGACTAATCGGAATCAACGTCGAGATAGTTTAAAGGGATTATGCCAAACCGATGTAGAGAACTGGATGTTGAACCAGCAAGTGTGACACACACATATATTAGAAAGTGGTGTTGAACGATGATGGTAACAAATGACTGAGTGCACCAAAGGGCAGCTTATTAGAAAGTAGTACGACAAGGGACGGCTTTGGTGGTGCACTAGAGAGGGCGGCTTTCGTTGTGCGCCAGAGGGAGCGGCTTAGGTGGTGCGCCAAGGGGGCGACTTGGGTTGTGCACCAGAGGAAGCAGCTTAGGTGGTTCACATGATATATCACCATTCTCACCATAATATAGGTATAATACCCCCTCTCAAACTCAAATAAGTTTGAAGATAGAAACTTATTTGAGGTTGAAGTAGACGGAAAGACAAAGTGGAACAGAAACATGCACAAAAATGGATTGTGAGTAAAAAGAAATATGATAGAGATATTTAGGATATGTATAAACTCGTGGATAAAGGAAGAGACCACCATAAAGTGATACTGAAAGAAAATATGATAGTAGAATGGGTTAAGGTCCGGCGGGCGGCCAAGGCAAGGCTGACGCCCGTCAATGAAGCAAAATTACTAGGTACTTAACCTACCACTAATACCAAAAAGAATTATTTGGCTTACCCATGAATGAGATAGAGGCCATGTATATATAATAAATTCCTGATACAATTTAGGAAACGATATAAATAAGGAAATGATATAAATAAGGAAACAATACTAAATCAGTGATTGACACAATCACATATTATATACATAATACTAAAAATAAAAAGATTTTATGTACTCTAATTTCTATATTAAATATAAATACTCATCTATTTCAATGTTTGAACATCTATAATTAAACAAATTTCTCATGTGTTTCTAAATGTTTGAACATTTGTAATTAAATAATTTTCCCATGTTGTAAACTAAAATAATTTGTACTAATCACAGCTCATAAAGTAATCCAAACCACCAATTCTATCATTAAAACCAACAAAACATGGAATACATGAAACATTACCATGCTGCATCCGGGTCATCAGATTCTTTACACATTGGAGGCTCATTTTTTGGTCTTTGCTCATAGCACTCATTGGAAATCGGCTTTCTGTATATAGCAGCACCAACTCGATTCAATGTATCCTTCTTAATCACCACCAGGTCCCAGCACATTGACTTTGTCAGTTTAGACATAGCTGCCATTTATTTTACAAATAATAATAATAATAATATACTGTTAAAATCAATCTCACAACTCCATTTCTCACAAGAGAAAAATAACATAGGTTCACAAGAATTCTACCTTTCCAAATTCCAACATCTTCGGACCCCTTTCTGTAGACTGGAGTAGCAGACCACACAAAGTATCCTCCAGGGCGCAAAAGACGATTCAACTCTAAGAGAAGTTTACCCCCTGCAATGCCCATTAAAATAAATTTATAAACCCAAAATTATTCAATACTCGGGCTGTTTTTGGATTATGGATTTGGGTAGAGATTTGAAAAGGAAAAAGGGAAATGAAGAAAAATTTAGCTTATATTTCATTCATTCACATTTTCCTCACATTTTCTTTTCCTTTCCTAAATCCCTTCCTAAATCCATTATCAAAACACAGCCTAAAGCATATCTATTAAATGAAAAAAAAAAAAAAAAGCAAACCCCACCTTCAATGTGCCAAGGGACTCTACATCTAGCACAATGGAGAATGTCAAAGACCTTACTGGGAAAAGGCAGTCTCTTGGTACCCATGACCGCTGATACAGCTGGGATCCCTCTTTCAAGTGCAAATTGCACTTGCGCTTCATGCTCGTCCTTGGGAGCAACTGACATTGTAAGCGCATCTCTTTGAAAAAGATATCCTCCAAAGCTGGCCACCCCACACCCAACATCCAATATCACGCGGCTTTGTTTACCCCAAGCAATCTGAGGAAGAGACTGCATTTTGGACAAAATAACCAATCCATGCAACAAGATTAGGATTCCCACAAGAATATTTGGGATATTAAAACTTCATAGCAATTAGGAACTTAAGCTGAATAGAGGAACAAATAGGGTACAGAGAAAATTAAGCATAGTGTAGAACGTGGTAAGAGAAAGGTCAAAATGGCGAAGAAATAACTAACCAAAGTTGTGGAGTATTAAAGAAGACATGTAATCAAAAAAACAATTCATTGCATGGACAAACAATATGAAGACGGGAATGGACATGTTGCAAGACAAGAAAAGATAATATTAGAAGAGAGGACATCAGAGAAAATACAAGAGTAGCATCCATATTTGAGATGGTCATGGGAAATACAAGGGGCGACAAATAACATTGAGAACTACAGAACTTGTTCAGGTAGCTCAGCAGAAGAAAAGAGGAAAAGATAAAAAGAACAATGGTCACAATAATAATAATAATAATAATTCAATACAAGTTACAGAAAATGTGATGAGATGTTACAAATTTTTTGTTTTCTTAATAACCTTGACTTTGAAGGACCATATGTCAAAAGCCGATTTCATAGATCTTAAAGACTACTACATATGATCAGAAGGATAAATTCAAATAAATCCCGTCATGTTTCTTTTTTCTCATTTTCATGCATTGAGCTTGTAGTCCAATCAAGTTCAAAGAATAAAATGTATTTGTACAAAATATGTAGAATTATACACTAAGAGAAGCAAATTAATACATGAAGAAATACAGGATATAACAAGTATGCATACAGAATACACAGACTTAGAGATAAGAGATTTGTAGAAATAAAATTAAATATATTCCATAGATGGGTGCACCCCCATCTATCTCTACTCAGAGCTTCATCTTGTCAATCACTGTAATAACCCCGATCCGTAATTAGCCGCTAATCAGTAATTAAGGATGTGAATTAAGTGATTAAGATTGATGATGGGATTAATAGGTAATTTGTAACATAATTGGTCGCCTATCGGTTGACCGTTAAATCATCTGTCAATGCTTAATGGTTTAAATTGTAAAATTAAAAGCCTTATCGGCATCCAAATCCGGAATTGTTTACACCAATATGTTAATTGGAATTTTTAGAACCTTATGGCATATTTAATCAAAATGTGATTTGGTATGATTAAATTAGATCAAATAAGCTAATCAAAGAGTTAGACTTATTTACCGTTTTGCCACCTAGTGGCCCATTCCATACAAAACACATTTGAGCCTTCTTTTATTCAACAAAACATTTCATCAGCCTTTGAGTGAGTGGAAAAATCTGGAGGAGACATTTTAGAGAGAGGAGGAGAGCCATTCTAGAGAGAGAGGGGAGAAATTGAAGAAGAAATTCAAGGATTTGCATGCACTCTTCAAGATTAAGCAAGAATTTAGCAAGAACAAGACTTAAGGTAGAATTTTCATCCTTTCATTCATGTATTTCAGTGTTATCTTGCATGATTCATGGAGGTTATAAGCTTAGATGTGTACATTGAGCTTAAAATGTTGAAGTGAGAGTCAATCCATGCATGCATGCATAAATTTCCATGTTTTGAGTTTGAAATCTAAGATTTCTTCCATGCATGTGTTAATTTCACTCACATTTTGGTCATTCATCTTGTTTTCCCTTAAAATATCAAGTTTAATTATGTTTTGGAGGGTTTGAACTCAAAGAAGCCCATGCATGTTGTGTTCATAACATTTTTGAGGTTTAAGTTGAAATTGTGATTTTTTAACAAACTCTTGGGCCATGATTTTATCAAATAATCTTTGATTCATCATGTTTTACAAGTTTACTTTGTTATTCCAAGTTTTGGGGCCCAAGTGATGAGTTTTGGAGGTTTAAATTGAGTTTTGAAGTTGGAGGTGCAATCTGAAATTCAGATTTTGCATCCTCGCCGGCGAGGGTTCTCGCCGGCGACCACCCTGGAATCGTGCACCTCGCTCGAGCGACCAAAAGTCCGCTCGAGCGTAAATTCCGAGCTCCCAGAAGTTTGCATCATTTACAGATCGCTCGAGCGAAGGAATGTGCGCTCGAGCGACCACTCACATTTTTGCATGCTCGCTCGAGTGAGGAAAGCTTCGCTCGAGCAAGGACTTAAAATTCCGAAATTTTGCCTAAGTGTTCCAAAACATATTTTGACATCCTCATTGCATCTTAAGCATTCCTAAGCCTTAATTAAGTCATAGTAATGAGGTTATGGGCTAGAAACGCACACTAAGAAAAGAATGTAACAAGATTTTGAACGACAAATGTACGTGTGAGTTGAGCATTGTAACAAGTATTAATCACACTAAGAGATTGCAAGGGTGTGTGTGTTCTAAGCCATGTGATAAGAATAAACATGAACCAACGTGATGTAAGCTAAGCCTTAATGGCCACATGAATAAGTAATGATAAGATTCGTTGGTGCTATGTATTTTGTGATTGTAGGTCAACGTCCGAGAAGTGATTGACCATCTACGGAACCACTGTGAGTAACGTTATCGTAAAGATACGTTGATATAAAATTATGTTCCAAATGTGATATATTAAGCTATGATTTCTGAAATGATATATATTTCTGTGAACGAAGATCCATGTTTAAAATCTATTATGGCATCCATAGATAGTCTCAAGTCATGGGGGACGGCATGAAAATGCGGGTCCATGACATTTACGAGATCTCGTTAGCCACTTCATTGTGGTGATATGTGTTTAATCGGTGTCCGGGACCGGTTAATCTAGTCGTAAGACGTTATGTGATATGTGATATGTTCTATGGAGTATGCCATTAGTATGTTCTGATATGAGATGACTATGATTATGCTATGATCTGTTTTGTACGTATAAAATGTTCGGATTTCGTTCACTAACCCCTTTACCTTAATGTTATTCACTGGGCTTTAGCTCACTGTTTGTATATATATGTATATAGGTGAGCATTACGGAGTTCGAGCCTCAAGGTTTTGTGGGGATCGTGTTTTTTGTCGGCCACCTTTGTGCCTCCGTGGAGGTTCGGTGTAACTTGTGTTGAGGCCATGTTGTTTTACGTACATGTATATATATTATGAAACTTGTTGGCTGTACTAAAGAATTTGGTAATGTGTGTGGTATAATATATGGTTGACTACTGGTTATGTAATTAAAGTTTTAAAATATACTGTTTCATGTAAGTCAACACAGCTCATTGGACATTTATATTTATGTATCTGCTTCCGCTAACCCCTTATTTTATATTAACGTCATCAGAGGCCATAGGTAATCCAAGGATTATTGGCCGGTTACGACGCTAAACCTATAGGGGCGGGTTTGGGTCGTGACAATCACAGATCAGAAACCCAGAGGAAACAGAAGGTTTGTGTTAGGATCACAATCACTGTGAACTATTAACCTTGGTCAAAATATTGTGCACGTCAGTACATATAGCATGCACATACACATATAACAGTAGGTCTTACAATTGTAGGAGCATCTTAAGCAGTTGTGACAAGTTACACTGTAACTCATGCAACATTTTTATAATGCACCTCATATTATCCCCAAAAATTTGCACATACAACTGCTTGCAATTGTAGCACTGACTATAACAACGAAAAAAATGAATGAGTTTGCTTTCTCTAATTTTCAAATGATGCACAAAAACATGTGTACAGACAGAAAAATCTATATGACAAAGTCAACAATTAGACATTATACCAACAAAACAAGGCAGCATGGCAGAATTAACAATGACAAGGACTAACTTCCTGGATGAAATCAATGTAATGAAGGGCGCCTTTCTTAAATTGAGTCCCACCACCAGGGAAAGTAAGGTAATCTCCAGTAACCTTAACCCAATTTTGATGCCCCTTAATTTCTGCAAGCTTTGTGTGTGGAACATTGTAGTACCATATCTGCAGAATGCACCAGAAGATCCCATTTAACCCAAACTAAAACTTCAATTGCAATAATTTTTCTGTATAATGAGCATAAATAATATCTACATGCTCCCTATTTTTAGGCCACTTAATTGGTCATTTGTATCCTTCTGGTAGAGCAACAAGGCAAGTTGGAGCTTCATCTGAGCAATGCCTCTCTCGATGTTCATAGTGCATTGTACTTGAAAGTTTCTGATAGCTTGTATATTGTCCAGGCAGGGAATACAGTCTGGCCCAGCAGTGATATTACAAATTTTCCACTTACGCTCATTTTGATCTTTTGACAAGACATTTTTTTGCAATTCCTTCTCATTCTCAGACTCTGCCACTTGAGTTGACCAAGGCCCATTTTGGATGTTAGTCTCATTCAAAATCTCAGACTGGTCTTTTGCCTGATCTTCCATCTTATTTTCACCAGTGCTTACGTCTGAATCCTTATCTTGATTCTCTTCAATCTTCTCCTCAGTCTGAACATCAACTTTAGCTTCATGCTTTGTTTCCTCTACATTTTTCTCATTATCTGGTTTCTTACCCTCCTCCAAATTCAGTTGATTTTCACTTGGGCTTTCCTCTGATTCTGAATGCTCACTGGCATTCGTTTCGCCACCTTCTGTTCTAGTCTCACCACGTTCTGGATTGGAGTCTCCATCTGCTAAATTTGAGCGGTCACCACCTGAATTTAATTTCCCATCTGAATTGGATTCCAATTCTTCCTTTTTTACTTCTCCATCACTTTTGGTGCTTTCCTTTACAAATTTTTCTTCCTGTGCTTCCTCAACAGTAGTCGCCAAACTTTTTTCAGGTAAATTTTGACTGTCCTCAACACCTAAATTGCCCTTATCCCGATTATTGTCTGGGCTGCTGTCATCTTTCAATGCATTCTCTGGTAAATCACCAGTACTGTCTTCAAATTGATTAGGATCAGTCTCTACTTTTTCTTTTAACTTGGTTTTAGTCTCCAGGAAAGAGAACCCTAAATTCTGAACAGGAACAACGGATGATGACATCAGCATCCAAACTCCAACCAAACAAACACCCACAAGCACAACGGCAGTAATACTCGAACAGTAACTCAATGATTTCCTCCCATCCACCCTGGAATATCTTCCTAAAGCCATATGTTGAGGCACACAAGCTCAATATTTTATGCCTGGCCAAAAAAAAAAAAATTACAAAGAATGAGAAAAAAATGAAATGGCAAAACCAAACTTCCTGCAATGCAATGGAGCAGAGCACAACAGATGTATTCATTTTAATACCAAAATCAGTACATACAGCTATAAGAAATAAGGTTCCTAATATCAGTTTGATTAAGATAGGCAGCCAGCCCAGTCAATGTATCAGAACTGTTGAAATTTTTATTTGCGAACACACATTTTGCGAGAAAGTTATCTTTTGACATATTTTTTTCCTACGCAAACGCATATGTAAACGCATAGACGTATATTTATATGATCATTAATGGATCTAGATTTCTATAGCAATTGTATTCTAATGTGACATATACCCCAAAAAACAAAAGATAAATTGATTATGTCATAATAGGATTACCAACTATCCACCATGGAACAATGTTGGTTACCCAGAAAACAAAACAAAACAAAAAAAATTAATGATGAATTTGCACATGCTCTGTGTAAGAACATATGTGCACATACTATATAATGTTGGTTTGTCAAAAATTACAAATAATTAGCTATGAAGACATATTCATAGAATACATATACACACATATATATCTTCAAGAAACCAAACAAAGCCAGATCGATGGAAAATGTTGAGAAAAACATTTATCCAAAGACAGACAACCCAAAATGCCCAGTTTTATACTTATTCAGAAATTTATATTTCCAAACAATTGTTTCAATTTCAGCTATATAAAGATGTAGAGAAAAATTCACGTTGCCCCCTCTCAAACTATAATACTTGTCACTTTACCCTTGAACAATTTGAACAATTACCCCCTTAAACAATTGACATTAGTTCATATTATCCCAAACTGTTACATGAAGTTAATATTTTTCATGAAATATCCCACTTGTTGGCTCAACACACACAATCAATTGAGAGTGTTTATTAGCTTCGGCTCATAGTAAGGATACAAATTTCCTGATACCATGCAACAAAACACAACCAATTGTTTTGAAAATATTCAATAAACACAAAATATAACTAATTAAAGAAAATCATCTGTACAAATATTTTTTTGTATTGGTAGGTGTGATATTCCCTCAAAAATATTAACTCTATTGATGGTTTGGGGTAAAGTGAACTAAAAGTAAAATGAACTAATGTCAATAATTCAAGGAAGCAATTGTTTAATTGATAGTTTAGCACAAAATATAACTAATTATAGCAAATTAAGCAAATCACGTTGTTGACACCACAAAATATTATTATTATTTTATATATTGGCAAGACACGTGGCACTATCTTGTTCACCTGGAAATTAATAGAAGTTATAAAACGTAAAGAATTTGAGTGACACATGGCATTGTAGGAATGAAGAGGAGAGATGTAGTGACTTATTGGTGGTTAACTTAGTGGTAGTTACCTAGGTAGTTTTTTCCTACAATTTGTCTATAAATAGCCATTCATGGCTACATTGTAAGAGAGGACAACATCAAAGACATTTTGGATCATATTATATCTTTTTCTTTCCTATCTTAGGAGTAGTTTTTAGATAGTTATGAGTAAATTCAATATTTGTAGTTGTGGTAGCAATTTCGTTTCTAGGAGTAGGAGTAGTAGTAAGGTAATTTATTTCCCAAAATTGTAATCATCTTGTACTCATCAAGGAATTATGATTATGTTATTGTAATTGTTTTGTCTTCAATTCAAATACATACTTTTTCTCTCTCTTTCATTTTTCTGTTTATTTTCTTTACACTTGACAAATTTGGGAGTCCTTAAATCTGTCAAGGCATTAAAACCTCGCACAATCGCTTGATATTTGTTTAGTGAAATTGTGTTAAGGCACTTTCAATCACTGCCTAACAAAAATTTTACTAACACACGTGCACAAATATATATATATATATATATATTTGTTTCTGTAGGTGTGATATTCCCTAAAAAAATTTACTAACTACAAGTAAAACAAACTAATGTCAATAATTCAAGGAAGTAATTTTTTAAATTCATAGTTCAGCGGAGAAAGTGACACAAGTGTGATAGTTTGAACAAGCAAAATTAATTTTCCCAATATGTTAATATAGCAACTGTAACTAGCATTGCCAACAAGTCTTCCTCCACATTCCAATTGAATTTCCGAATTTCTGAATTTCATGTCACTCTTCAACCAGAAAAGTTTTTCCCAATTCAATTCTCATGCCTAAATGTCTACCCAATTTCTTTGCCAAACCCACATTGATGGAACTATATCAAATTAACAAAGCTATAGCTCAACTTCTTGCTAGTAGATTTCCAAAATTAGGAGAGAGTTAGTTTGCACAATAGCAAAGAATTTCAAGCTAAACCTGTATTTCAACTAATTAAGCATTCAAACATCAATTTTTCAAATATAACACAGATTATAAAACAACACTGTACTTACACCAAACTGAAATCTATAGATCCTGAACAGCTATTACGACAAATTAATAAATAAAATAAAATAACCCAAAAAATTAATTAAAGTCAAACTTCAACTAAAAGGCAAAGAAAAAACACAAAATGAGAGAGAGAGAGAGAGAGAGAGAGAGAGAGAGAGAGAGAGCACCTGTGTTTGTGGGTGGAGAGAGTTTTGCTATGGATCTGATCGGAAAGTCAGGGGTTTAAGCTCATTTTCTGTATAGAGAAGACGTGTGCGATCTATACGCATGACGGAGAGATTGTGATGATACGTACAAAGATCAAGTGATTTGTGCTTAGCATCTAACCATTCACAAACTATGAATTTAATTAGGGGCCTTATAATAATTTAATTAGCCGGAGTTATTGTCTTATAATAATTAATTAATGGTGTGTTTTATCAAATATTATTAGATGATGTCATTAATTATTAATTTTTAGTCATGATTTAAAATTTTAATCACAAAAATATCACTAATAATAAGTTTTAGTGATTTAAAAAAATCATCACAAAAAAATTACTAATTTTCAATTTTCAGCGACACTTCGAAAAATTCGTCACAGAAAAACGTCACTAATTGTAAGTTTCAACGACAATTTTAAAAAATCGTAACAAAAAAATATTAATTGTTAATTTTTAATGACATGCAAAAATCGTCATAAAAAGTTATTTTTAGCGATAATTTTGTATGACTTATTTTTAACAGAACCGATACAGAGTCCGAATATAGGGGCTCGAATTTGGCTCGAAATTAGGGGGAAGAAGGAGGAGGAGGAGAGAAGAAAGGAAGAAGAACAGAAATCGGGTGGCCAACAAAAGGGGAGGAGCCGGCGAGGAGCGAGGAGCGGCGAGGCGAGCAGAGGCAGGCAAAAGAGAAAGGCGGCCGAGATGCCGCGTTCTCTCTCTCGCCACTGTTCAACTCAACGAAGAAGAAGAAAGAAAAGAAAGAAATGGAAGAAAAGGAAGAAAAAGGAAAATAAATAAATAAATCAAAACCCAAAACGATCGAGCCCCCAATTTCAGGCCCTCAACCATTTTTCTATTTTTAATAAAATTTGATGGGAATTAAGTTTAATTATTAGACCTATTCATAGTTTACCCTTTAATTAATTAGCTCTTTTTTATTTTCATTTTAGTTAAATTAAAATAGGCTATATTAACACTTATTTGATTGGATGAATTATATAGAATTATTAATTTATGAGATTTAAATTTTATTATTAATAACATAAAATATATATATATATATATATATAACTAAAATCATATATTTTCAAATTTGTTGCAAAATAAATGTGAACGAAAGAGAATTATATATTTCACTAATCTAATTAGATAATCAATTATACAATAATCCCTTGAATTGTTAATCCCCTCAATATTAGTCATATTAATCAAATAATCCCTTGATGGATTAATTCATATAATACTTAACTTATTTTTAATTAAAATTTGTTAGGCATATAAATACAAAAGTAATATTATCTTCTTTTTTTTTTTTTTTTTTTTTTTGTGTGTCTTTACATTGTGTTTTATTTACTCTTGCCAAAAAAAAGATAGGACTATTTTACATCAAAATCATGGAATTTGTTATATTTTTTAAAAAATTTCACACTATTGCATAATTTATCCCTTTTTTATTATTCTAAATTAATTGCAATTTACATTCTTATATTTTATATAAAATCTCACTTTAATCATTTTATTTTAAAAAGTAACTTGCACTGACGTTTATTGAAATTTGCCTTTTATAGGACTATTTTATGTCAAAATTGAAAAACTTGTTATATTTTTTTAAAACTTCACACAATTGCATAATTTATCTTTTTTTACTATTTTAAATTAATTATAATTTGCGGTCTTACATTGTAAATAAAATTTCACCCTAATCTTTTTATTTTCAAAGATAATTTACATTAACATTTATTGAAATTTATCTATTAATGATCACTAATATTAACATTTTTCTCTTTATTCATTATTACACGTTGCCCCTTCAGCGAGTCAATCATTGGTTGACTTCGTCAACAACAATATGTTATCAAATATCAATTTTAACAGATTGTTTATTTTTTCCCTCTTTATTCGGTTAGCAATCAGATTTAATTCAATTTAAAAGAAGAGATCCCTTATCGAGATAACAATTACCTTTACACCAACTTCATGATAAGAATATATAGTAGAGTTTTGCGAGAACACAATACATATTCAAAGACAAAGAAGCATCTTGTGTGGAAGGGACAAAGAAGCACTGAACCACCACCTCCGAGGCTAGAACCTGCGGAAGCTATGATGTCTGACGGAAATTTTTTTTTTTTTTTTCCAATTAAAAAAAAAAATTGAAAAGTTGATTGGCTAGGAAAAGAACTAACAGGTATTGAAAATATAGTTGGCCTGTTTGGCAAGTGAATTTTTGGGTTTTCTTTTTTTTGATTAAAATTTATAAAAAAGACAAAATAGAAAAAATAGTACAAAATATTACATTAAATCTATAATTATTTCACTTTTTTTTCATAAATATCAAATTTAATTACAAATAAATTGAATAATCTTCTTAAATATAAAAATTTTAATCTATTAAAATAGCAACGAGGCCATTCTCCCCTGATATTTGCCTCTCTCCTTCTCAAGTAGTTATCATAACCCATATCCAAGCCAGCTTTGAGCATATAAGCCCATAAAGCAATTGCTTTGGGCCCTCAAAATTGGAGTGCCTAAACGTTTTCAACTCTTATGGGGATTCTATTTGAATTTAGGGTAAATTATAGTGATATTTCCTGAGATTTATATTTATTATAATTTTTTTTTTCACTTTTTAGAAATTACATCTCCCTCTCTGAGGTTTAAAGTTTTATTACAGCTCTCCCCTCAGCAGTTTAATTTTTTTAAATGCTAATTTTGCCCTCACTGGGTAAATTACATTGACACCCCCTCACATTTTAGAAATTGCAATTCTCTCCCAAAGATTTAAAGCAGCATTACTAATTGTCTCTTCAGTTAGTATTAGTTAGAAAAAAAATTCAATAAAAAAATTAATTGAAAAAAAAAATAATTGAAAAAAAATTTGTTAGTAAATTTTTTAAATTTTTATTTAAAAACTAACGTATGCTCATTTTTTGAATTTATGTTTTTTCTTCAAATTTACAAACTGAGACAACCATTTATAAATCAAAAAATTATCAAACAAGTTTTATGACAGTTTTTAAAATTTTTGTAAATATAAATTGAAACTAAAAACGAAATGGTTATTAAACAGGTTTCAGATGGTAAAAATGTCATAAAATTAACAAATAATTAAATAAGTTATCAACGTAAGAAATGACTTATTAAAAGATTCTTAGGTTATGTATGGTTTGATTTTTAGAAATTGTTTTAAAAAATTAAAAATTAATTTGGTTAAGAAATAAAAAATAAAAATTAATTATCATTTTTATATAATTTTTATCTTTCAAGTGGTTAGAAATAATTTTTTACAAATTAAATTGAAACAGCCATACGTATGTATATAACCTGTCCAAAAGTTAAAATAATAATTATTTTTTTACCCTTAAATGATAATTATTTTTTATTTTTTATTTCTTAACCAAATTAATTTTAAATTTTAAAAAAAAATTCTAAAAATCAAACCATACATAGCCTAAGAATTTTTTGACAAGTTATTTATTACGTTAGCAACTTATTTAATTAGTTATTAATTTTATGACATTTTTACCATCTGAAACCTGTTTGGTAACCATTTCGCTTTCAGTTTTCAATTTATATTTACAAAAATTTTAAAAACTATCATAAAAACTTGTTTGATAATTTTTTTGGTTTATAAATTTGAGAAAAAAATATAAATTCAAAAAAATGAGTTTACATTGGTTTTTAAACATAAATTTAAAAATTTTACTAACAAATTTTTTTTTCAAATGATTTTTTTTCAATGAATTTTTTTTTCCAACTAATACTAACTGAGAGGGCAATTGGTAATATTACTTTAAACCTTAGGGAGAGAATTGTAATTTCTAAAATGTGAATGGTGTCAATGTAATTTATCTAGTGAGGGTAAAATTGGTATTTAAAAAAATTAAATTGCTGAGGGAGAAATCTGTAATGAAACTTTAAACCTCGGGGAGGGAGATGTAATTACCAAAAGGTGAGGGGGAAAAACTGTAATAAACATAAACTTCAGGGGGTGTCAGTGTAATTTACCATTGTATTTAAAATATGTCTAAGTATGTTTAATTTAAATTCATAAATTTTAATTCCTATTATATCCTAATATGAATTTCCTAATAAGGACAACACATATTAAACTCTAAAATAAAATTTTTTTTTTCTCATAGTACATCCTAATCAGTAATTTTTATTCAAATATATGTATCTTCTTTCCCAATAGATCAAAGTTATTTCTTCTTCTTCTTCTTCTTCTTCTTCTTTTTCTTCTTCCCTTCAAAACTCCAATCCACCCTATCAAAACTCACAATCGTCATCAACATCATTGTTTTTTATTATTTTGAAACCCTAAACCCTAGAAGAAAGTTTGAACAAAATCAAATAATGGATGAGAGTAATAATCAAAATAGTTTTTTAAAACAACCCATCAAAAAGAAGGTAAGTATTCATATAAAAGAGTTTCACAATTTTTTTAGAGCACTATCAATTATTTTCTATATCGTTTTTTTAACAAAAATTAAAGAGTTCAGTAGTTAGATTAACAATAACATATTATTGGAATTGTTCTAATTTTGTTATTTAAATAGTACATTATTTGAGAACTACTCTTTCTTGTTAGTGTCTGATACTTATGTGTTTATAAGTTTGATTTTACTTTTCTACGAGTACTCTTGTGAATAATTTGTGATGTAAAAGTTTTTTCTATATTGAAAAGTTTTATAATGCTTATGTAAAAATTTGATTTTTTTTTCTGTATTTGAGAATTATTTTCTGTATTGAAAAGTTTTTTGAAATAATTTAGTTTTTTTAGTTTGTTTATTATTTATTATTTGGGTTTACCTTGAGGGTAATTTGGAAAAAATAATAAGGTGTAATGGGAGAAAAATAAATTTTAAAATAATTAAATAGATTGTATTTAAAAATTTGGAGTATTTAATATTTTTTTTTTTTTTTTTGGTGTAAATAGAACATATCCTCTAAAATTAAATTATTTATAGATTAACTCAAAGGCCCATACTAAAGATAAAGAGCCCAAAATAAAACAAAAAAAATTCTCAGCAGCTAAAGAAAGAAATGAGGGGCCACTATCTATTTGTGATTTGCCCATAAATAATAGAGAAAACTCTTGTTGGAATTTTTCTGATTACTGTTATTTATGCAAATTTATGCCAACAAAAGTAAAAAATAAATTGCAAACTTGGTTCTTTAAAGATTTTCACTTACGAAAAATAAAATATATTTAATCTTTATATTTACTAATTTATAATTTACCCAATCAATATTGTTTGAGTTTTAAATCTTAATGCAGGCAAGGAAACATCGTTTTTCAATTATTACTTGCTGGGTCGGAGCGTAGACGAGCGAGCAGAGCCCAGGAAACAGGGAAGCCCGTCATAGAGCAGTCGACTAGAAGTAGAAGACTGCTGGCCCGAGAGAGGGCGGCCTCCCTCGGGAAACATGGCCCAATTTCTCTTCTTTCTTTTTGATTTTTGATTTAAATGAGTTATTTATTTATTTTTAAAATGAATTTCACTAAACTACAAAGCAACAAAATTAGATTTT
Source organism: Camellia lanceoleosa (assembly GCA_025200525.1). NCBI lineage: Eukaryota > Viridiplantae > Streptophyta > Magnoliopsida > Ericales > Theaceae > Camellia > Camellia lanceoleosa. The sequence goes on from JANUSC010000070.1 coordinate 435,226, forward strand.
ATTCTGGTAGTTCCAACTCTAATACATATAATGCATGTATTTGAGTTAATTGTGGTCTATCAACTAAAAGCCTACAACTAATAATAATATGAATGTGATCTAATAGGATTATAGGATTAATATATGAATTAACCCTTTTTTTCTAATAGGATTAATATATGGATTAACCCTTTTTTTTTAATTCCAGAATATATCTACAATAATAGTAATTTCTATGCGTATATTTGTGTGTATGGAATGCTGGTTCTGACTATGGAATTCTTGCATATATAAATAAAATAAAATAAAATAAAATAATTAGTTTTTTAGCTATACTATGCATAAGAATTATTTAAAATATTACGTGATAAATTCAATATGAAAATATTGTATTTTTTAAACAATTTCATATGAATTTTATAATTGACATAAATCATAATTATTGAAGTAGATATAAAGGTAAAGCACTACTAAATTTCAAAAATGTAATCTTGTGAATTGTTTAATCATCTCTCATTTTTTTTTTAAAAACCAAAAATGTTCCATTAAAGTGGAAATTAAATAAAAGAATAGTCACTTACATATTTGAATTTAATTTTTTAGAAAAAAAGTGAGTTTCTCAAAATGTAAAATTACACATTTGGGTAATCTGTACTAAAGCTTTGGATTTTCCCTCATTTTGTAACAAATCTGACATTACGAATAAAAACGTAATACTCTAATGTAACACTCCAATAATATAACATTTCAATGTAACAAATTAAAAAACTCCGTGGTATGCTTTTCCTAAATGTAATAAAGTAATACTTAAAAAAAAACTTTTTAGTGTACTTTTTTCAAACATAACGCTTCAATGTAACACAAAAAAAAAAAAAAAAAAAAAAAAAAAAAAAAAAAAAAACCTCTTTAGTGTATTTTTTTCAAACATAGCACTCCAATCAATATAATTCCAAATATAACACTCCAATATAACACACACAAAAATACTAAAAAACTCTTTAGTGTATTTTTTTCAAACGTAACACTGACAGATTAAAATTATACATTTGCCTAAAATTTACTAAGAAATATTTGTACTCCTTTTGAAATGATTTGAAGAATCTCACATTTTTTTTTTTTTTTTTTTTTTTTAAGGGTTACATTGGAGTGTTACATTTGAGAAAAGTACACTAAGGATTTTTTTGTGTGTTACATTAAAATGTTACACTAAAGAGTTTTGTATTTGTTACATTAGAGTGTTACACTAAGGAGTTTTTTTAGAGTATTATATTAGAATGTTATCTTTGAAAAAAATACATTAATAAATTTTTTTGTGTGTTACATTAGAGTGTTACACTAAGAATTTTTTTCTGTATTACATTAGAATGTTACACTAAAGAGTTTTTATGAAGTGTTATATTGGAGTGTTACGTTTAGAAAAAATACACTAAGGAGTTTTTTTTTTTTTTTTTTTTTTTTTTTTTGTATTATATTAGGGTGTTGCACTAAATTTATTTTTGAAATGTTACATTAGAGTATTATAGTTTAAAGGGCAAATTACACTAACAGTCCCTATAGTTTGGGGCTTGTGTCACTTTAATCCCTGACTTTTCAATTGTAACACATTTGACCCTAAATTTTGAATCTTGTTTCAAATAAGAACAATTGAACATACCATTGCTTAATTTCAAGGGCAAAATCGTCAATTTGATAAAATATAAACTAATTTGACAAAAATAAATGTCAAAAAAATATTTTTAAAATTATTTCTACCCACCAAAGATAAAATTATGTAAAATTGATAAAAATTAATAAAAATTACATGATTAATTTTTAAAAATTAATTTTACATGATCATCATCCAAATATAATTTTTTGACATTTATTTTTGTCAAATTAATTTATATTTTATCAAATTGACGAATTTGCCCTTGAAAAATCCAATAGTATCTTAAATTGTCCTTATTTGGAATAAAATTCAAAATTTAGGATCAAATATGTCACAATTGAAAAGTTAAGGACTATAGTGACACAAAACCCAAACTATAGGGACCATTGGTGTAATTCACCCTAGTTTAAAATTATACATTTGATCAAAACTTACTAAATAGTTTTTATACTCCTTAGGAAATATTTGAAGAATCCCACATCCTTTTGGAATGTTTGAAGAATCTTATATTTTAAGTCATTTTTGTATCAATGTTTTCAAAACCGGACCAGTGAACGAACCGGAAAATGGACCGGGTGGACGGGTCACCGGTTCAACCGTCGGGTCAAAGCGGCAGAACCGTGACGTCATAATTAATATTATATAATTAAAAAATATAATTATAAATTATAAATAAATAAAAATATATACAAATAATCAAATAAAAATAAAAATTATTGCATAGTATTTATTAATAATATTTAATAAAGTCATAATTGATAAAAAAAAAAAAGTCACTTATGTCAAAGAAATTAATTTTTTTAAACATTCCCTCCAAATAAATTGATTGAAACCTAGATTTAATTTTGGAGGGAAATGAAATTTTCAACTCTCCCTCCAATCAATATGTTTTAAATAATTTGATTGAATCTCACATAGAATTTTGTAGGTTCTCTTTGAAAAATCTTTTCCTATAAATAGGAATAGACTTTCATAATCTTCTCAAGCTTTCAATGAGACTCTTTCTTATGAGAGGAGACTCTTGAAATAAGAATTTTTAGTCAAAATTTTGAAATATATATATGTAAATATATAAGAAAGAAAGAAAAGAAAGAAAGAAAATAAAAATAAAAAAGTAAAACCCCAAAAAAAAAAAAAAGACAGACCGGTTTTGGCCAGTTCGACCACTGGGTCACCGGTTCGACCACTGGGTCACCGGTTTTTTCCGGTTTTGGTCCCAATTCGGGTTTAGGGGTTTGATCGGACCGGAACAAGGCCCGGTTCCCGGTTCAACCGGTCCGGGTTTGAAAACAATGTTTTGTACTCATTTTGAAATGTTTTTCAAATAAAAAAAGATTTTCATATAAAAATTAATCCAAATTTGATTCTCATACATTGTGTACTTTACCTTTTTAGCACAAAAAAAAAAAAAAAAGAAAAAAGAAAGAAACATAATAGAAATAAGGATAATTGTAAATTTAATTTTTAAATAATATATTAAATCTGTCTTTTCAAAATCAATGAGACTAATTGGTCTATAAAAAAATTCTTATGTCTAAATGGATTACCTCTTTTTTTTTTTCTTTTTTTTTTATTCAAATGAAGGTTAAACAGATAGAGTTTAATACAGATATAACAACAAAGGGAACTCAATCCCTCCCAGAATTAGCAACCACCATGTCTACAACTAGTGCAGAATGAAGAACATTGGGTGGCTCATCTAAAAAAAAAATGCTCAGATTGGCTAACTCCTATGTTGGCAAGAGCATCAGCGCATTTGTTGGCTTCTTTTGGGATGTAAGAAATTTTGCATTTGCATCTTCTTAGGAGAAAGTTGGCATCCTCAATCAAGGCTCTATATGGACAAGAATTGGCAGCACCATTTGCGATCAACTGGCTTGTATCTTTGAATCTGTTTCAAGCTCAATATTTGCCAATCATTTCTGCATGATGATGGTGAGTCCCCAGTAGAGACCCCACAGTTCAGCTTCCAAACTCGTGCAACTCCCCAGGTATCCATGGTAACCCCACAGCCAAGTTCCCACTTCATCCCGCAGTAGACCACCATAACTAGATTGGCCTGGGTCTCCTCTTGAGCTGCTATCAGTGTTCAATTGCAGTGACCCTGCAAGAGGTGCAAACCAAATAGTTAGACGTGGTATTGCGTAATTTGGGTGAGTTCGATTTAAGAGAGAATTATCCAACAGGCTCAAGGACTAAATGGATTACCATTCCTCAAGATGGGATATAAATTTTCCTAGATATAAATCATAATTATTAAAATAGATCTTGGACATTTTTTATGGGTAATGTTATTAATTTATTCAATGATCGAATATAAAATTTGATCAATTTTAACTAAAAAAAAATTATTTCTCAAAAGGCAATTGTTACTGATATACACATTTAGCAAATTACTATCCATTGCTATTAAATAATTCATTACTTCAATTATTAAAAACAAATAATGAAACTCATTTTTACAAATACAATAATAAAATATTTAGTTCACTAAAATAAAATTAAATAGAATGATCATTCTTAAGCCTCTTTATAAAATGACTATTCTCTTACAATTATAAATGATGATTCCATTTGTAATCATTTTTTAGTAAACCAAACATGAAAATGAGTATTATGATAGAATAATTATTTATTTCAATTTATTTTAATGAATTAAACCTAACATAAGAATTATAAATCATTCAAAAGCCCTATTTCAAAAAGGAAATAACAATTCACTGTGAATTTGAAAAAAAAAAAAAAAAATCAATGGTAAAGTTTATATAATTTTGGGTAAATTACACTAACACCTTCTAAGAGGTCTGTTTAATACGGATCTCCTCCTCACGTTTGAAGTTACACTTACCTCCTCTGTCAGATTAAAATGACATATTTATTTCTTAACCTTTATACGTGTAAAATAATAAAATAATATTGATATTGTGTTCATATCATTTCAAAAGAAATAACAATCATATTTTTTGATTTAACTCACACAAAAAATTAAATTTTTTTATTTTATTTTTTTTACTAAATTTTTTTTATATTTTAAGGAATTTTTTTATTTTTTAGATACACCTAATTTAAATATACCTAAAAAGTATAATATTTTGTGATTTTTTTTAAAATTCACTAAATACAAAAATACCAAAATTCAATATTATTGTAATAAATATGAATGACGATATTTGGTAATACTGTAATAAATGTGGGTGAATAGACGGGAAAAAAAATGATGGTAGAAATAAAAATGAAAAATTCTATTCATATATAAAAATTTATAAAAAAATATCATAAAAATGTAGTGATAGTGATGTTGTTGTAAATATAAATCATATTTATAGGTGTTTTATTTTCAAAAGTGAAAGGTTACTATTAAGTTATATCATTGTATTTGAAAATTTTATATAAAATTTATGTTTGTATATCATCATTCAATAAGAATATGTTCAAATAGAATTTAATGATGGAAAGTTATAGAATATAATCATGATGATAGGAAGAAGAAATAGTAGAAAAAATAACAAAATAGTCATTTATACAATTTTAGGGTATGACTTCAACAATCCAAGAAATAATTTGTAATGAAATTACAAATCTCAAAGAGAAAAATATAATTTTTCAAATGTGAAAAATCTCTATTAAACAAAAATCTCATGAGGTATCAATGTAATTTACCCTAAATTGTAATTATTAAAGTGTTAAAGCTTTTTTATCAAACTTGTAATTATATTATTTTTAAAAGATGAAACTGCGGTGTAATTTCTCCATTTTTTAAACATAATTTGGAGGCTCGAGATGCTATCTTTTCGGCTATGCATACATTTATTGTGATGGTGGAGGGGTGACTCTGCAAAACTGATACATACCCTCGCTGGGGGTGGCCCTCACCATTCCCACATACACGTGAAGTCAATGAGAAGAGGATAAAAAAAAAAATTTAAACCAATCAATATTTACTAAGGTGGTGGGGTTCACCCCTAGTGAGGGTCTCACTCATTTTTAGGTGATTATGGTCATGGAAGGTCGTTAATTTTTAGGTGATTATGGTCATGGAAGGTCGTTAGATGGGAAATGATCCAAACCCCTCAAGACCCCCAGCACCCTCACACATTTGTGAGAGAGGGGAGGAGTGGAGAAAATATATATATATATATATAATGTGTGGCCACAAATCAATTAGAGGTTGTGAGGGTCAAAAATGGTGGGGTCTCAAGTATTTTCCGTTGTTATATGGTGGTAGATATTAGCAGTAGGTGGCGGCGGTGGAAGGTGGATCACAGTGGATGAGATGTTTTGATATGTAAAATATAAATAGGAATAGGGAAAATGTAAGAGTAATAATATATTTATTTAAAATTTGTTAACAATCTGATTAAAAATATACATGTTCAAATATTATTAGATGTTTAATTTTTTTTTTTTTTTTTTGACTTGTATTTTTAGTAAAATTATTAGTAAAATTGTTAATATATGTAGAATTATTCAAAATGTAATATGGTAAATTTATAGAAAAGTTTGGGCTCCAAAATATTAAGGTGTAAACTAATAGGTCTTAATAATTGGATTTAATTCTCATCAAGTTCTATTGAAAAAAGAATACAATTAATTATCATAAGACAATAAATCCACTTATACATAAGTCTCCCCAAATTAATAGAGCTTTAGAGGAAAAAGTTATCATTACAATTATTAATATTTATAATATTTATTATTTTTTTATAAACAGTTTTTTTTATTTAAAATCACTGATTTGTAATTCTTTCTAATTTTTTGATATTCCCATAATTTTTAAAATATACATATAATGAGACAAATATACAAACATATGATCCAGCATAAAAATATTCCTAATCTAAGCCTCTGTTTGGGAAGATGAGTTGGATTGAGTTGGGTTTGGGATTATTTTAGTCACAAAAAGACAAAATAAGTTTTTTAATCCAATAAGACAAAACATTACATTCAACCTATAATCATTACATTCTTTCTCTCACAAAAAGTCAAAATGTCCTTCGCAAATTAGACTTTTTAACTCCAGATTAAAATAGCTAAAAAATTAAAAGTCAACTCAACTTCCCAAACGAACCCTACTGGTATTTTTTTTGAGATCAAATCTAACTAATCTTTCGAATGTGTAAGACTTGGATTTGTTAGACTTGGTAATTGTTTTTTTTTTTTTTTTTTTTTTAAAAAAAAAAATTGACGATGTAGTTATTAGTTAAAAAAAGATTTTTTCTCATATAACTAAAAACAAAAGATTTTTGTTTTTTCGGTAGCGTGAACTTTGTAATGAGGACTTTTATTGGTATAATCTCATCAAATATATAAAAATAAATTATGATCAAGAAAGATTTTGAAATATTGTTTTAAGGATAGAGAAATGACTAAATGTTTTGCGTAAATATAAAATTTACTATATAAGATATTTAATTATTTATTTAATAAAAAATTTAAGACGTATAATATAGTGAATTTCCGATCACACTGCCCTTCTTAGTAATCCAGTTGTAGAACACAAGCAGAATAGATGGCACCCTGTAATCTGCACAGAAAGAAAAGGCTCCGGCGGTGGTTCTTCCACCCGGGGGCACTCCGATGAACAAGTCAGTATCTCTCAAAGATAAACAAGTGCTTAAATTACTACTCAATACTTAAAATTGCGTACCTTAGACCCTCCGGGAGTGCCATTCTTTTGTAGTTTTTCTCTATCCCAGTCCCACTAGAAGTCTCACTTCTATGGACTCCAATTCCGGATTTACCTTAGACTATTCAAGAGATAAGGAAAGACCCCCTGAGAGTATCACATGTATCCATCTTGTAGTCTTTCTTCATTCTAGGACTCCTGTCCCTTATCCGTTTATCCCGGATTCCAGTATTCTCGCAGATAACCTCGGCAACTCCGAGATAACCTTGGCGTAACTACCACGACATGTGGCACCTCGGCTAACACTTCGGTGTCACCTCGGCCACGTGTTGGTACTAAGAAAATACATCCCCACAACTGCCCCCTAGGTTCTATTACCTCGGCATTCTGAGATGATGGAACCTATATTTGAACTTCTTTCTCGTACGTCGGCTTAGGAACTTTCTAGCCGATGTCATTCACTTCAGGCCGATATGTCTTCTTTTCAAGAACAAGAATTCACATAAACTCTCCCATGCACATGAGCTGTCATGCATCACTTTTTAACCAATTAAACTTCGTGTTTCGCTTGGTTGGCTCGTGCGATTCGTGCTGAAAAATCGCTTTTCGCGTTCTTTGCTGACGTATGCGTTGCTCCAGGTGCAATAATTGCACTGCATTTTGCCGCCGTTTCAAATATTTGACAAAAGACCCTTCCTTCGTCTTTTTTCCTTCACTTTTACATTTTGATTCTCTTGTTTTTTCTCTCTCTAAACCTTCCCAAATCCACCATTGCTCTTGCTTTAAGCTTTGCAACTGGTTTTATTCCCCTATTCCTGCGAAGCTTTCGCTACTGTTTCGACCGGCGTCCGTCCTCGGCGAATTTCATTCCGGCTTCATTCTGTCTGGTAAGCAACTGACCCTCCTTTTCCCAGTCTTTGATTGTTCCTGGAATTTCCTGTTTTTACTGTTCTGCTCTAGCACTTAATTTGCAAATCATTCACCTGAATGCGTCTCATTTCTTGGTTTTACACATGTCATGAACATTTGCACTGTTGCACCCCTGTTCTTGGTCTTCCACCCCTTGTGTTCTTGAATCTGAGACTTCGTTTTTGTTTTCTGCTTTGTTGTGTCTTTTCCAGATCTGCGCCTTTGATCTTCGTCTTCATAGTTTTTTTTAGGTTTGGGATTTGCTTATAGAACCTTCAATTTTTAGGAAAAACCGAAACAAATTTTACCAATACATACCTAGGTTTAAGCCGAGGTACCAAGAACCCTTTAAGAGTACCCTGTTTCCGCAGTCAAGTACCCTTATACCAAGATCATGGGTATGTGGAGAAATAGGGTTAACACCCCAACCAAACTAGAATTTTTTAGGCAAGAATTCTCCATCCCAGATGATGTCCATTTGAGACTAGCTGGAGAGAACGACTCCATTATGCCCGAAGATGATACCATGCCTTTTCCCATAGTAGCTTTCACTGAGTGTGGACTTCGGCTGCCACTTCCTACCCTTTTTCGTGAGGTTCTTCATTTCTATAAGTTGAACCCTATGCAGCTTACCATTAACTCTTATCGAATAATTAACGGTATCATAGCCTTAGCCAAGCAGGAAGATGTTAGAATCACTTTAGCCGACATTCAGTACTGTTATACCATGTGTGCCCTGAATCAGAAAGAAAAAGGCTATGTGTACTACCTTAAGCCAAGGTCCACCGAATTCAAAATTGTAGCCGTCCTCCCAGACTCCAACAAGGGAGTTGGAGAGGACTATGTCATTGCTTCAGGAAACTGGGAGTTTGCCCCTGATGAGGATGCCCATCTCTTTCCTCTTCCTCGAACAATTAAAGAGGGCAAGGGTAAGAGTCTAGTGTCAACATTTAGTTGTTTCCTTTCAGGTCTTCAATACTTTGCCTGTCTCTAATGTTTTGCTCTTTTTTGCAGATGTTCGTAAGCTACCAAAGGATTTTCGCCAGTCCTTTGTTGTTAGCAAGGATTTGAAGAAACTCCTGGACCTGCCAATTCATAAGCGCAAAGCTCCGCTCCTGCTGAACTTCATCCCGACGTACAAATCCACCTTGCCAGACGCCCCAAGGAAGAAGAAAAAGAGCCACTCTCTAGCTACCGCCACAACTCAAGTTGCTTCCTCATCCCGAACAGACCAAGGATCCACATCTGACCCAACCAATCAACCTTCTACCTCGACACCATTCTTGGTACCAATTCCTGAAAGGAAATGCCGACGTAGACTCATCAAAACAGCCGAAATGGTTCGCCCAAGGCCAGTCGCCCAAGACCTCCTGGCCGACCTACCAACTGATGTTGATGTCATTCCAGCTCAAACAGTGCCTCCGCCAAAACCAAAAAGAACTAAGAAAGCTCAGCCAAAGGACAAAGCAACTGAGGCCGAGGCTGAGGATGCCGTTCCTATCTCCCAGTTGGCTGAAAGCAAGAAGACCGCTTCTACTTCGGTCAAAAGGTCTGCTGAGACTCAACCCTCAGAGTCCCAAAAATCGAAAAAGCCGAGGTCTTCTTCTGCGAAAACTTCAAAGTCCAATATACCAAGTGTCCCTTGGGCCCCCCAATTTACTTTGGAAGACAGGCCAATAATGGCGAATGAGAGTGCCGACGACATAAATGTCGGCGTGGCTCTCAGTACTGCACTGCTTTTGCCTGGTGATTTGGAGCGAAATGCTGGGAATAGTGAATATGAGAACTACGCTTTAATGCTCCAACACTCAGTTCAAGTAAGTGCTTCAGTTTTAGTACTCGTCATTTCTTTTTGTTTCATACTTTGAATCTTTTCCTAACACTTCTATTTTCTGTCAGGTTGTCCAATACGCTCATTCCTTTTCAATGTAGTCATTTGAAAATCAGGAAAAGTTGGCCGAGATGAAGAGAGAGTTTTCTGCTCTTCAGAAGATTAATAAGGGTCTTCAAGCCAAAATGAAAAAATGAGAAGATCAAGCCGAGGCTGCTACCAAGACCCAAACCTTGGCCGAAGAAAAAGCTGAAGCTGCCGAGGCTATAAAGAATATTGCTGAGGCGCAAAAGAAGGAAGCCGAGGAAAAAGTGGCCCAGGCCGAGAAGGAACTTCAGGAAGCCTTGGCTATAAAAGAAGCTGAAATCAAGGAAGCTGATGAAAAGGCTTACGCCCAGGGTGTAGCCGATGTCACTGAAGATTACAAACTTCAAGTCAGGCAGGCATGCAATAGGGGATTTTCCCTGGGTTGGATGTCCTTAGCCAAAAAACTTGATCTTCCTGCTGACTCACCCTGGCGCAAGGCTGAAGCTATTCCTCTTCCGTTCCTTCTTTCTCCACCTTCAAGTCAGGCTGAAGAAGAAGCTGAATCTGAATCCGAGGCTGGAGATGAGGATGAAGGCAATGACGAGGCCCTAATAAGGAAGCCCAAGGATGCCAGTGAGACCAAGTCTCCTTCTGGGGGTGATCAAGTCCTAGACTTAACCCAGGATGAGGACATTGAACAAGTGCCCAAGGAAGCTGACATCGGTAGGCTATCCTCTGACCTTCTTTTGGCTGAGAGAAGTGTTGAAACGACTCTTGCTGAGATTGATGCCAAGATTGCGGCAGACAAGGAGGGCGACGTTGTGGTGCAAAAAGATGCCGAGGTCGTTCTTTCAGAGACTACCGAGGTCCAGATCCAGAATGTTCCTGAGGCTGAAGAATCATAGCTTTTTTCCTTTATCTTTTGTACTTTGTTTTCTTTTCTGAACAATGCGAGCTTTCTTTTGTGGCCGATGTTCCCTTCTTTGTTACTCATGAACAATTTGCTTCTGCTAGGCCATAGTGCCTTATATACAACTGCAACTGTTTTTTCTGAATTCTTTAATCTTTAATTTTTCTTGACTGCCCTTGCATGATTCTATACTTAGAATATTTTGCGAGTCTCCTAGTTTGTACAATGTCCTCGGGGAAAAATACCTCGGGTATGTTTACCCGAAGATTTATCTCGGCAGGAACCTTACATGTAAACAAGTATAAAGCATATACAATTTTAATTGGCAAACTTTTCTCAAGTTTTAACAAAAGTCTGAATCAATAAACTTAATTTAACTTCATCTTGTAAATTGCTACAAATTTCAACAAGTGAAGATAAACAATTATATCGGCTTAACTTTAATTTGTAAATTGCTACAAATTTCAACAAGTAAAGATAAGGAATTTATCTCGGCTTAACTTTAACTTGTAAATTGCTAGAAATTTCAACAAATAAAGATAAGGAATTTATCTCGGCTTAACTTTAACTTGTAAATTGCTACAAATTTCAACAAGTAAAGATAAGGAATTATATCGGCTTAACTTGTAAATTGCTACAAATTTCAACAAGTAAAGATAAGGAATTATCTCGGCTTAACTTTAACTTGTAAATTGCTAGAAATTTCAACAAATAAAGATAAGGAATTTATCTCGGCTTAACTTTAACTTGTAAATTGCTACAAATTTCAACAAGTAAAGATAAGGAATTATATCGGCTTAACTTGTAAATTGCTACAAATTTCAACAAGTAAAGATAAGGAATTTATCTCAGCTTAACTTTAACTTGTAAATTGCTACAAATTTCAACAAGTAAAAATAAGGAATTATATCGGCTTAACTTTAGTTAAGTATAATCTCTGTTTAGCTTCGGTTAAGCATTATCTCAGATTAACTACGGTTAAACATAATCTCGGCTTAACTTCGGCTAAGCCTTACTGTCTTCTCTCTGCCCCCAATGTGAACCTGAGTTCCACTTGGGTTCTCATTATTCAAAAAACAACTGTGCATAGTTTCATAAGTTGTGGAAAATTCTGCTAAGATTTTATTGATCATATCGGCAAAAAAATAAAATCAAACAGGCATCTAATGATAGAAAAATTTTAAATTACAAGTGTTCCATGGTCTAGGCAATGCTTTGCCTTCATTATCTTCGAGCCGATATGCCCCATTTCCTAACACCGAAGTAATTCTGTAGGGTCCTTCCCAGTTTGGGCCAAGCTTGCCCTCTCTGGGATCCTTCTTATTGCCGACGACTTTTCTCAAGACTAGGTCGTTGACTTGAAAATCCCTTGGATTGACCTTCTTGTTGTAAGCTTTGGTATGCTGCAAGCTGGATTGTAGCTTTCTCTCTTCTTTCTTCTAGTAGATCCAGATCTCGGGCTAAGAGCACATCATTAGTCCCATTCTCAACTCCCTGTGTTCTGATCCCTGGGATGCCGATCTCCAATGGAATGACTGCTTCTGTGCCATAAGCCATGGCAAAGGGGGATTCCCCTGTTGATCTTCTCGGCGTAGTGCGATATGCCCAGAGTACGTTAGGCAATTCGTCTACCCACTTTCCTTTTGCTGCCTGCAGCCTCTTCTTTATCCCATCCAGAATTACTTTGTTGGATGCTTCGGCTTGCCCATTACTTTGGGGAAAGCTTGGTGTTGAAAAGTAATTCTTTATCTTGAACTTTGCACAAAAATTCTTGATGAGTTTGCTGTCAAAGCGGTTCCGTTGTCGCGACTATTGCTCTTGGAATCCCAACTGGTGATGATGTTTTTCCAAATGAAGTTCTTCACATCCACATCTCGGATTTTGGCAAGAGGCTCGCTTCTATCCATTTTGTGAAGTAGTCTGTTACCAGAGGTACTTCACGCCCAGCTTGCTTGGGGTAATTGTCCAACGAGATCCATGCCCCATTGGGCAAATGGCCAAGGGCTGGAAACTGGGTTCAGGTCAGCAGCTGGCTGATGTATCAAAGGTGCAAACCTCTGGCATTGTTCACACTTCTTCACATAGGCTTCTACATCTTTTTGCATATAGGGCCACCAATACCCCTGGGTAATGGCCCTGTGAGCTAACGATCTGCCTTCTGCGTGGCTTCCACAAACTCCTTCATGAATTTTATATAAAAAGTCTTCGACTTGAAGAGGGTGTACACACCTTAAAAGAGATCCAATGAAGGATCTTCTGTAGAGATGTCCTTCTGCTGTTAGACTGAATCTTGCCGACTTCAATCTGACCTTGTGTGCTTCCTTTCGATCTTCTGGCAGCTTTCCCTTTTTTAGGAATGCAATAATTGCATCCATCCAGCTTGGTCCCATGTCCACACATAATGCCTATTGCATTGTGTTTGGTGGCTCTATGCTCGGGCTTGATAGGTAATCGATCATTATTGTCCTCGTCTTTCCGGTTTGCATTGAGCTTGCTAAATTGGCCACCGCGTCGGCGTGGTTGTTATCATCTCGGCTAACCTGAAGAAGTCGGCAGTTTTGAAACAAGGCTGCCAGCCTGATGACTTCTTTTGCGTATGCCGACATCTTTTCATCTCGGGCTGCAAACTCTCCTGTAGTTTGATTCACTATAAGTTGTGAATCACAAAAAACTATTACCTCATCCACTTCACTTAATCGCCAAAGAATCAATGCTTCAGACTACCTCATTGTTCGAGGCTTTGAACCCCAGTCGAATGGACTGCTCCAATATCTCTCCGTCGGGGGATATTAACACTACTCCTGCCCCTGCCCCCTGCCGGTTTGAGCTCCCATCAACAAAAAGTTGAAAGGAGTTGCCGATGTAAATGCTGCAGGGTCTGAGTTTTTCCTTCCTTGGTTCTTTAGCCTTTGGCTGGGCTTCTCCTTCCTTGTTTCGACATCGTTCATCTCGGCTTAACGGAGCCCGATGTTCGATGTATTCTAGCGAGAACTCGGCCACGAAGTCGGCCAAGACTTGTCCCTTAATTGCTGTTCTCGGCCTGAACTCCAGGTCGTATTGGCCCAAGACTACAGCCCATCTTGCTATTCTTCCAGTTAAATCTCCTTGTTGCAACAAGGATTTCAATTGGTGCTCTGTTAGTACCACGATCTTGTGAGCCTGAAAGTAATGGTTCAGCTTCTTTGATGCCATTACCAAGGCCAGCATTAATTTCTCCAGTGGTAGATACCTTGTTTCAAGATCGCCAAGGTTTTACTTACATAATATAATAGACCTTCTGCTCTCCCGCTCTTCTCGGATTATCACAAAGACTTACAGCTGCTCAAATCGCTAAGTATAAAAACAGCTTCCTCCTGTGTTCAGGTGTCGAGAGGACTGGAGCCGTGGTAAGATATTTCTTTAGGTCGGCCAAAGCGGCCTCACATTCCTCAGTCCATAGAAAATCCGTGGCCTTTTTCACCAGATTAAAAAAAGGTTTACATTTGTCTGAACTTTGGCTTATGAACCTGTTTAGGGTTGCGGCCCTTCCAATAAGCATCTGGACCTGTTTCGCCGATGTCGAACTCTGTAATTCCAGGATGGCCTTGATCTGATATGGGCTGTCTTCAATGTCCCTTCTAGTCACCAGGTATCCCAAGAACTTACCAGATTCGACTCCAAACGCGCATTTCGATGCGTTGAGTCGGAGCCGATATGCTTTGAGTATGTCAAAGACCTCTCTTAGGTCAACAAAATGATCCTTTGGTTCCTTGGTCTTCACGACCATGTCATCAATGTAGACTTCTACTGTTCGGCCAATCAAGTGTTTGAACATCTTGGTTACCAGCCTTTGGTAAGTTGCTCCTGCGTTTTTCAACCCAAAAGGTATAACTCTGTAACAATACAGACCTTTTGGGGTGATAAACGCTGTCTTCTCCTCATCCGGGGGGTACATGGCTATCTGGTGGTACCCCCTATAAGCATCCAAGAAGCTCATCCTTCTATGTCCAGATGTGGCGTCCACCAACTGGTCAATCTTTGGTAGAGGAAAACTGTCTTTGGGACAAGCTTTGTTCAAGTTTGTAAAATCTACACAGACCCTCCACTTGCCATTCTTCTTCTTCACTACCACGGTGTTTGACAGCCATGTCGGGTAATTGGCTTCTCTGATGGCCCTGGCCTCCAGAAGTCTGTCCACTTCCTCCTCCACTGCTTCGACGTGTATCAACGTCGGTCTTCTGGCCCGTTGTATTACAGGTTTGGCCGACCTGTCAACGTTGAGTCTGTGACATGTGACCTCGGGGTCAATGCCAGGCATTTCATAAGGTGTCCAGGCGAACACCTCAATATTTTTCCTTAGAAAGGCTTCCAACTCCCTTTCTTCTTCTTCGGCTAATCCTGTGCCGAGAAGAAAGAAGCGTTCCTCATCGCCCTCCTGGACGAGGATTTTCTTCAATGCTTCTTCACTTTTCTCGGTCGGCTCCTTGCCGACATCATCTAGGACCTTCATGTCCTCTTCTTCGACTTCTGCCTCCTCTGGTTCCCGAATGCTGCAGGTTAATTTCATTACTTCCATGGAGCAATTTTTTGCCTGTAACTGATCTCCTCTGACTTCCTCAATCCCATGTTCTATTGGGAACCGTAGCAGTTGATGCAGTGTTGAGGGAACTGCCTCCATTGCATGCAACCACGGCCTCCCCCAAGATAATGTTGTAAGGCGAGGGCGTGTCAATCACAATGAATTCTGTCTTGATCTTCTTCATGCCAGCCTGTATCTCCAAGCTTGTTGCGCCTAATGGCCATGTCGGCGTTCCATTGAAGCCGACCATGGGGCCATTTGACTGCTCCATATCATCAGGGTGAAGGCCTAACTCCTTGTAACATCTGACATACATGATGTCGCAGGAGCTGCCTTGATCAATCAGAATACGTTTCACCTGACACTCTCCAACCTGGAGGGATACTACCAAGGCGTCATTATGCGGGTGCTGGACCATATCAAGGTCGGCCTCTGTGAAGGCTATCGTCGGTCCTTGGCTCTCTTCAGGCCGAGGTCTTTTCAGTCCGACCTGGTTGACGTGCTGCAGGTGTTTTACCCTCTGTGTCTCCCCCCGTATGTCGTTTTCATTCACCTTTGAGTGGATCACATTAACCACCCGAGGTCCGCCTGCCTGTGGTTGCTGCGCTGGGGGAGGCGGGGCTGCTGGTGCTTGGGGCAATCGTGCCTGTTCTTCCCTTGTTTTGGCCTCATCCACAAGGTCTCTCAGATGGCCTTGCCTCACCAAATCTTCTAAGTGTGCTTTAAGGGCTCTGCAACCCTGAGTTGGGTGCCCCTCCTCATTGTGGTAAGCACAACGCCTACCAAGGTTTCTCCCCATAAATTCTCCTGGTGCCCTTGCCGGCGCCCTGAAGTAGGGCTGATTTCGAATTTGATCAAGGACTTTGTGGACCAGAATTCGGAACACCGTCGTCACTGCCTGCTTAGCCCTTAACTCTGTCTCCTATTTGTTGGGTCCATTGTTACCTCGGCTTCGCTTCAGCGAGCCGTTGCCTTTTTCTGGCTTTGTCTCCTTATTCCCCGATGTATCTTCCTCGGCTCGCGCATACTTCTCGATTCTCGCCATGAGCTTTTCCATGCTCTTCGGCAGGGTTTTTGCCAAAGACTTCCGCAGTGGACAGTCATCCTTCAGGCCGTTCTTGAAAGATACGACCGCCACCTCCTGGTTGCATTCAGGTATTCGATTGAACACCTCATAGTACCTCTTTGCATAGGCCCTAAGGCTTTCATCTTTGCTGATCTTCAGAGCCATCAATGCATCCACCCTTAATGGCTGCAATTTGTTTGTTATGAACCTGGCCACAAACATCCCGGCCAGACCTTCCCAAGTCTTCACGCTCCCCTTCGGTAATTTGTGGAACCAATCTGATGCAATCTCCCCAAAGGATGAAGGGAACACTTTGTAGAGCAACGGCTCGTTCCCACTGTATAATGCCATTGAATTCAAAAATAATCCAACATGGAAGTTAGGGTCTAACTTACCATCATATATCTGGAACCTTGGCATACTGAATCTTTTTGGCGTGACGAATCTGTCCAATTCCATCGAGAATGGTGTCCTCGGCTTAACCGGGGAGGTTACTTCGACTCCGGCATTCTCTTGCTTCCTTTTGAGGTAATCTCTCAAGTCTTCTTTACTTCTCCCTACAGCCCGGCTGTCTTTGGACTTCAGCCTTTTCGGCGCACTACTCTCGGCCTCATGGTGGCCCCTTTTCGATCTTTCTCCGCAGGGCGCATCGAAACACAATACCCACCCCGGAACATGCCGATGTTCTTTGGGGTTTGCTTCCTTCTTGCGATATGTCCTTCGGGACTCTTCTCTTCTCAGCTCTTCTCGGCCGACTTCCCTGGAGGGTCGGTGAGAGTGCCTTCCACTCCTTGTGTGTTGAGGGGCTTCGGGGATTTCTTTCTGCCCCTTCTTCTGGGCGTTTGCTGCTGGCATTGGTGTGTCTTGTAGCGGGTATGGCGGCTGCATGACATTATTTTGCATCATGAAGTTGACGACCGATTGAAGGTCTGCCAACTTGTTTGCCATCTCCTTTACTTCTTCATCCCTCCTCAGACATCTGTCTTTCCAGATCTGGAGGTTGTCCTCGTTATAGTACTTGCCTTGGTCCGCTTTCTTTGATGTGTCGCCATCTTGGCCGACGCCTTTCTCTGCGTGATTCTGATCACGAGCTTCTTCGTTGTGGTCTCCTCCTTCAGTGTTAGGGTCGACGGGTCTTCCACTCCCAGTAGGAGTATTGTCCCCAATCTTTTCCTTCTGTGTGTTGCTGGCCATCTACTCTTCTTTCGTTCCCACAGACGTCGCCAAATTGTGTGAGTGAATTTCCGATCACACTGCCCTCCTTAGTAATCCAGTTGTAGAACACAGGCAGAATAGATGGCACCCTGTAATCTGCACAGAAAGAAAAGGTTCCAGCGGTAGTTCTTCCACCCGGGGGCACTCCGACGAACAAGTCAGTATCTCTCAAAGATAAACAAGTGCTTAAATTACTGCTCAAGACTTAAAATTGCGTACCTTAGACCCGCCGGTGGTGCCCTTCTTTTATAGTTTTTCTCTATCCCAGTCCCACTAGAAGTCTTACTTCTATGGACTCCAATTCCGGATTTACCTTGGACTATTCAAGAGATAAGGATAGACTCCCTGAGAGTATCACCTGTATCCATCTTGTAATCTTTCTTCATTCTAGGACTCCTGTTTCTTATTCGTTTATCCTGGATTCCAGTATTCTCGCAGATAACTTCGGCAACTCCGAGATAACCTCGGCGTAACTACCACGACACGTGGCATCTCGGCTGACACTTCGGTGTCACCTCGACCACGTGTTGATACTCAAAAAATACATCCCCACAATTGATAATCAAGATATATATATTAAAGATGTGGATGATAATCAAGATGTGGATGTGACTGTCGGTGGTCCACGTCTACCTCTTCCCTACCAACTAATGAGTCTTACATATCCCAAACACTAGTTGAATTCAGAAAATTTGTTTGTCTGTCCATATAGTTATCTATTAAGCCCATGAAGTATTGTCAACTCATTCTAGAAGCCCTTGAAAGCTGTTTTGTTGACCACGCTCGGCCATGACTATACGGAAGAGAATCATTTATAACATTTTTTTCCCCTCCAGTTATCGTTTAGCACTGTTTATTTTATTTTTATTTTTATTTTTGGTAATAGGTCAAAAGTTATTTTTTAATTTTTAGGCCAAGTTTAGGTACTCTCAAATAATTCAAAAAGTTAAAAAGTTACTCAAAAAGTTAAAAAGTTAATACTATTCACCAAAAGTCAACAATTACGGCTGCACAACTTCCAATTCAAATTTTCCTCTAAAAATCAATTTTCACAATTTTTTATTACACATTTTTCCATAAAAAGGTTAACCCAAACATCCATATTTTCAACCTCAATTTTTTTGTCCAAAAAGACAAAAAGTGCACTTATATAGTCTTCCCAAACAAGGCCTTAATCTATTTTAAGTTATATTATCTCTTTATCTTTTTTATATATATATTTTTTAAAAATCAAAAAACTATCTTTTAAATTACTTCCCATAACAACCCTTAATTGTCTGTAAGAAAAATGACATACAAATTCATTTTTTAAACATATTTTTTAGACTTAATAATATATAAGTGATATGATTAGTTGATGATTAGAAAAGATATAAGAAATGATATTATCTTAAATATCCTAATTGATTGTCACAACACTAAGTTAAAAAATTAAGTCTAATTTTTAGACTTATACAATAATACTTTTATCATATTTTATTGGTTTTAGATAAAATGCTAGATGATGACTAGATGGAGAAGATTCGGATCCAAATTAAGGTGGTGATTGATAATCTAATTTAGCACTTAAAATCGAATGTATTAAGTGAAAATGGTATCACTTAAAAATTTAAGTAGTTCTTAAAATGTAAATTAAAAATTAAAAAAATTTAAGTGATAAGAAACTTATTTAATTGTGATTGAATTTGTAAAAGTATACGTAAG
This sequence comes from Camellia lanceoleosa, assembly GCA_025200525.1. Classification (NCBI taxonomy): domain Eukaryota; kingdom Viridiplantae; phylum Streptophyta; class Magnoliopsida; order Ericales; family Theaceae; genus Camellia; species Camellia lanceoleosa. The sequence continues at coordinate 454,699 of JANUSC010000070.1, forward strand.
TATCAACATGCATCATATAATCTAATAATAGCCACCACCGCAGTTGTTGTTACCATCATTATTGCCATTCCCATATCCACCACTTTTATCACTATTGTTATTATTATTATAAATATCACCATTATAGTCATCACTATCATAACATAATGATACAATTTTTCTTATCACAAGAAATATAACTTCTTATTCTATCATAAAAAATATAACTTTTCCTTAAGATGGATAGAATTAATTTGTCATTGTAAATTTTACTACAAATCAATATAGTATAGTACAAACATGTATCATCATTACAAAATAAACAAATAAAAAATTATGGGTATGTTTGATTTGTGTTTTGAGATAAATTTTCAAAAAAAATTTAAGGAGAGAATTTAGAAATTTTTTTGGTTTATTTGATTGTATATTTTGAAAATAGTTTTGAAATTTGAGAGTTTGAGAAGATTTGATATTTTGTTCTAGTTGAGTAGGCGTTAAGATCCTCTAGAGTGAAATGATAGAGTGATTTCCTATAGTGAATTTATGAGGGTGCGACACCTGTCCCACTAATAGAACCAAGGGTTGAGATCAATCCCTCACCAAAACGACGTCGTTTTGGTGGGAAAAAAAAACGTGAAAAGAGAGACGGAGAGAGAGAGAGAGAGAGATCACTCTACCATTTCACTCTGAGACCTCATATGACCCCCCAAGGATCTACCATAGGGGAAGCTCTTGTTACACAATTTGCAAACATGTTTAAGCTCTTGATCTTCTTCTATTGATTAGAAATAGAGAAACAGATATCAGAAGAAGTAAAAGAAAGTTCAAATCTGATCACAGAATTTGAAAGGTTGTCACAATTTTGATCTTATCAAGAAATCCATTGATGGGGCCGCGTGGAGAAGAAAGATTCATGTAACCGATCCCATTTGATGAGACTTAAGACTTAGTTTGGTTTGGTTTGGTTCAAGAAAAACAATTCAACATAGAAACAAAGAAAGATGAGGAATAAAAGAAAAGTTCAAATATGATCACACAATTTGGAAAAGATGTCACAATTGTTATCTTATTTACACTTTATGACCCCAAAATGATAAGGAAATAGAGGAATATAAAGAAAATACAAGAATCCAAATCAGGAAACTAGATTAAAAGATGAAATCTGAAGAGAAAATTCAAGTGGATCGAAAGTTTTCTGAGATACCCATCTCAAATTTCATTGAAAATTTAAGATTTGAGAGAGAGAGAGAGAGAGAGAGAGAGAGAGAGAGAGAGAGGAGTAGTGAAGATGTTGAGTGACTTTGTTTTGTATTTCTCTTTCTCACTCACTACTAGTAACTGTTGGGTAGTTGAAGTTTGAGGAATTAAACTGTAGCATGGAAAAAAAACAAAGCATGGCCCTTCAAATCTATGAGGAAGATAATTCTTTGAAATCTGTTAGAAAAAAAATGCTTGGTTAGGAAAAAAAGAAAAAAAACAGAGTGTCGGTTTGAAGAACAAAAAGAGAGAGCATGGTCCATGATATATATTATTCAATTAAGTGAAACAAAAAGAAAAAAAAAATGCTTTGAAGCTTTCATTTGGTTTTAAGGTTTAGAACAAGAAATAAACAATAAAGATTGATCATATCAAAAACCCAAATCAGCCTGAACAGGAAATAAAAAAATGCTCAGAGAACAGGGAATAAAAATAAGTCCCAAATCAGCTTGAAGACCTTCTCAATTCAAAAACCCAATAAACTTTGATCATATCAAAAATCCAATGAACATTAATCATATCAGAGATAGAAAACCCCAATATCAAAGGACACACAGCCACCGGAGTTCTTCTTCATCTCCGGCGCATTCTTTTTCCCTCCTGGCGACCCCACTCCACCCTTCCCCTTCTCCTCTCTCATTCTTCTCCTTTTTCTGTTGCCACGCTGGAGAAGAAGACCCATCTCTTCACTTTTTTTTCTTTTTTTTTTTAATTTTTCCCACCAAAACGATGTCGTTTTGATGAGGGATTGACCTCAACACTTGGTTCCATTAGTAGGACAGGTGTCGCGCCCTCATAAATTCACTGTAGTAGATCACTCTACCATTTCACTCTAGAGAATCTTAACGTGTTGAGTAGATGTGTGTGAGAAAAAAAGTGATTGAGAATGAAAGAGGAAAGAGAAAAAGTGATTGATTGATATATAAGAGATAAAAAGCAATTTTGAAAATTTTTTCTCAAAAATTGTATCTTGAGATACCAATCAAACAAGCTCTATAGCTTTCTTACCATTTGCTCTTTCTAAAATTCACATCATAAAATTGTAACCTGTTCTTCTGCAAAGTCTTTTCCAATAATGTCAAATTGCAACTTGCTCTCTTGTGACCGACTTTAGGCCTACTGTACTCAATGACTACTATAATAAAGTTATTTTTGTGAATTGATTTACAAACAAACATGAGTCAATGAATGAAACATGTGTCCTTATATGGATTATTTCTCAAATAATCTTATATTAATGTATTCTTGTGAGCTTTTATTTTGTATAGTGATTTTGTGTTTAACTTAAAATGTCACTAATTGTTTTTTATTTTGCTGGCATAAAACACTCACTATAAAGTAGAAGTAACTTGCTGATCCAAAAAAAAAATGTAGAAGTAATTTAAAATATAATCCTTGGTGATTATTTACAGTGACTGCACTGTGCCAGCAAAACAAAAAAAAAAGTACTTCTACCTTATTTTGTTAGGAAAAATCGATGATTCCCCACAAGTAAATCAATCAATAGGAATATAAACTAATGCGAAAAAATTAAATCAAAGGCAACACAAGAATTTTTACGTGGTTCCCTCAATGTGAGGTACGTCCACGGGATCGAAATTCGATTCCACTATCAACCAAATAAGTTCCAAACGATTACAAACGAGACACAAATGGTCTCATAAAACCACCCTTAGGTGAATTCCAAATAATCACAAATAAACAAGAGGAAAGACCTCATCAAATAGATGAACCAAAATCTTCAGAACCAGAGTTGAAGACGACCCAAAATAACGAACCAAATCAACTTCCATACAAAAGAAACAAAAGCTTGAACAAATCAAGCACTGTTCACCAAACCTCACCAATTGTCCATACACGGGCACTATTGTCGAGGAAGTATATTAGCCGCCACTTTTTTCTTGTGTGTGTATAGAACCAACAACAATGCCTCCAACATAAATATAATATAATGAATCTAGGGTTTTGTAATCAAACCCTAATTGTATCCCAATTGGATTAGGCCTCCACAAATATAATATATAAAAATATTATACCTAAACTAAGCCAAATTAAAACTATTTTTCTAAAATCAATTGGGTCCCACACTCCAATAAGGAGGTATATCCAACATATTTAAGGTAGAAAGAAGTAACTCGATGATCAAATAATTATAAAAAAAAAAAAAATTTGAAGTAACTTGAAATATAATCCTTAGTGATTATTTATGGATCTCTAAATTTTTAAAAGTGAAGTTAATCTTTGCTTTTTTTGGTTTTCCAGACTCTTGTAAAGTTATATTTTTTTGGTAACATTAAGTGCAAAAAAATAAAATATCAAAAATCTAAAGAAAGTATCCTGTGTTCCTAAAATAAATAGGTGAACTTTTTGTGTTCTATTTGTGTGAATCTATTCCTTTCCCTTTTTTTTTACATAGTCCAGCTATTTTGAAACAGTCATGTCAATGCTGTAATGACATTTCCTGAATTAAGCTAAAATTATAGTAAGATAACATAACGATTTTCACAAAAATTTATATCTTTTACCATAAAGATCAAACCAAAAATGTAAGGCCACTTAACATGTTACATATGTTAAATTATTTAATAGAGAAATCATTGATCATGTATCATTATTTACCATGAAGGGATGGCAAAAGGGATGAGGTGAGTTTGTAGTGCCGCACTCCTAGTTTGTCCTCCTCATCTCCCCAATTAAGAACGAAATTAGAATTTAATCATCTAAAGGGTCAAAGACAAATAATTTTTTTTACTATATATACAAAAACACATATATGTGATGAAATTCTTATTTCATATCATTCACTGAATTGTTCTACAGATATTTATACACACTACAAGAAAACATACCTTTTGCGGCTAAATTTTTAGTCGCCAAAAGTTCTTTTTTAGTCGCCAAAAGTCGAATTTTTACTTTCCCCGACTAAATATTTTAGTCGCCGGTTTTGTCGCGAATACACGGTCGCAAATACCTTTGGCGACCAAAAAAGTGTTAGTCGGCAATATACAGGTCTTCAGCAACCAAAGAATTTGTCGCTAATAGTCAATTCCATTTTTGAAAATTATACATTTAGCAACTAAACTTTTAGTCGCCAATAGTGAATTTTTTTTATTTACACATTTGCCGACTATTTTTTTCGTCGCCAATAATCAATCTTTTGGCGACCACAGAGTTTAGTCGCCAAAAGCATATTTGAAAAAAAAAAAAATTACCCTCTGTTGTTCCCAAGTTTCAAACCTAAGACCTCCCACATTCCAAACATTTACCAGCACGCTCTCCTCACTATGCCACTACAACATCACATGAATATAAATGCAACATATATTATTTATATATTACTTTGACCGGTATTAATACAAAACTATATATATAAATATAATTATATATATTCAATATAATTTATGTAAAAAATAAATTATTTAGTAAAAAAAAATTTAGATTACTTTTGGCGACTAAATCCATTATTTAGTCGCCAATTCTATAATTTTGGGCTACTAATTAATTTTCAGTCGCTAAAAAAATATGTTCCGCCTAAAAACGTCCCCTTTTGGCGACTAAACCTATTTTAGTCACCAAAAATGTCCCATTTTGGCTACTAAAGTGAATTTTAGTCGTCAATTGACTGTTTTTAGCTACTAATTTTTTTTTAGTAGCCAAAAAGCTTGACTTTTAGTGACCAAACTGTTTTTAGTTGCCAAAACACGTAAAATCGGCGACCAAACTGTTTTTTAGTCGCCAAAAACCTTAACCTTTGGCTACCAAAATTTTTTTAGTCGCTAAAACCCCTATATTCGGCGACTAAACTCTTTTAGTCGGCAAAAGTGACCAATTTTGGTGACTAATTCCATTTTAGTTGCTAATTCTACTACTTTCAGCAACGAAAAATTCAGTTTTAGTCGCCAAATCTGCTTTTTGTTGTAGTGACACATGTGATCAAATACATTTCCATTCTAACTAACTCTTTTGACTGATATATCTATAACAACCTATCTAACTTCCTAACTAATTGATACAGGTATGTAATGGAGCTGCTATCCTTCCTGAGCTATGACTGTTGTTTGTGACTATTGGGCATAATTCAGCTTGGGCTGCTAGGGCTGTGTTGCTGATATATGGGCTGATTTGCTAATATTCTCATCATTCCTCGTCAAGCTAATGGGGTGAGACTGCACCATGAGTTGGGATTAAAGAAAATGAAAGTGAGGAGAAGCCAAAGGTTTAGTGAATAAATCTGCAAGTTGAAGCTTAGTGGGAACAAACTTGAGATCAAGAAGCTTAGCAACAACACGCTCACGAACAAAATGACAGTCGATTTTAATGTGTTTAGAACGAGAGTGAAAGACTGGATTTGTAGCTAAGGCCATGGTAGCAAGATTGTCACAATGAAGCGTGAGAACAAAAAAGGGCACACACAAAGCTTTAAGCAGTTGTTGAAGCCAGCAAAGCTCTGCAGCAGTATGGGCTAAGAATCGATACTCAGCCTCAATAGAAGAGCGAGACACAATATTCTATTTCTTAGCAGACCAAGACATTAAATTGGAACCAAGAAAGATGCAAAACCTAGAGGTAGAGCGCCTATCAAAGAGGTCACCAACCCAATTGGAATAAAAAAAAGCTTGGAGAACCAAAGGGCTAGAGGAAAAAGTCAAGCCATGAGATAGAGTACCCTTGATATACCTAAGCAACCGTTTGACAACAGAAAAATGACCATTTGTGGGAAAGTACATATGCTGACAGGCTTGATTAGCAGCCAAAGCCAAATCAGGCCTAATAATAGTAAGGTATTGATGACCTCCAACCAAACTTCTACAAAAGAAAGGATTGACAAAGGGCATCAGAATCATGGATTCTACTAGAATGCAACAAATTCTTAATCCAAAATTTACCAAATGGGAGGTAATTGATGCTCATCTCCTAAGCTTCTTGGTTGCAACTCTATCTTCCTCAGTTTATTCATCTGTTCTTCATTACAATCATTGCTTTCAAGTGTGGCAAGCCCTAGAAAAGAGATTTACCTCATTATCTATGTCGCATATTCATCAATTGAAGACTAAATTGCAAACAATTACCAAGAATCTCTCTCCATGGAAGATTATCTTGCTCAGTTTAAAGAAATCTCAAATCAATTACCTCTCGCTTCTGCAAATATTCCTGATGAAGATATGGTGTTAATCATTCTTAATGGTCTACCAGATGAATATGATGCTCTTAAGACCACAATTCGCGCACGATCTGACTCTCTTGCCATGGATGAGTTATGTTCTATAGCGATCCCGGGTTTACCCCTTGTTGTATAGTGATCCGGACATGTGTCCGTGGATGTTGGTAGTGGATTGTTGTCTTGTTTACGTCCTTTCATATATTGTATTTGAGTTATAGGATGTGTTGGGCAGGTTTGTTTCAGGTTGGTTGTGTTTGGGAGCCAAGGGTTGCTGCCCAGAATTTTTGTCCTTCGCTCGAGCGAGGAGTTGGTCGCCGGCGAGAGTTGAGTTTTGTCACGGTGGGTCGAGCGAGTGGCCGCTTCGGCGGCGGCGCATCTGATCTTGGACACTGAACACCATGATTTCGCTCGGCGAGCTTTTCTTCGCCGAGCGATCTGGTTCGATCTTCGCTCGGCGGCGATTCGTCGCTTCGGCGTCGTCTAGTGCGAACTGAAGGTCGAGCTCTGGCTCGGCGAGCTTTTCTTCGCTCGAGCGAGCTTCTGGGATGTTGGCTCGAGCTAGGGTTTTTCAGGTGCAGTCGCTCGAGCGACCAAGTCTTCGCTCGAGCGAGCCTATTTATATCAGTTCGCAGCAGCGATCTAAACTTCACTTTTTCAAAAGTTTTATATCTTCAAACCCTAAATTTGAGAGCCTCTCTCTCTAGACTTGCCTTCTCTCTAAGAAATCATTTCCCTAGAGTGTGAATCTACCCTAAGTGCTTTGTTAAAAAGATAGAGGGTGACTTGGGCTTCGATCTAATCTGAAAATATTTGGTTTTGGAGCAAGTTGGGTGTTGGGTCTTCATCTCCTTTTGAGCTCAAACTTTGAGGTAGGGATATCCTACTCCTCTTTATGGATTCTGTCTTTGAATTTTGACATTTTGATGTGTTGGGGATAGTTGTGTAATTTTGAGAAAGTTTGGGGCTTTCATGCGATTTTATAAAAGTTTGGGGTTTTTGTTTTAAATAAACCAATATGTGTGTTAGTACATAGAAATGAGATTAATGTGGACTCATTGATGAAAATGGAACCTTTGGGGTTGAATGTTAATTATGGAAAATGCTATAATTATATTGTTTAATTAATTGGGATAATTAATTTTTGGAATTAGAATGTTGATTATATATCCATTGCGCATTTATTTTCTGTATAGAAATAACTGCTTTGGGCTATCGGTGGAGGATAGTCGTGTTTGTTGTAGACAATGCATGATGATTAGGTAAACTGAAACTAATCTGCGAAAAGTGTCATGGAACTTGACGATTTGTAGAATACATTAATTGTATTGATTAATTGTATATAGAACCAATGTGTTTATATGCATTATGTAGAGGAGGAGATGGGGGATGTACTCCGCGGTTTAGGGGAAGATGGGGGATGTACCTCTAAACCGGATAGTGTTGGGAGAAGATAGGGAATGAACTCCGGAGACACAGCTCATATGCTTGTCTTGAAAAGAAATATAGATATAGCTCACGGGCTTGTCTTGGAAATGTGAAGTAGCTTATATGCTTATCAGTGGTTGTATAGATATAACTAATATGTTTATCTATGTTGAAATGGAAAGAAAGGAAATATAGACTTGAATGTCTTGGAATTGTAGTAAATTGTAAAAGAATGTAAAAGTGTTGACCAATGTATCAACTGTTAATCTTTTAGGCGTTATTCATAATTGGTTTAGTATATTTCTCTTTGCCGTGGCTCACCCTTTATGGGGATATCATTTTCATGGTAGCATGCCACCTCCAAGGACTTAGCTTGGGAGGCTAGTGGCGGATGGACTTTTGACTTCTATTTAGTTTTCATGGGTTGCATGTAACGTCAAGCCAAGGGCTTTACGTGTATTGAGCTAGAGCTCTCTTGATTGTATCCAAGTGTTAACTTGGAAAGTTGTAAGCCTTTAAGGCACCCGCTTTTATTGTTTACATGTAATACTTTTGTACGTAATGTTCGATTAAATGGAAGAAGGTGGACTTTTATTATGTTGATGCATGTTTAATTGATGGGTTTATTGTCATTATTTTGAGGGCGTTACAACTTGGTATCAGAGCGTACCGGGTTCGAATACTTTGGGTACGTGGGAATTGATTAGGATCACAATGGGTTTGTCTCGCTTGATAGAGACTTAGTGTAGTATCATACGCCATGTGTTTAAATTGATAACATGCTTATGTGATTATTTGGGTATGGGATTTAATTTCTAGGATGTTGATTGGATCCTTGAGTTTCTGGGAGTCTTGTTGGAAAGGCACTTGATCAATGCCGTTTCTAACCGGAACTCTGGTAACGCCTCGGGACTATCTTTATCCGGAAATGAAATTCGTAAGTGCTTATGTGTTTATGTGCTTACGTGGAGTGAATCACAGTTGTCTATGCATTAGGACGTGAGTGTTTAGTTTTGGCACGTTTATAAATGTGCTAACGTTCTGTGTTACCCTTATTAGGATGTCAGGACGAGGGAGAGGTGGAAGGCGTGGCAGGCCTAGGAGGCAGGATATGCCTTTACCGGAGGAGATTCCGGCAGCTCAGGAAGGGGTTGGTCAGGCCAATGTGGCCGAGCCAGTAGGCCAGCAGGCTATGGGCGCTCTAGCCCGAGAGATAGCAGGGGCATTCAGGGAGTCAGTAGGCATTCTCAGAGCAGAGAATCAGGCTCCAGTTGTTGTTGCGGATGCAGGACCTTCTTTTCTGAAGAGGGAGTTCTTCCGGTCTAATCCGGATGAATTTGTGGGTGATCCAAAAGAGCCGCTTAAGGCAGATGAATGGCTCGAACAGACAACGAAGACGTTTGAGATGCTAGGCATCGAAGACGAATCTTGAAGGTGACCTTGGCATCTTTCGGTGAAGGGGATCTTGGTCGATGGTGGAAGTTCACCAAGAGTCGTATAGAAGGGACTTGGAAGGCTTTTGTTGACGCTTTTCAGGAGAAGTTCTTATCTCCGGCTGTTCAGGAGAAGTTGAGAGGTCAGTTCTGCCCGGCTCAGCGGGCCGATTCATCGATGGCGAGTTTAAGGCCTCATTCACTAGTTTTTCCAGGTTTCCACCTGAGTTAGTGGCGTCTGAGGAACGCCGTTGCATTCAGTTTGAGAAGAAGTTGAGGCCTCGCCTCAAGTTGAGAATTGTGGGGTCTATGTTTCGGGATTATGGGCGATCGGTTGATCTGCAGCTCATCTTGAGATTATGATCAGAAGAGGAGGAAGGCGAAGGCTCCAAGAGGAGTCAAGACAGGCGAGCGATAGTAGGAGACAGAGGGTTATAACCCTCGGCGATCTGGGTGAAGTTCCTAGGTCGACTTTACCAAGTCGAGTGCAGCTCGGGAGGCAATCGGGAGTTTACTGTTACAAGTGTGGCCACCGGTCACAAGGCTTCGATTTGCCCATGAAGGCGGAGGTCGAGGGTCGCATCTTCTTCACCTGCCACGAGTCGAGTTTGGGCGGCCCTTGTCTTGTTATCGGTGTGGACTGGGCACCTTAAGAGGTTCTCACGCTTGAGTGCCACTTGAGGCGTCTGGTTCTAGGCAGACGCAGGATTTCAACCGGCTTAGTCAATGCAGCCTTGAGGCCAATCCGGAGCTTCGTCGTCCCGGTCGATCTGTGATCGTATGCTCCTAGGGGTGAGCAGTGGACGAGTCCTCTGGTAGCGTGTATCTTTGTTGCAGCAGGATTTAGTACCAGCTCCATCGGTAGTGAGAGGTACTTTTTGTTTTGCAACTTCGGTTGCTAGAGTGTTGATTGACACGTGCATCTCATTCTTTTGTATCTGCGCATTTGCATCGTGTTGGAATTGGAGTTAGCATTATTAGCATCTCCTATTTGCGTTGTGTCACCTATTGGGGTGAGTTAATTTTGAAGCACGGATGTAGAGGGTGTGATATAGAGGGCGGCGATCATCGACTTCCGTTTCCATTTGTAGTTATGCCCATGAAGGGCTTTGATGTTATTTTAGGTATGGACTGGTTATCGTCATACCGAGCTGTTATTGATTGCTACCGCCAGAGGTTCACTTGTTGTACAGTGAGCGGGGAGTGTTTCCATTTCTTAGGAGACCGAGTTGGTAGTGTTGTGCCACAGTGCGGTCATAAAGGCGGAATGAACTTAGTAGTCTACTTGCTAGTTTTGAGAATGGTGAGTGTGATGAGACCCAGTTGAGTTGCCAAGGGTAGTTTGTGAGTACTCGGACGTCTTTCGAGGATCTTGTTGATTTGCCACCTCATCGAGAGCGAGTTCTCTATTGATTTAGTGCGACACGCCGATTTCTATGGCACCTTATCGTTTTGCCCCAGCAGAGTTGATTGAGTTGAAAGTTCGGCTCAAGAATTGCTAGATAAAGGCTTCATTAGCCCTAGTGTATCGTAGTAGAGCACCAGCCCTCTTTGCCAAAAAAGAAAGACGGTGCTCGAGATTGTGTATTGACTAGGAAGTTAAATCGACTACGGTTAGAATAAGTACCCTATGCCCGTATAGATGATTTGTTTGACCGTTGAAGGGTTCCGTTGTTTCTCTAAGATAGATTTGAGATCGGGTTACCACCGGTTGAGGGTCGAGAGGAGGACATTCCTAAGACGGCATTAAAATGCAGCGGTATGGCCATTATGAGTTTCTGGTGATGCCATTTGGACTTACCAACGCACCGGCAGTCTTTATGGACTTGATGAACCGGATCTTCCGGGAATTCTTGGATCGTTTTGTGGTCGTTTTCGTGGACGACATTCTTATCTATTCACCCTCAGAGGAAGAGCATGAGGAACACTTGAGAGTGGTGCTTGAGTTGCTTAGAGCCCATAGGTTGTATGCCAAGTTTGGGAAGTGTGAGTTCTAGCTAAAAGAAGTCAAGTTCTTAGGCCATGTGGTATCCGGGGAAGGGGTGTCTGTTGATACATCCAAGACTGAGGCAGTGCAAGATTGGGCACAGCCTAAGAGTGTGTTTGAGATCCGATTTTAGGATTAGTGGGTACCGTCGGTTTGTGAAAGATTTCTCCAGGTTAGCTTCACCGTTGACTAGGTTGACTCGGAAGGGAGTCAAATTTGTATGGAGTGAGACTTGTGAAAAGTCGTTTCAGGAGTTGAAAGTTAGATTGACCACCGCTCCGGTCTTGATTATTCCGGAGAGAGGGTTGGGTTATGCAGTCTATTGTGATGCCTCACGAGAGGGTTTGGGTTGTGTGTTGATGCAGGGAGGGAATGTGGTAGCTTATGGCTCACGTCAGTTAAAAATACACGAGAAGAATTACCCTACACATGACCTAGAGTTAGCGGCTGTGATTTTTGCCTTGAAAATCTGGAGGCACTACCTTTATGGTGAGAGATTCGAGGTATTCTCGGATCATAAGAGTCTGAAATATCTGTTTTCACAGAAGGACTTAAATTTGAGGCAGAGAAGATGGATGGAGTTTATTGAGGATTACGACTTCGAGTTGCATTATCACCCAGGGAAGGCCAATGTTGTGGCCGACGCTCTTAGTAGGAAATCCATTAGTGATGTAGCTTGTGTAGCCATCCGAGAGTGGGAGCATGTTACTATGGACTTCGTTGTGGGTCTTCCGAGGACTCAGCGGGGTAGTGATGCTATTTGGGTGGTTATAGACCGGTTGACTAAGTCGGCGCACTTCATTCCTATGCGCGTGAGAGATTCGGTAGATCACCTTGCCGACTTGTATATCTGGGACATAGTGAGATTGCACGGGGTCCCAGTGACGATCATCTCAGATAGAGATCCTCGTTTTACTGCTAGGTTGTGGCAGAGTTTGCAGAGTGCTTTGGGCACTAAGTTGACCTTTAGTACGGCTTATCATCCTCAGACTGACGGGCAGTCCGAGCGTACTATTCAGATCCTCGAGGATATGCTTCGGGGTTGTGTCCTTGATTTCAGTGGGACGTGGGAAAGGCACTTGCCATTGGTGGAGTTTGCCTATAACAACAGTTATCAGTCTAGCATCGGTATGGCACCGTTTGAGGCCTTGTATGGCCGCCCTTGTAGGTCTCCAGTTTGTTGGGCCGAGGTGGGTGACACACCTTTGTTGGGTCCGGAGTTGGTTAGGGAGACGACGGAGAAAGTTGAGCTTATCCGTAGGAGGCTTGTTACAGCCCAGAGTCGTCAGAAATCTTATGTTGACCGTAGGAGGAGACCGTTGGTGTTTGAGATAGGTGATCATGTCTTTCTGAAGATATCACCTAGACGGGGATTGATGAGGTTTAGGAAGAGAGGAAAGTTATCCCCTCGGTTTATTGGTCCTTTTGAGATCCTTGAGAGGATTGGCGAGGTTGCTTACCGTTTAGCTTTGCCGCCACAGTTATCCGGAGTTCACGACGTGTTTCATGTGAGTATGCTTCGGAAGTATGAGCCAGATCCATCACACGTGTTGGATTGGACCGATTTAGAGGTAGATGAGGATGCCTCGTATGAGGAGAGGCCGGTACGGGTCTTGGATAGGCGGGATCAAGTCCTGCGTGGCAAGACCATCCCTTTGGTTAAGGTTTTGTGGAAACATCACGGGGTGGAGGAGGCCACTTGGGAACGTGAGTTGGAAGTCCGCGAGAAATATCCGGACTTGTTTGTTGATTTGTAATCATGTAATGAGAACTTGTAATTTTGTTGAACTTTAAGAACATTGTATGTGTCTTAAGTTGTAAAACATGGTATATGTTTTGATTTAAGGGAGTAGTGTAAAACTTGCCTTAATGTGAAGAATTGATTATAATATTGCATGTGTTGGCTATATTATAGAACTGGAGATGTATCATGAAATTTTGTTATGATATGATTTGTGAAATCATGTATATTGAGAGTGGTTGGAAAGTGGAACAAGAAATGCATGTTATAGATGCACTTGAAATATTTATATATGTGAAATGCCTCTTTAAATGAAATGGGTGACCGGTGATAGGTCGAACTGTTGAATGTTATAGTGTAACATTGTTTAAAATAGAGAAGACCTGTTTTCGAAAACTTGCTTTAATTTCGGGGACGAAATTCTTTAAGGGGGGGAGGTTATAGCGATCCCGGGTTTACCCCTTGTTGTATAGTGATCCGGACATGTGTCCGTGGATGTTGGTAGTGGATTGTTGTCTTGTTTACGTCCTTTCATATATTGTATTTGAGTTATAGGATGTGTTGGGCAGGTTTGTTTCAGGTTGGTTGTGTTTGGGAGCCAAGGGTTGCTGCCCAGAATTTTTGTCCTTCGCTCGAGCGAGGAGTTGGTCGCTCGAGCGAGTTGAGTTTGTGTCCGTGGGTCGAGCAGGAGTGGCTTCGCCGAGCGAGTGGCTGCGTCTGCATGGACTGAACACCATGATTTCGCTCGGCGAGCTTTTCTTCGCCGAGCGATCTGGTTCGATCTTCGCGGCCGAGCGATTAAATCGCTTCGGCGTCGTCTAGTTCAGAACTGAAGGGTCGAGCTCTGCTCGGCGAGCTTTTCTTCGCCGAGCGAGCCCAGGATGTTGGCTCGAGCTAGGGTTTTCTGTGTCTGGTCGGTCGAGCGACCAAGTCTTCGCTCGGGCGAGCCTATTTATATCAGTTCGGAGCAGGGATCTAAACTTTACTTTTTCAAAAGTTTGATATCTTCAAACCCTAAAGTTGTGAGCCTCTCTCTCTAGACTTGCCTTCCCTCTAAGGAATCATCTCCTAGAGTGTGAATCTACCCTAAGTGCTTTGTTAAAAAGATAGAGGGTGACTTGGGCTTCGATCTAATCTGAAAATATTTGGTTTTGGAGCAAGTTGGGTGTTGGGTCTTCATCTCCTTTTGAGCTCAAACTTTGAGGTAGGGATATCCTACTCCTCTTTATGGATTCTGTCTTTGAATTTTGACATTTTGATGTGTTGGGGATAGTTGTGTAATTTTGAGAAAGTTTGGGGCTTTCATGCGATTTTATAAAAGTTTGGGGTTTTTGTTTTAAATAAACCAATATGTGTGTTAGTACATAGAAATGAGATTAATGTGGACTCATTGATGAAAATGGAACCTTTGGGGTTGAATGTTAATTATGGAAAATGCTATAATTATATTGTTTAATTAATTGGGATAATTAATTGTGGAATTAGGATGTTGATTATATATCCATTGCGCATTTATTTTCTGTATAGAAATAACTGCTTTGGGCTATCGGTGGAGGATAGTCGTGTTTGTTGTAGACAATGCATGATGATTAGGTAAACTGAAACTAATCTGCGAAAAGTGTCATGGAACTTGACGATTTGTAGAATACATTAATTGTATTGATTAATTGTATATAGAACCAATGTGTTTATATGCATTATGTAGAGGAGGAGATGGGGGATGTACTCCGCGGTTTAGGGGAAGATGGGGGATGTACCTCTAAACCGGATAGTGTTGGGAGAAGATAGGGGATGAACTCCGGAGACACAGCTCATATGCTTGTCTTGAAAAGAAATATAGATATAGCTCACGGGCTTGTCTTGGAAATGTGAAGTAGCTTATATGCTTATCAGTGGTTGTATAGATATAACTAATATGTTTATCTATGTTGAAATGGAAAGAAAGGAAATATAGACTTGAATGTCTTGGAATTGTAGTAAATTGTAAAAGAATGTAAAAGTGTTGACCAATGTATCAACTGTTAATCTTTTAGGCGTTATTCATAATTGGTTTAGTATATTTCTACTGGGCTGTGGCTCACCCTTTATGGGGATATCATTTTCAGGTACCGGTAGCATGCCACCTCCAAGGACTTAGCTTGGGAGGCTAGTGGCGGATGAACTTTTTGACTTCTATTTACTTTTGATGTGTTACATGTAACTTCAAGCCAAGGGCTTTACGTGTATTGAACTAGAGCTCTCTTGATTGTATCCAAGTGTTAACTTGGAAAGTTGTAAGCCTTTAAGGCACCCGCTTTTATTGTTTACATGTAATACTTTTGTACAGAACAGTTCAGTTAAATGGAAGAAGGTGGACTTTTATTATGTTGATGCATGTTTAATTGATGGGTTTATTGTCATTATTTTGAGGGCGTTACATGTTCTTTGTTGTGTTCTGAAGCAATTCACATTGAACGCAAAATCAAACACTCTGATGAAGTGTTTGAAAAGAGGTGTAAAAGTAACAGGAGACTTAGAGAACTGGTAAAGACCATTCACATTAGAGCCTCTATGGAGGACTTTGTTCGTAAGCTTGTCTTGAATAAGAAATGAATTAGTATAAAAAAAACAACCACACAATTATGATCCCTAGTCAGTTGTTGAACAAAGAAGAGATTAGACAAAATAGAAAGCACATGCAAGAGATGATTAAGAGAGAAAGAATAGGTAGGAGTAGACAAAAGACCTGCACTAATGTAATGAATAAGCAAAGAAGAGCCATTCCCAACAGTAACTTGATCCTGGCCATGATATGGTCTAGAAATGTAAAGATTGGACAAGACGTTGGTGATGTGATTTGTTACAACTGAGTCTATGTACCAAGGGACAGTCGAGACTGATGAAGATTGCTCATTCTGAGCAACAGTAGCAGTATAGGCTCTAGAAGTCAATTGATTGCCTTGAGATAGAGAAGAAGATGTCAGAGGCTGAAAAGCCTGATCCATTTTATGCCAACAATCAAAGGTAATATGGCATATTTTCCACATATCTGATAGGTAGTAGAACCAAAACTAGAAGATTGATAATTTGGCCTGCCTCTGGTGCTGGGATTGGTGTATCGATTGCCATCTCTATTAGGGCCATTATAGGAGTGACCTCTGCTCCTAAAGGGTCCTTTGCCTTAAGAGTGTGAAGAACCACCTCTATAAGCATTAAGAGTGGATTGAGTACCATAGCTAGAGGAGAAATTAGGATTTGAACCTTTAGAAACAGAATATGCAATAGTGAGACTATGATCATCAGAGTGTTTGATTTTGCATCAATGTGAATTGCTTCATAACACAACAATAAACATAGCTTATCCGTGAAAAGACTGTTAGATCGTGCATGAATGGTGGTCTTAAGAGCATCATATTCATTTGGTAGACCAGTAAGAATGAAAAACATTATATCTTTATAAGGAATATTTACAGAAGCGAGAGACAATTGATCTGAGATTTCTTTAAATTGAGCAAGATAATCTTCCATGGAGAGAGATTTCTTGGTAATTGTTTGCAATTTAGTCTTCAATTACTGAATATGTGACCTGGATAATGAGGTAAATCTCTTTTCTAGGTCTTGCCACACTTGAAAACAATGAGTGTAATGAAGAATAAATGGATAAAGTTAGGGAGATAGAGTTGCAACCAAGCCACTTAGGAGATAAGCATCAATTACCTCCCATTTGGTAAATTTTGGATTGAGAATTTGTTGCATTCTAGTAGAATCTATGATTTCTTGAGCAAGGCAAACAATCGAACCAGTTGCATAACCAAGAAGATTTGTGGCACGAAAGACATTCTGAATCTAGCTTCTCCATATAAGAAAATTATGTGAATTAAGCTTAACTGTAACTAAGGAATTGAGTTTTGATATAAGCAATATGAGATTTGAAGGAATAGCTGAAGAGGAGGTTTCAGCCATTGCAGGACCTTGCTCAGTTGAGCTAGAGAGCTCTGATACCATGATGAAATTCTTATTCCATATCATTTGCTCAGTTGTTCTATAGATATTTTTACACATTTGATCAAATACAATTCCATTCTAACTAACTCTCTTGACTGATATATGTATACAAACTTGTATAACAACCTATCTAACTTCCTAACTAACTTATACACAGGTATGCAATGAAGCTGCTATTGTAATGCCCCAATTTCCTATGCCCAAATGATAACACAACCATCATGGCTCCTTAAAGGAAAACAGAAATAATTCTCCACACTTGCATTACATGATATAATTAGTTCCTTAATGCGATTAGACGTTTAATCCAAAACCAAATAAATAAACAAATAGATATTCCCAAGGGTTTACAAGTTTCCAAGGCTTAGGCCTAATTACACAAAATGGTTATTCAAACCCATACAAATACAAGCCTTGGCTTACAAACAGAGTTACAGCAAAATGAGAGCCTTGTACTCTCAACACATATTTCCTCGCCTTTAGTTAGGCGGAATCACCACATCTTTTCCTGCACAAAAATCCCGTAGGGTGAACATAAAGCCCAATAGGAAATCCTTAACAAAGTATATACATTTTATACAAGTCTCAAGAGATGAAATGCACAAGTCATGCAATGCTCCTTTTTTTGAAAGTAAATCACATTTTCATCTTTTGAAAACCATCATGCTCAATGATGTCATGCAATTTCAATTGTTCAAAACTTAACAATTTATTTCAAGGGTGGTAAATACAACTCAGGTAATCCCTAGGTCGGTGTTTGCAAGTAGACTATACAACTATTACCAAACTATCATTTTTACCGGTATTAACTAGAAAGCTAGACACTTATCCGCATGGGTTTTCAGTCTTTCACCCTGGACTCTCAGGCCAACTTATTCAATATCATCTACACCACCTATCAAGACTTACCAACGTATTTACCCTAAAATCATTCCATGAAAACTTGTTTCTCAATATTCTTTTCTCAATGCAAGTTTTCAAATCAACTTCAAAATTTAATGTAATCAAATGAATTGATATGCCAATTTCACAAGATAAATATAAATACTTTTATTTCAATTCATCATCCAAGGAATAATACAATTCCCTCTTCTCAAGTATCCTCAACAATTAGTCATTTCAAAACTATTTCAACGTTTTGAACAATAATTTCTAAAATGAACAACAATTCTCATATTCCATGAAATTCATCATTTATATAAATATAAATAAGAAAATTTCCAAATATCCATTTATTTTGACACACAAAATAAATATAACAATATCATTTATGGATTTTCAATCTCTTTTAAAAATCTCCAATTTCTTGGTTTTCTCACCAAAACTATACAACTCAAATATTTTGAAAGAAAACTTTTCAAAATCATCTTTTCTTCAATCAATGAAGATCGAAACCCATAAGATCATTTAAAAAAAAAAAAAAAAAGAGACAAACCCACTTTCAAAATCGCTCAACTTCTTGAATCAACAATCAATTTTCAAAGCTATCGGAGGATGATTTCGAAATCATCTAGATCTTGCAAAAACATATATATAACTCTAAGAAAATTCCTACCTCAAGTATAGAAAACCCAAGCAACAAGATGAAACTTCAAAGATGACAAAATCAAGTTCTTCTTAGATCAAAATGAAGCTCTTGAAGCACTCTACCTTTTTTCTCAAAGACACTAGCGTAAAGAACACAATGGATCTAGATGAAATCTTAGAGAGAATGTGAGTTTTTAGAGAGAGAGACTCAAGATCTGAGTTTTTGGAAAGTTTTAGAGAGGGAGAGAGAACTGAAAAAGTGATCTGAAATATCAGATTCATGAACTGATATAACATGGTCCGCTCGAGCGTAGAAAGCTCCGCTCGAGCGTCGAATACACTTTCCCAGTACTTTTGCAGACAGGTCAAACTTCTGGAATCAAACATTCTCCGCTCGAGCACATAAACAGCCGCTTGAGCGGACAAGCAACTTCGAATGTATTTTGCATTTTTGCTTCGGGGGCGCTGCCCCCTGGACCCCTGCGAGCTGACCGGGCAGCTCGATCTTCGACATACTCAGCGAAGTGGCAAAACATAAAAGAATTAACTTCTAATACAACTCTGCAAGGCACAATTCGGATTGGATTCGCATTTAAAGGTTTGAAGACATTACATGTTCCAAACACACCGCTACAACCCAATAACCGAAATAAGGAAAATATAGGGAAACTAAGATACGTAACACCGTTCAAAACCATACCAACCCGAGCTCGGAACACCATAAAAAGATGGGTCAAAACCTGTGACTGTTGTTTGTGATTGTTAGGCATACTTCAGCTTGGGTTGCTGGGGCTGCGTTGTTGATATATGGGCTGATTTGCTAATATTCTCATCAATATGTACATTATGATATATAAACTATATATGTGCACATAAAAAAATTCAAATAAATAGAAGTAATCTCTAATAGGATAAATATATTTTTTGGATAGAAAATAGAAAGAGAATATAAAATGGTAGAAGAATGTGATATATATATCTTTTATACTGAAGGGCTATTTTATTTATAAAATAAGATATATATTTTCACAAAAACAGAGGGATTATGGCCTCCCATAGTCTTTTCCTAATTCCCTCCCTATCTCCAATATAGACATGGCATATATGGTGTCCTGTGATTATTCAAAGTAGATTGAAGTTGCAGATAGAATGTAAGATCAACAAGGATTTTAATAGAAAACAAGGAATGGAGTATTTATTTATGTTTTCTCCTTTAGATTTTCTCGAATACCTATTAATTGAATAAGGAAATGTATGTTTGACTGGTGGGTTAATCAAAATATTTTGATGAAGACCCTTATACTGTGTTTGGTTTGGGAATTTGAGGAGATATTTGGAAAGAGAAAGGAAAAAATTAAGTGAAATGTGAATAAAATATACCTATATTTTACTTAGTTTCACACATCTTTTCCCTTTCCTTTTCCAAATTCCTCTCCAAATCTCCCAATCAAACATAACGTTAAGTAATTAGGACAACTAGTCCAACTAATGATCTTAATCGCTTTGTGGCTTATCGTTACATTTACACTACATAGCTTTTATTATTTAGTCAAGACAAAGTTAAAAATAAAATAAAATTCTCCATTAGAATTATTTTGATTTTGAAAGTTAAGAATATTGTTATGAATTTTAAATAAAATTATTGTAATCAAAATAAAATTAGGGGCATTTACATACAAATCCCATATTGTGAATTTATAATTCATTAAGTCCTAGATAAGATTATTTGCTCCTTCAAGTCCTATTAATTTTTAATAGACCAATTTACCCTTCTAAGACCTCTATCAATGCCAGATGTCTAACTGCATGCTTGGTGTGAATGTAAGTTGCTGTCTTTATTCTCTCTCTCTCTCTCTCTCTCTCTTACTTTTACAGCCACTCCCCAACAACTACAACCAGACATCCCCTTCTCTCTCATTTGTTTTCTCTCTCTTTTTTTTTTTAGTTTCAGACTCTCTCTCTCACATATAAAAAATGGAGCCCAAGCTTTTTGACTTTGGTTCTCTCCTTATCTATCTCAACACCGTCAACACCTACATCGACTCCCACACCATTATTGTTCTCCTCCACCATGCCAAATCAAAGTTCGTCTTCTCGATTTCCATATTCGATCACTAGTCCTCGAAGCTATCTCTTTGTACCCACCAAATATACAACATCCTAAGTTCATTCTCATCATGGATGATGTGGCTTCAAACCTAATCTCCTCATCATCCGCCATTGGTGACTACGAGAGCTTGGTGAAAAATGATGATTCTAGGTTCAACTGGGTTTGTCCTTTAAATGAGTGGGGACTCGATCACATAAAACTACACCTCCAAGACCACTTCTTCCCCGAAAGTGGTAGTTCATTCTCACCTTACGATTTTCAATGGTTGTGCAAAAACTAAGAAATTTTCATAAACAATGGTTGTGTAAAACCGAGAAATTTCTCAATTTTTTCTAATTTTAAAATTAAGAATATTATCAGTTTAAAACTAGAAAAATGATAATGTTCTCAGTTTTAATGTCACGATCCACTCCCCGTACCGAAGGATTAAATATCGTGATGGCCAGTAACTGAAGTTACCTCAAGCCAATTCTTGATCAAATAAATAAATGCAAGTGGAAATAATATTTAAGTAAGGGTACCTTAATAATCATTGAAGCTTCTATTTTTATAACAAAATTTATTGATAAAAAAGGCCAATATAAATATCATAAAAGTGTTGTGTGTGTCTATTCCGCAGCCCCGCGTATCTTCAAAAGATTTGATTCATAAATTATATAGATTTATACTTATCTTTAATAAATATTTAAGATAATTACACTTTGGCCCAGTTTTTTTAATATAACTATATAAATAAATCAATCCCTAATTAAATTACACTCTATCGTATACAATAGAAAATTAATTATTTATTTTACTACCACACCCATTATTATTATTTATTTATTTATTTACTCTTACTTTTAAATTTATTTATTTACTATCTTTAACTTTAATTTGGCCCAACTAGTATTATAATTCCATATTTCTGTTAATTTGACCCCAAATAATAATCCCTAATTTAATTACACTTTATCTCATACACCGATAATATTTAATATTTTATTTTACTCTTACGGAATATTTAATTAAACATTTAGGATTTTTCTCATTTATAATTAAATAATACTAATATAAAATTTAAAGGACAACTTAAATTTTCGGGTTGTTACAATCTTCCCTCCTTTTAAAAATTTCGTCCTCAAAATTTGTCATATGTGTAAGCTATCCGCTGCGCGCTCTGATAAATATATATATTAGATGATTAATCTGATAAAAAATATTACCTAAAAAATTTTTTTACCAAAAACAACTCACTGTCTAAATGTCAAAACTTGTTTTGGGCCAAAATGAGAAAGAATCGGTGACTTTAAAAACTTTTTATTAGTTTTATTTCTGAAAAGAAAAAAAATGAGAATATAATTAAACAAGCGACTGGAAGTGAAATGACAAAATCATATGCAGGAGTTGAAGGAATTTGAGATGAACTCCCATTTATTTTATCCGTGAACTTTCCACTAATGAAAAATAGTTTCAAAATTAGTGTTTTTAAAATTTGAACCCACTTTTAAAATGTCGAAATGATTTTTTTTTGAATACTAAACGGGAAATTATATATATTTAATTATATTATAATTTTGGTAGGTGCTTGAGCTTGACATCCTTTGTTTATTTTCCTTCTTTTACTATAACAAATATAAATTATATCTAACATCCTTTACAAATTAGGCACACACAAAATATATATATATATATATATAAAATCATATAAAATTATAATATAATTAAATCGACTAACAAAATATAATATTTAGGTACTAATTACCCGATATCCTACTTTTTAATTGTGCGTGTGTCCTATACTCCAATGATGATTTATTTATTTATTTATATTTTATTTTTATAAACCATTGCTCTGATACCACTTGTCACGACCCGTTCCTCGTACCCAAGAGTTAAGTATCGTGATGGCTAGTAACTAAAGTTACCTCTGGCAAATTCTTGATCAAATAAATAAACGCAAGCAGAAATAATATTTAAGTGAGGGTACCAAAATAATCATTAGAATTTCTATTTTTATAACAAAATTTATTGACCAAAAAGGCCGATATTTACATGGAAAAATATCATAAAAGTGTTGTATGTATCTATTCCGTAGCCCCGTGTATCTTCAAAAGATTTGATTCATAAATTATATAGATTTATACTTATCTTTAATAAATATTTAAGATAATTACACTTTGGTCCAGTTTTTTAATATAACTATATAAATAAATCAATCCCTAATTAAATTACACTCTATCGTATATCAACAGAAAACTAATTATTTATTTTACTACCACACCCATTATTATTATTATTATTATTATTATTATTTATTTATTTACTCTTATATTTGTATTTATTTATTTACTATCTTTAACTTTAATTTGGTCCAACTAGTATTATAATTTCATATTTCTGTTAATTTGGCCCAAATAATAATCCCTAATTTAATTACACTTTATCTCATACACTAGTAATATTTAATATTTTATTTTACTCTTACGGAATATTTAATTAAACATTTAGGATTTTTCTTATTTATAATTAAATAATACTAATATAAAATTTAAAGGACAACTTAAATTTTCGGGTTGTTACATTTAACACTAAAAAAATTAAAAAAATTCTCAATTTTACTAGATATTTTTGCAAACTGAAATCATTCTTAATTTTAAATTGAGAACATTCTCAGTTTTAGAACTGAGAATATCTCAGTTCTTACCTACAAACTAGATCTCCTGGCCCATCTCTTTAGTCGATTTAGTATGCTCTATTCTGAACCTTGAAATTGAGCAATCAAGCATTCTAAGGACTGGAGTTTCACACACACACACAAAGTTGTTGCAAATTGAAGTGATCAAGGAAGAGAATAGATTGAAACAAAAGTGTAAAATGTTGAGGCATCACAAACCTCTAACTTAAAAATCTTCGGATAATCCAAACGATCATCATCATCAAGTGTTTGAAAAGATCCATGAAGATGTAGACTCTGCTCCTCCTCCTAGTCGTAAAATTTCTTAAGGACGTTCCAAGTCCTCTTCTTTCTCTGAAGTTACATCTCTAATACGTTAGATTCAAAAGGGCATAAACGTCAATTGCATTTCAAAATGAGACTTGTGCGTCCAAAAACTATTGCACATGACTTGAGCTACCACACCAACTGTCATTAAGAATTTTAAGTAATTATAATAAAAAATTATAAAATGCATAAATTTTTCGCTTTGGACCTCAAATAAGTTTGAGTAACCTCTGAATATATGAAATTTTACTATATCTGACCAACCTAAAATTAACGAAAAATTCTACTCCATACACCCCTCACTATATATACACCTAAGTTATATCATTTTTTTTATTTAGTTATGATTTTTTTTTTCCTGTAATTATGATATTATTTTAATTGTGACTCATGATATTTTTTATTATACTTTATATATTATTTAATTATGACTATTTTATTTTATTTTTAGATATAATTTATAAAGTATAAAATTATATCATTTTTTTTTTGTGGAAAAATTACTCATAAATTCCATTTTAATAAATGTTGCTCTAGCTAGTTCTAAGTGTTTTTTTCTTATAGCGATCCCAGTTTTCCCTCTGTTGGTTGTGGTATTCCGGACTAGGTTCCGTGGATGTCTGTTGTTGTATATGTGGCATTTCCATCCTTTAGTTCCTTGAATTCGAGTTTTAAGATGTTTTGGGCAGGTTTGTTACAAGTTGGGTGTGTTTTGAAACAAATGGTTACTGTCCAGATTTTGGTGTCTTCGCTCGAGCGAGCTCTGTGTTTTAGTTCCTTTGCTCGAGCCAAGGTTCCTTCGCTCGAGCGAGAGTTGAGTGTTGTGTCTGGTGGCTCGAGCGAGAAGTCTTGCGCTCGAGCTTGCGTCTGCGTCTGGTTTTGGACCTGAAGGTTGCATTTCTTGGCTCGAGCGAACTTTCCTTCACTCGAGCGAGCATTCTTGCGCTTGAGCGTGCTTCTGGGTTGCAGACCTGAAGCTTCGAATTGTTGGCTCGAGCGAGGCTTTCTGTGCTCGAGCGAGATTTCTTTGTGTCTGGTCGCTCGAGCAACCATTCCTTTGCTCGAGTGAGCCTCGATTATATCAGTTGGCAGCAGCGGGTTACACTTCACTTTTTTATTATCTTCTTTGCTCAAACCCTAGCCCCAGCTGCATCTCTCTCTACACTTTCTCTCTCTTTAAAATTTCATCTACTTCTAGAGTGTTTCTACCCTAGTCTCTTTGTAAGAAAGATAGAGGGCGGTGTGGGCTTCACTTTAATCTGAAAAACCGTGGATTTGGAGCACTTTGAGTTTTCTTCATCAACTCCTTTGGGTCTTTTCTTTTGAGGTAGAGATAACCTACTCATTTCTATGGGTTTTGACATAGATATTATGTGTTTTGTATAAATGGTGGATAATGGTAATTTTGAGAAAGTTAGGGTTTGCTTTGAGGTTATAAAAAAAGGTGGTTTTAAATTGTTAATCTCCATGTGTATGTGAGACCTTGGAAAATAGTATTATTGTTGTTGAATTGATGAAAATGAGCCTTAGGGCTAATGTTGGGAAAAATGGGGGGAAAGCTCTAATTTAAATGTGACTAATTAATTTGTATAATTAATTTGAGAAGTTGTGAAAATGTGAAATTGAGTTGGAAATCATGAAATTGGGAAATTGTGACATTGAATGGTGTAGTTGGATAAATAAATCACTCACCTATGAAAATGTTGATATTTTATCTGTTTGATAAATTTATTATCTGTTTAGAGATAACTGCTTTAGGCTATCGGTGGAGGATAGTCTTGATTGTTGTATACACTGTATGTTAATTAGGGAAAACTGAAACTAATCACATTGAATATGTCATTGAATATGACGGTTGGGGTAATACATCAAATATGTGTATTGATTGATCATTATATATGATAAGTATTTAAATACATTGTATATGTATATTGTTTGGGAGGAGATAGGGGATGGACTCTATTGATAACTAAGTTGGTCGGAGTGTCCAGGGTGAAAGTCCCGAAATTTTAATTACGTTTGCGTAACGTAGATAATTGAAGTATGGGAAGTGTTTTATTATGAGTTGTAGTCTCATGAGAATTGTGAAAAAATGGAAGTGTTTTAAATATGAATTATAGTCTCATTTAATTGTTTGGCCAGGTTTTGAGCCATGTTCATGAATCGAAATTATATAAGTAAAGGAAAGTGAAATGAAAAATGGATGTACCTGTTGTTGATGTGGAAAGTATCATAAGTTGGTGTATAAGTATTAACCATTTGTCGAATGCTAATGTTTTAGTTAATTCTCATACTTGGTTTAGTATATCTCTACTGGGCTTTGACTCACCCTATATGGGACATCATTTTCAAGTACAGGTGACATGCCACCTCCAAGGACGTAGCTTGGAAGGCTTATAGGCTGAAGAATCTTTTTGTTATTATTTTGTTGTATTACATGTAAATCAAGCCAAGGGCTTATTTTGTATAAAGAGTTAGAACTCTTCTTTTGTTGTACCTAAGTGTTGACTTGGAAAGTTGTAAGCCCGTAGGGCATTTACTTTTGATGTTAACATGTAATACTTTTGTATCTAATATTCTGATGAATGGAAAATATGCTTTACTCTATTGCCTATGCATGTCAAGAATGTTGTGTTTATATGTTTTATTTTGAAGACGTTACATTTCTTAAACCATTTAGTCCTTTTTATTTTTGGTATGATATATGTTTTTGATATATTATAGATAGAGTTTACATTTTTACCCATATTGATTTCATTTTGCAGGTCTCCTAATCTCTTTGATTGAAGTTAAACAAAATTCAAAACTCACCATTGAACAACATCATCAACATCAACATCCAAACCCTTGATTCCAGATTCCTTAGAAATCTCCTAATCGGCGGAATTGAGGATCGTGGAAGCGTCGCGGCTCGG
Source organism: Camellia lanceoleosa (assembly GCA_025200525.1). Classification (NCBI taxonomy): domain Eukaryota; kingdom Viridiplantae; phylum Streptophyta; class Magnoliopsida; order Ericales; family Theaceae; genus Camellia; species Camellia lanceoleosa. Next base: position 481,201 of record JANUSC010000070.1, read on the forward strand.
ATCGGAGGAGAATTGAGAGGGAAAAGAGTAGAGGAAGTCTTCGGAGTCGGAGGGGAGGTATAGATTGTTGAAGGTGAAATCGAGGTCGTCGAAATCAGCATCGAAGGGTAAGGCGAAATCGAAGAAGAAGGAGTCGGATAAAAAGGCGGAGTCAATGATGTTTGTTGATGTTTGATGATGTTTGATGTTGTTGATGTTTGATGATGTTTGGAGATGTAGTTGATGTTAATGATGTTCACAATGTTGATGATGTTTGATAATATTGTTGAAGAAAGGACGATGACGGTGTTGGTGGGGTTGAAACTGGGGGGAGTGTCAATGACGAGAAGCTGAAAATGGTGGGGTAGAGAAGGTTTGCAATTTTCCATTACTCTCACTTAGGACTTGAAATTACTCTTGCCAATATGATTTGCAGAAACATCACCTGGGTATCATTTTCAACTTTGTTCTGTGGCTATATAATTACAGATTCATCATTTTGCTTTCTCTCTTTCTCTCTTTGTATGACATACATACATATATTATATGTATCATTTTTTTTAGATAGATATATTATATGTATCATTGAATTGGGTTTAATTGAAGTTATTTGATTGTTTTTATCTGAGATTTTGTCAGCTGGTGGGTAGTGGTGGATGTTTTTGGTTGCTCAATATGAAGGGTGATTGGTGGTGTTGGTGTAGGTGCAGAAGAGGGTGTGCAAGGGAGAAGGGGGGGGTAGAGAAGCACATGCGGGACAGGAGGATAAATAGGTCGGTGTAATGAGAGGGAAGAGAAAGACAAGAAAAACATAATAGGTTTTTTTTTTTTTTTTTGTTGATGAATAGGCCGGTGTAATGTTTGATGATGTTGTTGATGTTGATGATGTTCACAATGTTTGATAATGTTGTTGACGTTTGATGTTGTTGATGTTTGATGATGTTTGGAGATGTAATTGATGTTGATGATGTTTGATGATGTTTGATGATGTTATTGATGTTTGATGATATAGTTGATGTTGATGATGTTCACAATATTTATGATGTTGATGATGTTGCTGAGGTAGTTAATGTTGCTGATGTTCAGAAAAGGAGGGAAATCTAAAAAAGGCATATAGTAAGTTTTTTGGGTATTTTTGTCATTACAACATCAATAAAAACTTACATTCGTCCTCCATAAAAAAAATTTACGTGTTAAATAAATGAGTATATACGTAATTAACATTCAAATAGGATTTATTAGTCCACAAAATAAAAGGGAGAATTAAATAGTTTAACAAATTAAAATTTGAAATTTATTGATGATTTACTTTTTTTTTTTTTTTAATTATACGATTGATACGATAGACGCTTTTTAATCTTTCCCCTATCACACACCTAAAATTAATCATTGCAGTATATGACACCGCGCCCATACAAACGCTTAAGTAAACTCTAATGTAATGACATAACATAACAAGCTGAGAAGTTGAATTGCAGTAGTTATTTGAACATCAACCATGATAAAGGCCTCGAAAGGGAGGCGCGAATTTGCCTCGAAAAGTTGTTTTGTTTTGTTTTTTTTTTTTTTTGTGTTTTATGTTGGTTTGGTTTTGTTTTGTTTTGTTTTGTTTTTTTTTTTTTAAAGGGTTTTTATGTGTACCCTAAAACCTAAACCCTAATAAAAAAAAAAAAAAAATCAAACCAACACAGCTCAACAAATAAAATAAAATAAAATAAAACCAACAAATAGGAAAAAAAGAAAAAAAAAACATTTGGGTTAGACTGATTGAGTGATAAAACTGACTGATCAGTTAGATTGCTGATTAAAATTTGTTAATTCCATATAATTTTGTACGAGTCCTTACTATATTTTTATTTCAAATCAGAAAGACTCGGAAGAAATAAAAACCTAAACCTTAAATCCTAAATTCTAAACCCACCCCTATACATTAAAAAAAAAAAAAATTACAACAGCCCAACAAATAAATAAATAAATAAATAAATAAAAACAACCAAACTAAGACAACCCAACCCATATAGTTTTGTACGAGTCTTTATTATATTTTTATTTCAAATTAGAAAAACTCGGATGAAATAAAAATCTAAATCTTAAATCCTAAACTTGAAACCCACCCCTACACATAACCATCCTTTAAAAAAAAAAAAAAAAAAAAAATTACAACAGCCCAACAAATAAATAAATAAATAAAAACAATCAAACTAACACAACTCAACAAATACATAAAAAAAATAATTAAAACAACCAAACCAACAGTTTCAAAGAAAAAAAGCCAAAAAAACAAAAAAACTTTTTCGAGCCACATTCGAGGCCTCAATCTTTTTTCTTTGAACATAGGGTAAATTACAATCATCTCCATGAGGTTTTTAAAAATTACCCTAGCCTTCTCTCCTTTTTATAAAAACACTACCTCTCTTGTAACTAATGGCATTAATGTAATAGTTAGTTTAACAATTTTAAGATTATAAATATTTTTGTTGATAATCATTAAATGTGCAATTATTATTTTGATTATACTTTATATGATGTTTGATTATGACTTATTTGTTTTAGTTGTAACTTAAAAAACAAATATGCTAGAGGCCCCAAATATTCTACCAAAAGTTTTACCAAATGTCTCACATGGGTGTGGGACCATGTGTGGGTCCCACACCCATGTGAGACATTTGGTAAAACTTTTGGTATAATATTTGGGGCCTCTAGCATTACTCTTTAAAAAAATTTAGTTATGACATTTGTAGTAATCAATACCATAAATGCTATAACTTGTATAAAAAATGCTTAAGATCTCCAAAGTTGAGAACCCCCATGACGCTCAAACTGATGTGGACCAATCATATATTTTTGTTTTTGTTATTTTTTTTTTCTTTCCTTCTTGGACTAATCAAAGGTGAGTGGGGGTTGTGTTTTTTAGAGGTTTGTAACATTGTTGCAACTTGTATATAATACACATAAAATGATGTGTATTCTAGAAAAACCTATTATTATGACAAAAATGATGATAAAACAAATTTAAAAATTAATTATATAAACATAAGATAAGTTATTTGATTTTAATCAATACTTTACATCATACAATTTAGTTTTTTTTTTTTTTTTATAAATAAGATAAAATTGATGAGTCTCACTATTTAAACTAATAAAAATCAATTTGGGATACAACATGCATTTATTTAAGTAGTATTAAATAATATTTCTAAATACTTGCATGGTTTGATTATATATGCATAATTTGTTGCTTCATATATACAAGTTCTTATATTTCTCTTTTGATTTTAATAATTTATATTAATTTATTTACTTAAAAAATAATTAATTAATTTCTTTTATTCTTAATTTACAAATAATCACTTTTAATGTTATACAAACCAAACTGAAATTTCTCTATGTATTAATCTAACAACTAACCATTAAATTTAAAATAAAAAAAATTATTAGTCAAAATAACGGTTAACTAACTTATTAGAAGAATATGTAAATCAAAAATAAATTTCAAAAGAGACCAGTGTAATTAAAAAAAAAAACCAGTGTAACTGTCAAAGCCTCAATAATGGTAAGGGTAATTTATCATTAAAACATATCATTCGTATAGAAGCAATGTGTAGACACCCCATTTTTGACCGTCCTCAAGACTTGGACGTCACCGCTTGAACACTCGGTGATTATTCATGTTCGTGTTCGTTTGGAGTTCCCGGAGTTCTCGGCTACGCATCTTGCCTCAGGACCTCCGAACTTGACCGTTTTGTGTCTGGTTTTGCACCAAACACCTGTGTTTTGCCTTGGAGGGGCAGGGAATGCTTTGTGAAGCATCCCCACACACCACCGGCAGTGGCTAGAGGCCACCGGCTGGTTGTTGTTTCCATCGGCACTATGTTGTGCCGGTCGGCACTATGTTGTGCCGGTCGGCACTATTTTGTGCCAGTCGGCACTCATTTTGGCAAAATGACCATTTTGCCCTGCCGATCACTTTACAGCTGTTTTTGGAGATATTTTCAGACAGCTTTGTAGCACTTGTTTCCCCTCCATACACGTGTATGTAGGGATGAGCTTCTTGGTGACTTAACTTGTAAGTTTTGTTGCCTATAACAGAACTCTTGCTCTCTTGGCTCAAGGGTTAGAAAGGTTAGACATTTTAGGAGAGAAAGGTGAAAAGAAGCTCTGGTTTTAGGGCTTGAATCCTATATCTATTCTATCTCTCTTTTTCTCTCTTGTTTGTGTGACTAGGTGTTTGTGCCTTACTATTGCACATCAACACCTAGTGTTTCACCTTCCCTTGGCTACTGAGGTCCCAAGAGGTTATTCTTGCTGTTCTTGACCGGTTTGGAGCTCAAGGAGGCAACAAAGTCAACATTTGTGAAGAGGGTCAACAAGGGTGAGAAACTTACTTTATTTACCCCATTCTTGCATTCCATTTTGACCTATCCTTGAACTATTTTTGTGCTTGGTGTTCAATACAAAAAAGTTCTGTTTTTTAGTCCTCTTGATAGTTTATTAAGGGTACTTTGTGCTTTGGGGAGGTTTGGCCCCTCTTAGGCCTTGAAAGGCCTCATTTTTGTGCTATTTTGTTGAGATCCGAGACTTTGGTTCTTGGGCCTCTTCACCACTGAAATCTTGAGGGATTTCAGTGGTGAAGGTGATGCCTTGAAGTCCTAAGAAGGGAAGGGCCACCCCCTCTCCTTAATGTTCTTGAAAAGGGCAAGTTTTGGCCTCTTGAGGAAGCCTATGCTTGAGTGTGTGTTGAGCATGTTTGGACTGTTTTTCATGCTTATATTGCCATGATATAACATGATTCTAAGTTGGTTTTAGCACTCCTTGCATGCTTTGCATAGTTGCTTTGTAATGCCTTAATAGTCCCTTAACATGCCTAGGTTGTGTGCCTCTATTTCTAGCATGTTTTAGGCCTAGATCCATGAAGCTTGTATGCTTGTTTTAACATGTTTTAGGTCTGACCATAGTTATTTGGTTTGATTTTAGCATGCTTAACATAGCTCCTTTGTGTTTGGCTTGTTGGCCTTAAGAGCATGAGAGTGTAGCATGCCTTGCTTGCTTTATTTTTGATGGTTTGGAACCATTTAACATGCTATTTCAGTCCCTTTGGTATGTTTGTATGCTTGCCTTAGTGGCCTCTTTAATGCTTTTAAAGCATGTGTTGAATGCTCCATTTATTGGTCATGTTGCATGCCTTTGTGCTTAAGCCTCTTAGATGCCTTCTAAGTAGCCATTTAGCTTTGTTTTAACATGCTAAAACTCTGTTTTAGGTTGTTCAATGCATGCCATATTTGTTTTGCATAAGTGTAGTTCAATGCTTCCATGACTTGCCTCAAGTGTTGAACCTATGTTGCATGCATTTGTTTATCTTGCTTAACATGATTTGGCATCATTTCATAGCATGATTTTCAGAGCCTAAATTGCATGCTAGTTGTCCATTGTTGCGCCCCTTTAAGTGTGCTTAAGGGTTGTTTGTTATGCTTAAGTGTTGGTGCCTTAACTTGTGCATGTGTGCATGTGTGTTTGGCCCTCATGATTTAGCATTTTGGCCACTGTTTTGAGCCTTTTTAGAGTTGCCCAATTCATGTCTAAGTCCATCCTCCATTTGATTCGCATGCTTGCCTTGTATGCTTACTTGCATGTTTGCATTGTATTGCCATATTGCATGCCTAGGTAACATGCTTAGGGCTTCATTGAATTGACATGCATGCTAAGCCTCTTGAAGTGAGTGTGATAGAGGTTTAGCACCCTTATGTGTTTGTTTGCATTACATGCATTTGAAATCGAAATTGCACTCTTGGTTCTTTGGGCCATCATGCATCGAAATGCGTGATTGGTGGTCCGAGAACCGAGGCACATCTTCCTTTGAGTCACAAACATGATAAGGAATGTGTTTGGTGCATACATGCTTTGAATTACATTGCCATGCAAGTTGTGTCCTCTGCTGCTGTGAGTTGCAGGTTCTGCAGGCATTTTGTGCCGACCGGCAATCTAATGGCAGCCGATGGATGAATTCAGTGCCGGTGGCCACATCCTTCAGCCGGTGGTGTTCTACCCCAGCCGGTGGTGATCTCCAGTGCCCAAGGAAGTATTCCTGAAGTTTTGGCAGTCTTCTGAGATGGAAAGCAGGGAAAACAGAGGCAATCATGCATGGCAGTGCGATTCCGAGCGAGTTCCGGGCGTGTGATGCATCTTGCCCTCTTCCCGAGGCATTTACTGCTTTAATTAACTTAGTTAATTTGTTAATTGATTTAGTGAATTTGTAACGTTTAATTAGCTTGCGTAGTTAATTAATCTGTAATATTTATTCGGTCCCTCCGTGTGAGGGCAAATTTGTAATAAGTGTGGGTGAGTGGGTGTATGTCTTCCAACCCCCATTTCTTTCTCCCTTTTATTTACCTGCTTATGATAGTAGATTAGGGCACGTTTACTTTTAGTATACCTTATGCTATGCATGCGTACATTCATGCATTTGTTTACATGCACCGGGCTCGGTACATCATACAAACTGCATCGTACTTTCAATTCCAAATTGAATACGTGCATCAAATAAAGTGCATTTCACATGCCATCTTTAGGGTTAGCCGAGCCTACTCTAGATTGCATCTATGTCTGTGTTGCATTAGCCACTTAACATGAACTAGGACATGCATGCTTGCTAACTAGTTTATTGTTTTGGCACGGAGTACAATGTAAGTATTTTACGCTTTAGCATACCACATGCGTGTGAATGTTGCCATGACAGTATGCTTACCATGCGGCTAAGTGCTTATGTGAGATAAACTGTTTGAATGCCTGTGGGTGGAGGTTGGATTGCTTGAGTTGGAATAACTCGTTGAAATCCGTATTTTAGCCTACTTGCGAGTAGCAATTTTAAACTGTTTTCAAAATGAACGGATATGCAATGTTTATTTCCAAATTAGGCAATCTAGTCTATACTTATTTGCTACGCGCATAACATAGTAATTCTAGGTTAATAATTGGAATAAGAGCATGTAATGTTTTCAAAAACGGATATCATGGTTAGTAGAGGCCGGTCTTCGGACCGGGCGAAAGGGGGTGCTCATAGCTGACCTTCCTCGATCGTACCCAAGCTCCCGAGCCAAGACCACTTTGGTGATGACGGACATGTGGCCTTCGGCACCGAGTCAGGGTTTCCTAAATTTCCCATTTTAAAATATTTAGGTGGCGACTCTGTAATCTGGCAAAGTAGTCCATGTTTGGCACTACTTTTCAAAAATCTGTTTTTCTTCAAAACGATTTGCCGGATTTGGACTCTTTGGTTCAGATTTAGAACCGACACAAAATCGAGTCCAAACTGTAGAGTGAAGCCCACGGGCGCGTCTACACAATGTAAAAGAAATTAAGTGCGCACCCTTACGAAACGGTTATGTAGCGTTCACGAATTAACGTTGGTTGGCTCTGTGATTTTACTTCAATTTTAAGAGAAAAGTTAGGAATTATGAAATTTTTTTCATAAAAATGATCATGAAAGATTTATGATCCTTGGATTACCTTGATTAGTGTGTGGTGTTTTATTGTAAGTGTAATCCAAGGATCACAAAACTTTTATGATTATTTTCATGAAATTTTTTTCATGATACGTAGCATTGCTGCAATTTTAAAGGCTTGCGCGAACAAAGTGTATAAAGCACTTTGAGTCGTTTCGGGATTTTTATTTTTATTTTTTTATTTTAATATTAGAGATTTACCATTTGAATATTTAAATTTATCCATAATGATGTGCTAAAGAATGATAAGTTTTACACAATTGAGCATATAACAAATTAATTTTTGATATGACCATTTGTGAATCAAATTGTAAAAACTTTTTGTGAGTTTTAAATATTTTTCTTTTTAGAGTATATATATTGGTTTTTTTGACTTTTGAAGGTTAGTTTTGTAATTTTAAGTGTGTCAATAAGGATCAATCAGTCCTTACAGAAGATTAATTGACAACCAATTATCAGACAATTGTGTTTCAGTTCTTTCAGCTTCAATGAAGAGGACTTTTACTGGTGGCTTGTTTAGGAGAATTTAGTAAACAACAATTAAATGAAGAACAATTGTAGTATTTCATTAAGTAAAAATGAAAAACTTACAATGATCTGATCCAGTCTCGTAGAGATTTACAACAACAAGCTATTCGAAACTACTCCTATGAATAAAGTGCAATACAAGAATTTGAAGTGCAGAACTGTAAAAACTGGAAGAAAAATAAAGTAGATAAAAACTAATTTCTAGATCTGAGTTTGGGTCCCTCTTTCTAGGGCTTTCTCTACTATTTATACTTCTTAATGATAACCATCGAAATGGGCTGCTAATCGTCGAAACATCCCTTCATGATTGCTGATCACACTCTTTTACAGTTAGCTCTACTATGCCATGTTTGCAGTTAGGCTTTCCTCTTGATTTTAAATTTGAACCTTGTGAGAAACCGTTAGGCCATATCATCTTATATCCCTCGATCATTCCAGTGCTATGCAGACCCATTATTACCAATATGGGTTGACACGTGTCTGACTATGGTTGGTGATTTATATTACCTTCCCAAATTGCTCTTCTCATGCCACGTGTTGAATCGTAATTGGCTTATACAATTTATATAGCCAACATTACCCCCTACACTAATATACCCAATACTTGGTGATATTAGTGGATCAAAACACTTCACCCATGTCCTAGGACGTGTATGGGTTTCACATCTTCTTAGAACTGTAACTGACTGCATTAAATTCTTTTCTACGCCTTGAACATTTCCCACTATCTGAGCATTCGAAAGGACTGATACAACTCGCATGGCCAAACAAACTTTCTTTGACATAGATCAAGCATACGAGGAGTTGTTAGACAATGATGTTTGCCCTCGAAAGAATTTTCATGCATTTATTAGCCACACCTATTCATCTCCCTATATTCAAGTCATGGAAGTTTTTGCAAACTATCAACCTTTCGACCACGAACTTATTGTTCATAATTCTTTAGCCCAAAACTTTGCAAACATGGATATTGGAAACTCTTCTTCTAATAAAAAACCTTATGCGTGGGATGAGGCTGCAACTTCTTCTTCTTATTCTTCTAAGACTTCTGGCTGGGGAGGCTGGCCAGAACCTAAGAAATCCAGGCTGAGAGAGCGCATTAATCATCACTTTGTCAAATTTGCTGATTTTCCATCTTTCCCTCCTTTCGCTTGGAGCTCGGTGGTTTACCCATATGTATCCATCGATCACCGACGCAGTTTGGAAGACAACTTACTCATAACATGGTACAGATCTTCCATGCCTACGAAGATTGTGTAAGCCACTCGTCGTCCAGAGGAAGCACAAGGGTACAACCCGTCATTCTTAGCCCAGAGGGCAAAATTTTGCTCTTCTAACTGGCTTGCATGCATAAACAACCCCCAGTTCCCTTCTTCTTTCGAGATGGATCCTTCTGCACCTCCTTTTCCGCAAAACCCTTATTGGGTGAAAGAATTGAGACTTACTCTCTTTGAGAATCAGTTTCTTCCTTCCTATGAACCTTCAACTCCCCCCACTATATTTGAGCGATATCAAGCTCAGCTTCTGCTTGCGGCCTTTTCTCACTTGTCTTTTAATGTTCTTGAGGGTGATGTTCCTCTTAAGAACTTTCGATGGGCTTGTGACGTTATGACCCGGAGTCATGTCCTCAATCCTATTGCCCAAATAGAGCTTCAGATGTTTTGGATCAACTCCCACTGCTTCTCCATTGGCACCAAACTTCTGTGGCCACCACTCAATCTTTGGACAACATCTCAACCCGTCAAATTCACACCCAGTATGAAGCAGAGAACTTTATCGATGAATATAATGACTTCAAGAATAAATACTCTACATACTGGGATGACTTGGATATGGATGAGATAGAACAAGGATTGAAAGAAATAGAATTCGAAATAAAAGCCGAACAACTTTTTCATTAAATAAGAGCATAACAGCTTCAGCAACCTAGCTTGGAGAAGATAGAAGACAGAATAAAAAAAGAGCAGAAATTCATTGACCACTTTTGGAACAAGTTTCATGACCTTGTCATTTTCTCTATTCTTTATTTTTATAAAATTGAATATGTAGCCAAAAAGGCTTTCGGATGTAATTACTTTCATCTTAATAAAGCTAGGCATTCTTTTTTTTTATTCGGCATGTTCGAATTTTATTCTATTTATCCAAAATAAGCAAAATCAGAGTCTTGAATTTACCAATTTTGTCCTTTGAAACCTGATTTAAATATATCCAATGGAATAGTAGAGACCTAATTTGAACTTTATCAACATATGGAGTGTAATTGACAACATTTGCCTTAGGTCTTCCTTTCCCAATCATATAGTTAACATAATCAACAGTTTCGAATCAATTATTTTTGCTTCGAACAAACAGTCTACATTTTTCGAAGTATGGAAACTTCCTTTAAGGATTGCACTGTTTTATTCTAAAAAAGTGATTCCCTTTGTATTCTTCACTGCTTAACCAAATATTGGTTTTATGTGACTTTGAAGTCTAGAACAAACAAATTCTAACCGCAGAGTATTTCGAACTTTACTTCGAAGGATTTTACTTTCAACAAGAAACCTAAAAGTAGGTCTTTAATCCTCTTGAAGTAAACAAACACCTAGGTACTCCAGTACTCTTAGGTGTGAAATGTGCTTCGAAGTCAACTTCCTGCTTTTGAAGCTCTAGTTGAATGTTTGTCACCTGATTTTGGTGCCAAAGCTTGGCTTTGAAGCTAAACATTTGATTTCGAAACCAATATTAGTATTTGAGATATGTTTTCATCCCAAATTATCAACATTGAGAGAAACTTTTGTATCCGTACCTTTAGTACTTCTTTATGAATTCTACCCACTTAAAATGATTGGGTATTTTTCAGATAGAAAGGTTTAAAAACCCTTTTATTTCGTGCTTCTAATTCACTTGTTTGCCCAACACACAAACCCTTCATCTCTATTGATTTCTCATTTCTCTTACCCTCTTTCTCAACTTTGTCTTCTGAAAAAACTCCTGTCAATGGCTTCTTCCTCCTTAAAAATACCGGTTATGGAGCGTGTGAGTCCATCCGTAGCCTTAAAAAGGATCATTGCTGAAGAATGTGAGAAATACAAAACTGGTGAGAAAAGTGCTATCGACAAGCGGATCTTCATTTCCCGTCATCATGAACAACGAGAATACGTGCTTGGGCCCATTTTTAAGGAGATTTCCATTGAGCTTCCAGCTCTGTGTTCATGTCTAGAGGATCATTGCCTCCTTTTATGAAGATGGTCTTGATTGGGGAAGTTGGAGGATGAACCGACCCCATTGCTGCTAGCCCACAGTAAAACCAGAGTGGGAGGAATGGTATGATCGGGTCATTCCTACTAGGACACTGGATTTTCAGAAGCTTTGCCTCTTTGACGTCCTTCAATTGTCTAGGTTCACCATTTCAGACGACCCATTTTTAATACCTGCTGCTCTTTGTTTTTGGAATTCTGCTTTCAACTTCTTCCAATTTAGATGTGGGATGATGGCTCCGACTGTCCTTGATATTTGCCGTCTGTTAGGATTATTCCCTATTGGTACCCCCATCAGTCCAGACTATCTTAACCTCAAAACCCCTTTTTTCTCTTCCCCCTCTGAACTCATCCTATAGTGACTTTGTCAAGATTGAGAATAAAAGAGAAGGCCCTATGACTGACAGGGAAATTTTCTCTTTTTTATTGTATTGGCTTTGCAAATTCCTCTTCTGTACTTCTTCTTAGATAATCATGCCTGAGTTTGCCCCTCTTGCCAAAGCCTTTGTTTTACAAAGAAAAGTGGCCTTAGCTCCATATGTTTTGGGTCATATTTATAGAGCTTGTTCCCTCTTTTGTGAAAAACCCATGGATGCCAATCAAGGAGGCCCATTTTGGATACTCCAACTTTGGCTTTTTGCATGCTTTACTGATTTGCAGTCTAAATGCTTAAAGTTCTTGCTGCCAAACCCTACCACTTATGGTATGAAGTTAGCCAATATTTCACTTTATCTTTCCAACTTCGCCTTCTACTTTTCTTTCTTTCACCAACTCCCAGCTTCCCTTTCTTCTCACACCTTCTGCCCCTTCGAAGCCACCAATATTGGCCCAACTTGGCTGAGGACCTTTTTGAGTGATAGGTCTTGCTCTATGCCTCAGCACAAAAACATGTGGGCTTCTATTTTGATCCCCAAGGAACTGTTCATTGGTACTATGAACCCCAAAGCTTATAAGTGCATCTCTGAGCCCTATTGTCTTGCCCAATTTGCTAGGCAATTTGGACTCTCACAGGGGGTCCATATCCCTCTCTGCAGTCAGTCCAATTTAAACCTTGCCAGTAGAGATTTGAAAGTCCCAAGATCCAGATTGGAAGAAGCAACTTTCAAAATTTATCCAAGATCTAATTGATTTTGAGTACCTACCTTTCGTACCTCAAAGCAATACACTGAAAAGGTACCAGAACTGGTGGATGACCAATATGGAGGTGCACTTGGCCATTCATCTTCAAGATCTATTAATGGTACTAGACGTGCCTCAAGCCAAGTCTAAAGGGACTGGAGTGGTTACTTCTTCCACTGTTCATGCTGCCCCAATTCTTACCCCTGCTACTACTAGGTCTGCTTCTGCTACTTTAACTCTTCCTAGAGTTATTCGAGCTGCTTCGAAGAAAAGTATGCATTACTGCTTCTTTTCTTTTCTCCTTTTAATGATACTTTTTCCTTTTACTTATAGTTCCTTCTTTGGTGTAGGTGGCGTAGGCGCCTCACATGGAGACTTTCCTCAAAGAGCTCAAGCTTTAAATCTTCTTAAGAGCAAGCAAAAACAACAAAAGAAAAGAAAGCTCTTGCTTGATCTTGAAGAGAAGGTACTTGAGGCTCACGTGGAGGAGGAGGAAGCAGAAAAAGAGCAAGAGACACCATTAAAAAGGAAGAAGAAAATGACAGTCCCTCTCTCTGATTTCACTGGAGACCCTATTCACGAAGCATCCGTTAAAGCAGTGGAAGCGGAACACTCTAAAGAAATCATTGTGTTCCAAAGGGCTGAGAAGAGGAGACAACAACAAATGCTTAGGGATGAAGTTGCTGCTAATGAACTCCAAAGAGAAACTACAAGGAAACAACAAATTGCTGAACATTGTTCACAGCTCTCCAGCCATTGCTACCACTTCTGAACCTAGTAATTTCCTTTTGTGTCTCTAACTTTCTCAAGTTCTTGATACTAAAACTTAACATTGCTTCGTATTTCTTCTTTTGCAGCAACAACTACTTTGCCTTCTCCTTCAATAAGGACTTCTTCAGTTTTATCTAAAGTTGAAAGACTATCAGAAGCAATAGCTCGAAGTGTGAAGCCTATTCAAGCCATACTCCCACTCCCTGGTTCTACATTTTTCATACCCTTTTTGAGGCAAAGCATTCCTGTATCCTTATCCTTTGGCTTAACTCCATACCTTCCTCTTCTATCCTTTAACTCAGCCCAATTTATTCTTCCTTCAACCCTTGCTGCCCCTTCCCTTCCTGAGGAAATCCCGGTTATTGCTTTATCTCCAGTGATAGTTGATTTCCTTAGAGAAGACATTCGTAGCTCACCAGTTCCTTATCCGCTACCCCTATTTGGCTCCAGTCCCTCTTCTCTTGATTTACTGGTAGCCAGGACTATGGAAACTGCTAGGGATACTTCATCTTCCTCCCCTATCCCTGTGCAACCATCTCTTCCTTCTATCAGAGCCCTTTCTGCACCAACTATGTCAACGGAAGAGGTGGACATTTTCGAAGCTAGACTAGCTAGCCTTTTTGACATGCCTTTTACCATTTCAACAGCCAACAATGAAACTGAGTCATTGGTTCTGGCTGATTCTTTTTTGAAAATTTTTGAGAGCTCTTCCACCACCAGTAGGACTTCCTCGTCTTCATTGGATTTGGACAACTGTTTGGAGTTGCTGACATTGTTCTCGAGGATCCCTTTCGAAGCCTTGCAAAGACCTATTATCAAAAATGGTTTCCTCTAGTGCTGCAAGGTTATTGAGCAATCCAACATGACTATTTCAAGTCATTTATCTTAGGCAGCAGCTACCATTAACTTTTATGTTAACATCTGCCATGTTGCCAAAGCTGCAAAGGAAAAATTGTTGAGAGACCAGAAATTTGTTTCCCAGATACATGTTGAAGTGTCTGAATTGAAAGAACAACATTCCTCTGTCTCCCAATTTCGAGCTCAATTGTTGGAGAAGAAAGCTCAACTAGCAGAAGAGTTATCAGCAATCAACTTAGCTTTGGATCGAACTGTCACCAAGCTGCAAATCACCAACCAAGGACTGGCTGATTGGAAGTAGGAGATGACTACAGCTATTCAGTTGTTCCCATCTCTTAAAAGTAGAGAGTCTATTGTAAAGGAACAACTGAAACACTGTACTGACTTTTGGGCCAATTGATGGTTGCATGTATTCAACTCCTTATGAAATAAAATCTTTATTTATTATTTGAGTATTTTCATGCTTCTTTTGTTTAGCACTTACTATATTTTTTGTGTTTCCCACACAGTTAGATAATAAGGCTTCAAATACTTGCCATTAATTTTCTTAGGGTGTACATAACCATTAAAATTTCTCAAATGATATGCTCCCCAAGGAAAAACTCTATGAACATGGTATGGTCCTTCTGAATTAGGTGACTATTTGCCAAACTTATGGTTTTTAATCCTTATGAATCCATTGACCTTTGTTCTGACTGTCACTCCTGTGATCTCTGTTCTGTTCTGTTCAGTACCGTGGTTATGGTTATTTATTTACATAATCTCAGTTTTGCTACTTAAATGATTATTCGTTTAGACCAAGTGATCTTAAATATTTTAATTACATAATTATCCATGGTTATTTTGTGTCCCTTATACTCTTGGCATAATATTTCTCACTCTTCCATATGCTTATAGCTGTTTACCAATTTTCAGGAAACAGTGCAATTCAGAAATAGTTTTTGGAAAGTCTTAGACGCGAGGCTGCGGAATAGACACACACAACACTTTATGATATTTTTATATGTAAATATCGATCTTTTGGTCAATAAATTTTGTAATAAAAATAGAAGCTCTGATGATTATTTTGGTACCCTCATTTAAATATTATTTTTGCTCGTATTTATTAATTTGTTCAAGAATTGGCCGGAGGTAACTTCAGTTACTGACCATCACAATGCTTAACCCTTGGGTACGGGGAGCGAATCGTGACAGATTCTGCCTGACCATTTGCCTATGCATAATAGGGGATAGAATTAATAAGGTTAATTCCAAACTTTGCCACAAAAGACTTTACCATCTTCCTATCAAATACAGTCCCATTATTAACAGTTATGGTCTGTGGGATGCCAAATCTGTGGATTAGAATTTTAATGAATCTAATAACTTCAGTCTAGTCTACAACCTTATATGGTTTAGCTTCGACCTACTTAGCGAAGTAATCTGTGGCCACTAAGATGAAACAATGATGCTTTGAAGAGGGTGGATGTATTTTTCCTATCACATCCATAGCCCATCCTCTAAACGGCCAAGGCTTCATAACAGCATACAGATCAGTTATTGGTACATGTCTTATTGTGCCATGCTTTTGGCATGCTTGGCAACCTCTAGCATATTCTATGCAATCTTTAAGGATGGTTGGTCAATAGTAAGAATGTCTTCGAAAAAGTCATTTTATCTTCACACTAGGTTGATGAGCACCACAAATGCCTTCATAAACCTCAGCCATGGCTGTCAATGCCTCCTTTGGCCCTAAACATTCCAATAATAATCCATCTGCCCCCCTTTTGTAAAGAGGATTACCATACACTGTATTGCATAGATTGTAATTTGATTTTTCTACTGGCTTTCGAAGATGGGCCAGTTAGGTATCACATTATTGGATACCTCCAATCTTGTTCTTGTAAGTCATTATGATTGACTTCTAACACCACATTTCTTTTGGTTAAGGGTGGTATTACTTTTTTTTTTTATGTCGTTTAACTTATGTTCATTTCAGTGTTATCCCTTATCTTGAAATTCAAAACTTTCTAAGCCACATCATTGGCTTTGTTATTCATGAATCTTGGGACATAAGTCTCATTTGCTATCTGGAATTGAGAAAGCAAATATAATGCAACAACATAGTATGGTAACATGCTTGCACTTTGACATTTTAAAATTCCTTTCACTTGGTTAACCACCAATTGAGAATTCCCAAATATATCAACTGCATGAACTTGTAACCCAATAAGTATTTCCAGTCCCATTATTAAAGCTTTATATTTAGCTTGATTATTGGAACAAGTAATTTTATTCATTCTGAAACCATGTGTGGTTTCTACCCATTGTGGTGACTTAATCACCACACTAATTCCAGTTAGATTGTTGGCTTTTGATCCATCAAACCACATTTGCCATGGTTCAATACTAATCATACCAAAATCCATTATCTCTTGGCTTTCTGTCTGACATGGATGATCTGCCAAGAAATTAGCTAAAAGTTGTCATTTTATTGCTTTTTAGGAAAAATATTCTAGATGAAATTCTGATAAACCTAGTATCCATTTGCCAATTCTTCCTCTAAATAACATATATTTAACCAAATCTGTAGTTGCAATTACAAAGACAGTTGTAGGCAAAAGATAGTATCTTAGTTTTATTGCAGCAAAATACAATGCAAGGCACAGCTTTTCTACAGCTGAATATTTACATTCACAAGAATTTAAGAACCTACTAAGGTAATAAACTGCTTGCTCTTTGCCTTCTTCATTATTTTGGGCTAAGAAGACTTCCAGTGAATCTTCTGCTGCAGCAATGTACAACTTTAAGGGCTTATCACCTTTTGGTGGCATCAGTACTGGAGGCTTGGCCAAGTAGGCTTTGATTCCTTCGAAAGCAGTTTTATACTCTGCTGTCCACACATACTCCTCTTCATCTTTCAATCTTAATAAGGAAGAAAATACTTTAGTTTTCCCTGCAGTATTAGAAATAAATCTTCAAAGAAAATTAACCTGTCCAAGGAATTTTTGTACTTCTTTCTTACTTGATGGAGGCTTGGCTTCAATGATAGCTTTGGCTTTATTTTGATCAATCTGTATTCCCTTCTTGTGTACTACATAGCCCAAGAAGTTTCCAGCTGATACACCAAAAGCACATTTGAGAGGATTAAGCTTCAACTTGAACTTTCTCATTCTTTCAAAAGCTGCTTCCAAGTGAAACAAATGTTTCTCTATGGATTGGGACTTCACTACAATGTCATCAATATAACACTCTAAATATCATCCAATGAGATCATGAAAGATAGTGTTCATAGCCCTTTGATATGTAACCCCAGCATTCTTCAGGCCAAATGACATCTTAATCCATTCGAAGGTGCTAATGTTCCCAGGACATCTGAATGCTGTCTTATGGATATACTCTTCTGCAATGCAGATTTGGTTATAACCAGAGTGTCCGTCCATCATTGATAAAATCCCGTGCCCTGCTGAACTATCCACCAATAAATCTACTACGGGCATGGGGTACTCATCTTTTGGAGTTGCTAAATTCAGGTTTCTAAAATCGATGCATACCTTCATTTTACCATTCTTCTTAACTACAGGCACAATATTGGATAGCCATTCAACATATCTAGCTGTTCTAATAAAGCCTGCCTTAAGGAGCCTAAGAATTTCCTTCTTGACCTTCTGAATCATTTTAGGACTCATCCTTCTTGGTTTTTACTTGTATGGCTTGAAATTAGTCTTCATAGGGAGCCTATGTTCTACTAATGACCTATCCAATTCTAGCAGTTCATTATAAGATCATGCAAAACAATCTTTATATCTCTTTAAGACCATCAACAATTGGTCTCTATCAAGAGCACTTAGCCAATCACTAATGTAGGTGGGTTGCTGTGTAGAACCTTTCCCTAAATTAACCTTTTCCAAGGGGTCTTGTATCTGAAAACTCAATAATGCTTCTTTTTTGATTTCTTCTATCTTCAAACAATTTCTTTGCTTTGTTCTGCTCCCAGTTTTTTTGATTCAACATCTTTGCCCTCTTCCTCATAGACAAAGTCTGTCCATAAGACTTTTTCCTCCTGTATTTCTTGGACTTTTGTTTCGATGTCCAATGCACAGTATTTATCAAAGGTCAAAAGTCTGGCCTGTTGTTGTTTATGCTTATAGCCAACTATCATGGCTTCCTTCTCTTGTTCCTGAACCTTTTGGACTATTGCTTTTAAGTCCAATGCTGTGAACTTAACTAAAGCCAAAGGTCTGGCTTCTTAGGTCTCACCTTCTTGCCTACAACCAGGCATCATTGTCATCTTTGACGACGAATTATTCATCAGCACTCTCCTGTACCAAGTGCTTTAGGTGTGCTACTTCTTTATCAGCCGTCACTTCGGCTGAACCATTAGGTTTTCTCAATATACTGAGTGGTGTTACTCCTTTAGTATACAACTTGGCCTCCTCAAAATCAGCACAAGCGATAAAGGGTTGAGGGTCTGCATTGATCTCCTCTGTTTCTCCATTGCACAAGGCCATCATTATCTTCTGATGTAGAGAGGAAGACGCACATTTGTTAGTGTGAATCCAATCCTTGTTAAGTAGAGCATTATACTTAGCATTGCTATCAATAACAAAGAATGTCGTCATGCAATCTTTGGTTCTTACACTCAGGTTGATGGGCAAAATACCTTGAGCCATTTGTTTATCTCCAGCAAAACCAACAATGGCTGTGCTGGTTGGGATTCATTTGGGGTTTCTTTTTCCTAGTTTCTTCAAAGAAGATTTCAGAAGCAGGTTCACTGCTACTCTATTATCTACCAATACCCTATTCATCTGTATCCCATCGAAAAAGGTCTTGATATACAAGGGCTTGACATGCTGTGTCATAGATGTTGTAGGATACTCAAAAGGATATGAGAGATTAATACTCACCTCTTCCTCACTCCTGTCCCCAGTTTCCATTGGTGTGGCCACTTCGGATTTATCTTGAACCATACTAACCTGTGAATCTTCACTAGAAACTGGAATAGGGTTAATTTCTTGACCTTCTTGGTTTTCATCTTCAACTTGGAACTCTTGTGGTAAATATGCACCATATTCACTGACACTGGGAGAAATGAGCCAAATTGAACCACTGGATGTACTTGTTTATTTTCCAGGCCAGCTTGTTCAATTACTTCAGAAACATCTTCCATGCTGCATTCTGGCACTTCAGTACTAGTGACTTCCTTCAAATGGTCTGTTCTTGCTGGTTTTTTGACTAAAAATGTCTGTTCAGCTATGAAGGCTTCAAACATTTCCTCTCCAACCATCTCTTTCCTTTGGCCTAGGTCAACTTCTCCTTCTGTCTCACTGTCGCTTTCCATCAAAGCCTTTTCTAGACTTGCTAAACCGAATCTTTCTTTGGCTTTCATTTCAGAGTGAATTTCAACCAACTGCTCTTTGCTGAAACTCTTTCTGTCCCGAGGAGTCGATTTTGGACTATGACCTAACTTTGGAATTTTTCTTTCCTCTGTCTGGCCTTTTGGCTGGGCCAATGAAAAACTTTTCCCACTTCCTTTCAAATCCTTTTGGTACTGAGTGTACCTTCGCTGGATCTTCCTCCTTTGGGATCTAGAAATTACTGGGATCATATTTGATTCCTTTGTTTTTGGATGTTTTAGTAACATCCAATTATTTGGAGTCACCAAGGGAGGTTTAACCATCCTACCCTATTCTCCAATAATATTTCTCTAGGTAGGTATTTCCTTAGCCTTGTTCTGCATGACAAACCAATTTGGAACCCTAGGTACCCATGAACTCACCAGCTTAGTTGTTGAACTGTCTCTTTCTGCCTTCGAAGCCAGTTTTGAAGCTGCCTGTAAAGACCACTACTTGGCCCTGACCCCCTGTCTTGGGCCTAATTCAGGCCTTCCATGAGGGTGGCTACTTTCCATTTTGTGTGAGGCTGGTCTAGGAGGCCAGTCTCTGGCTTTGATCCCATAACTTGAGGCCACTTCGGACCTCCTTTCAGGATGATTGCCCTCCATCCTGTAGTAGTTGGGTGGTCTGAACTCATGTAAAGGTCTCTTGCCCTTGGAATGCACTTTAGTAACAGTTGGTCCAGCCAAGAATAGCTGCTGCCTGGGACCAGTTGGGTATGGCCTTTTGTTGTAGGCACTGGTTGGTTTAGGGCGTCTCTGCACATCTTTATAATACTGCTTCCCATCAATCGGGAGCCCTTTCAACCATTTGTAACTTAACCTGCATTTGGGACACATTCTTTGCATGACAGTTGCCTCTAAAGAGTCATCATCTAGTGCCTCCTCACTAGAGTCTTCCCTTTGGTCTGCAAAGTTGTGCTCATTCGCTAGTGAACTTCTGATATCTTTCTTAACAGTAATCTGACTGGCAACATGCATTTGCACATTAACCTTTTTCAATTCCTTCAAGGATAAGTTCTGGAAATCTGGTACAATAACATTGGTTGTAACTTCTCTAATTTCTAGGAATGGATTAGTGTCAATCCTCATAGCTTTCTTTGCTTTAGCTAGGAATTTTAAACTCGTCTTTCGAATCTGTTCTTGGATCCTGTCCTGAAAAGCAATACGGTTTTAGTTGAATGAGACCAAGAATTGTGCCAATTACAATACATTTTTCCTTTAAGTTCTTCTGGAGAAGGAATTTTGACTCATTTTGGTAACTTTAGGAAATTTGCTGCAAGCAAATGATCAAAAATGTCATCTGTCTTTGTTAAATCGAAAGAATATTTCCTATGAAGGTTTTTCTTTTTAAACTGTTAGTCTATTGTAGTGTATTTATGAATTAATGTCTCGCAAATCACAGGCTCTTTCCTTACGATCTTTGCTACATCAATCTCATAATTAGGATCTTTATAATACGTCTTGTATGATGCATTACTTCGATCTTGTTCTTCCTCAAGTAATGATTCATATCTAGACACCTTAATTATAGGTTAATTCCACTAAGTCTCGAAACTCAATTGAGTCGAACTTCTTTTGATGCCTAAACTCTAAACCATTTTGAGCCAATCTCACAAATTCAGGCTCTGGTAGAATGATCCTACACTTGTTTCGTGCTCTTTTGAATCTGGCAATAAATTGAACAACCTTCTTATCAGGCCTTTGACTCAACCTTGCCAAATCTGCCATAGAAACTTTTGGTTCTGTTTGGAAGAATTGGGCATGAAATACCTTTTCCATTTGTTGCCAAATTTGGATAGAGTCAAGTGTAAGGTTAATATACCATACAAAAGCTGCCCCAGTTAGAGAATTTGGAAAAAGTCTTAACTTCATGTAATTATTATTGGTAAATTCATCACATTGAGCAGCGAACCTAGCAATATGTTCTACTGTTGACTGGTTTCCATTCTCATAAAAAAGAGCAAAGTCTGGTATTCTAAACCCTCTTGGGTATTCATGTACCCTATCCACCCATTCTAGATATGGTTTCCTGTACACAGGAGTTTGAACCCCTTAAGCCATAGGTTCACACATTTCTCTAACAATATCAGTAATTTGGTCTCTAAGAACCATATTTTGCGCTTGTTGAACCACAACTGGAGAAACAAACACAGGGTTTGGTGGAAAACCTTGTGCCTGAGGTCCTCTTGGCCCATAGGGAGGTATATTTGGGACTAACTGTCCTTGTGGTGCTAGTTGCTGTTGATGGTATGAATGACCTCTCTGAGCCTGTCTTGCGAAGGGACCTGTGAAAGGTGCTGTAATAGGAGAAGCATGTGTTGTGCCTCTTCCAGCCGTAGGAAACCATTCCAATCCACCGGGTAGAACTTCGAACAAAGGATTAGTGAAATCCCTTGTGCCAGGTATGGCTTCGAACATGGGATTTGAAAACATCCTCACGCCATTTTCTTGTGTTAGCCTAGATTCACCAATATGCATGGCTTCACTATTAAGTAATAAGGCATTTTGATTTATCATAGACCTCGAAAAAGACTCATACCAAGACTGAAGTGATGGTCATTCATAATTTTGATTACTAGTTTGACCATTAGTATGTCAATTACTTTGTATAGGCTATTTGTCTCTAGCCAATCATTGTTGAGGGAGATTTGAAATTTTCTCTATATGCCTTGTGTTAGTTAGTTGATAGGTATTCATTTGATCCATAAAAGATATTGCCCATCTTTCCATTGTGTTCATTAACTACTGTCCCATGGCATCTACTAGGCCTCCCCACGGATTCATTGGTTGAGTAGATAGATTAGTGGATGGTCTAATTCCATGGTCTCGTCCACTATTCTGGACACGTGGTGCATGTTCTGCATTACTGGTCTGTTCGACCATATGTTCTGATGAGATAGATGCTTCCATAGGATGTGTTATCACATTATCCTCTAGATCAGGTACCTCTACCTCTCCCTCTACACCTTCTTCTAGGCATTCATTTTCTCCTTGTCTCCTACGTCTAGCCATTTCAATTAGTCCCACTGGGCGTGCCAAAAATATATGTTGGCTTTTTTGGCTTTCGAAGGTTAGTATTGTAATTTTAAGTGTGCCAGCAAGGATCAATCAATCCTTACAGAAGATTAATTGCCAATCAATTATTAGACGATTGTGTTTCAGTTCTTTCAGCCTCAATGAAGAAGACTTTTACTGGTGGCTTGTTTAAGAGAATTTAGTAAACAACAATTAAATAAAAAACAATTGCAGCATTTCATTAAGTAAAAATGAAAAACTTACAATGATCTGATCCAGCCTCGTAGAGGTTTACATCAATAAGTTATTCGAAACTACTCCTATGAATAAAGTGCAATACAAGAATTTGAAGTGCAGAAATGTAAAGAACAAGAAATGTAAAAATTAGAAGGAAAATGAAGTAGATAAAAACTGGTTTCTGGATCTGAGTCTGGGTCCTTCTTTCTAGAGACTTTTATGCTATTTATACTTCTCAATGATAACTGTTGAAATAGGCTTCTAACCGTCAAAACATCCCTTCATGATCGCTGATCATGCTCTCTCATAGTTAGCTCCACTACGCCATGTTTGCAATTAGGTTTTTCTCCTGATTTTGAATTTGAACCTTGTGAGTAACCGTTAGGCCACATTACCTTATATTCCTCGATCATTCTAGTGCTACGCAGACCCATTATTACCAATATGGGTTGACACGTGTCTGATTATGGTTAGTGATTTATATTACCTTCCCAAATTGCTCTTCTCATGCCACGTGTTGAATCGTGATTGGCTTATACAATTTATACAGCCAACAATATATATATATATATATATGGACCTGAGCTCCTCCAGTCATTCATCTAGACTGGAGGCTCCTATTCAGGCATGTGAGACTCACCATGGGTCCTATTTTGATAATCAGAATCATTCATTTTTCCAGGCATTTTGTATATTTCATTTATAAAAAAATTAAATCGATTCAATAATCGTAATATATTTAATTTATTGTGCTTGTCAAAAAAATGGGCGACAATTGGGTTTTTAAAAATATACTTTTTTTTTTTAAAAAACAAATGTAATGAATAAAATAGGTTATGATTATCGGATTGATTTAATTTTTTGTGTGAATAAAATACATAAAATACCTAACAAAATTAATAATTTAAATAATCAAAACGAAACTCATAATAAATCTCACGGGGTCCAAACTAGAGGTGCTCACAGTTCGGATTGATGGATTGAAAAAAATCAATCTGCATCTGCTCGCTAGATTGGCAGATGGATGCGAATTGGTTTGATGGTTTAAATTTTTACAAATTTTGAACATAATACAATAACTTGTCAATATTTTTTTGGATAACAATCCAACTCAACATAACCAAAAGATTATCAAGTAAATTGTCAAATACCAATAATAATCAAAACTATTTCATTACTTTTTTTTAATTCAAAAATTATTTAATTTGATTTTTAAAAAAAATAACAAAATTAAGCCTTATATTTTTTACATAAAAATACCAAATATCAACACTTGTCATTTGATAAAAAGATTTTCAAATTGAAAAAACAAGAGAATATCTAAAAAAAATTTCAATTGAAAACACAAATAGAATATATAAACAAATTAAAAACATAGTCTTATAAATTACTAAGTGTATTCGCAGTTTGGCGGTTTAGTTTCGGCCAAAGGAATTTTAAATCCGCCATCTGTCCAAAACTCGACGAATTGAAAAAAATCAATTTATAACCGTTTACTCGTCATCACGCATCCATCCAACATGTGACGGATCAATTCGATTCAATCGATCTAAACGGATTAAAAGCATCCGCATCAGGCTCTCTACAATAGCTTTGAAGCTATTGTAGAGAGCATCAGCATCAAATCCTTCCTCCATCAGCCTCAATAATTTTTTTTGTAAATTAACGTTTTGTTAAATTTGTTACAGTAACTCGTCTGATGAAGCGAGCAACTGTTCATTGCTAAAACACACGATTTGGGTGTAATCGAACATTCGCCCGGAAGTCCGGCTAGTCAACCGGCTAGTCAACTGCAATTTATTTATTTATTTATTTTACATTTCCTCCAATTTTACCATTTGTGAAACATAAGAATTATTTGGTTGATAGCTCATCAATTTTTTTATAAAAAAAAATAATAAATATTTTAATAAGATTAAATTAAAATGGAGAGTTTGATGTAGTGGATGACTAGCTAAAATAAAAAAGTAATTTTTTAAATTATAGTTTAATTAAAATTTTGAAGAGGCTGATACTAGTCGCCTAAAACACCTAGAGCATCTCCAACGCACTAGGCATATAATGCTTGTTAAGTAAAATGTTTAGTATGACTCACTTTTTTCAACTTCAATGCACTAGGCATGTGATTATGCATTTTAACTCAACTCACATTTACTAGCTACATGTAACTAGCCTTCAAGATTAGGCAAAATGTATTTAATCATTAGGATTATTTCTCTCTATTTTTGTTAATAATGTTACATTTTATAAAATTAATAATATTTGAATAAATAGTTAAAATAAAAAGCATGATTAAAACAAAAACATAAAATAATTAATAAATTAAATAAAATATATACTTTATAATAATATTTAAATAAATAAAATATTTATTACTGTTGGAGATACTCTAACCAGAGCCTCCAATATGGACTACGGATCAGAGGAGATCCACTTCCCATACATATAGGGGTGCAAACGAGCCGAGCCGAGCCGAGCCTTGGGCTCGCCGAGCCTCGGCCATCTATCTCGAGCCTGCGTTTATTGAGCTTGAGCTCGCCGATAAGGATCGGCTCGAGCTCACCTCCGAAATTTTTGTCGAACTCGAGGCTCGCCTCGATAAATTTTTTTAATATTATTTATATTATTTAAATATAAATTTTAAATAAAAATATTATTTATATTATTTAATATATAAAAAATACATTTATATTATTATTTATATATATATTTATATATTTTAATATATAAATAATGTATTTATTATATAATTTAATTATAGATAAACGAGTTTGTCCTCACCGAGAAACACACAGTAGAAAGCTCGAGGCTCGTTTTAAAACGACGAGATAATATCTTTCGAGGCTCGCTCAGTTCGGCATTCCGACCTCTCGGGAATTTACTCGAGTCGAAAGCAATTTGCTCACTTCGGTTCATTTGCAGCCCTACATACATAGTCATAGTAGTTAGTAGATAGACATAAGTGATGTTGATAGGATGATGTCTGCGATAATGTCAACGTTAAAAACTATATTATAATAATAAAATAATAGAGCTATAGGCTCCACTCCTTCAACAAGTAACAAATAGTCGTAGTTAAGGGGCTATCCCACATCCGATAGCCTTTGGGTGTGTGTGAGTATTTACGGCTCTGCCCCTCTCACCTGGTCAGCAATTGTCCAGTGTGAGAGTTTGGTGGATCCCGCTGTCAAAAAAACACCATAAATTTTCCAGGGCTCTCCTGGTGTGGTCTCAGTTTCAACCCTCATTGGGCCTCGCATGCGGGGTGAGGCTTTAGGGCCTGTGATAGCCTTTGGGTGTGTGTGTGTGAGTATTTACGGCTCCGCCCCTCTTACCTGATCAGCAAGAATAATGCTCCGGAGCTCTAATTAGAGCTGCAAAAGTGCAGCTCTAATGAGCTGTCAGCCAATTTTAAAAAAAAAAAAAAAAAAACAGTGAGATAAAGACAAAAAAAAAATAGAAAAAGACAAAATAATACTCTTATAGTGCTGTTTTTTTAGAGGTCCGAAGCGTGACTGGATCAGCAATTGCCCACTGTGAGAGTTTGGTGGGTCCCGTTGTCAAAAAAACAAATAGTCGTAGTTGATAGTGGATAGATAAATATAAATGATGTTGACATGAGGAAGAGTGTTACAACGTCAACGTCTAAAACTATATTATAATAATAAAATAATAGAGCTACAGGCTCCACTCCTTCAATAAGTAACAAATTTTCTCTCCTCAAACTTGGCACCACACAGACAAAATTGGATACAGGGAGAATGATGGAAGCTAACTGGTACTCCATACCTCTCACCATAATCTCTCTCCTCCTACTCTTCTTCTTCTTCAAGCTCCTCACAGCAAAACAAGGAAGATACAAGAATTTACCCCCAAGTCCTCCTGGGCTTCCCATCATAGGCCATCTTCATCTACTGAAAGAGCCACTGCACCAAACGCTTCAAGCTTTTTCAGACAAGTATGGCCCAATCACCCTCCTCCGGTTCGGACCCAGAAAGGTCATCCTGGTCACCTCTCCTTCTGCCGTCGAAGAATGTTTCACAAAAAATGATATCATATTCGCCAACCGGCCGCCTAGCCTCTCCGGAAAATACCTCAACTACAACAACACCAGTATGGGTGCAGCCCCATATGGTGACCTTTGGCGCAACCTCAGGTTTATTCGACAACTCTAGTATTTTCATGTTGAGGTTTTATGTGTTGAGTTGGTTCTGTTTTTCTATTTCTTGCTTTGATATTCTTGGTTTTATCCCATCATATCGAAATATAAGACATGTGGTGGCCTCACGAGCCCAAAAGTCACGTTGACTTGATGAAAAATTTGATTATCTTTATATCAAATCAAACTTTTGATTTAAATTGTTGAACAAATTTTGATAAAAAAACAAAAGAAGAAAAAAAGTGAAGGATCAGAGATACTTTGATTCAACATTGGTTGTTGTAAATTGCCTCTCTTTTAATTTGATCAATTTGATGAAATGATTAGAGCTGATAAAAGAATTGGTGAGATTTGGGGAATTTTTGGGAGAAAGTTTTATATTCAATTTCTGGCAATAGAAAAGCGCAGTATAGTGTTGAGAACTCAGTTGGGTGGTTTAGGGGTTTACATTGTAATAAGGATTTCTTCTTCTCTTGTTGAGGCTTTTACCAGTAGACATTTTGTACTTTTAAATTGGAAGTTTTTGCCAAATATTCATTTAATTCTGGAAGAGTGACGATATACAAATATAGCTTTGTTCATCAATTTCATACCAGATGATGTGGCTTGTTTTGGTCATTTCATTCTTAATCGCCCACCACTACTTCCTAATTTCACAAATACCACTATCATAATCATTCTTGTCATGATTTCTATATAAAAATTCTATGAGCATATAACTTTTCATTATGATATTGTGGGGATTATGGTGGGTTAATTAGCCCATGTAATCTTTTAAGTTTGGCTGCTCGGTGCTTTGGAATGGAGTAAAGGGATCTCAAGAAGAAAGTTGAGATTCCTTATTTTATGCAGTTTGGTGGTTTTTATGGTTAGCAACGAATGAGGTATTTCTTAATGAGAATGAATTCTCCAGGAATGAGGTCACTGAAGGTATCAAAGTTGAGGTGTTTTTTTTTTTTTTTTTTGAGAGAGATTTTAATTATATTTTTAGTTCCCAAAGTATAAGAATTTTGTGTCATTTTGATCCTAAATTATGTTACTATGGTCCCCAATGTTTTGATCCCGCCAATGTTTAAATTATGTTACTATAGTCCCTAATGTCAAAAAAATGTTTCAATTTATTAGTCTCCCAATGTCTAAATTGAAATACTTTTCATACATTAAGGATTAGATTGACACAATTTAAATATTAGGGATTAAATTGAAACACTTTTATAGATTGATGACCAAATTAATACAAGACCCATACTTTTGAGACCAAGAACGTAATTAAACCTCATGGATAAAAGCCAACTTTGAAGGTGTTAGTTTTAACATTGAGTGCCCGTTTGGCTAAGATTTTGAGACTAAAAAAGCACAAAAAGACAAAATAAGTTATATAAGTCAATAAAACAAAATATTACTTTTTATCTATACTTATTACACTTTTTCACTCACAAAAGTCAAAAAAGTCTCAGAACAAAAGCCAAATAAGGCTAAAAAAGCCAGGCTAAAAAAGTCCCAAATTAAAAAAATTGACTATATTAACCAATGCCAAACACCCCTACAATTTGTGAAGGGGTGACGACACGGAAACTGAGATATCTCAAGAAATTTTGGGTTCTTGTTTGACATACCTCTATTTGGTAAAAAAATCTGTTTACGTATAACATTTTAGGATTCTCTTGATGATGGTGTAACACCCTGTCCCACATCGGAAGTTTGCATGAGTGATCTTGGACATATAAAGCACCACTACCTTAGTTTGCATGGGTGATCTTGGACATATAAAGCACCACTACCTTGCTACTAAATAACTTGGACTTAAGCTTTTGGGTATTGTTGGTCGACCCATAAGTTATTTGGGCCAGCAAGTAGTGGGGCGTTACAGATGGATGGTTGAGTTTTTTGGTTAAAGGTTGGCTAAAACAGGGGAAGCATTTGGGGTATGTTTTGGTGGTTGGCATGTTTTATTCAATATGTTCTTCTTTCACTATAAAAAATTAAAGTTTTAGAAATCAAAATTTAGGGATAAAATTATTTTTTAGAGACTAAATATTTTTGTTGTGAAATGTATTTTATTATATTTTTAGTAACAAAAATTACATATTAGTGATAAATTATTATTCTTTTGGGACCAAATTTTTTTCTAAAAAAAAAAACATTTTGAGACCAAATTATTTTGTCTCTAAAAATCTATTTATTAGTGACATTTTCAAAATTTTGTTGCTAAAAGTTTTATTTTTTACTTTTCAGAACGACCTTTTAGCGACTATTCTCATGACGATAGAAATTGGTCCTTAAATATCTTTTGCAACAAAATTCTTACTTTTAGAGATCAAAACATTTGATCTCTAAAACTCTTATATGTTGTAATGTATTGTCATTCAAAAAATAATAATAATATGGGTAAATTACAAATACACCATCTGAGGTTTGATTAAAATACGAATCGCCCTTTGTGATTTTGAAAATTATATTCCACCCCCTAAGGTTTTTAATTTCATAACAAATCGTCCTTTTATTAATAAATCATCAAATCAATTAATAGTTTTTAACGATGTTAAAAATATATTTCAATTAATAATTTAAGTAATTTTATTATTGTATAAAAGAGCAATTATAAATTTTATTTTTTTAATTAATTATGTTAAATAAAAAATTCTAATAAAGGGGGTATTTATAATTTTTAAAACTATAAAAGTAATCTATATTTTAAACAAACCTTATAGGTGGATTTGTAATGTATCCTAATAATATTGAGTGACATGACTTTTAGAAAAGTAAAATGTGTTTCTTTCTAAAATATTCCTATACTCATTTTGTCAGAATGAGACTTTCGTGACAGTTTTAAAATTAAAAAACATTTTAATAGATTTTGTTATAATCTCAGGCGTATTACAACCTTGGAGATTTTGTCAACTACTCGCCTAGAGAGGACAACTAGTATACGAGGAAAGGAAGTGAAGTTCTTTGTGAATCAACTCATGAATAATTGTGGTGGTGATGAGTATAGTAAGGTGAACTTGAATTCCAAGTTTTTTGAGCTCTCATATAATGTTATGACCATGATGATCATGGGGAAGAGGTTCTATGGAGAAAGCGTGGACGATGTTGGGGAGGCCAAGCTCTTTCAGAAATTGATAAGAGAGCATTTTGAACTTGTCAAGAAATCAAATCCAGCAGACCTTTTTCCGGTTTTGCAGTGGGTGGATTTGTTTGGGACAGCGAAGAAAATGATAGCCACGGCAGAGAGGATGGACAAGTTTTTGCAGAAACTAGTTGTTGAGCATAAAAAAA
This sequence comes from Camellia lanceoleosa, assembly GCA_025200525.1. NCBI lineage: Eukaryota > Viridiplantae > Streptophyta > Magnoliopsida > Ericales > Theaceae > Camellia > Camellia lanceoleosa. The sequence goes on from JANUSC010000070.1 coordinate 511,261, forward strand.
CCAGTGCATCAACAAAGGTGAAGACACTAATCCACAATTTGCTGTCTTTGCAAGAAACAGAACCTGAGTTCTATACCAACAGCATTATAAATGGGATGATAATGGTAAGATCAGATCACTACAACATCAATGTTTATCTATATATTTATTTTTTCGTTTCCTTACCTGAATAAAATAAAATAACTTCTTTCACTTATATTGTGTTTAGTTGGGGATTTGGGAAAAGGATTTGGAAATAGAAACATAAAAGGAAGGTGGAATGTTAATAAAATATTCTTATATTTCACATAGTTTCACACATTTTTTGTTTTTCATTTTTCAAATCTCTCTCCAAATCTTCCAACAAAACACAATATTAATTTTCTATCTCTAACAGTTTTTTTTTTTTTTTTCTTCTTCCCATCACAACCTTATGATTATGAATTTCTTATGTTTATCATGCTTTTGTTAAGAAATTTGAAGATCTACCCTTTTCTACACAGTTTTCTTTTTGGGAGAGGGTGAGTCATTTTTGCAGCACAAGTTCTTTGACCTTGTTTGATGTAATTTATAGATGCTGCTTATAGATGTAATTTATAGATGTAATTTATAGATGCTGCTTATAACACATACATAGATTGAAAATCTATGTTAAGAGTGTTTGGTGTAGTTTATACTTCATAATTTATGAGGTAAAAACAACTTAATTTTTAACAGAATCGATTATTGAAAAACTGGAGGATAAGAATACTTTAGCTTATACTTTTTAATTATCGACTTTCATTTTGCAATAATCTACAAAAAATAGGTTTATGGTTTTTTATGGTTGTGGTTGAGAAATGTCAAAACACAAAAGGATTTTCCACAATATTTTCTTAACACTAAACATAAAAGGTAGTAGTGAGGTTCACATAAATATACAAGTGGTACGCTTGCCTCTGTGCGTAGTAATAAAAATTAGGTAATTTTCCATTGCTATTTTCATCATCATCTTCTTCTTCTTCTTCTTCTTCTTCTTCTTCTTCTTGTGTGTGTGTGTGTGTGTGTGGGTTATACCTCTTAACTAGGTGTCTGGTGTGGATAGGTATTGCTAATTGCTGGGAGTGATACTTCATCAACTACTTTGGAATGGGCAATGTCACTACTCCTCAACCATCCAGATGCAATGACAAAAGTTAAAGAAGAGATTGATGCTCACGTTGGACAGGATCGCCTCATAGATGAACAAGATTTACCCAAGCTAGATTACCTATCAAATGTAGTGAATGAAGCACTTCGATTATATGCACCCGTCCCACTTCTATTGCCACATGAAGCATCTGAGGATTGTACAGTGGGGGGTTATGATGTCCCACAAGGCACGACGTTAATGGTAAATGCATTGGCCATTCATAGAGACCCCAAGCTATGGGAAAATCCAACAAAATTCATGCCAGAGAGGTTTCAAGCGGAGAGTGCTGGAGATGGGTATAGGCTGATTCCATTTGGCAGTGGAAGACGTGGTTGTCCCGGGGCTAGCCTAGCAAAAAGGATGGTTGGGCTAGCACTAGGAGCCTTGATTCAGTCATTTGAATGGAAGACAGTTAATGAAGAGCAGGTGGATATGACTGAAAGTCCTGGCATCACCATGCCAAAGTTGAAGCCCTTGGAGGCCATTTGTAAGCCGCGTCTATCCATGAGCAAACATTGTCTTGTATGATGCCTTTTCATTCTGCTTTGCTATAGAAATAAAAACAATAAATCACAAGAAGTTACAATTTGTTTAGTTTTATCTATAGTATTATCATTTTTGATTTTTTTCTTTTTTGGTAAATTGAATTTTACTAAACTACAAAACAACTTAACTAGACTACGAGAATCAAATGAATTTACCCAAATTGTTTCCTAATCAAACAGGAAAGCTGAAAAATAATAAAATAAAAAAGTTATTTATATTATATCCTTTGTGGTGTAGTTTGAAAACAGAGAGGAGATGCATTGAAGTCGTTTGTAGCTTTGCTTTGCTCAATGTATTAGTTTGTGCTTCATTTTAAAATGGCTTGTTCATGCCTCAAATATGTTTGCTTGCTAGCTTGATTTTGTGGTGGTTGGTTTACACTCCATGTCTCACAGATTGACTTTTTGGTTTATGCTTGCTGTTGCAAACACCTCGGTTGATGACTTGGTGGACTAATATAAAATATCTAGCTAGTGCTACGTACATTTTTCAGCTATTCGTCCTGGCCAGTGTAACTTATCTGAAAACCCACTATTTTAGTAATTTTTAAATTTTTTAGTGGGTAAAAAAAATTAGTAATGTTAAAAATTTTAAAAGTTTTATCAAATGTTTTATATAGGTGTAGAACTCACATGAGATTTACATGGCGTGAGTCTCACACTTATATAAGATATTTTTGGTAAAACTTTTGAAATCTTAAGTATTTTTGAAAAAAAATTAGGGTAAATTACACTAGCACTATCTGAGATTTCTATTTAATATAAATTCTCTCTTCATATTTGAAAAATTACATTCTCTTCTCTGAGATTTGTAATCTCATTACAAATTGCCTCATGAATTGCTGCTGATGTCATGTCTTAAAATTTTCTAAATGACCGTTTTCCCCTTTTCCTACCATTTCTTATTTCTATCATCATGATTACAATTTACAATTTTCCATCATTGAATTCTACCCAAACATATTCTTATTGAGTAATGATATATAAATATAAATTTTATATAGAATTTTCAAACACAATGATATAACTTAATGATGACCTTTTACTTTAAAATAAAATACCCATAAACATGATTTATATTTACAACAGTATCACTATCATAACATTTTTATGTTATTTTTTGTATAAATTTTGATATAATTTTTCATTTTTATTTTCACAATTATATCTAAATTAGATCAATTTAACTCAGATATATTTAAAAAGTATAAAATTGATACCAAAAAAAAAAAAAAAAATCATTGAATACAACAAAATAAAATAATGTAATGAATTTTTGTATTTTTTTTTTTGTATTTGGAGAATTTAAAAAAAAAAATCACAAAATATTATTTCTTAAGTATATCTAAAAAAATAAAAAAATTGCTTAAAATATTAAAAAAAAATCGGTAAAAAAAAACATGAAAAATAAAAGAAAAATTCATATTTTTGTGTGAGCTAAACCAAACAAGATGATTGTTATTTCATTTGAAATGACATTAACAAAATATCTATATTATTTTATTGTTTTATATGTATATAGGCTAAGGGCAAATATGTCATTTTAATCTGACAAGGGATAAGTATGAGGGGGATTTATATTAAACAGAAACTTTAGAGGGTATTAGTGAAATTTATCCAAAAAATTAATATATTTGGGATAACTTTTAACTTTTTATGAAAAAAATACAAAAAATAGAGAGAAAATAAAATTTTGACTTCTTTTTTATTTTATTTTATATTTATAGTTTATTAGTTTTTGACTTTTTTAATATCTTTTTGACTTTAAGTTAAAATTTACACTTCCCAAATGAATAGTTAACATTTTGTTTAAATTAAGAATAATGTTATAGTTTACTAACTAGTATATTAACAGATGATATAGCATACTTTTAGAAGTCTTAGGTATATGTAATTTGTATAATAGATAGACTCAGTAATAATGATATAATACTAATTACAACAAGGCACTACAAAAAATTCGCTTTTTTGCGACGGTAAAACACCGTCGCCAATACCCGAAAGGCCGTCTCAAAAGCTTTTTTGCGACGGTAAAAATCTTTTAGCGACGGTAATAGGGGGGTCGCAAAAAAAGGGGTAGCTAAAGGTCTTTAGCGACGGTAAGACGCCGTCGCAAAATATTGGCGACGACAAAAATGCCTTTTAGCGACGGCAAAATATTGTCGCAATTAATGTGTAAAAATCCAAAGTTTTTGAGATGGCACTAAAATACCGTCGCTAATATGGTTATTTGCGACGGTGAAATACCGTCGCAAAAGGGTTATTTGAGACGGTAAAAATACCGTCGCTAAATTGGTTATTTGCGACGGGTTTAATACCGTCGTTGATAATGTTATTTGCGACAGAAAAATGAGCCGTCTCTAAAAATATTATTTGCGACGGTGAAACTACCGTCGCTAAAGGCCTTTTGTTAATTTTGCCAATACCATTGGCGACGGCTACGCTACCATCGCAAAAACCTGGTTCTAACAAAAATGTTGCCATAAAATTATTAAAAATATGCAAATTACCTGTATTAAATAAAAATAGCTAAAAAAAAATCAATAATTATATAATAATATAAAAATTCCTATATATAAATAAAATTTCATCCATAATTATAGCAGTCTTCCATTCATAACAACACATCATCAAAATTATCCAACCACATAATTTTGCATAATACATACATAATATTGTTCACAAATCTAAATAACGTAAATGAAAAATAAAAATTTTCTTCATAATTCTTCTGTGGGTTAAAAAAAAAAAAGTTCGTCGCAATCTTCACACGGCTGCATTCCACAAGAAGCAAACTGCTACTCAGGAAATATCTGAAAATAAAAAATAAAAATAATTAATGACAATATAATTACGTGTTAATATTTTAATTACAAAAAAACATAAAAAATTAATTACTATATAATTACAAAGATAGTTAAGTAAATAATTTTGGCTAGACAGAAATCCGACCCTAACTCCCAAACCGGAAACCCGATTCGAGTCTCGCCTTCTCCCACAAGTCTCTCGTGCCTAGGCGATCATGTGTGCCAAGTTTCGTGCTAAACCGACCCCTTTTGGTGACTTTGGAGCGTCAACACCTCGAATTCAAGTTTCTTAAGGAACAAGTTTGCCTAGACCGAAATACGGCTCTAACTCCCAAACCGGGAAACCGATTGGAGTCCCGTCTTCTCCCACAAGTCTCTCGTGCCTAGGCAGTCATGTGTGCCAAGTTTCGTGCCAATCCGACCCCGTTTGGTGATTTTGAGACGTCAACACCTCGAATTTAAGTTTCTTAAGGAACTAGTTTGCCTAAACCGAAATACGGCTCTAACTCCCAAACCGGGAACCCGATTCGAGTCCCGCCTTCTCCCACAAGTCTCTCGTGCCTAGGCGGTCATGTGTGCCAAGTTTCGTGCTAAACCGACCCCTTTTGGTGATTTTGGAGCGTCAACACCTCGAATTCAAGTTTCTAAAGGAACTAGTTTGCCTAGACCGAAATACGGCTCTAACACCCAAACCGGGAAACCGATTGGAGTCCCGTCTTCTCCCACAAGTCTCTCGTGCCTAGGCGGTCGTGTGTGCCAAGTTTCGTGCCAATCTGACCCTGTTTGGTGATTTTGGGGCGTCAACACCTCGAATTTAAGTTTCTTAAGGAACTAGTTTGCCTAAACCGAAATACGGCTCTAACTCCCAAACCGGGAACCCGATTCGAGTCTCGTCTTCTCCCACAAGTCTCTCGTGTCTAGGCGGTTGTGTGTGCCAAGTTTCGTATCAATCCGACCCCGTTTGGTGATTTTGGGCAGTCAACACCTCGAATTCAAGTTTCTTAAGGAACCAGTTTGCCTAGACCGAAATACGGCTCTAACTCCCAAACCAGGAACCCGATTGGAGTTCCGTCTTCTCCCACAAGTCTCTCGTGCCTAGGCGGTCATGTGTGCCAAGTTTCGTACCAATCCGACCCCGTTTGGTGATTTTGGGACGTCAACACCTCGAATTTAAGTTTCTTAAGGAACTAGTTTGCCTAGACCGAAATACGGCTCTAACTCCCAAACCAGGAACCCGATTGGAGTCCCGTCTTCTCCCACAAGTCTCTCGTGCCTAGGCGGTCATGTGTGCCAAGTTTCGTGCCAATCCAACCCCGTTTGGTGATTTTGGGACGTCAACACCTCGAATTTAAGTTTCTTAAGGAACTAGTTTGCCTAAACTGAAATATGGCTCTAACTCCGAAACCGGGAACCCGATTCGAGTCCCGTCTTCTCCCACAAGTCTCTCGTGCGTAGGCGGTCATGTGTGCCAAGTTTCGTGCTAAACCGACCCCTTTTGGTGATTTTGGAGCGTCAACACCTCGAATTCAAGTTTCTTAAGGAATTAGTTTGCCTAGACCGAAATACGGCTCTAACACCCAAACCGGGAAACCGATTGGAGTTCCGTCTTCTCCCACAAGTCTCTCGTGCCTAGGTGGTCATGTGTGCCAAGATTCGTGCCAATCCGACCCCATTTGGTGATTTTGGGGCGTCAACACCTCGAATTTAAGTTTCTTAAGGAACTAGTTTGCCTAAACCGAAATACGGCTCTAACTCCCAAACAGGGAACCCGATTCGAGTCTCGTCTTCTCCCACAAGTCTCTCGTGCCTAGGCGGTCGTGTGTGCCAAGTTTCGTATCAATCTAACCTCGTTTGGTGATTTTGGGCCGTCAACACCTCGAATTTCAGTTTCTTAAGGAACCAGTTTGCCTAGACCGAAATACGGCTCTAACTCCCAAACCGGGAAACCGATTGGAGTCCCGTCTTCTCCCACAAGTCTCTCGTGCCTAGGCGGTTGTGTGTGCCAAGTTTCGTGCCAATCCGACCCCGTTTGGTGATTTTGGGGCGTCAACACCTCGAATTTAAGTTTCTTAAGGAATTAGTTTGCCTAAACCGAAATACGGCTCTAACTCCCAAACCAGAAACCCGATTCGAGTCTCGTCTTCTCCCACAAGTCTCTTGTGCCTAGGCGGTCGTGTGTGCCAAGTTTCGTATCAATCCAACCCCGTTTGGTGATTTTGGGCCGTCAACACCTCGAATTTAAGTTTCTTAAGGAACTAGTTTGCCTAGACCGAAATACGGCTCTAACTCCCAAACCGGGAACCCGATTGTAGTCCCGTCTTCTCCCACAAGTCTCTCGTGCCTAGGCGGTCGTGTGTGCCAAGTTTCGTGCCAATCCGACCCCGTTTGGTGATTTTGGGCCGTCAACACCTCGAATTTAAGTTTCTTAAGGAACTAGTTTGCCTAAACCGAAATACGGCTCTAACACCCAAACCGGGAACCCGATTGGAGTTCCGTCTTCTCCCACAAGTCTCTCGTGCCTAGGCGGTCGTGTGTGCCAAGTTTCATGCTAAACCGACCCCTTTTGGTGATTTTGGAGCGTCAACACCTCGAATTCAAGTTTCTTAAGGAACTAGTTTGCCTAGACCGAAATACGGTTCTAACTCCCAAACCGGGAACCCGATTCGAGTCCCGTCTTCTCCCACAAGTCTCTCGTGGCTAGGTGGTTGTGTGTGCCAAGTTTCGTGCCAATCCGACCCCTTTTGGTGATTTTGGGGCGTTAACACCTCGAATTCAAGTTTTTTAAAGAAATAGTTTGCCTAAACCGAAATACGGCTCTAACTCCCAAACCGGGAACCCGATTGGAGTTCCGTCTTCTCCCACAAGTCTCTCGTGCCTAGGCGGTCGTGTGTGCCAAGTTCCGTGCTAAACCGACCCCTTTTGGTGATTTTGGGACGTTAACACTTCGAATTCAAGTTTCTTAAGGAACTAGTTTGCCTAGACCGAAATACGGCTCTAACTCCCAAACCGGGAACCCGATTGGAGTTCCGTCTTCTCCCATAAGTCTCTAGTGCCTAGGCGGTCGTGTGTGCCGAGTTCCGTGCTAAACCGACCCCTTTTGGTGATTTTGGGACGTTAACACTTCGAATTCAAGTTCCTTAAAGAACTAGTTTGCCTAGAGTGAAATTCGTCTCTAACTCCTAATCCAGGAACCCGATTGGAGTCCCGTCTTCTCCCACAAGTCTCTCGTGCCTAGGTGGTCGTGTGTGCCAGGTTTCCTGCCAATCCGACCCCTTTTGGTGATTTTGGGGCGTTAACACCTCGAATTCAAGTTTTTTAAAGAAATAGTTTGCCTAGAGTGAAATCCATCTCTGACTCGTAATCCGGGAACCCAATTTGAGTCCCGTCTTCTCCCACAACTCTATTAGCTTAGAATGCAAAGAATGCAAATATACATTTTAGCTTAGAATGTAAAGTTACATTTTATACCTGATCTTCTGGTGGTGGTGTATATGGATTCTCGTCTTCTGCAGATTCCCTAAATGCCCGGTGGCCACTCGATGCATCAGGAGCCTATGATAGTCAATGCATAATGTGTTAATCATATTCGAATTTTATACATAATGTTGTGTGACAATTTAACTATCAAACAATTTAATTTATATCGTACCTGTCTGTTAGGATCCACACTTGCCCCCTGTGACACAAAGGCCATCATCTCAGCTCTCAGCTGCTGTAAATGTGTAGAGAACTCTGCTCTCATCTCCTCCCTCATCTCCTCCCTCAGCTCCTGCCTCAACTCATCCCTTAGCTCCGCACGAACCTGCTGGGTGATCTGAACAATAGTCGATGGCTGGGGTGCTGACTGTGATGGCCCTGCACCATCTTTATACACTGCTCTCCGAGGCACAGTTCTCCCGTATGTGCGACAATATCCATGATTGTCATGACCTATCAACTCATGGAAAATGGCATTCCTAGCCTCCAAAGTCCGACAATCCTCAGGTAGCATAGAGAGTTGGCCATTAAACTCATCCTGTATTGAATAAGAAATACAAGTATATGCCAAATTAAGATGGTTAACACAAAAAATAAAAAATAAACTTTAAATACAATCAAAGGTGTTTGGAAACTACCAAGGTCTGGATAACCTCTGGGTCATCTGCTCTACGTGTCATAAGCCAAACATTCATCTTATCAGTAGACTCCCCCTTATTGGTCATCTACATTTTTTTAGAAATATGAAAATTAGAATCCAAATAATTTGTAAATATACAATGTTTATTTATATACAAAAATAAAACAGTAAAATATAAACCTCATGCCGTATCTCGAGAAAGTAGTACACCCTGTGGTATGAGCTATGCCGTGAGCTCGCCGATTTTTAGCGTTCCTAGTTGCAATTTTCTATAATAGGTTCAACAAATGTAAGTATATAAATATGATTTGTATGTTTACATATCATACATATAACTTATTTGTATACCTCAGCATCGGAAGTACGCCAATACTCCACAAGTTCTTCCCACTGGCTTGGCACAATGTGCAAAGGAACATCATCCTTCAGATTAGGATCTTCACTTCTAGGCTTGAAATACTTACACTTAATCTTATTCTTGTGATCCTTCCATATGCTGTTACAGTTTTTCATGCAGATTGGCTTGTACTCCTCTGGACATATATTCAAATTGTCCTATAAAACACAATTTCAAGGTTTAAATAATAATAACACAATTTTGGAATTTAAATTTTTGGACAAAAATATACTTTTACCTTCACATCCTTCCAGATAGCATCAAGAATATCATCAGGCACAGTGTTCCAGTCAAGAAAAGTAAGAGGAACAATGTTACCATTTCGCACAATAATGCCAAGTTGAGTAGTTAACTTAGATACGTTATCCCCTATTGGACAGTAATTTTCATCAAATTGTATGTCTAATTTGGTACCGGTACCCCACTCCTTAATGCCCTTGGCACATCCTCTACCACGCCTACTCGAGGTTGATGAAGAACTAACATGACCTGTGAGATACAATAAGAATAAACAATATACAATGATAATAAACAAATGCAAATTTAAATAATGTCAATACAAATCAATTTCTTATACCTGAGTGAGGCTGTGAAGAAGTCGAAGGATTTGAAAAATACAATGAAAATAAACAAGTTATATGTAATGAGAACAAATAAATATATATTTAAATAATTTTCACACAAATCAAAGCAAATTTATATATCTGCGGATGGCTCATAAGCCGATGACTCTAGTCGGGATGATAGCTGCTGCGGTGCCACTGATGGTGGACGCACCGATGGTAGGCCTAGAGGCTGAGTAAATGATAGCTGGTGTGGTGCCACTGATGGGGGTCGATGCGGTGGCACTAATGGCCCATCTGATGGTGCTCATTGTGATGCCTCCTCTAATGGTGGTGCCACTGATGGTGGACGCACCAATGGTAGGCGTGGTGGCTGAGTAGATGATAGCTATTGTGGTGCCACTGATGGGGGTCGATGCGGTGGCACTAATGGCCCATCTGATGGTGCTCGCTGTGATGCCTCCTCTAATGGTGGTGCCACTGATGGTGGTCGATGTGCTCCTCTGATGGTGGTGCCACTGATGTCCTCTTACGTACCACATCGGACATCATGCACCGGGGATGATCAGATGTCCTCTTTCTTCCCATAATAATCTGCAAGCAATATAACATTAATTAGAAACATAGATAATGGTTTGTCATCAACTATAATATGACATTAATTGAACTAATACCATTACAAAGACAAAGTAAATTAAGAAACTGATGATTAACTACAACCTTGGCCTTAAGTGAATTACTGATGTTGATTAAATATCAACCTATTTGAACATCAACTGTTTCCCCTTCTGCGGCTTCCCTCACCCAACCAACTTCTTCATCACGAAGCATTATATTTTCTTCCAATTGTTGGCTCATATATGGCTCAATTTGTGGATCAGTCGAACTCATATCAAATAAACCTCTTTGAGACATCTTCACCGCCACTTGCGCCACCGGGTTGTAACGGGTCCGCAACATACCAAACTTGCTCGCTTGGGATGCCAAGATGAAAGGTTCATTAGTAATTCGATCATCTCGATACAACAAATGATTGAAGTTGACTAACGTGAAATTGAAGACATCTTGTATCTTCCGTGAATGTTGTCAATCCAATCACACTTAAACAACACATGCTTCTTCTCATTGGAATACCGAATCTCAACAATATCATCAATTGTCCATAATAGTACACGCATTCGACACGAGGATTCTTGTCTTTCCGACTAGCATAACTTATGGTATCTGCCTTCAAAGCTACACCACAATTTTGTGTGGCTCGATGGTCATCCATGGCCTTTACTCGATACCGAAACCCATTCATTATATACCCGTTGAACCTCCTTGCCAGGTTATGAGGACCATTTGCCAATACAGTAATCTCTTCAAAAAATGTGACATCACTAGTCCTTCGCAAAGTTTGAACCTATTTTAAATAATAAAAATTGTAAAATTTAAAATATATTTCACTTAGGTAAATAGAATCTGTAGATTTAAATACATACATGTTCCTTGAACCAAATGTGAAAAGTTTCAAAATGTTCACGCCGAAGCTGATGATCGTCAACACGAGGCATTTTGACCTTAAGTTCTTCAAGGTGTTTGCTGTGTAAATTGAAATTTTATCAAAAAACAAAATTTGGTTCAAAATTCAATGAAACATAATAAAATATTGAGTGAGTGACATAACTTACTTTATGAATGGTTGAACCACGACTGTATTGAATAAGACATACCGATGAGTTTGTACCTAAGAAGTGTTATCAAGATAAAAGCTTGTGATTTCACCAACAGCACGACCCAGATTATCATCACCACTGTAGTTCCTCGTGGGTCGATTAGATTTAGTTTCCACATCATTGAGATATTGTGCACAAAAATTCATGCATTCTTCCATAAGATATCCTTTAGCAATTGAACCTTCTGGACGAGCTCTATTACGCACATATTGCTTCAAAGTAAGAAGATACCTCTCAATTGGATACATCCATCGAAACTGAATCGCTCCACCCAATAATGCTTCGTCAACTAGATGTATAGGCAAGTGCTCCATTATATCAAAAAAAGTAGGAGGAAATATTTTCTCTAGATGACAAAGTGTTACGGCGATACAATCTTGAATATATTGCAAATCTGTCGCACGATTGACTTTGGAACACAATTGTCTAAAGAAATTGCTTAATTCAATCAAAGGTTCAATTACATTCTTCGGTAACGATCTTCGAATGGCCAATGGAATTAGTTGTTGCATCAGAATATGACTATCGTGGCTCTTAAGACCCCCAATACTTCTATCATGTAAGCGCACACGACGCGATATATTGGATGAATAGCCGTCGGGAACTCTAACTTCCTTCAATACTTTCAAGAACAAATCTTTCTCATCCTTGGTCATCGTGAATTGTGCTGGTGGTAAATAAGATTTATTCGACCCTCTTAACTGCAAATGTAGGGGTTTTCTAATATTCATTTCTTGTAAATCACGCCGAGCATTAACACCATCCTTCGATTTTCCTGCAACCCCTAATATTGTCCACAACACATTATTACAAACATTCTTCTCTATATGCATCACATCGAGGTTGTGTCTAATTAGATTGTGCTCCTAATATGGCAGTTCATAGAAGATACTCTTTTTCTTCCAGCTATGGGTGCGATGTCCAGCTTTCTCCTTCTCTACTTGTCTCCTATGCCTCTCCTTAAGGTCATCCCTCTTGTATTGGGTTAAAATACCCTCAGATTCTAATTGTAGCAAAGATCTCGGCCTGCACAACAATTTTGGTTTGAATCTGACTTCCCGACTACCATCAAATGATACTTTATCCTTTCGGAATTTATGGCCATTAGGTAAAAATCTGCGAGGACCCAAATATGATTGTTTCCTACTATGCTTCAACCAATACGATGTAGTTTCTCTATTGCAACAAGGACATGCATATTCGCCTTTAGTACTCCATCCTGACAAGTTTGCATATGCAGGAAAATCACTAATTGTCCACAGTAAAGCTGCATGCATTTGAAACATTTGATTTGTTGATGCATCAAATGTGGAGACACCGTCATTCCATAGTTCTTTCAACTCCTCAATCAACGGTTGCATATACACATCAATCTTGTCACCAGGTCCTTTCGGGCCGTCAATAAGCACAGATAAAATTAGAAATGGTTGTTTCATGCACATCCATGGCGGCAAGTTGTATGGAATGAGTACAACAGGCCAAGTGCTATGAACTATGTTCATCGTCCTGAATGGGTTAAAACCATCAGATGCTAAGCCAAGCCTTACACTTCGGCAATCATTACTAAAGTCAATATTCCGACGATCAAAATCTTTCCATGCAAGGGAGTCTGCAGGATGCCTAAAGACACCGTCATTAGTTCGTTCCTCTGCATGCCATCTCATTAACTTAGCCATCTTGGATGACATAAACAGTCTCTGCAACCTTGGCTTTAAAGGAAAATAGTTTTGCAGCTATTCGTTTGCCATTGTTGTGAGGACCATTTGAACCACCATCACCATTTGATTTCCATCTTGAACTGTTGCATATGACACATTTATCAAGATTGGCGTCCCCGTTTCGAAACAACATGCAACTGTTGGGACATGCCTCCCATGTCTCATATGTGAAGCCCAAATCTGTTGTGACCTTTTGAGCTTTATAATATGAGTCCGGGAGTTTCACACCCAACGGGAACGCCTCATTTAATAACTCAAGCAACATGTCAACAGACTTGTCTGTCCACTGATTAAGCACCTTCAAATGTAGAAGCCGAACAATGAATGACAAAGATGTGAACTTCTGACAACCCGGATACAATTCACTTTGTGCATCTTGAAGAAGTTTGAAATAGTTTGTAGTCTCTGCATTTGGACCGAGCTGGGGTTCAGATGCATGGGGATCAGTGCTCTGTGCTTCATTACCGTCAACACTTGTACCGGCATATGGATTTCCCACAGCCCCTTGTATCATTCCAACCATATCGTCGCCAATGTCGAAATTAGCCAATGTTTCATTCCCTCGATTAGCATGCAGAGATACGTAAGATTCCCCATGATTAATCCAATGTTTGTACTTTTTAAAAAAACCATTCAAAATCAGATGCTTCCGTACACCCTCTCGCACAAGATGGTATCGATTCTCACATTTTCTACATGGACAACTAATCATCGAACCTTCAACCCTATTGGTGTAGGCAAACACAAGGAATTGATCAATCCCATTAATGTATTCCCTCGACATCCTATTTGGCAAATCAATCCAACTCTTATCCATTATCTGTACTTCCCTTATATGTGTTTCCCACTATTAATTTGCTTCAGGCAAACTTACTGGGAGATATACATCTTACATACAAAACAAATATGCCCTAGAAAAAAATATAATTACAACAAATGTAAGAGTCATAATGAGATGTAAGGGTAAAAATATAATTACATATTCTATCTTCACCTCCTTATTTTCTATCTTCAATACAAGCAATAGAAATTAGAATTGGAAATCTATAATCATGTAAGAAGCAAAACTAAAAGGAAATTTTATATCTTAACCTCCTTATTTTCTATTTTCAATACAAGCAATAGAAATTAGAATTGGAAATCTATAATCATGTAAGAAGCAAAACTAAAAGGAAATTTTTGACAGATTCTAATGGGTGGACAAATCACGCAAAGAAAACATAAAAAATGGGAAAGATTACCACGTATAAAGAAGCAAGTGGAGGTGAAAGTCCAATGTCATAAACAAGAATAAGTGCGGTTCCCAACCCTTTAGGAGCCAAGATCGATCATGCGAGCATTGTAAACTGATGGTGGTGAATCACTTCTACAACTTGGGAATTATTAACAACAAAGATCCAAAAACAAATGGCATTCCGGTGATTGAGAGATTTAGCTGGAAAAGAAAAAAGCATCTCATATGAGAAGCCCAAGTATTGGGTGATAAAACCGAAATGTGCCGATGTCTTTTTACAGTTGAACAACATTGGACATCTAAAACTTATCTTTTCAGAAACACCAAAAAGTATGTGTATTTTAATACTAGAACTCCAAAGTAAAACGGATAGTCTTCATAACTTGTTAAGTTTAAAATGGGTAAATTCATTCCCATACAGATTTAAACATAAAATATTGATTTATGAAATTTCCATGAAGGATATGAATCATATCCTTGCATCACTAGTAAGAAATTTTTATTAGTAAAACACAATTAAGTCAATGCGGAAAATGAAGAACCAACCTGTCAGTATCAATAGAAGGAAGATATTTCAACAACTGCTGCTGTTCTTCATTCGTTAGGTGACTTGCGAATTCATCAAAGTTGAGAACATCCTGCACCAAATATGGATAGTGATGAAGATCACTCTAAACAATTTAAGACAGTACATGGATTGAAATTTTGGAGCTTACCAGCTATCAATGCATATTATTAATTTGGGATGTAGAAAGTTTTCACACAATAACCGTGTGTCTTAAGGTCAGAATGATTCAGATTAAAGCTCCAATCTTAAAACAACACTTTCGAGCAAGAAATTCCCACTAAAACAAGATCTAAGAAAAGTGATTACCAAATAAACATTATGCTAAATATTTAACCTTTTAAAATAAAAATCCAGATAGAAATTAAACAAAACCCCAGTAATTAGTTAAAACATTGACTGATTCATAAATAGATAACTGAAAGCTAATCCATTACAAAATTTTATAGAACTCTCAAGACTTGGAAAATATTACTCAAGTATTGATTCATAAATAGATAACACGAAGCTAATCCATTGCAAAATTTTATAAAACTTTCAAAACTACCAAAACTTGGATAATATAGGGGGTAATACAGGGTTCACTGATATCGTAAGAGACGATGTTGACACAAGTCTTTCATCTCATTTCCTGTGCAGAAAAAACCTACCAAAACATTAAAACAAAGCACGCTTCCAAACAATTTAAGACCCAGATCAATGTCTAGAAAAATGTTAGATTCAGTACAGGACCGTGGGAAGAAATCTAGATTCAGAAATTAATAGAACCTAGATGATATAAACATAACATCATAATAAAATATATCAATAAATCAAAATATCAATGTCTAAAAATAACACAGATAACTACATATCAATCTCTGAAGAATATGGATATATCAATTGATATTATAAACTTCCCAACCTTAAAGTGGGAATCAAATTGAAGAATGGAAAGGATTGAAGGTGCCTCGTCACTTGTTCACAGTCTTGCCTCGTCACTCGTCGTTCGCAGTCGTTCACCCTCGTTCTTGCCTCGTCACTCGTCGTTCACAGTCGCTGCCTCGTCACTCCGGCGAAGGCCGTCGTTCACCCTCGTCAATCTGCGAATGCCATCGTTCACCTTCCTTCACCTCGTCAATCTGCGAATGCCGTTGTTCACCTTCCTTCGGATTTTGGGGGTTTTGGTTTGGTGAGTTTAGGGATTTTGATTTGGGGTTTTTGGTTTCGTAAGTTTAGGGATTGGGATTTTGGGGATTTCAGGATGACCGCGAATGGGAGAAATGAGCGGGATGAAAAAAAATGTTTTTTTGCGACGGAATATATACCACCGTCGCAAATGATACATGATTAACTAATTAAAACGGCGCCGTTTTACAATTTTTTTTTTTTTGCGACGGGCTTATGCCGTCACAAATGGTCCACAATTTGCGACCGCAACTCTTTACCGTCGCTAAATAATACTTTTTGTGACGGTATACATGCGTCGCAAATGCTCCTGCATTTTTCGGTGAAATTTATTAGTGACGGAGGTAAACCCCGTCGCAAAAGGCCATTTTCGTCGACGGTAGATAAACGCCATCGCAAAAATACTTTTTTGGCGGCACGCAACTACATCGTCAAAAAACTCATTTTATGACGGCAGTGCCCGTCATAAAAAGCCTCCGTGTTATATAACAGATTTTCTTGTAGTGAAGGGATGGGCCGTGCTGATCCACGCTTCTAACAGGTCTGCTAGCCGTGAAGTCCATGGAACGTTCCTGCAAAAAAGGTCCAATAGGGGAGGCAATCCCCCGACGGACACTCTGACGATCAAATTAGGATAGAGTAGATTGATTGTATTGAGCTAGAAGAGGGAGATGAAGAACTTAACCTTTAACTTATCTTGGAAACTTCCTTATATCCTTTGCTCATCATTTCCTTGTCCATTCCCAACTATCGTGTTGGCAGAAAGTCTATATTCTAGCTCGCATCGTTCATGGTGAGTCTGTCTCCTCCGACGTGAAGAGGTTGTCATATTTAATGCTGTGAGTGCTTCATTAATGGCTGATGTGTGGTGCAATAACTTTGCAAGATCTTTGTTTGCTTACGTGTCTAGGCCTCTATTTGGCAAGTGTTTGAATGTTATTGGTTCTGGCTTAGCGTTGATTTCTCAGAGTTATTTGGCTTTGATCGCTGGGATATGCACTAGGCCCTTGGGCTTTGATCGCTCGGATGTGGATTGGGCCTTGATCTGTGGGTTTGGCCTTTCTGGTGCCTAACGATATCAGTAGTTCCCTATTCCCGAGTGCAGCTTTAGTCCAACAAAGGGAATAGGAAAGGTGGAGGGAGTCTCCCAAGCTTGGAGAACGGGTAAGGGTGAGGGGTAGAGGAGTGACCAAGTGGCGAGGGTGGCCGACAGTAGGGAGGGTCGACTGCGAAGGTGGCCAAGCGGGATGGTTGACCCGAAGAAGGGTTGACTGCAAAAGTGGCTGAGCGGGAGGAGGGCTGACCGCAAAGGTGATCGAGCGGGATGACCAACTGTAAAGAAGGTCGATCACGAAGATGGCCAAACGAGGTGACCAACTGAGCGGGGTGATCAACCATGAGGTGGGCTGACCACGTAGGGTGTGTTTGATTGGACGGATTGGATAAGGGGGGATTAGAATCCATCAAACTTGAGTCCTGGGACTGTGAATCCCCCGAATTATTTGGTTGGATTGGATATGTACCATGTGTTTGTATTTCCATGGGATTAGATGTCTAGAAAGGACTATTTTTAGTGAATCCAATGTTTGGTTGGACGAATTGGATAGGATAAATGAATAAAAGACTATTTTACCCTTTTTCAATTATTTACTAAGTAATAGTAATATTAAACATATCTTTAATATTTTAATTATTTTTAGCTAGATTAAATAAAAATTTATTTTATTTTATTTTTTACACAATTAAATAAATTTATTTTTTTAAAAAAAAATAAATAAATAAAATATCAATAAAAATATATATTATTTTTTAAATTAAAATTTTAAATAAATTTGTTTTTAAAAATAATAATAATCAAACAATGAAATTAAATAAAACATCTATTAAATTTAAATAATGAAATTAAATAAAATATAAACAAAATTTTAAAATAAAACATCAATAAAATATCTATAAAAAATTATTTTAAAAAATTAAATAAATAAAACATCAATAAAAAGTTAAATAAAATTATTTTATTTTTAAATTGAGACATTTAAATTTTATTGAATTTTATTAAATATAATACATAATTAAATAGTAGAGGGTCAAAATGGTCATTTTGACTACCTAATCCCAACAGTGGATAGTCCCCCAAAAACTATCCCATACCCCCCTAGGACACAATAGTCCCCCATATAGGGGATAAGGAGTCCGGCCGGACATAGAGTCCGGCGGACTAAAAAAAAATCAAACGGCGGATAAGGAGCACTATTTGGATTACAATCGAAATAGTAGATAGTCCCCCCCCTAATCCGGCAAATCAAACACGCCCGTAGGGGATTGAGAAAAGATTAACGATGCATGGGGCTCGAGGGGGGAAAGTATGTGCTGATGTGAAGTGGAATAGATGGGGAAGAGGAAAGAGAATTATTGGGGCGATGAAGGGATTGTGGCCGTACACGTGATACAACAAGGGCCGCTAATGAGGGAGACGAATAAGTGAGGGGGTTTGTAAGATGGGATATTGAAAAGGTGGGGGTTGTATTTTTGTTCGAATTTTCAAACTAGCGAATTTTAACCGCAATCTTTGGGAAATAGGTAAACCTTGGGCTTTTGGACTTATGCGTTTTACTTACTTGATTGCAAAAAACCAGCACATTCTAGACTTAAGTTCCTTCATCGCAAGAGATTTTCCTGTCTGGTATATCGCAAATTTTCTTACCCTCACAACTGAAGCAATAGTTAAAAACGTGAAAGAGATGGCACAATACAAAGCGCCAGCTATAGGAGTGGATGCATTAGGAGAGGATGCATTAGGAGAGGATGATGGAGTGAAGCTGGCGGAGTAACATAGGGTGGAAAGATGGGTGGAGAGGGAGGTGGAGCGGCTGACGTGGCCCCTAGGGTCGACAATGATCTTGGCGGTGCAGCCGATTAGCCAAGTGGCACTAGACCACTGGCATACAAAGGCGGACAAATCCACTCTGACAGCAGAGGATCTGGAGGAGTTCCGCAGTAGATACCAGATTCCGGCCGACATAGAGTTGAGGTTGCCAACGACGAAAGAGAGGGCATTGGACGCATGACCGATGGAGTTCGCATTGTATGAAGAGGCTGTGTGTGAGGGCCTAAGGTTACCCCTCCCATAGCTAGTGGTGGACGTGTTAAACCACCTGAAGGTGGCCCCAGGACAGCTTATGCCGAAAGCGTGGAAGATTCTGTTCGCCTATGCAATCACGTGACCTTGGGTGACCGGAGGGGAGATGATGACGGTGGATGAGTTTCTCTTCCACTACAGGGCGTCAGGGCAACAGGAGACATGGGTGACCTTACAAGCCATAGTAGGAAGGGGATTGGTGACGAGTCGCCTTCGTCGGTGAAGGGATGGCCGCCAAAGTGGTTTTTGTGTCGGCGAGCAGCAGAAGAGGAGCACGTACAATTTGGAAAGTCCCCACAAAATCTTGGGAACCGAAGTTAGATGCCGAGGCGGAGATGAAGGTCAAACAGGTGAAAGGTTGAAGGGAGAAGGAGTGGCTAAAGTGGGATGACCTCGTCCAACCCTCAGCCCTGGTCAACCTAAATTTAGGGCCGCAACCAGCCAAAGGAGATCTGACGCTAGAGGAGATAGAGGTGAGGAGGAAAGCTTAGGAGGAGGAGGACAAGCGAGCTTTTGCAGGGGCAGATAAATATAAGAAGAAAGAATTAGGCCCAGTGTCGAAGCTGGTTGCGAAGAGGTCGGTCAGACCACACCCTAAGCCATTGGGAGAGAAAGACTTGACCGACTTTGTGCCTTTGCGGGCGCCATTCGATCCATTGAAGGAAAGAAGCAAGAGGGATGTGGATGCGGTGTTAAAGAAAAAGAAAAGGAAGGTGGCTGCAGAAGGGGGTGAGGGAGGACCGGTAAGGAAGAAGGAAAAAGAGGGGGTAGTAGAGTTGTCCCCAAGTCAGGAGGGGGAGACCAAGGTTGGTATGGGGGCAGAGGAAGGGTTGGCCAAGTTCCCAAGTGGCCAAGTGGTGAACGAATCAAGCGAGCAAAAAGGGTTGGCAAAAACCGACCAGTCAGCCAATTTGCCCTCCAAAGACGTGCCCTTACAAGATGTGCCCCTAAGTCAGGAGCTAGGGAGAGAGCGGGCAAGTGGAATAGAGACCAGCACTGCGTTGAGGACCGCCACACATCACGTTCGCACGGTGGTTGGCTGCTTAGTGGATGATAGAGACGAAGCCAGGGTCGCCGCAGATCGTCTGCTGGGGGTCGTTGAGGACGCAACTATGTGGAGTATGGCCCAATTAATAGAGGTTGATCTCATGAGAGGGTTCTTCTCAGTGTAGATGGAAGCAGTGACCTTGGCGGTGACCCTATTAGGCAAGGCAGTGGGGGTGAAAATGGAGGCAGAGCCGCTAAAGGCCCAAGTGGAAGGAGTGCGGACGCAATTACAGAACTTAAGGGCGGAGACAGCTGGCTGGAGAAAGGTAGCGTGTAGCGC
This sequence comes from Camellia lanceoleosa, assembly GCA_025200525.1. Taxonomy (NCBI): domain Eukaryota; kingdom Viridiplantae; phylum Streptophyta; class Magnoliopsida; order Ericales; family Theaceae; genus Camellia; species Camellia lanceoleosa. The sequence continues at coordinate 531,708 of JANUSC010000070.1, forward strand.
CTACGCGAAGGGTCTGGCTTATGCTCAGAGGGCGAAAAAGATGGAAGTTTTGGCAGTGGTATAGGGGTACTTGGCTGAGTGCGCCAGGGTAAGCCAGGCTGGGGTCACCTCTGAGTTGTCAGTCGCTAAGTTTGAACTGGAAGTGGTCCGCCACAAGGCGGTATCACTAGAGTTTGAGCTGGCAGGTGAGCAGAAGAAGGTGGGTGAGGTCCAAGAAGCCTGTAACACCGTCAAAGAAAGGTTGGAGAAGGCCCTCACAAATAATGAAGAGCTGTGTGACTAAGCCCTAAAGGACAAAGAAAAAACAAATGTGCGTATTGCTGAGTTGGAGAAGGCCTCGAGAGAAGAGAGGGCCAAGACGGCAGAGTTAACCAGGATGATGGCGTCTGAGAGGGCGGCCTATTCGGACCTATGCGTTACGGCGGTGGAGCAATTTAAGTCATCCCCTGAAGTCCAAATGGCTATTGACGCGGCGGTGGCGGGGGGCTTGTCCAGAGAGGGTGAAGGGGGGTGCTGGCCCATTAGGAGTGGCTGCTGTTGAGAGGACCAAAGAAGATATAATCTAAGGTTTTCAGCAATCAGACTACTATAAACATGAGATGAACCAGTACTTAGACAATGGCTGGACAAGCTTCAAGTACAGGGTGTAGGAGCTATTCCCAGATGTGGACTTTAACGTGGTGAAGCCAGGAGAGGAGGACATCGCCCAGACTTCGCTGGATGAGGGAGTAGAAGAGGAAGATTTGGCGTCCAATGATAGGGAGTGAAGATTGGGCTTTTTGTTTGGTTTTGTTTGTTCGTTTGTTTGCTTTTTTTTTTTTCCTTTTGAGAGAGCTCCTTGTAAAAAATGGTTGAAATTTGTAAAGGACTTATGTTTATAATGAATTTGAATATGATGGTTTGTGAAGATTTAAATATAAAAAATTTAAGACTTAGGTTTATGAAGTTTTAGTTTGTATCTGCCTTAATGATGGTTTTTCTCGTTGCTCTTTTTGTTGTGTACTGTGTATATAATAAACCTATGCATGGAAAGGTTTAAATGTTGTATAAAGTAATGTTGCTAAGGAGACTTAAAAGTGAACTAACTAGCTGCCCATAAGCTGAAGAGACTGCGTGTTATTATGGTTTGTAATAAAATTAAGTTATAAAAATATTGTGTGTTTTGCTGCTCAGTTCGATGCTCGTGCTTTGGACTGCCTTGATGCCGAGTGCTTTCGATTAAGGCTGAGGCTTTGGAGGGCTTAGTCTGGCTGAGCACCGTATGCTCGGTCTGGTAGAGCGTGTTGTGTTCATTCTGGTTGAGGCTTTGGAGGTCTCAGTTTGGCTGAGCCCCGTATGCTCGGTCTGGCAGAGCGTGTTATGTAACTCAGTCTAGCTGAGCTCTTCATGCTCAGTCTGGCTAAGGCTATGTTTAACTCAGTCTAGCTGAGTTTTTCATGCTTAGTCTGGCTGAGGCTTTGGAGGTCTCAGTCTGGCTGAGCGCCGTATCTGCATGCTCGGTTTGGCAGAGCGTTTTGTGCTTAGTTTGGCTGAGGCTTTGGAGGGCTCAATTTGGCTGAGTGCCACATGCTCGGTTTGGTAGAGCGTGTTGTGTAACTCAGTCTAGCTGAGCTCTTCATGCTCAGTCTGCCTGAGGTTCTGTTTAATTTAGTCTGACTGAGTTCTTCATGCTCAGTCTAGCTAAGGCTATGTTTAACTCAGTCTGGCTGAGGCTTTGGAGGGCTTAGTCCAGCTGAGTGCCGTATCCGTATGCTCGGTCTGGTAGAGCGTTTTGTGCTCAGTTTGGCTAAGGCTTTGGAGGGCTCAGTCGGGCCGAGCTTTTCAGGTTCAATCTATATTTAATTTAGCTGAATTTGTTTAATTTTGGATTAAGGCACGACATAGTGTAAACACCATTTTTTTGACCACCCGCAAGACTTAGATGCTTGGTTCAATACACTCGATGATGAAAGTTGAATTGTGAATTCGCAGCGATTTGGATTCAATCAGGCTCTCGAAATAATCTCAAATCTTCAACATTTACCTTGTTTGAACCTGTGAGTTTCATTTTTTGACCTTTTCCCACCCTGAGCTAAGTTTGAACCAAAAAAACAAGGGAGGCCATCAAGGCCTGGCCGTGCATCAGTAATGGCCGGCCATGGTTATGAATGGCCAGCTGGCCCTCGATTGCGATAAATACTGTTCTAGAAGGGAGGCCACCAGCTGTCCATTTTTGAAGATTTTTATCACCTTTTGAGCTCGAATTCTATAAAAACGAAACTCTGGGATTGTTTTGAGGGTTGAACAAAAATCTAGAAGTCATATATACACCTTGAGAGCTCTTGTCTCCTCCTTCTTCCATTGCAAGCTTTGAGCTAACCTAGCTTGTCTATACCATCTCTATCCTCCATGCACAACCCTGTTTGATCATCCTAGAGCCTTGGTTGATATTGGAGAAGCATAATTCAAGCTTAAAAGTGAGTTGAAGCCAAGTTTGAATCATCAACGACAAGCTTACCCCTTGAAAGGTGTAAGCTTGTTTTCTTCTCTCTTACTCTCTTTTCTCTCACTTACTTCATAGTTCTTGCTGTTTTGAATTGTTTTAAGCTTATTTGAGGTGATTGGAGTTGGTTTTGAAGAGTTACCAAAAGGGTAGAGAGAACTTGCTCTTTCTATACCTTTACTTATAACTCATACTTTCTCTTTTTGACTATTTTCCTTTGATATTTACACTGATTTTCAGAGGTTTAGAAAGGCTAACTCAAACCATGTTTTCAGAGGTTAGCCACCCCTCCTTATTCTTGCTTACTAGCCTTAATTCTCTTCTTTATTGTCTAACTTTTCAAGCTCTTTTCATGCATGTTCTACCTCTGTTTTCCATGTATTAAGGGCTGTTTTGAGATTGTCTAAGCCTTTTCAATAGGGTCATGCCTTGTTTTGTACATTTGTGATCTCATAAGTTGGCAGACTTGTTTCTTGTTATGCTTTCTTTGTTCATTTCCATGTTTGGAGTCTAAGTTTAATAATCAATCCATCATTCATCTTTTTTATACTTGAGAGTGATTTCAACCAATTGAGGTTGTTCGAATCATGTAAGAAAGGTTCCCACTTAATAGCTTAATCTTTCCAACGATTCATTGCCAGCGGTGTGGCCTTTCTCTCATGCTTTAGAAGAACCTCTTGTTTGACATTACTTCTTGTTTAGAGGACTTAAAACCATAGACAAATGGACTAAAGAATGGCAAGGCCTAATAAAATTGGTTTAAAACTTGGATGAACACACTGTAGACACCCCATTTTTGATGGCCCTTTAAGACTTGGATATTCTTGCAGGTACATTTGATGGCAAGTCTAATTGCTCGCTGAGCGCTCGAAGTCCACGGCAGAACGCCACAGGTTTGAGTTTTCCAAACCCTGCATCCATTTTGTCTCATCTTTGGACCATGCCTAGGTCTTTTCAGCATAAAGTTTTAGATGGCCTGCTGGCCATCCTTGGAGGTTGCTGGCCACCATTTCTCCTTTGCCAGCCATTGATGTGCCCTGCTGGCCATCACTAATGGCCGGCCGGCCATCAGTGTTTCCTGCAGATATTTTGTGATATTTTGTGCCAGCTGTTTGCACAGATTCATGCATTTTCTAACATGTGTATGGCTAGATGTTTGTGAGGGGATTTTGTGTTTTCTATATATAGGACCCCTCTCTCTCATGTGTGGGGGTTAGAAAAATTTGAAGACATAAAAATTCTCTCTCTAGATTTCTCTCTCTCTCTCTCTCTCTCTTACAATTTTGTGCTAAGTGCTTGTTTTCTCTACACTTTTACATGCACTACCTTAACGAAAGTTACTAGTCTTTGGGCTGAGGTAACTTGGGACCTTCTTTGAGTTCTAGAAGGTGGTTTTGGCTTGGATTGTTGGCCAATTTGTGATTTGCTTCAAAGGTATAACACTTGCCTTGTTTATACTTATTTTGTATACTTGTTTTGCCATCCTTTTCAACTATTTTGGGGTTGATTTTGAATTGTAAAAAGCTTTGTTTTGATGGCTTAAAAATGGTGGTTTGAACCCCTTTTTAGTTAGGGGTGGTTCGCCCTTCTTGTTTCCTTGTGTGTAAAGCTTTTGTGCCTTTATTCATTATTTTAAAACCATCTTTTTTGGAGCTTTTAACCACTGAATTTCAAGGGTTTTTCAATGGTAAAAAACACATTTTGAAGTCCAAAATTGGAGGGGTTAGCTTTCCCTCCTTGTGTCTTGTTTGCATGCCTAGTTAGCTCCATGCATTAGCTTATTGTTTTAACTTTTTGTGGCTGAAGTCCAGCATGTTTTAGACTATATTTAAGGCTGTTTTGCCTTTGTTTTTGGTTATTTGTTCCATTTGTGTCTTGCATGGCATGGTTGTAGTGTTAATTCTTTCACTTGCTTAATGTTTTAAGGCATTAACTATCATTGGTTTGAGTTGGTTGTATGTTTTAGTACTTTTAGTACTCATTTTCAGCACTTATAATCACTGCAATCTCCCTCATTTCTTCACTTTTTGGTTTTGCTTTGAAAGTGGTTTCAAACCACTTGTTTGCCTAAGTGTGAAATGGAGGTGCTACACCTAATGGTTTAATCCCTTAGAGGGTTCATTACCAACAGTGTAATGCCTCTTTTATGCCCAAAGTAACTTGTAGTTTGAACCCTCCTTCCATTGGAGGACACTCACTAATGGACAATTGATTAATAAATGGTTTTGTAATTAAAATGAGTAAACAAAATTGACAAGTAAAAGAGGCAAGATAAGCATTCTTTGTGTTGCATTGCATGTATTCAAATTGGACGTTAATTTGAACACAAGGCAAATGGGACATTTCATACTCAAATAGTTATGAAATGTGCCATTTTCCTAGGCCTCCATTGCCCTTGATCATGCATGATAGGGTAATGGACATTTTGAGTCTTGTTTTTGCATTTGTTGAACTTGCACAATTGGTTTCACAAGCCATCATGCAATGAAATTGCTTGATTGGTGGTTTTGTGAACCAAATCTTGTCCCTCCTTTGATTTCCCCATGAAAAGGAGAGACAGGGTGTGCAGACAATCCTTGGAAAAAATCCTATTTTTGCTCTGTTTGTGCTCTGTTGTAGCATGGTGATCCAATGCATCAGTGGCCGGCAGTGCCTCATTTTTGGCCAACAGATGGTCGGCAGCAACCATCCATGGCCGGTAGGCCACTGATGTCAACCTCAACAAGGATTTGATAAGGTGGAGGAGAAAGGTTCTGAAGTATGCTCAACCCTGTAAACAGAGCTTCTCAAGAGCAAAACAGAGGTCTTTTTGGGGAAAAAATCGAGCACGCGCATCTCCTAATTCCCGAGGCGGAGCAATGGCAGCATAGTTTAATGCCTCGCATGATTAGTTTGCTAGTTAGTTAAGTGCTGTAATAATTAGTCTAATTAGCTTAATTAGATTAGCTTAGCTCTTATTCATTCGGACCCTCCTTTGCGCGGGCATAATGTTGTAATAAGTGTGCGTGTGTGTATGTTTTCCAATGCTACGTCTTTCTCCCTTTTATTTAATTATTTTCGATGGTTAGATTATGGATCATATTTCAATTAGCATATTGCATGCTTGCATCCATTCATTCATATTGCATGCACTGAGACACGACGCATCATTCAAACTGCATTGTCATTTCAATACTTCGTTGAATACATGTTTAAATCACATGTAGTTCAAATTGCTTCATATGCTATATTAGTAGCCGAGCCTATTAATTGCATTATTGCATGTGTTGCATTAGGCATCTTAACATAGTTAGGATCATGCATCTTTTTAACTAGTTTCTATTTTGGCTTGGAGTACTCGGTAAGTTTTTATGCTTTAGCATACTTGCATAAGTGTGAACGCTGCCATGATTAGCATGCTTGCCATGAGGCTATGTGCTTAAGTGCTAAACTGCATGAATGCCTGTGGATGAAGGCTTGTTGTTTGAATTGGAAAAATTCAACAAATGTGCGACTTTAAGCCCACTTTGTTGAGTGGCAAATCATGTTTCAAGCCCACTATGTTTGGTGGCAAATCCGCATCTTTTAAGCCCACTTGATGTGGCAAATTCAAACCATTTTCGCAAAAAAAAAAAAACATGAGTTGAATTGTTCCAAATTGAGTAAACTAGTCTATACTTGTTTGTACGCATCACGTAGCAATGTTAGCTAATAACCGGAACAAGAACACATAATTTTTATAAAAATCATATCATGATTAGTAAAGGTCGATCTTCGATCAGGCGAGCGGGGGAGCTCAATTTTTTGACCTTCCTCTCTTGTATCTAAGTTCCCGAGCTGAGGCAACTTTGGTGGTGATGGATACATGGCCTTCAGCATGAGTTAGGGTTTCCTAAATTTTCCCAAAACAAAAAATATTTAGGTGGCGACTCTGTATCTGGGAAAGCAGTCCAATTTTGGCATTATTTGATTTAAAATCGATTTTCAAAAAAGATTTTTAGATTTGGACTCTTTGGTGTTTATCAGTTTCATATTGCACTTGTGAGACTAGATTCAAAACCGCGGGAGTCTAAACTAAGAGGCCTTCATTTCAAACCTTCTGAAAGGGGGGCGCGAATAAGGCGAGTCCACACACACTTAAAGAAAAAGGCTTAAAATTGCTTCAACTTGGCCGGACGTTATGCCAAGTTACTTGTGTCAAGAGTCGTCACATGTTAATTCATAGCATTTTGATGATTCTTGAAGTGTTGCAACCTTCCTTTTTGAGTTTATACTATGACAAGAAGGAGGGGTGGTCCCATTCTTTGCATTTTTATCAACTTTTGTCCAAAATTGAATTCGAGATCATCAAGCAATCATATTGCTCATTGATGGTTTTGGAATCAATTTCAACCCACTCTCGAGGATTTCCCATGACAGAGAAGGAAGGAAGGACAAATAGAGCTTGAAAATGCTCTATCTGCACTAATTTCACCTCAAAGCACAGAAACAGAGCTTTACACCAAATTGATGCACAACCGGTCATCTATATATCCGATCAGCCATCAGTGATGCATGATCAGCCCTTGTTGTGTAAGCAGTGGCTGAAGGTGAAACAGAGATGGCCTGAGCAGACAGAGTAGCTGTCAGGCGATGCACATGCAACCTTCATCTACCTTCCATTATGTTCTTATCAAATGCAATTACATTGTTTCATTAGTATTATTATTAGTTATGAATAAATTGTGTTGTAATATTGAATTAGTCTAATTAGTTGTAACTAATTAGTTAGTGTTGTAATATTTAATTAGCTTAGCCTAGTTAAATTTAGCTTAGATAGCTAGTTAATTATTCACTTAAGTTTTGTAATAAATAGCTTAGCTTAGCTTAGTTAGCTAGTTTATTCATTCGGACTCTCCTTCGTGAAAGCAAAATGTAATAATATATATTTCTTCTAACCCTACGTTTTTCTTTATTTTATTTATCCGTTGTGGCTCGCCTTTTTTCGCGCCTCCTTTCGGAAGGTTTGAAAGAAAGGCCTCACAGTTTGGACTCTTGCGGTTTCAAATCTAATCTTACAAGTGCAATGTGAAATTGATAAACACCAAAGAGTCCAAATCTGGCAAATCGTTTTGGAAAATCGATTTTAAATCAAATAATGCCAAAATTGAACTGCTTTGCTAGATATAGAGTTACCACTTAAATATTTTTTTGTTTTGAGGAAATTAGGAAACCCTAATTCGTGCCGAAGGCGACGTGTCTGTCATCACTAAAGTTACCTCAGCTTGGGAACTTAGGTACGACGGGGGAAGGTCATGAATTGAGCACACCCGTTCGCCCGATCAAAGATTGGCCTCTACTAATCATGATATGATATTTTATAAACATTATGTGCTTTTATTCCGATTATTAAGCTAGCTTTACTATGTGATGCGCACAAGTAAGTATAGACTAGTTTGCTCAATTTAGAACAATTCAACTCATGTTTGTTTGCAAAAATGGTTTGAATTTGCCACCTCAAGTGGGCTTAAAGATTACAGATTTACCACCAAACATAGTAGGCTTAAAACATGATTTGGCACTCAACAAAGTGGGCTTAAAACGCACATTTGTTGAATCGTTCCAATTCAAACAACAAGCCTTCATCCACAGGCATTCATGCAGTTCAGCATTTAAGCACATAGCCTTATGGCAAGCATGCTAGACATGGCAACATTCACACTTATGCAAGTATGCTAAAGTGTAAAAACTCACCTAGTACTCCAAGTTAAGAAGATATGAATTAGAAAAATATGCATGATCCCTAACTATACAAGATGCTTAATGCAACCACTACTACAAAAATAGTTAAAGATTACACTTTGACCAAAAAAAAAAATTCTCACTTTTATTGGAAGTGTGATAAAAAAAATTAGATTGATATTTTAATCACACTTAATTTGATTGAGTGTGATAATATTTATTTTTTATGTCACTTTTCAATTAAGTGTGATTATATATATATATATATATATATTTTTTTAAGCACACTTTTTAAATGAGTGTGATTATATATATATATTTTAATCACACATTCTAATTAAAGTGTGATTATTTATATATTTTTTAATCACACCTTCTAATTAAAGTGTGATTATATATACACTACTACTTTTTAATCACACTTTTTAAATAAGGGTGATTATATAAAATATTTCAATTTGATTTTTATATAAAATAAACAATTCCCAATTAAAAAAAAAAATCCTAACACCAAAACACAAATTAAAATTTTTTTTTTAAAACTCTTTGGCTACTTCTAATCAAAAGGAAAGTAGAAGGCTAGGGTTCATCACAAGGCACATAAGAGAGAGAGAGAGAGAGAGAGAGAGAGAGAGAGAGAGGGAGAAGGAGATGGAGTGCGTTCAATACTATTGGGGCCGAGTGTTTCTTACGGTCGCCGTCTTCGGAGGCCTCTCTCTTATCACCCTAAACCAACATAGCCTCACCTCTGTCGCGCGCCGGTCCAGCCTCCGGCAACCATCCATACCAACACCAGGTATGTCTTTTCTCTTCTCTCACTCGATGTCTTACTCTCTTATTGCCTTTTCTCTCTCTCTCTCTCTCTCTCCCTCAGTGGAGTGTAAGAGCTCTTCCCCCTTTCTCTTCTCACTCAATCTCTGCTTTTCCCCAAACAAATAGAAAGCGATGATTATAGTGTATAGATCATTGTTGCTTGAAACTCAAGCATATATTATTTCCTTCAAGGTTATTTGGCGAAGAATTGGAAACATCTCCATTGCTCTGAACTTGTCGATTATTAGGCATCGATCCCCGATAATCTCTACCCCCAATCACAAACCTCAATAAAAACAAGAACAACCCTTGGTTTGAGTCACCAACAAGTTTTTCTCTCTACAAAGTGTGAAACCAAACCAAAACAGAGATTGATCAAACGAGTGTATCAAATCAAGAGAGAGAAATAGAGAGAGAGAGAGAGAGAGAGAGGTAAATTTATAACGATTCATTATGATTTGAACCTCTATTTGCTATTGCCTAACCACCACCATTTCTATATATGTATTATTTTATTTTATTTTTGTTTTTTTTGGGTTCAATTTCATAGTTTTTGTTGTTTATAGATCCAACTTGTTTTCAACATAAACATAGTTTTACCCAGGTTTCTTCTCATGCTTAGTTGATTTGCTGTTACTTCATTGATTTCATCTCTTTTCCAATTAATGACTCTTTCCCCTATGGCAGTGGAGCTCTAATAAGTCTATTGGTTTTCAAGGGTTTTCTGATCAAGGGTTTGTGGCAATGTAATAAGAAGCAAGGTCTGTAATTTTTTTTATTACTATGTTATTTCTATGATTTTTGACTCAAGTACATTGTAATTCTTTGTGTTCCTTTGTTTGTTGATTTGCTTATGACAATTTGCTATAATACCCAACAAATAATACCCATGCACTCAATTGTTTGTTGGAATGGTGAAACTTGGATTTTGTAAAATTTTGTGAAAATTTTGAGTTACAGGACTGATCTTCTTGTTCTGCATGATATCTAGGAAGGTCCCTCTTTTTTCATCTTTTTTTTATTTTATTTTTCTATATCAATTGTACATTTAATAAGACTTTTTTCCTTATAATACTTCCTAAAGGCATTTAATCAATGATGCTGATTTTTTATTTTCATTTTGAATATGATGTCTTCATTTTGCAATATTGATATATTTTTCCTCATTTGCTCTTAAATCCTATGTAATTCATGAAGATATTCTTTTTAATTTTCATTCCACTTTGTCAAGTAAAACGGAGGCATCTCCAAAATGATAAAACTGATAATTAAAACAAAATCACTTATTAAACTTACAAAAATGACTTTATCTAGGTAGTGCTACAGAAAAGAATAATCATGTATGCTATAAAAGAACTCAATTCATGATCCACACAGTTTTAATGTAATGCCTAATACCTACCGTCATATAACAATTCTTGTGTGTGCCTTAAGAATAAATGTTTGTGTGACACACAATGAACATGGGTGTTTCCTACTTAGTTTAAATATAATATAAAAATAGGAATTTTGCTTGGGATTCTTTGAACTGACTATGTACACCCAAGAATATGTCCTCCTTTCTTAAGCATGCCTAATAAATATATATTGGATGGACATTTTGTAAACATCCATGCCCATATGTGTCTTGTCCAACATGGGTACCTTTGTTTATTTCCAAGATGTGTATCTTGTAATGTATTACAAGCAGTGGTTTTTTATTTATATATATAATGATGTAGTGCTACTGTATTTCTAAGAATATGTATTATTAATTATATGCAATGATTTTTTCCTCTTTTTCTTTAATGCTACAGGTTCTGGAGAGATACATGCAGTCAATGTCAGGGAAATGATATTCATAATGATCTATGTCTCTTTCGATATGATTATCGGCGCCTATCTACTTGATAACATGGCAGCATTGATTGTGAAAGGATAAAAAACAGAAAGGTTTAGGGACAAAATGACAGATTTTATTAAATATATGAATGCACACAAACTTGGAAAGCCTTTAAGTAATGAGATCAAAGGCCATGTGAGGCTACAATATGAGAACATATACACACAACCTGCTGTTCTTCATGATATTCCAATCTCCATTCGAGCTAAGGTACTGTAAAATGATAAAAATCTTAACACGTCTCATTTATATTATGTTCAAAAGCCCATGTTGAAACCTAAAAATAAAAAATAAAAAATAAAACTTAAAAAATAGTTATATGCTGATTTAGTGCTTTAAAATAGTTGATCAGTCTCTAGCATTTTGTTGGAAATGTGTACCTGCAGTTTGCTTGTCACTCAAAAAAGAATAGTACGTTGTAGATTGTTTTGCCCCATGAACTGTTTCTTCTATGCAGATTTCACAAAAGTTATATGAGCCATATGTTAAAGAGGTTCCACTTTTCAATGGGTGCTCTTTGGGATTCATCAATCAGATTGTAAGTCTTCTGGTTACTAGGAAACAGATGCTAAGATCATACCTGCATTGATTTTACAAAGTCATGCGACATTTATTGGCTTAATTATCTGTGCAAGGTAAATATTTACAGCTAGGGAGGTTAATCAATCTAGCAACTCCTGATCCTATACAACTTTTAACTTATTTAAGAGCATCAGCTTACTAATGTCTAGCTATTTTTTAGTGCATCTTTTATAGGATTTTGGGAGTAACCTGAATATTGTCTATTGCATTTCCATACTTGTTCTGTCTTTCTATATTATCTATATTATTTTAATAATTACTAGTTTCTTGGTATTCCTTTTAAAAATGGCTCCTCTGAAGTGCCATTTTTTTTTGTTAATTTGTTGCTTTTGTTGTCTACTGTCATAATTTAATGTCATGTTCATTTCTACTGGAACATTACAATTTGATAAGATTTGGAGCCTAATATCATATTAATTTATAGTAGTCGGCCTTACCTTTATTAACATGCTTCATTAGTTCACAATTAGTAATGACATTAACAGGTTGTGGCCCTATTGAAAATGACAATTAGGACTGTGTTAAATGACTAATATTTCATGTTTTGCTCTTGTTTGTTTTGTTCTTACTTTTGGTTGGTATAGGCACCGATCTTGGAGCTACCTTGGTAAATCTAGAAACTAGTATGGAATCATGGGTGTTCCGTTGTAAAAGTAACATTTTGTCACTACAACTTGATCATTCGGTAATTATCCAGATTTAAGATTCCATACAAATGTTTCTAAATTGTCTATTTTCACATCTACTTATTTTTTTGGATTACTAAGTGGACCACTTTCTCTTTTTTTTGGTTCTATCTAGTTAAGAATTCTAAGGTTACACAAACTTCATATTAAAGTATTTGCAACACATTAACCTAAAGAAAACTTGACATAAAACTTACTTGACTAAAATCTTAATTCCATTAGGTTCCATGTGGCACCAATATGTAATTCAGAATTTGCACATCAACAGTTAACAGGCATTGCTTAATCAAGTCAACAACTTTTTCCTTGGTAGATATTGACCTCATCTCAAGATTTATAAACGGCATTACTGTACTTTTATATATTATCATTACATTTTTTATTTGATAACTTTTTATCTATTATCATTATATGACCTTTGTCTGTGGTTAACTGACTATCACTATATGATTTCAATGTAACAAACTTATCTCTTGTTGCAGGGGTGGATTGTTTTATGTGGTTTAAGAATGGAGCAATTTGTTTTCTGCATGTTCATGTCTTGGAATAATTATCAATTTTTAAATGGAGATGACAACTCTCTTCTGGCTATTAATTTGTTTTTTGCATGTTCATGTCTAATGATGAGTTAACTGTTGAAATCTTTTAACACATGAGTTTTCCTATATTCAAGGGCATGGATAAAATGTTTGCATAACTCTGTTCCTTCTCCTGGGCATTGTTGCCCTGTAGTCATAGTTCATATTTAGCTATCTTAAGATATTTGGTCCATTTTTTCCATGAGAAATGATTATTCAATTAAAGTGGTTATTCTTTTTCTTTTGAAGCAGGAGATAAAGAGACAGTGTGATGAGAAAAAGTCCGATTGTATCTTTTGTAAGACTAGAATAGTCTCTATAAATAGTTAGTTTATTCATATGCTTCTGCGGTTTTTGAATTAATTTGTGTTTTCATTTTTCAGGTCAGAAATTTCTTGGAGAGATGCAAAATATGGTCAAAGAGTTAAAGAACTTAGTTTTTTTTAAGTTTTTTCATTTTTTAATATATGTAAGTCCAGTTAATTTTTTTTTTAATTTAATTCTTTTGTACATACTTTTGAACATTTAATTTTCATTTATGAAATATATGACGTTATTCCATTCAATATGTGGTTATGATTCAAAATATAGTATATAGTGTGTATTACATTCTTCAAATGTGCATAAAAAAATAATATTGATTATTTTTCAAATATGTTGAACCCTTTTTTTTATCACAAATTTTATTAGTTATTAATCACACTTAAAAGATGTGATCTAAATATTTTTAATCACATTTAAAATGTGTGATTTAAATGTTATTAATCACACTTAAAAGAAGTGATCTACATATTTTTAATTACACTTAAGAGGTATGATCTAAACGTTATTAATCACACTTAAAAGATATGTTCTAAATATTTTTAATCACATTTAAAATGTGTGATCTAAATGTTATTAAGCACACTTAAAAAGTGTAATTAAAAATGACCATTTTTAATCACACATCCAAAGATCACACTTTAATAATTAAAAGGTGTGATTAAATAACATACATCACACAAAAAAAGTGTGATATTTATCTGTTTTTTATAGTAGTGAACACATGCAAAGAATGCAATTAATAGGCTCGGCTACTAATATAGCATATGGATCGATTTGAACAACATGCGATTAAACAAGTATTCAAATAAGATATTGAAAGTGCAAGACAAGATGAATAGATGCAAGCATGCAATATGCTAATTAAATATGTCCTTAATCTAACCATCAAAAGCGATTAAATAAAAAGGAGAAAGACGTAGGTTGGAAGACATACACATACGCACGCACACTTATTACAACATTACGCCCTTGCGAAGGAGGGTCCGAATGAATAAGCTAACCAACTAGCTATACTAATTAAGCTAACTAATTATTGCAAAACTTGAAATAATTAACTATTTTAGTTAACTAATTATTACAAACCGAAATCGAATAACTAGTAAAACTAACCTATTATTTACAACATTTAATTAGCTACAACTAATTAATTATAACATGCATTTGATCTATTGCTAATTAAACTAATTAGCTAATCTCGGGAAGCGAGGGATGCATGCATGCTTGATTTTTCACCCGAAAAGCCACTGCCTTGCTGCTAAAAGCCTCTGTTTTCACATATGAACACCAACAAAGCTGTCCATTTCTAGAACACCTTTGCTCCACCTTACCAATACATTGTGCAAATTTCATTGGTGGCCGATAGGGGGCCGGTCGGCTACCATTGGTGGCCGGTCAGCCACTGGTGGTGGCTGTCAGCCATTGCTGGTTTGAACTTCCTTGCTACAATAAAGAGCAAAACAAAGCAAAACAGTGTATTTCTTAAGGGTTGTTTGCACACTTTGCCCCTCCTTTTCATGGGAAAATTAAAGGAGGGACATGGTTTGGTTCACAAACCATCAATCAAGCAAATTCATTGCATGATGGCTTGTGAAACCAATTGTGCAAGTTCAATAAATACAAAACCATCACCCTATCATGCATGATCAAGGGCAATGGAGACCTAGGAAAATGGCACATTTCATCACTTTTGAGTATGAAATGTTTCATTTTCCTTGTGTTCAAATTAACGTTTGATTTGAACACGTGCAATGCAACACAAAGAATGCTTATCTTACCTCTTTTACTTACCAATTTTGTTTACTCATTTTAATTACCAAATCATTCATTAATCCATTAAGTCTATTGGTGAGTGTTCTCTAATGGAAAGAGGACTCAAACCAAAGGTTGCTTTGGGCATGAAAGAGGCATTACACTGTTGGTAATGAACCCCCTAAGTGATTAAACCATTAGGTGTAGCACCTTCATTTCACACTTAGGCAAACAAGTGGTTTGAAACCACTTTCAAAGCAAAACCAAAAGGTGAAGAAATGAGGGAGATTGCAGAGATTATAAGTGCTGAAATGAAGTAGAAAAAAAATACTAAAAGCATGTAATCAACTTACAACAATGATGGTTGAAGCCTTAAAACATCAAGCTAGTGAAAGGGGTTACACTACAACTATGCAAAATAAGACTCAAACAAACTAACCAGCCCAAAACAAAGCTAAATAAGGTTATTTCAGAGGCTAAAACATGTGTAGACCTGACTTTCTTCGCGCGCCCCCCTTTCGGAGAGGGCGCGAATTTGGTCTTACTACAGTTCGGACTCCTGTCATGGTTTCAAATCTAATCTCACAAAGTGCAATGTGAGACTGATAAACACCAAAGAGTCCAAATCTGGTAAATCGTTTTGGAAAATCGATTTTGAATCAAAAAGCGCCAAACATGGACTACTTTGCCAGATTACAGAGTCGCCACCTAAATATTTTATTTTGGAAAATTTAGGAAACCCTGACTCGTGCCAAAGGCCACGTGTCCGTCATCACCAAAGTTGTCTCGGCTCGGGAACTTGGGTACGAGAGGGGAAGGTCATGCAATGAGCACCCCCCCTCGCCCGATCAAAGGATCGGACTCTACTAAGCATGACGTGTTGTTTTATAAACCTCACGTGTTCTTATCCTTATTATTAGCCAATTTTACGATGTGACGCACACATACAAGTACAGACTAAATCGCAAGAATTGGAACAAAACAATTCATGTTTGTTTTTCGAAAATGGTTTGAAAATGCTACTTGCAAGTAGGCTAAAGCACGGATTTTTCACCCTCAAGTGGGTTTAAAAAATATGATTTTGCCACGTTGCAAAGTGGGCTTAAAACTTACAATCATCAAATTGTTCCAATTCAGGCAATAAAGCCTTCACCCACAGGTATTCATGCAGTTAAGCATATAAGAAAATAGCCTCATGGCAAGCATGCCATTATGGCAACACTCACACTCATGCAAGTATGCTAAAGCATAAGAGCTTATCGGGTACTCTAAGCCAAAACAAAAAGCTAGTTAGAAATATGCATGATCCTAACTATACAAGATATCTAATGCAACACATGAAATATGCAACTAAATAGGCTCGGCTATCTAAGATGGCATATGAATACAACTTCATAACATGCTTTGAAACACGTATTCAAATAAGTATTGAAATACGATGCAGTTTGAATGATGCGCCGAGCCCGGTGCATGCAAGACAACTAAATGATGCAAACATGCAAAGCATAAGGTATGCTAATTAAGATATGCCCTAAACTAATCATCAAAAGCTGATAAGTAAAAGGGAGAAAGAAGTGGAGTAGGAAGACATGCACACACACATGCACGCTTATTACAACATTGCACCCTCTCGACGAAGGGTCTGAATAAATAAGCTAAGCTATTTTAAGCTAAGCTAATTATTACAAAACAACTAATTAACTATCCTAGCTAATTAACTATAACACAATTGAAATTGAATAACTAGCTAATCTAAGCTAATTAATTACAAACCGAATTAATTAATTAAACAATTAACTAATTAATTACAAAACGACGAAGCTAATGAACTAATTAGCTAAGCAATTCAAATGAACGACCTCGGGAAGTGAGGGGGATATGCATGCTCGGTTGGCTTCGCCCCGAAAATCCACTACCGTGCCTCTAAATGCCTCTATTTGCACATCTTTGGACCTCTGAAAATTATGCCAACCTCCAGACTACTTTTGTTTTATCTCAAGAACATACTGAGGGCTGATCGGTTAGAAATGATGGCTATCGGCCAACTCTGGTGGCCGGTCGGCTAGTACATGTGGCCGGTCGGCCACTGCTTCCCTGAACTTCCTCCTTTTGCTGCAACAGAAAGCAAACAGAGGCATGGCAATGTATTTGCAAGGAAATGTGTGTACTGCCACCCTTCTTATCATGTCTCAAGCTCAAAGGAGTGTGGCACTTGGCTCTCAAGCCACCAACGAAGCATTTTCATGCATGACGGCCAAAGGACCAAGCTTGTACGAGCTTAGTGAATGCGCACATAAGACTCAAAGTGCCACCACCCTATCATACATGATCAAGGGTGACGACGACCAAGATATGTGACATGTTTCATCACTTTAAGTATGAAACATCCCATATTTCTTGTGTTTGGATTAACGTCCGATCCAAACAAATGCAATGCAACACAAATGCTTATCTTGTTCATGTTTTACTTTGTTCATTTCTTGTTTACATATTTTAACTTACCAATTAATCCCTTAACCGGTTAAGTCCAATGTGAAAGTCCTCTAATGGGAGGGGTCAACCTAAAGGGTGGTTTAGGACATGAGAGGGATTATGCCTTTGACTAGGAGGAACCCTCAAAGAGGGTTAAAGTCATTTGAGCACAAACCCTACCTCATGCTTAAACACAAACTTAAGGCCAAACAACCCTCAAAACAAAAGGAAAAATGAAGAAAGGAGGAAGGTTACAGAATTTTAGTGTTGAAATAGCATGCAAAATAAGACTATAACATGCAAACATCTCACGTATAACATGCTAAAAGCCAAGAACACCAAGACTAGTGAAGAACACTACACTACAGGCACAAAAAAAAGTAAGAAAAACATGCTCACATGTTGGCTCACAAACAGGACACAAAGCACAACTCTCCAAAGCATTGAAAGAGTAGAATGTGTGAGAGTGTGACAGTGATATATGCTTTGAAATTACATGCTAAATGATGCTATGGCATGCAAACAATCCAAGCAAAGCATGCTAGATGCTCCAAAACACAAAGCTAGTAAAGGCCAATTACACTACAACCATACAAGGCATGAGTCATATGACCAAGGCCACCCAAAACAGGGTTAAAGCATGCCAAATTAGTGGCAAAAACATGCTGAAATGAAGCTAAGTTAAGCCATAAAATCATGCTACTTTGCAAAGCTAACTAGGCATGGAATAGAGAGACAAGGAGGGGAGGCCACCCCCTCATATTTTGGACTTCAAAACAAAGTTTTTGCCACTGAAATTATTTTGGAATTCAGTGGTTTAAAGGCCAAAAAAGGTTCAAATTTTTCAAAAAATAATTCTTTCTTCTTGCACTCCCCAAGTTTTGAACCCAAGACCTCTCATCCACCCACACCAACCATTCTGCCACAACCACTCTTCATGAAACATATTCCCTAAATAAATATTTAAACATTACTTTTACTTTATTGTAGATGGTTTCGCCGGAACTCGCTGGAGTTTCGCCGGAGCACGCCGGAGTTTCGCTGGAGCTCTGCCGGCAAAGACCGCCGTCATTAACAGCGGTAATGGTTGGGCATTAGCAGCGGTTTTGTTACTGCTATTAAAAGAGGGCATTAACGACGGTTTCATTACCGCCGTTAAAAGTGGGTTTCATTACCGTCGTTAAAGACACTTTTAGTGGCGGTTTTTTTAACGGCGGTAACGAAACGGCCGTTAATGATACATTAACAGCGGTATTAATGGTGGTTTTCGTTACCGCCGTTAATAGTACCTTTAACGGCGATTTTCGTTACCGCCGTTAAAAAAACCGCTGTTAATGCCCTGTTTTGGCATAGTGTTTAATGCTTTGATCCATCATGCTAGCCTGTTTTGGTTCTCTCTCAGTGTGTTTTTTGTCTTATTTTGCCATGATACAACTCTTTTTTTGGTTGGTTAGAGCATCCCTCATATGCTTCTTACACTTGTAGTGTAAACCTTGCTCACTAGCCTAGTATACTTGGTGTTTTGGCCCATTACTCTAGCATGTTTTGGCTCTTCTCCAGCAAGTTTTTACTCATGTTTTAACATGCTTTAGCTCTGTTTTGAGGCTTCTTGGTCGTATGATGCTTGTTATGCATGCTTGTAGTGCAATAGCCTTGAATAGCTTTGAGTTTTGAGGTATCTTGCATGCTTGGCTTGAGGTATTTGCATGTTTTGGCATTATTT
Organism: Camellia lanceoleosa; assembly: GCA_025200525.1. Taxonomy (NCBI): domain Eukaryota; kingdom Viridiplantae; phylum Streptophyta; class Magnoliopsida; order Ericales; family Theaceae; genus Camellia; species Camellia lanceoleosa. The sequence goes on from JANUSC010000070.1 coordinate 550,699, forward strand.
GGCATGTTATTTCAGAGCATATAGTATTGTCACACTTCTATGTTTTTCACTCTTTTAGTGCTCTTGAGAGTTGTACCTTTATGTCTTGTTTGTGAGCCATTCCATGAGCATCATTTTTTTGCCTTCCAAGCCATCACCTCAGTTCATTTTGGCCACTGTTTTGGCATGCTTAAGGTCTGTTTGGGGCTGGTTTGGCCATTTGAGCATTGTCTTGCATGCCTCTAGTGTAATACACTTCACTAGCTTTGATGTTTAAGCCTTTCAACATGCATTACATGGGTTATTTGCATGATTTTAAGTCATTTAGCATGACATTTTAGTGCTGGAACATATGCCATTGCACTCCATGTTTCACTCTTTTGACGCTTTTGGAGAGTTGTGTCTTGTACCTTGTTTGTGGCCCAACATGTATGCATGCTTGTCTAGTCCTTTGAGCTTCAATTCCAACATGTTTAGGCCACTGTTTTGGCATGCATGAGGTCTGTTTGGTATTGGTTTAGTCCATCGAGCATTGCTTTGCATAATTCTAGTGTTGTGTCTTTCATTAGCTTTTAATGCTTAAGTATTCTAGCATGTTGAGCATGAGTGTTTGCATGATTAGTCTTGTATTTCATGCCAAGATTAGCATGTTGTTTGCATGTCATGTTGTTGGCTTTGCATTGTGTTCAATCGGATGTCGTATTGAACACGAGGAAGATTGGTTCATTTCATACTTGAAGTGATGAAATGAGCTAATCTCCCTCGGTCTCCATTGCCTTTGATCTCTCTTGATAAGGAGATGGTCTAAGTGTCTTGTTTGATATACATTTATTGAGTTTGAACAAATTGGATCTTTGGCCATCACGCATTGTGATGCTCGATTGATGGTCTTGGATCCAATTATACCTCTCCCTTGATGTTTTGAGATGATATGGAGGGGCATAGTACGTACATACCCTTGGGAGACCCTCCATTTGCTCTGTTTTGTGCTCCATTGCAGTTGGGGTCACAGCATACCAATGGTCGGCACCCTCTCATTGTTGGCTGGCTCCTCTTCATCTGTGGCCGGTAGTGTGCATCTTTGGCCGGCAGGGGGGTCGGCAGCAACCATTCATGGCCGGCAGGCCACTGGTGCAATCCCTAGCATTGTTTTGGTAAGTTTCAGCAGCAAGCACTGGAAGACACCCTGCAAGCAGAGCCTCTAAAGAGCATTTGGAGAGCTTTTCGGGACGGGAACCGAGCATGCATCTTCAATTTCTTTAAGAGAGAGCTGAGGTAGCCTAGTTCACATACTTTAATGCTTAGCATGAATTTGTAATTTAATTAATTAATTTGTTAATTAGTTAAAGTTTTGTAATAATTAGCTTCCTCGTAGCTAGTCATTCAATTTGTGTTGTGTAATAATTAGTCTAATTAGATTATTAGATTAGTTAGCTAGCTTAGCTTAGATGTAGCTTAGCTAAATTCATTTGGACCCTCCCTCGCGAGGGCAATGTTGTAATAAGGGGGCATGTGTGTGATGCATGTCTTCCAACCCCACGTCTTTCTTCCTTTTACTTATTAGCTTTTGATGGTTAGTTTTAGGGCATGTTTCAATTAGCATACTTATGCTTTGCATGTGTGCATCATTCATTCGTATTGCATACACTAGGCTCGGCGCATCATTCAAACTGCATTGAATTTCAATACTTACTTGAATACGTGTTTCAAAGCATGTTATCGAGTGTTGCATTCATATGCCATTTTAGATAGCCAAGCCTATTTTAGTTGCATTTTTGCATGTGCTACATTAGGCATCGTTGACATAGCTAGGATCATGCATTGATTACCAACTAGCTTCTGTTTTGGCTCGGAGTACACTGTGAGTGTTTATGCTTTAGCATACCGCATGAGTGTGAATGCTGCCATGGTAGCATGCTTGCCATGAGGCTATGTGCTTAAATGATTAACTGCATGAATGCCTGCGGATGGAGGCTTTATTTCTTGAATTGGAATAATTCATCAAAATGTGAGTTTTAAGCCCACTTGAAGTGGCAAATCATCATGTTTTAAGTCCACTTGAGAGTGGCAAATCTGCGCTTTAGCGTACTTGAGGGTAGCAAATTCAAACCATTTTCACAAACAAACAGGAGATCTTTTGTTCCAAATCGAGTGATTTAGTCTATACTTGTATGTTGCGCGCATCACATAGTAAATTAGATTAATAATTGGAATAAGAACGCATGTGTTTTCAAAAACAACATATCATGATTAGTAGAGGCCGATCCTTTGATCAGGCGAGCGGGGGTGCTCATTTCAGGACCTTCCCCTCTCATACCCAAGTTCCCTAGCCGAGGTAACTATGGTGGTGACGGACACGTGGCCTTAGGCACGAGTCAGAGTTTCCTAAATTTCCCAAAAACAAAACATTTAGGTGGCGACTTTGAAATCTGGCAAAGCAGTACATGTTTGACGCTTTTCAATTCAAAATTGATTTTTCAAAACCAATTGCCGGATTTGGACTCTTTGTTGATTTATTAGTCTTACATTGCACTTTGTGAGATTAGATTCAGAACTGTGATAGAAATCCGAACTGTAGTAGCTAGAACACAATTCGCGCCCTCTCCGAAAAGAGGGGCGCGTGGAGCAAGTTCGGGCGGTCTACAGTTTCTGGCGACTCTACTGGAGATTTAGAGAACTTGACTTGAACTCATGATATGTTGTTTTGTCTACACTTATGTATTTCTTTGCATTGCATTTGCATAGGTGCGCCTAAGTTATAGTGTTTGCCATCTGCTATTCTTGAACGGTTTACTGGAGGCTTGCTTGGAAAAGCGTGCCATAAGGCTGACCAGCTACGGGCTCTGCCATGATGGGAACACAAACCTCAGTTTTTACCGTGGCACCCTTTTTGACCATTCGACCTAGTGCATATCAAAATCCGTAAAGACCACATTCCAAACTAGGACAGGTTGCTTACTCGAATGTAGGTTGTTTGAAACCGCTGTGTGCGTAGTGAAACCCTAGCTCCTGACAAGATAGGATAGGGAAACCCTACCCCTCCATAGGGGTGTTTTGGCTCTCACTTGCTTACTATGTGCTTTTAGAGTGTGTCGCTACAGGAACGCATGTATCAGTTTACAAATCTGAGTATCAGTCTGAGGGCATCAGTATTTGGGGGTATCCGATTTGAGGCAGTGATTTGGGGGCAGTGATCAGTGTTAAGAACAGTGTGTTTAGCTTACAATATCAACTGTGTTGTGTTTATTTAAGCCGAAATGCTGTTCATTTTTTTGCTTGTTGTTTCCTTATTTTGCTTTATTTATCTTTTTGCAAGGTAGTATAGCATCATTACTTTCGAAAATGCAATTTCCCCTAAAGCACTCTGGGTTAGAGGTAGAAGGCTTTCTCGATCTGAGGATCTAGTTGACGGACAACCAGTGTTTGTGTCATTACCTCCGGTTACGAGACGGAGGTCATCCAGGCACAGATTACCAGTACAGCGGTTACCAATTCAGAGGTCTTTGTCCACTTCACCTGTGCATAGTAGGGATCAGATTTTTGTTTCTCCCGCAACGAGGGAACATACACCGGTTCAGTCAGATCTACACTTTATAGTCGAAATGGAGGACATGATGCGTCAGCTCCAAGAGACCATGCAAGCCATGCAACGGGATCTTTGCCCTAAGCGAGTTTTCAGCGTCAGCAAAGGTTGTGGCTTATCGAGCCGAGTGATTGCGGACTTCAAGACAGAACCACAACAAATTTGGAGCATCTGCTTTGCATCCAACCCCACCCCCACCTAGAGTTCCAACACTCGGAGATACTGCAAACGTCCAAAAAGATAGGGATGCTCCAATAGGGCTAGCCTCGCCACCAGTTCTATCGCAGATTTTAAAGACACTGGCCTTCTCAACAGATACTCTGAAGATGAGTAAGCTTGAAAAGCTGTTTAAACGGGCCCAGGGGGTCAATTCCATTCCAGACATAAAGGATGGTTACACTGATTTAGCGGTAACATTGCTAGACAGATTTAAGATGCCGCATATAGACCGTTTTGACGATTCTGGCAATCCAATGGTTCATTTGAGGCTGTTCTTGGATATTTTCTGCCCAATGGGCTTGACGAGACTCCAGAAACTATCACTCTTCGGCCGGACCTTGTCGGGTATTGCGGCTATTTGGTACGCCAAGCTGGAGGACTCAGTGAAAAGGAGTTGGGAGGAGATGGCTGAGGCTTTTGTCGCACAATATTCATATAACACCCAGATTGAGGTCATGACCCGTGATCTTGAAGCGACCAGACAAAAGCCAAAAGAAGGCTTTTCTGACCTTGTCACTCGATAAATGGCCAAGGCCTCCATGATGACAACTCAGCTATTGGAGAAGGATCAGATAAGGATGGTTGTGCGCAACCTTCAACCCAAGTTGATGCAAAAAATGATTGTCTTACCCCTTCCCACCTTTACGGATTTACATGAGATTAGGGTACAGATTGAGGACGCTATGAAGCAGGGTCTGATTGACTAAGACAGGGAACAGCCCAAGAGGGCATTTACATGCAGTTCGAATGCAGGCACAAGTAGTGCTGTAGCTGCCAGAACTTCTGATGTGGGCATGGTCACCACTACCACTCTCAAAACACCTACCACTACACCCTTCACCGGTGCGTCTAGTACCAGCTCACAAACAGCCAAATACCCACCCCGGGGCCAGAGGGCTTTTACCTCGTTGTATATGCCTTTGTCTAAAGCTCTCGGGGTTCTAATTAGAAAGGGGCATCTAAAGCCTCTGGAACTACGCCCACTACCAAATAACCTCCCACTAACCCATAACCCGGCCAAATATTGTGCCTTTCACCATCAGCACGGTCACGACACAAACACTTGCCCCTCCGCAGGGCGCAATTCCGCTTGATACCGTCTACATGGTATACAACCTCCCAGCAGCCCTGGCCGTACATGCGATCCAATCACATTCAGGTCCACAACAGCAGCTCACGCCAGTGAAACAGCCCCCAGAATTGCCAAGTATCACCTTTGATGATTCTGATTTGATCGGTGTATCACTTCCTCACATCGATCCGTTGGTTGTTGAGTTGCACGTCAACCAGTTCACGGTCGAACGCGTGCTCATCAACCAGGGCAGTACCTCAGAGGTTATGTATTATAAAACCTTCATCAAACTCGGATTCAACGAGTCAGACCTGACTCCGGCCCCTTATCCACTATTCGGCTTCAACGCCACTCCAGAATACCCATTGGGAAAGATCAGCCTACCCATTCGGGCAGGTTCCAGAACGGTGGACGTGGAATTCTTGGTCGTCAAGCTGCCATCGTCGTACAATCTCATCATGTGGCAATCGTGGTGGCATACATTGCAGGACGTCCCAAGCACCTATCATCAACTGCTTCGTTTCCCAACAGAACACGACATTGAGCAAATCCGCAGATCCCAAAAATCAGCACAAGCATGTTATCTCCTCGCCGCCAGAACACCAAAGGAACTGCAAGTAAATTCCATTGAGGTGCCGAATAGGGAAATCCTGGATGACGTTGGGCAGAATCCAAATGAGAAAGCCACGGAAGATTTAGACCGAGTTGACATTGATGGCAGCCCAGAAAAGTTCTTTATGATCGGCGCCTCTCTGAATCAGGCCGACAGGCAGCAACTGATCTCTTTCTTGCTCAACAACCTCGACGTCTTTGCATGGACTCCGTACGAAATGTCGGGAATAGACCCGTCAGTTTCACAGCACCGTCTGAATGTTGACCCGAAATGTAAGTCGATCATATAGAAGGGCCGACGGTCAGCAGCGGAGCACACTGTCGTCGTTGTCGAGGAGGTAGACAAACTGCTTGACGCCGGGGCAATTAGAGAAGTTACTTACCCTACGTGGCTTTCCAATATAGTGGTGGTGAAGAAGAAAAATGGGACTTGGCGAGTATGCGTCGACTTCACAGATCTGAACAAAGCTTGCCCAAAGACTGTTTTCCTCTCCCTAGAATCGACCAACTCGTCGATGCGACAGCACGTCACCAACGCATGAGCTTCCTCAATGCTTACAGAGGCTACCATCAGATCGCCATGTATCTAGATGACCAGGACAAAACTGCCTTCCTCACCCCAAGAGGAACCTATTGCTACAAAGTTATGCCCTTTGGGCTAAAGAATGCAGGGGCAACCTACCAAAGACTGGTCACTGCCATGTTCAAAGAGCAACTCGGCCACACTATGGAAGTATACATAGATGATATGGTGGTCAAGTCCAAAGAAGAACAGAATCATATAGCCGATCTAGAAAAGACATTCAGCATCTTACACAAATATAGAATGAAACTGAACGCTTCCAAGTGTGCGTTTGGAATCGGCTCTGGCAAATTCCTGGGTTACATCGTCAATCACCGAGGAATCGAAGCCAACCAACCCGAGGTAGGTCACAGCAATTTTGGAACTCGGCTCCCCCCGTTCAGTAAAAGAAGTCCAAAAGTTGATGGGGATGGCCGCTGCACTTAACAGATTCATCAGCCGGTCTACAGATCGCTGCCGACAATTCTTTCAGACATTGCGGCAGGGTAAGGCTTTTGAATGGTCCGCCAAATGTGAAGCAGCCTTCAACGGGCTCAAGACCTACCTCCGCTCAGTACCTCTCTTGACAACACCCGCTGCTGGTGAGCCCCTCATCCTATATCTGGTAGTTTCCGATAGGGCCGCCAGCGCCGTACTGTTAAAAGATGAGGAGGGTGGGCAACGGCCAGTGTATTATGTGAGCAAGGCAATGGTTGACATCGAAACACGCTACCTTCCGCTGGAAAAACTCATCTTAGCCCTAGTCATGGCGGCAAGAAAATTGATGCATTACTTCCAGGGACATAGCATTGGGGTGCTAACAGATTATCCTCTCCGGTCGGTACTACGAAGTGCAGAAGCATTAGGACATGTTTCAAAATGGGCTCTTGAACTCGGCCAATGCGACATTCGATTTTTACCTAAAACTGCAGTCAAGGGACAGGTGTTGGCCGACTTTGTTGCCGAATTTACCGGCGAGCTTGCCAACTTTAAACCTGATGTTCGACCAAAGGCTGAGGTTCTACCAAAGCCGAACTGGAGAATTTGTCGGGGATATTTGGCAATTATACTGTGATGGATCTTCTAACCAAAGGGGCAGTGGCGCCGGAGTTGTAATCATGTCTCCAGACGGCGCAGTGATCGAGCAGGCCGTCAAGCTTGGCTTCGAAGCATCAAATAACGAAGCCGAATAGGAAGCCCTTCTAGCCGGTCTGCAGAATGCGCACCTTCTCAGCGCTTGGCATCTGCTTGTGTTTTGTGATTCAAAGTTGGTAATCAATCAGCTGAAGGGGGAGTATGCGGCAAGAAACGACCGTATGGCGGCCTACATGAAAACGACCAGTTTCTTGCTGGCAAAATTCGACCATCATGAACTGAACCAAATAACGCGCGATCAGAACACACACGCGGACGCCTTGGCATGCTTAGCCTCCGCCATCAATTCTGAGATCAAACGGACCATCGAAGTAGGTTTTATCCTGGAGCCGAGTATTGGCCCTTCGGAGGAAATCCGTGTCAATGTCATAGAATCCGCACCAAGCTGGATGGACCTCATTGCTGCATTCATCTCTTCTGAACAACTCCCAGAGGACAAAAAAGAAGCACACAAGCTGCAAAATAAAGCCTTGCGATATTATCTGGATTCGCAAGGAGGACTTTACAAAAAGTCCCTCTCTAGTCCGTATTTGGAATGCGTACACCCCAACAAAGTGGAAGAGCTCCTGACAGAGATACATGAGGGCAGTTGCGGTGCCTATTCTGGCGGACGCTCCCTGGCCCATCAAGCTATAATGCAGGGGTATTATTGGCCGACAATGAAGGCTGACGCGGAAAGCTATGTAAAAAAGTGCGAACAGTGCCAAAAGTTCTCCCCATTAACCCATCTGCCTGCCGAAGAGTTGAACTCTATCACCAGCCCCTGGCTGTTTTCTCAATGGGGACTTGATATCGTAGGACCATTGCCCAGTGCCCTAGGGAACAAACGATTCTTAATCGTCGCGACAGACTACTTCATAAAATGGGTCGAAGCGGAGGCTCTGACACATATACGAGATGCCGGCATTAAATGCTTTTTATGGAGAAACATCATAACACGATTCGGCATTCCGAGAGCTCTGATCTCAGACAATGGCCAGTTTGATTGTGGCGTGTACCGAGAGTTATGCAGTAAATACGGCATTCGACCTTACTTCTCGTCACCGGCCTACCCACAAAGCAATGGTCAGGCCGAGGCCTTTAACAAATCCATCTTGGACGACATCAAAAAGAGACTGGAAAAAGCTAAAGGCAAATGGGTAGAAGAATTGCCGAGTGTATTGTGGGCTCATCGTACTACGCCAAGGAGATCCACCGGAGAAACGCCGTTTGCTATATGCTTCGGGACCCAGGCAATCTTACCACTGGAAATCGGACTCCCAACCCTAAAATCGCAAGTTTTTGACACGGGCCGAAACAACATGATGCTTGCCTTAGATCTGATTCTCATTCAAGAACGAAGAGACCATGCCTTAGCGTCCATGGCACGCTACCAATAGTAGCTCGCCAAGTTGTACAATCAGCGAGTTCAGTTGTGCCGATACACGCCAGGCGAGCTTGTCCTAAAGAAGGTGCTTCCAGTTGACCGAAGACCGGCCAATGGAAAACTAGGTCCAAACTGGGACGGCCCCTATCAAATCAAATCCATCGCAGGAACAGGGGCATATCGGTTCTCAGACATGACAGGAAGAAGCCTGCCATGGCCCTAGAATTCTACACATTTGAGTAAATTCTATCATTGACCTGAGTACGTGTTCCATTTTTGTAATACACAGTTTCCCGTTTTCCCTAGCCTTGATTAATGAGGTCCGATTAAGCCTTCCAAGACCAAAAAAAAAAAAGACTCCGGATTCGGAGCACCCTTTGTGGATATCACGATTGGCTAAAAAAGACTCCGGATTCGGAGCGCCCTTCGTGGATATCACGATTGGCTAAAAAAGACTCCAGATTCGGAGTGCCCTTCGTGGATATCACGATTGGCCAAAAAAGACTCCGGATTCGGAGCGCCCTACGTGGATATCACGATTGGCCAAAATAGACTCCGGATTCGGAGTGCCCTTCGTGGATATCACGATTGGCTAAAAAAGACTCCGGATTCGGAGTGCCCTTTGTGGATATCACGATTGGCCAAAAAAGACTCTGGATTCGGAGCGCCCTACGTGGATATCACGATTGGCCAAAATAGACTTCGGATTCGAAGCGCCCTTCGTGCATACCCCGACTGGCCTTTCTGAGGTTCGTATTCGGACCACTTAATTGGCCGAATAAATATTTAATAAGAATCATTCGTAATTCACATCGGCCAATACGTGTCCAAACATTTACGTCATACAACACAAAACTTGTTAGAAAGATGAAATAATACGATTAATTAAACACATAACATGTCAAGACCAAATACAAACGTTGAAAAGAAAAGAAATTCTATTTATTCCAACGCAATGTCTATTCAATCGGCACCCTTATCGTCGCTCTTCTCAATTTTGAAGTCGGGATAAGGAAAGTGATGATGATGATACAGGGGCAAGGCCGAATCAATTCCCGTGGCTTCGAGGGATTCCTCGTTCTGAAGGGCCTTGATCCAGCCGTGCTTAAATCCACGATTTTCACATCGACAGACCTCCTCGGCAAGGTCTTGCTTGGTCTTCTCTACCCCGAACTTCAGGCCATCCTGAAATCCCTTTTCATAACCCGAGGTCTGTTGGGTTCCTCGTCCTGCAACAACCAATTTAGATTGATCGGTCGCAACCGACGCACTTGCTTGAACATTCTTCAGTTCCCGACGCTCGCGCTCAGCCTTTTCCGCGCGAACCTCCAAACTACGATTCCTTTCATCCTTTTTCTCGATCTCACGTCACGCTTCTCGCAAACGCATGCCGACTTCGTAGGCAGTATATAGTCCTTTCACGGCCCCGTGGATGCCGTCTCGAAATACTTCGAAATCTTGTCGTCCGACCATCGATTATTGGACTTCCGGTGAAAAAATCTATCGAGCGAACTCAACTGCCACATCTGGATCTTTGATGATAGAGTCCGCCTCCGTCATTGGTCTATTCCTCATAGAAACCGCAAAACTTAACGGCCGCGGCGTCGCTTCAGGCTCGATTCTCGGTCGCCCATCCTTTCGGGGTGATCTGCTTCAATGACTATGGGGCTGCTGTGTTACCCGATCCTTAGAAGTCCTTCTTCCTGCACGCGTAGTCTCACTTTTGCGACTCATTGCAACGTTTGATTCAGTTAATCTTCGTCCTTCCTCAATTCCCTGAATAAAAAGTAAGGCCTCTGGTGCGCATTCGCCCCATTTCTCCTTCAATATTTGCAGCCTTCTCGAGGCAACGTTAGCAATCCCAAACGTCAACAGTCGTCCATCCTACGAGTAAGGCCAATTCGGCTTCCCAAGCTCGCGCCCTAACAAAGGCAAGGGCAGATTTCTTAATCTTATAGGCCGGGCTTTCAATTGCAAACGGCGGACCAGTCTGCCTTTGCTAGCCTGCGAGTAAGGCCCGTTCAGCTTCCCAAGCTCGTGCCCTGACAGGCAAGGGTAGATTTCTTAATCTTATCGGCCGGGCTTTCAATTGCAAACGGCCGAACAGTCTGTGCCTTTGCCAGCCCGCGAGTAAGGCCCGTTCGGCTTCCCAAGCTCGCGCCCTGACAAAGGCAAGGGCAGATTTCTTAATCTTATCGGCCGGGCTTTCAATTGCAAACGGCGACGATGCGTGCCTTTACTACCGGCCGAGTAAGGGCGTTCGGCTTCCCCGCTTCGCGCATACGACAAAACAGGCGATTTCTTAATCTTATCGGCCGGGCTTTCAATTGCAAACGGCCGACCAGTCTGTGCCTTTGCCAGCCCGCGAGTAAGGCCCATTCAACTTCCCAAGCTCGTGCCCTGACCAAGGCAAGGGCAAGGGCAGATTTGTAAATCTTATCGGTCGAGTTTTCAATTGCAAACGGCCGACCAGTCTGTGCCTTTGCCAGCCCGCGAGTAAGGCCCATTCAGCTTCCCAAGCTCGCGCCCTGACAAAGGCAAGGGTAGATTTCTTAATCTTATCGACCGGGTTTTCATTTGCAAATGGCCGAACAGTCTGTGCCTTTGCCAGCCCGTGAGTAAGGCCCGTTCGGCTTCCCAAGCTCGCGTCCTGACAAAGGCAAGGCCAGCTTTCTTAATCTTATCGGCCGAGCTTTCAATTGCAAACAGCCGACCAGTCTGTGCCTTTGCCAGCCCGCGAGTAAAGCCCGTTCGGCGTCCCAAGCTCGCGCCCTGACCAAGGCAAGGGCAAGGGCAGATTTCTTAATCTTATCGGCCGGGTTTTCAATTGCAAACGGCCGACCAGTCTGTGCCTCTGCCAGCCCGCGAGTAAGGCCCATTCGGCTTCCCAAGCTCGCACCCTGACAAAGGCAAGGGCAGATTTCTTAATCTTATCGGCCAGGTTTTCAATTGCAAACGGCCGACCAGTCTATGCCTTTGCCAGCCCACGGGTAAGGCCCATTCGGCTTCCCAAGCTCGCGTCCTGACAAAGGCAAGGGCAGATTTCCTAATCTTATCGGCCGGGTTTTCATTTGCAAACGGCCGAACAGTCTGTGCCTTTGCCAACCTGCGAGTAAGGCCCGTTTGGCTTCCCAAGGTCGCGCCCTGACAAAGGCAAGGGCAGATTTCTTAATCTTATCGGCCGGGCTTTCAATTGCAAACGGCCGACTAGTCTGTGCCTTTGCCAACCCACGAGTAAGGCCCATTCGGCTTCTCAAGCTCGCGCTCTGACCAAGGCAAGGGCAAGGGCAGATTTCTTAATCTTATTGGCCGGGTTTTCATTTGCAAACGGCCGAACAGTCTGTGCCTTTGCCAGCCTGCTAGTAAGGCCCATTCGGCTTCCCAAGCTCGCGCCCTGGCTAAGGCAAAGGCAGGTTTATTAAGCAAGCCAAGGTTTATTAAGCAAGCCAATCTAAAAAATAAAAATAAAAACAACAGTAAAGTAGCATTCAACATTTATTGAGCATAACTCATGTCTTATATATATACTCATCACTGTAGCAATAGATAAAAAACACTAAATTAAAAACTGTAAAAGTACATTCGACAAATTTAAAACTTAGAAAACTGTCAGTTAGCCGGATCAGCCATCAGAGTCAGATTCTAATGGCTCAACATCCACGTGCTCATATGGTATCGGCATATTCAACGAAGCGTTGGCAGCCGCAAGGGCTTTAAGCCAGCCATGTTTGAATCCCCGATTTTCAAACATGGGGACCTGGTCAACGTACTTGGCAAGCCTAGCATTCTTCCCGGCCTCGAACACTTTGGAAGACTCCGAGTTGGCCGCTTCCTTCACTGCCTTCATTGCAGCCAACTTAGCCTCCAGCTTGGAGATCGCCTGCTGGGCCAATTTGAGCGCATCTTCGCTCGCATCTGCCTTCTTCTCGGCATCCGATCTCAATTGATCCGCGCTACAAGCCCTCTCCATCTCGGCGTCGGCCCTTGAGGCTTCTTTATTCACCCTCAAAGCCTCCACAACGGCCCTTCTCCTCTGGCCCTCAGCTTCCTCGCGTAGACGGCCGATCTCTTTGACGGCGTCGCGATGGCGACGGTGACGGCCCAAATCGACTATCCATCCGACGGTCTGCAAAACAAGCATTGAGAACCTTAACTCCAACAGTATTCGGATTAAGTAAAGCTAAGTTCGACTATATACCAAAAGCGCCGATTGGGCGGCTAGTGCTGTCGCATTCAGATCTGTTTTCACCTAGAAAGCCTCCTTGTCAGAGGGAACGCGACATGGGCGTGGCCAAAAGAATGCAACCACGGATCTTTGAGCGCCGATGCACCAGAAGAAATCGGTACGTTTCTTACCATCGGCAGAATCACAAAAGGAATGACCACGTCCGAGCCCTCTAATCGAGGACGTTTGCCGTCGTGTTCCCCGCAGCCAGCCTCAAACTCGGCAGGGCGCTTCTCTGCCTCAACTTCTTGACCGGCCTTCTCGATCACAGAAGATTCAGCATTCCGATTTGATGGCGTCTCCACCTCAATGCATACGAACTCTGATCCACTAGCAGGCGGGGAGGATTGGGGGTCGATGACGGACGGTATTTCGGACGACAGGGCCTCTGCTCTTCGCCTCGCAGCCAACCTTTCTGCGTTTGCCTTCCTGGCAAGTTGTGTCAGGCTTAATCCCGTCATGTCTTCGTGGTCTGCGGCGGGAATATTCTCCAAACTGTGAACAACGCCGTTAAGTGAAAGATCCCCTCGGCCAGAAGTGAATGGGGGATCGGCCGAATTCAATACCTCTGATTCGGTCTCGGTGATCGATTCCTTCTCGCTATGCTCCGCTCTGAATCGGACCCTTCAAAACCAACCTGCCTCAAGTTTTTGAAGTCAGACAAAATAAGAGCGATAAGAGAATCTTCGCCCTCGGAGCGAGGATATTTTCACTTGGAGAAGAAGGTCGTATATGTCGGCTCGTAACGAAGCAAGACATGCACCGACCTCCCTTGTTTCTGAAGACTTCGACGGCTGAAATATTTGAGCGCGACTTCTATATCCGAAAAGACGGGGTCATCGGTTGAAGGCAGAACTTTCTTCAAAACGCTCCCTGCAGAAGACAAGCCGTCACATTTCAAAGAAGGGGCTTTAAAAAAAAAAAAAAAACGAGAAGGCAATCAGCCACCTGGCTCGCCCCTCCGTCTAGGAATAGGGTCAGTATGATCCTCCCCTTCGCCGAATTCCCGGTTACCTTGGACGACGACCATAACGTCATCAACTCGTTTTCCAGAACTGGAAAGCATCGTAACCAGCTGATGGTCGATATCCTTGGCCCTAAGGAAGAAATGCCCGTGCCGACCAGAAGACTTAGCCAAGGCATAACGATCTTGGGATGGGCTGGAATGCCAAGGTTAATTCTTAGGCGACGGTTGAGCGCTATAATCCCCATTATGATTCTAAAGAAATTCACATTAGGTTGGGAAGGGATTAAACCCCAATAGCGAAGCACAGCCCTGAGAAATGGGTGAAGGGGAAAATGGACTCCACCCTCTACAATTGACAAAAGGGGAAAGACAATCGTGGTTTCGTCCTTCCTCTCCATATCAAGAGTGCCGTCTACCACAAGTGATAGACGGACATCATCAGGAATGGAGAAATGGCATTTAAAACCAGCGATTCGATCTGACGAGAGGAGGTCTCTCAAATGTTTCGCCATGACTTAAGTTAGTAAGAATATGCCAAAGAGGGAACAAACCAGAAAAAGCCTTCAAAGCAAAGGAAGAGAGAACTTACAAAGGACGAAGGGGATATCGAAAAATAGAGTTGCAGGGAATATCCAAAAGGCAAACCAGCGATGAGCGTGATGAGATACACGAAAGGGTGTCAAAATTTTAAATCGCAATAAATAAACATATGTGCGAAGGGGAAAAGTCGACACGACAACCGAAAGAAGTGCACTTAGATATCTGCATAACGATGAGGACAGCCGCCGAATTTTGGCTCTGACCTTTCGAAATTCAAAACCAAGCACTCCAGCTAACTGTCATCAATGAAGTGCTTGGGGGGCAATTGTGGGAGCCGAATAAATGGAAGAGTCGGGAGACGCGTACCCCAGAAAATGGATACTATTCGGCTTCGTATTGTGTGATTAGGGTGTCGAATACGTTAAGAAAGCCGAATAGACAAGGGTCAGCAGATCTGAATAAATGTAAGGTGAATAGGATAAAAGTAGGCTCAGGCCCCAAGGCCCAAAAAAAAAGTGAGTATAAATATAAGAACCGCAAATCCAGAAAGGTATATAAGAATAACTTCACTTAACTTAAAGAAAAAGTTATCTTGAGTGTCTGAACTAACTTGTCCGTCGAAGTGCTAATTCCGGCATCCCTGACCGGAGTTTTCCTCTTCTCAGGTGACTAGCTGAGGATCACCAGCGCCTCCCAAGATCTGAAGAGTATTTCCAAACCACTTCTCCACATTCTCTTTTCATCCTTTCTTGTTGCATAAGAATATGCATTTTGCATATATTGTTGTATAGAATATGTATTTCACATGCACGTATGCTTCGTGCATGCCTTACATCAATTATGATTCACACATAGAATATGCTCTTGCTCTTATTTCTTGTATAGAATATGCTTTTGTTTCTTGCATAGAACATGATTTCAATTAACATGTTCTGTCAGTTGTCTTCAATTAACATGTTCTGTTGGTTGTCTATCTGACATGGAATATACTTTGTGCATCTATCGCACTTGTTTACTTTGTTCATTTATCATATTTGTTTACCTTTGTGCATCTATCACACGTGCCTCAGTTGTATCTCGGGACGTGCGAAGCGCAAGCTCGAGCGGTTTTCTCTTGTATCTCAGGACGCATAAAGCATAGCCCTGGGAAAGTTGTATCTCAGGATGCGTGAAGCATAGCCCTGGGTGGGTTGTATCTCAGAACGTGCAAAGCGTGTGCCCAAGCGGTTCTCTTGTATCTCAAGACTCATGAAGCACGGCCCTGGGTGGGTTTTATCTCGGGACACGTAAAATGCGAGCCCAAGCGGTCTTTCTTATTTCTCGGGACGCGTGAAATGTGAGCCCGAGCGGTCTTTCTTGTTTCTTGTGACGTGCAAAGCATGAGCCCAAGCGGGTTCTCTTATTTCTCAGGACGCGCAAAGTGTGGACCCGAGCGGTCTTCTTTGTTTCTTAAGATGCGTGAAACGTGACATTGAGCAGTTTTTGTTCCTCTGTTTCTCGGGATGCGTGAAACGCGATCCCAAGTGATTTTTGTTCTTCAGTTTCTCGTGACGTGTGAAACACAACCCCGAGCAGTTTTTGTTTCTTAGTTTCTCAGGATGCGTGGAATGTAACCCTGGGCGGTGTTTTCTTTCCTCATCTCTTGTTTTGGTGTGGTCAAGGTGTGTTTTATATATTCTTTTTGCATGGAACCTATGTTGGTTTTAAGCTTGAAGTTGCTCATTCATGTGTTATTATTTCGTTTTCTTGCGTATTGTATTTGTTATTACTTATTGCATCATCTTGCATGATCATAAGTTTTCAAAATAGCCAGCTTCGCGTAGCATGTGAGTCCAACTTTCAAAGTTGCATTGTGCATATCGTTTGCATTTTGCCCCAAAAGTACGCTGGTTTGATTCCTTGCAAAGGGATATGTAGGCAGCTTGTGGACGCAACCATTTATTTCTGTCTTGATTGTTTGTCCAAGTCTTACGACCTTGTCAAAATGGGTCGTCTTCGGGCTTTGGCATTCACTCATGTCATTTCATGACTCTGAGTTCTGTCAAAGAGGGGCAATTGTAGGCATCCCATTTTTTATGGCCGTTACGAATTGGATGCTATCGCTTGCACACCCGATGATGAGTTTATTTGCTTGTCAAGTGCTCGAAGCCCTCAGCGGAATGCTACAGCTTTGAGTCTTTTAAACGCTACACTCTTGTTACCCCATTCTTGGACCAAGCCTTAGTTCTTTGAGCCTACAACTTTTGTGGCCTGTCGTCCATCACTTTTTGGTTGTTGAACATTGATGTTTCCTGCCAGCTACCAGTGATGGCCGGCTGGCTACCAATTTCTTTTGCAGATATTTTGTGACAACTACGCCAGCTGTTTGCACAGATGCATGCATCTTCACCTACGTGTAGGGCTAGATGTTCTTGAGGAGAATTCATGTTTTCTATATATAAGAGGCTTCCCTCTCATGTTTAAAGGCTAGAAATATTTTAAAGCAAAATTTTTCATCTCTCTCTACATTTCTCTCTTTCTTTAGCAAATTTCTACACTTTTGCTTACAAATCTTCAACCTTTGCCTATACACTCTTAACAAAACCTCTTCATCTTGGAGCTGAGGTATTCTTGAGCCTTGTTGGAGCTCTAGAGGGTGTGTTTTCTTGATTTTGTTGCTTGAAATTGGTTTTCCTCTTCAAAGGAATAAGGCTTTGCCTATTTGCTTGCTTTGTCTATTCTTTTTCTTGCAATTTTTCAACTATTTTTGGGCTATAAAAATTCTATATTTTTGGGCTGAAACTTGGGTTCTAAGGCCATTAAAGGTTGAAGGGGTGGTTCACCCTTCTTTACACCTTGTTTTGGAGGCCTTTACCCTTGTCTTTCCCATCATTTTACTATCTGTTTTTGAGTTTTTAAACACTGATTTTCAAAGTTAATTTAGTGACCAAAATCATGTTTTGAAGTCTAAACTTGGAGAGGTTAGCCTCCCCTTCTTGTGTCTTACTTACTGGCCTAGCTTATGCTATGTTTTAGCATATTAATATAGTTTTTTTTTTTTTGGGTCTTAATTCCAACATATTTTAGGACTTATTTTAGAATGTTTTAGCACTGTTTTTGGTTGGTAGTTGCATTTCAGCTTTGTTTTATATACTTGTAGGGTAATTGTCCTCATGAGTTTGGTGTTCTAGGCCTCAGACACTATGTTATATGAGTTGATTGCATTTATTTATGGTTTTCCATACTTGTGATCACCATTAATCACCTCTGCAACCTCCCTTCTTTCTTGGCTTTTGTTTTGTTTTAAAAGTGGTTCAAACAACTTGTTTGTTTAAATCATGAGATTGAGATGTCATGCTTAATGGTTTGATCCCTTTAGGGTTCATTACTAACGGTATGATGTCTCTTTCATGGCTAAAACAACTTTTGGTTTGAGCCTTCTTTCCACTTAGATGACTTAAACTCACCATTAGACTCAATTGGTTAAAGAATAGATGGTAATCTAAAATGGAGCAATTAAAACTTGGCACTAAAAGTATGCAAGATAATAGCATATTGTGTTCAATCGGACATTAATTGAACCCATGGAAGCTTGAGGCATTTCATATTTACTAGTGATGAAATGGTTCAAGTATCCAAGGTCACCACTTCCCTTGATCAATTCATGAAAGGGAGGAGGTTAGAGTCTTATTTTGTTGCATTTATTGAAATTTCACGCTTTGGTTTAAAAGCCATCATGCAATGAAATTGCTTGAGTTGAGGGTTTGTGAACCAAGTTCATTACTCTTTTGATTTGTTCATGAAAATGAGAGGTGAATTATGCAAACAAACCCTTGAGAATACCCTGTGCATGCTCTGTTTGTTCTCTATTGCAGCAGGATGAACTGGGCAGCAGTGGCTGACAAGCCACCATTGATGGCTAGCCAGCTATCACTAGTGGCCGGCCGACCACCAATGCAAAATTCAGCAGTATGTTTGTGAGGCAAAGTAGAGTTATTCTGGAAGTGGGCAACAGTGTATGTGTTCTCTGTGCAACAAAGGCTCTCCGGAAGCAAAACAGTGGCCTTTTCGGATGGAAACCGAGCATGTGCATGAACATCCATTGCTTCTCGAGGCGGAATAGTTAACTTAGTACTTAATTGTTTAGCTTACTTACTTCTTTTAATTGCGCTGGTGTTGTAATTGTTTAATTAGCTAAAGTAGTTAGCTAGTTATGGTGTTACAATCATTAATTAACTAGAATAATTAGTTAATTCATATGGTGTTGTAATAATTAGTTAAGTAGCTTAGCTAGTTTATTGATTTTGCTTTGTAATAGTTAGCTTAATTAGCTTAGCTTTAGTTAATTAGTTAGTTAGTTTATTCGAACTCTCCTTCGTGAGAGCGCAAACATGTAATAATGTGTATATCTTCTAACCCCACGTCTTTCTTCTTTTTATTTACTAGCTTATGATGGTTAGTTTAGGAACGTCACGTTTTATTTAGCATGCATCATATTTGCATCCACTTGTATTGCATGCACCGAGGCTCTGTTCATCATTCTAACTGCGTTGTTATTGCTTATGCTTCTTTGAATACGTGCTTAGACCACATGCTATTTCATTGATTCATATGCCATATTAAGTAGCCAAGTCTATTAATTGCATATCGCATGCCTTGCATTAGTCATATTGCATAGTTAGGAATCATGCATTTTCCGAACTCATTTCTCTTTTGGCTTGGAGTACTAGGTGAGCCTTTACTCGCTCTAGCATATCGCATAAGTATGATTGTTGCTATGTTTAACATAATTACCATGAGGCTAATTGCTCAAGTGTTATAAACTACTTGAATGCCTGTGGATGAAGGTTTATTGCTTGAATTGGAATAATTTGAGTAAATATGCAATCACTTTTTCAAGTGGTTCATATTCAAAATAATTTTGCAAACAAACATGAATCAAGTATTCAAATTCTCGCAATTTAGTCTATACTTGTGTGTGCGCATCACATAGTAATGCTAATCTAAATAACTAATGTACATAAGATTCATATCATGATTAGTAGAGGCTGATCTTTGATCGGGCAAGCAGGGGTGATTAATTCATTCATGACCTTCCCTTCTCGTACCTAAGTTCTTGAGCCAAGATAATCTTGATGATGACGTACACGTGGCATTTGGCACGAGTCATGGATTTTCTAGATTTCCTAAAAATATTTAGGCGGCGACTTTGTATCTGGCAAAGCTGTCCATTTTTGCCATTTTTGATTCAAAATCGATTTTTCAAAAAATATTTGCCAAATTGGGACTTTTTGGTGTTTATCTATTTCACATTGCACTTGTGAGATCAGGTTCAGAACTGCAGAAGTCCGATACTATAGGGCTTATTTCGCCTTCCGAAAGGGGGTGTTAAAAATTCGAGCTACAGCGGCCTCCAGCTTGGTCTTGATGATTTTCAGCAAGGAGCAGTTGGTAACCTCCACTTGACCGTTGGCTTGAGGATGGCCTAGAGAGGAGAAACAGGTTTTAATGCTGAGTTCTGCGCAGAATTCTTTGAATTTGGCGTTGTCAAACTGTTTGCCGTTGTCGGAGACAACGGCTTGAGGAACCCTGAAACGACACACAATGGACTGCCAAATGAACTTAGTGGTATTCCGCTCAGTGATCTTGGTAAGAGGCTCCACTTCGACGCACTTGGTGAAGTAATCGATGGCGACTACAGCAGATTTTGCTTGGCCCCTACAGGTCGGTAAGGGACCCACGAGATCAATTTCCCATTTAGCGAAGGGGTAAGGGTTACTGAGCGGGATCAACTCCATTGGAGGGACGTAGGGGGCGTTAGCGAAGCGTTGGCATTTGTCGCATTTCATCACAAAATCAGCGGCGTCCTGACTGAGTGTGGGCCAAAAGTAACCTGTTCGGAGAATTTTATGAGCCAGAGATCGTCCCCTAGAGTGATTCCCACAAACTCCCTCATGTATTTTTCTCATTACATAGGTTGTTTAGTCATTATTGAGGCATTTGAGATATGGTCATAAGAATCCTCTTTTATACAAGGTGTCACTGATAATGACGTAATTCGATGACTGAGTCTTGACTTTGGCGACTTCAAGTTTGTCTATTGGAAGTGTTCCTCGCTCGAGGAATGCGATGATGTCCTGGGCTCATCCTGGTGTAGGTGAATTGCTCGTGGATCTAGTGAGACTGTTGGATGGGTCAAGTATTCAACTCGGATGCCATGGCAGAGGTCTGGTTGGTCTGCTGAGACTAACTGTGCCATTTCGTCTTCTTGGTAGTTTTCTGACCTAGGACATGTCAGATATGAAAGTTGTTAAAGAGGCAGGTCAGAAGAAGAGCAATGTCCATGTATGATCGCATGGCTTCTTCCTTGGCATCAAACTCGTCCGTCATTTGGCCAACTACCAATCGAGAGTCAGTAAACACTTGGAGATGAACGACTTCGATATATTTAGCCAGTCGGAGGCCTATTATGAGAGCTTCATATTCAGCCTGGTTGTTACTTGCTACAAATAGGAATCGGAGGGCACATTTGAAGTATTCTTCTTCTGGGACAGTGAGGATTAAACTGACTCTACGACCCTCTTTGCGAGATAAACCATGGACACAAAGAGTCTAGGAATGGCGGTCTTCCTCCTCAATAGGGTCATGTACTGGTGGAGAGGATTCGTGCGGGGTAAGATTTGTGAATTCCAAGATAAAGTCAGCGACAACTTGGTCTTTGATGGCTGTTCGTGGTCGGTAAGAGATATCATATTGACTTAGTTCAACAAACCATTACATGAGCCTGCCTGATGATTCTAGTCATTGCATGATCTTTTTCAAAGGCTGGTCGGTGAGAATCACCATGGAATGAGCTTGGAAATAGGGTCGGAGGCGTCTGGAAGCGATGACCAAGGTGAGAGCAATTTTTTTCTAATAGAGGGTGGTTCTGTTCGGCTCCCCTGAGTGCACGGCTGCTGTAGTAAACTGGGCGCTGTACTGAACCGTCTTCCTTGATAAGGGCAGCACTGACAATGGTGTTGGACACAGCTAAGTAGAGGAAGAGGGTTTCACCTGGCAATACTTGAGAGAGAAGGGGGGTTGGTCATATACTATTTCAGTTGTTGGAAGGCCTCTTCAGACTCGGTATTCCATTAGAAGGCCTGCCGGAGGACTTTGAAGAATGGAAGGCATTTGTCAATCGCTCGCGAAATGAAACGATTGAGGGCGGCAACTCTACTTGTAAGCCACTGAACCTCCTTGATTGTCTTGGGAGACCGCATTTCTATCAAGGCCTTGATCTTTTCTGGGTTAGCCTCAATGCCTTTTTGGTTGACCATGAACCCCAAAAACTTACCAGACCCAACGCTAAATGCGTACTTTTCCATATTCAGTTTCATTTGATACTTGCGCAAGGTTTGGAAAGTCTCGCCCAGGTCTGCCAAGTGGTCGAGGGAGAGTTTTCTTTTGACGAGCATGTCGTTGACATAGACTTCCATGGTTCGACCTATCTGGTGTTGGAAAACAGCATTAACCAGGCGTTAGTAAATGGCTCTAGTATTCTTCAAACCGAACAGCATGACACGATAGTGATAAGTCCCCTTGTCAGTGACGAAAGAGGTGTGCTCCTAGTCGGCTGCGTGCATTAAGATTTGATTATAGTCAGAGAAAGCATCCATGAAGCTAAGCATTGATGTCCTGCAGTTGCGTCAACCAATAGATCTATCCTAGGAAGGGGGTAGCTATCTTTGGGGCAGGCTCAGTTGAGGTCAGAATAGTCGACGCAAAGTCGCCATTTGCCGTTGTTTTTGTAGACCAAGACCATGTTGGACAACCATCTTGGATAATCCACATTTTTTATGAACTGTGCCTTTAGCGGCTTGTCAACCTCAACAGCGATGAGGCTGTTACGTTTCGGATGAAAAATGCGTTGTTTTTGGCAGAACAGTTAGAATTGGGGTTCAATACTGAGACGATGTGTAATAAAAGAAGGGTCGATACCTGGCATGTCTGAATGGGTCCAAGCAAAGATATCATTGTGCTTAGCTAAGAAAGTCGTGAGATTGGCTTTGGCTTAAGAGGACACTGGCTACCAATCTTAGCCGTTTTTGTTGAATCGGTAGGATCGACAAGTACTTCAACAAGTTCCTTCACTGGTTCTCCTCTAACTAACTCTTACTCATCCTTAATATTAAGGCCTTCAATGATCATAGCTTCTTTCATTTTGAATTCCTTTAATGAGGCAACATAGCACTCCAGGGCTACCATCTGTTCACCTTTCACAGTGCCAACCCCCTGGTTAGTGGAAAACTTCAAGGCCAAATGGTACGTGGAGGTTACGGCTTGAAGGGCATTAAGGGCGGTGCGCCCTAATATGATGTTGTAAGCAGGACAGTTAACGACGAGGAAGGTAAGGAGTTTGGTGGATTGTCATGGATACTCTTCGATGGTGATGGGGAGGTCGATGGAGCCCGTGGATGTGACCCAATTGCCGGTAAGACCTACCAGAGGGGTTTGTAGAGGCGACAACTTCTCTTCCCCGACCTTTAGCTGTCGTTGTCGACTAGAACTCTCCTAACTTTGTAGTTTGATAAGAGAGCAGAGATGACCAGGAGGTCGTCATGATGATAGCGAACGCCTGTGCAGTCTGCCGTTATAAAGGTGATCGGCTCAGACCATTGCTTAGGTTGCTTGTAGGGTTGGTCCACCGTGGCTACTTCTCTATCAGATCCTTGTTGAATTTTTCGGAGCTTAGCTTGCTGTGCCGATAGCGATGGTTCGCCGCACGAGAGGCCTCCGGCAATGACCCTTATTTCACCTAGCGGGGAGAGAGGGTCATTGTGAGCTCGGGGTTGGTGTTGAGGCCAATCATTATTTTGCTCGGGTTGTGCTGGTCATTGGGGGGCAGTGTGTTGACAGTTACGGTTTGAGGGGCCAATTTTGGGCCTTGGTAGGGGTGGGCTACTGTGAATCGGTTAAGGCATCTCTGGCGGACTAGATCCTCAACCTGGTCTTTAAGGTTGACACATTCGTCAGTGTTGTAGCTGTGGTCTTGATGGAAGCGGCAGTACTTGGATTGATCCCGTCGGTTGGAGGAAGATCTAGATGGTTGAGGCCATTTCAGGTTATAGTCTTGTTGAATTTGGTTCAGAACTTGCTCCATGGGTGAATTTAGGGAGGTGTACTAGTCGAACCAACCAGGTGGGCGGGTTGGGGCCGATCGGTCTAAATGTACAGGCCAATCTGGGTGTGATGGAGGTCAGTACATATATTGTGAAGGTCGGGGCTCAATCTCTTTTCTTTTGTCCATGAAGGGTGGGGCTTTGGATGTGGAGTCTTGGCGAGCTGCCAGAGAGTCTTCGGCATTCATGTATTTTTGGGATTTGGCGAGAAGGGAGGCCATAGTGGTTGGGGGATTTTTGGAGAAGGAGAAGAGAAAATCGGACTAGCGAAAACCGACCATAAAGGCTATGAGGATGACCTTGTCATCTTTTTTCTCCGTTTATAGGGCTTCGATGTTGAAGCGGGTGACATAGCTACGTAACAACTCCCCTTCTATTTGCCAGATGTTTAGCAGTTGGGAGACTGGATGTCATTGTCATTGAGCATCGATGAAATGGCTTAAGAAGGATTCGCTGAGCTGGCAAAATGAAGTGATTGAGTCTGGGGGAAGCTGACAAAACCAAAGGTGCACTAACCTTTTCAATGTGACAAGGAAGGCGCGACACATGATTTCGTCTAGAAAGACATGTAAGATCATGAGTGTCTGATATGCTTCTACATGGTCGACGGGATCGGTGGTACCATCAAAGGTGTCGATCGATGGCATCTTGAACTTGGGAGGGAGAGCTTTATCCAGGATGGAGGCGATAAAGTGAGAGTTAACGGTGGAGGAAGTCTTATGTTGCATGTTCTGCATGACCATTTATAGTTGAAGTTTCATGGCCCACAGTTCTTTATTCTAGACGGGAGCATTATCCTTACAAACTAGGATCGAGGGTTGAACACTGCTAGCCTCACCCTTCATAGGCGGCCGTATGGTGTGGTAAGGAGTGGTTATGGAAATGCAGTGGCATATCTTGACGAGGCTGTGAGCCTGACGGGGGAGGGTGCAGACCGTCAAGATTCAATGGTTGAGGCCACGAAGCGAATGGTAGAAATGTTCCTTGAGATACATATGATGGGAATTGATGATGATGGTGGGCTTCTTCTAGGTGCGAGGGAACTATTGGCTGTGGTGGAGGCGAGATATGCAGGTCACGCTGGAGTAAGGCACTGATCAAGGCTTGGTTTTGCTCGGTCAATCAGTTTATGTTATTAGTGAGTTCTACGAAATATGGAGGTGGGTTATTTGGGTTGGAGGGCTCAGCTTTCGGGTTACCAGCGTTGTGTTGTGAAGCCATGGATCTACTCGTGACCATCCATTCTGATGTAGGGAGTGGATGATTACAGGGTTCCTTTCGACGACAATGAACACAATTGTCTTTCCGAAATGGAGTTTCCCACAGACTACGCCAACTGATGATACTGTAATTACAACAAGGGATGGGTTGGGCTGGTCCACGCTTCTAACAGGTCTACTAGCCTTAAAGTCCACGAAACATTCCTGCAAAAAAGGTCCAAGATGGGAGGCAATCCCCCAGCGGACACTTCGACGATCAAATTAGGATAGAGTAGATTGATTGTATTAAGCCAGAATATGGGAATGAAGAACTTAACCTTTAACGTATCTCGAAAACTTCCTTATATCCTTTGCTCATCATTTCCTTGTCCATTCTCGACTGTCGTGTCAGCCAAAAGTCTATATTCTAGCTCGCATCGTTCATAGTGAGTCTATCTCCTTCGACGTGAAGGGGTTGTCATATTTAATGCTGTGAGAGCTTCATTAATGGCTGATGTGTGGTGCAATAACTTTGCAAGATCTTTGTCTGCTTACGTGTCTAGGATTCTGTTTGGCAAGTATTTGAATGTTATTGGTCCTGGCCTAGTGTTGATTTCTCAGAGTTATTGGGCTTTGATCACTGGGATATGGACTGTGCCTTGATCCATGGGTTGGGCCCCCTGGGTGTCCATCGATATCAAATATCTATCTAATTTACAAAAAAAAAAACAAAACAAAAAAAAAACAAAAAAACAAGATAAAACAAAACAAAAAACAAATATCTTTTCTATATATTTCATTTCTCAAATTTTAAGAATTTATAAAAGGAGATTACACGCAATTACATATTCATAACTCACAAAACATGAATCTATGGTATGTGATAACGTAATACAATACTACATAAAAGTTCAAACTGAATGTCTTAAAGACTTATAAGGGTTGGAATCCTATTACAAAAAATAGTGGGTCTCTCTACCCTAAAGCACATAAGCCCAACACTATTTTAGAGAATAATTGCTAGGACTTTTCTTAAGTGTGCAACCCACTTACGGTTACACACCATATGCAACCTCACAAAAGGTGTAAGTGTAAGGTGTAAGTGTAAGTATAAGGTGTAAGTGTAAGGTGTAAGGTGTAAGTGGGTTGCACACCATATGCAACCTCAAAAAAGGTGTAAGTATAAGGTGTAAGTGTAAGGTGTAAGGTGTAAGGTGTAAGTTGCACACCATAACAAGACCCTAATTGCTAACTTTTGTGTGAAATTATCATTCAATTAATGATACGACTGAGTATGTACTAATTTTGATTTTGTAGGCAGATCATAACATATTCATTTTTATCATTCAATATAATTTTTCAAATATCAAAAATAGATGTTACTCTCATAATAAGTATGATCTAAATTTTTACACACTTAATTTTAAAATTACTATTAGTCGATCAATTCTATTAAAATTAATTTGGAAAATAAGCTAACTACAATTGCGCACGCACACACATAATCAAAAAAATTTTGGCTCAATTAGTTTTTCTAAGATCAACTCAAGATAATTTGAGACTTAAAGAGAAAATTTTAAATGAGGCTTTTTATATTGTTTTTAATTATTTTTTTGCAAAGTATATTATTTAAAAAAAAATTCATTTTTGAGATAAAAAATTATTAATTAAATATTTAAATTTATTTTTGAGTTTTATTTTGGGGGTAAAATGAAATTCCAAATGAAATTTAGTACTATGTCGGCAAATTTTGTTTAATTTTAAATAGTAACTAACAGAAGGGGTGAAACTGATTTAAATATGAATAGATTATGTGTAAAATTAAGAGGGACTTACGTGTAGGTCTTAATAGGTGGACTTATTGTCCAATGGATCCTAGGATAATTAATGCATTTTTCATTAAATACTATTAAAAAAGTCATTAATTATTAATTTTCAGTGACAGTTTAAAATTTTTGTTACAAAAAATGTCACTAATTATAAGTTTTAGCGACAATTTTAAAAAAATCGTCACAAAAAAGTCACTAATTTTTAATTTTCAGTGACAGTTTGAAAATTTTGTCACATAAAAAAGTTACTAATTGTAAGTTTTAGTGACAATTTATAAAAATTGTGACAAAAAAAGTCACTAATTGTCAATTTTTAACGACACATAAAAAATCGTCACAAAAAATTATTTTTAACGATAATTTTGCTAGGACTTATTTTCAATAGGATTTGATAGGAATTAAGTTCAACTATTAAAACTTATTGCTAGTTTATCCTAAAATTTAATATAATTAAAAGTATATGGATAGAATTGATTTTTGAGTGATAATTTAGGGGTTAAAATAATATTTCTTAAAAATTATATGTACAAACATATATATTTGTTCTTAAAATATAACTATATTGAGAGTGGTATGCTAACTTTAGCTTTGTTTAAATTTGGAAATATATTTATGTAATTATATATGAATATTAAAATTTATATAAATGTATCTTAATTCTATATATTATTAATTTTTATTTTTAATATATTTATAAAATAATTATGACGTTATAGTTCAATTTTAGTTTGACCTGATGATTGAACCAGTGACTTGTTCACCCAATTCCTTTTCTTATTCGCTGACTGGTCTAATTTTTAGAACATTAATTAGATAACAAAATATAATGTGAGAAATTACTTTAGCCAAATGAATGTCTTAACCCCAATAACACATGGCAAGACACTAGTTGTCCTTAATTATTAAAATTGTACTCTTCCTTAAATTTGTTTTTTTGAATAATGTTAGGAATACTTAAAAATAAATAAATAAATCAAATACTTATATGGGACCACACTCATGTGGGACCTACATAGGTGCAGGACCCACATAAGTGTGCATCCCATGCAAATATAATGTGAGAAATTACTATAGCCAAATTAATGTCTAATTCCAATAACATTTGGCTAGACACTAATTGGCCTTAATTATTAAAATTGTACTCTTCCTTAAATTTGTTTTTTTCGAATAATGTTAGGGATATTAAAAATAAAATAAATTATCAAATACTTACATGGGACCACACTCATGTGGGACCTACATAAGTGTGGATCCCACACCCATGTATGAAAGTGTTTGGTAGAAATTTTGAACTCTAGCATTTTTTATTTGTTTTTCCTTTGCCATCCTTTTGTTTACAAAAGAAAAATATTAGAAGCTCCAAATGTTTTACCAAAAATTTTACCAAACATTCACATGAATATGGGTCTTACTTGGGGGTGGGTTCCACACCCATATGAGTGTTTGGTCAATTTTTTGGTAGTATTTTTTATATTTCCAACACTGCACTGTACAGAATCAAATCAAATATTCATAGTCTACATTCAACTTTATTTTAAATGTAAATTCAACATAGATATTCTGTGTCGATAAATTAGTAAAGGAAGGAAACAATAAGGAACATAAATAACATAATTTGGACATTTGAAGAGATACAATATTAAGAAGTTATTCCTTCCTTTAGTTATCCTAACATTTCATTTGATTTGCACAACCACCATGTGTGGGATTCTTCCAACATATGTGGTTCATATTATCGACAACCTTCCAACCAACTATGAGAAATTGTAAGTTCATTGCCAATCCAAAGATGATGATCTTGGAATGCATACACTTGAAAATGGTCAAGAATGCACTTGGAGATTCCAACCTAACATTGTAGGAAGCACTCTATTTTTCTATCAGTTTTACTAGGGTGCCAAAGTGCAAGTTTTGCTGTTTTCGATAATATAATAGACTCTTATTGCGGCACTCCTTCAAAGGATCATAATTGCTACTAGGATGTCACACTGGATGGCTTTTATATCAGCGATGATAAAACATATTGGACAAAAATCAATAATTGGACTCCTTAATTGTATGTTTTTTTATATTTATTTATGATATAAGAGCTTATGCATTGGCCATCTTTTGTGTTTGACTTATAAAATAACTTAAATACAAAATAATATATGCATATATATATATATATATAAAGGTTTCAAAACCATCTATGTAAGTCAAAAATAGTGATTCATATTAGTGGAGAATGGTTTGGTGTTTAAAGTTAAATTTTAATTGAATCTAACCATTATAATAGTTGTTGGGCATAATGCTAATCATTTGACACAAATTAAAAAGCATTATTACATGTAGTCTTTTTGGGAAGATGGTTAAAAATTAAAAGTTCTTTACGTTTTACACGTTTTTTCAAAAAAAGAAAAACAGCTTTTAACCAACTTATTTGTCACGCCTCCAAAATAATACAAATAATCCATTCCATAAGATCTATGAACATAATAGAAATGATATACTTCATTCATCAGAGTTTATATTATAACAGGTGTTACATGCATTATACATTCATAGATATTCATTCTAAATCTACAACATATAATATTTGTTAATAACAACAAAATAAATATCCTACGGGCTTACATCTTTCCAAAACATAACTTGGTTACAAAAAATGAGAGTCATAGGGTATGTTTGGTTTGGTTTGGAGAGAGTAGTTTTTAAAAATTGTTTTGGGGAGAGAGTTTAGAAATTTTTTTAGTTTGTTTGGTTATGTATTTTGAAAGTAGTTTTGGAGTTTTGGAGTTTAGAATGATTTGATATTCTGTTGTAATTTGGTAGATGTGTGTGAGAGAAAAAGCGATTGAGAAGGAGAGAGGAGAAAGAAAAAGTGATTGTTTGATGTGTAGGAGTGAGAAAGTGATTTTGAAAATTGTTTTGGAAAAATTACCAACCAAACAAGTTTTTTAAAAAGAATATCTCAAAATCACTCTACAAATCCAAACCAAACATACCCATAAGCTCGGTACATATAAAGCCCTTGGCTTGAATAAATACTTCAACACAAAATAACAAAGTAGATCTTCCAGTTTCTAAGTCCTCCCAAGCTACATCCTTAGAGAAAATATATCACCAGTACCCGAAAATGGTTTCCCAAGTAGGGTGAGCCAAAGCCTAGTAGAGAAAGACTAACATAATATATGAGGTTTAACTAAGATATAAGTGCCAGATAAAAATTCCACACTCGTAACCTACTTGTACTCTTTCTATGATCATTCAATACTGATACCCATATCTCAATCCATTTCCATTTATTCAATTCATATTAATTCAATTAATTCCGAGTCAATTCATGAGACAAGTTCATTGTTATCTAAACAATCCAAATGAGACTACAACTCAGTGATTCACAATTCAATACAACTATTATTCAAACACTTCAATTTTGTCATTTTACGAAGTTTTCATCCGAGGGAATCGGCACCCATATATATATATATATATATAAGGTTTCGGGACTTTCATCCTGAACACTTCGGCCAACTTAATTTTAAATGGAGTCCATCACCTATCTCCTCCTAAATAATGGAGTACACCCCCTATCTCCTCCCAAACAATGATACATATACAATGTATTAAAAGCACATAATCACATATGGAGTACATCTCCTATATCCTCCCAAACAATGATACATGTATAATGTATTTAAAAACATCACTGTAGACACCCCATTTTTGACCGTCCTCAAGACTTGGACGTCACCGCCTGAACACTCGGTGATCATCCATGTTCGTGTTCGATTGGAGTTCCCGGAGTTCTCGGCTCGCGCGCCTTGCCTCAGGACCTCCGAACTTGACCCGTTTTGTGTCCGGTTTTGCACCAGACACCTGTGTTTTGCCTTAGAGGGGCAGGGAATGCCTCATCCCCACACACCACCGGCTGTGGCTAGAGGCCACCGGCTGGCTGTAGTTGCCACCGGCACTATATTGTGCCGGTCGGCACTATTTTGTGCCGGTCGGCACTCATTTTGGCAAAATGACCATTTTGCCCTGCCGACCACTTTACAGCTGCTTTCTGAGATATTTTCAGACAGCTGTATGCCTTTTGTTTCCCCTCCATACACGTGTATGGAGGGATGAGCCCTTTGAATGCCTTAACTTGTAAGTTTTGTGCCTATACAAGAGAAGGCTCTTCTCTTGGCTCAAGGGTTAGCAAATTTAGAGGGTTAGAGAGAAAAAGAGAGAGAGAAGCTCTGGTTTTTCTAGGGTTTGAGTTGCATACACCTTCTATCTCTATCCTTCTCTTGTGTGTCTAGGTGTTTTGTGCCTTACTATTGCACACAAGCACCTAGTGTTTCACCTTCTCCTTGCAACTGAGGTTCTAAGGGCTGGTTTTTGTTGTTCTTGACTGGTTTGGAGCTCAAGGAACCAACAACTTCAACATTTGTGGAGAAGATCATCAAGGGTAAGAAACTTACTTTATTTACCCCATTTTTGCACTCCATTTTTGCCTAGTTTAAAACAGCTTTTGTGTTTAGTCCATAACACATAAAAGTTCTGTTTTTTAAGCCTCTTTATTGTTTATTAAGAGTGTTTGGTGGTTTGAGTAGGTTTGACCACCCTTAGGCCTTGAAAAGGCCTTATTTTGTACTATTTTGTGGAGATCCGAGATTCTTGTGCTTGGGCCTCTCCACCACTGAAATCTTGAGGGATTTCAGTGGCGGAGATGGTGCCATAAAGTCTCAAGAAGGAGAGGGCCAACCCCTCTCCTTGATGTCCTTGAAAAGGGCAAGTTTTGCTCCCTTATGGAGCTTCATGCTTGAGTGTGTGTTGAGCATGTTTGACTTGTTTTCCATGATTATATTGCAATGTTATAACATGATTTCAAGCTGGTTTTAGCACTCCTTGCATGCTTTGCATAGATGCTTTCTAATGCCTTGTATTGCCTTAACTTGCTCTAGGTTTGTATGCCTTCTTTCTAGCATGTTTTAGGCCTAGATCCATGAAGCTTGTATGCTTATTTTGACATGTTTTAGCTCTGTCCATAGTCATTTTGGTCAATCTTAGCATGTATGTTGTAGCCTCTTTGCATTTGGCTTGTTAGCCTAAAGAGTATGAATGTGTAGTATGCCATGTTGGCTTCACTTTTGATGGTTTGGAACCACCTAGCATGCTATTTCAGTCCCTTTGGTGTGCTTGTATGCTTACCTTAGTCGCCTCTTTAATGCTTTGAAAGTATGTCTTGAATACCCTCATGTTTTGGCCATTTTGCATGCCTTTGATTTCAAGCCTCTTAGACGCCATCTAAGTAGCCTTTTGGCTTTGTTTTGGCATACTAAAAACCTGTTTTAGTTGTTTAGTGCATGCCATAATCGCCTTGCATAAGTTTGGTTCAAAGCCTCTTTGACTAGCTTTAAGCCCTAGACCATTTGCATGCTTTGTTTGGTCTATCTTCGACTTGGTTTGGCACCATGTTTTGCATGTATTTCAGAGCTTTACAATGCATGCTCACTATCTATGTTTGGTCTCTTTAAGTGTGCTTGAGAGTCGCTATGTTCATGCTTGAGGTTTGGATCATAACCCTTGCATATGTGTGTGTTTGTTTAGTCCTCATGTCTAGATATTTTGGCCATCGATTTTAGGCCTATTTGAGTTGCCTAAGTCATGTATAAGACCATCCTTTCATTAGTTTGCATGCTTGTCTTGTATGCTTGCTTGTACACTTGGATAGGTATATTGCATAATCCATGTTGCATGCTAGATAACATGGCTAGGTTGCATCGCATCAACATGCATTCCTTGTCCCTTGACTTGGTGATAGGGATTGGGACTTTGATTTGTTTGGTTTGCATGCATTTGAAACCAAAGTTGCATACTTTGTTCCTTGGACCATCACGCATGGAAATCGCGATTGGTGGTCCGAATCGAGGCACATGCCCTTTTGAGTCAATAACATGATAAGGGGTGTATATAGTGCATAAATACCTTGAATCACATTGCCATGCATGTTGTTGTCCTCTCTCTTTGTGAGTTGCGAGGTTCTGCGAAGTTAAGTGCTTGGTAAGCACTATTTAGTGCCGACCGGCAATAATTTCAAATGATAACTTCATATAGTGCGGTGGTCACATTCTTCACCGGTGGTGCTCTGCTGACGGTGATGATCTCGATACCCAAAGTATTCCTGAGACTTTGGCAGTCTTCAGAGATGGAAAGCAGGGAAAACAGAGGCAAATCATGCATGGCAGTGCGATTCCGAGCGAGTCCCGGGCACGCGATGCATCTGGCCCTCTTCCCGAGGCATTTACTGTTTTAATTAACCTAGTTAATTTGTTAATTAATTTAGTGAATTTGTAATATTTAATTAGCTTGCGTAGTTAATTAATTTGTATATTCTTTTGGTCCCTCCGAGTGAGGGCATAATTGTAATAAGCGTGCGTGAGTGGGTGTATGTCTTCCAACCCCCATTTCTTTCTCCCTTTTATTTACCCGCTTATGATGGTAGATTAGGGCACGTTTACTTTTAGCATACCTTATGCTATGCATGCGTGCATTCACGTATTTGTTTACATACATCGGGCTCGGTACATCATACAAACTGCATCGTACTTTCAATTCCAAATTGAATACGTGATAGTTGTTGCATTTCATGTGCCATGCTTAGGATAGCCGAGCCTGTCTAGATTACATTCCGTATGCGATGCATTAGTCACTTAACATAAACTAGGTCATGCATGTTTTGCTAACTGGTTTCTTGTTTTTGGCACGAGTCGATGTAAGTTTTATGCTTTAGCATGTCGCATGCGTGTGAATGTTAACATGACAGTATGCCTGCCATGCGGCTAAGTGCTTATGTGATAAACTGCTTGAATGCCTGTGGGTAGAGGTTGGATTACTTGAGTTGGGAATACTCATTGAAATCCGTGTTTTAGCCTACTCGCGAGTAGCAATTTCAAACTTTTTTTCCAAACAAGACGGATATGCAATGCTTATTTCCAAATTAGGCAATCTAGTCTATACTTTTTTGCTGTGCGCATAACATAGTAATTCTAGACTAATAATTGGAATAAGAGCATGTAATGTTTTCAAAAACGGATATCACGGTTAGTAGAGGCCGGTCTTGGACGGCGAAAGTGCTCATAAATGACCTTTCCCGATCGTACCCAAGCTCCCGAGCCAAGACCACTTTGGTGATGACGGACACGTGGCCTTCGGCACCGAGTCAGGGTTTCCTAAATTTCCCATTTTAAAATATTTAGGTGGCGACTCTATAATCTGGCAAAGCAGTCCATGTTTGGCATTACTTTTCAAAAATTTGTTTTCTTAAACGATTTGCCGGATTTGGACTCTTTGGTTCAGATTTAGAACTGACACAAATCGAGTCCGAACTGTAGTGACCCCAATACGAACGGAACGGGACCTAACCCTCCCGGGGCGTTCGGGGACGTCTACAATCACCACATACAATGACTATCCACAACACATATTCAATCACTTAATCATACCGTCATATTCAATGACATAATTTAAATGATTAGTTTCAATTCACCTAATCCACATATAATTTCCACAACAATGATAGCTATCCTCCACCGATAGCCCAAAACAGATATTTCTAAACAGATGTACAATCTTTATAACAGATAATTTATCGATTTTCCATAGATGTGTGATTAAACAAATCCAACTACACCATTTATTCGTTCATTCCCCCAATTTCACATTCCCCATGTCAATTCCATTATTTATTCAAAATAATTATTCAACACAAATTAGGGCAAAACTCCCCATTTTTTCAATATCAATCCAAATGCTAAATTTCACCATTTTAACACAAGGTAACTTCATATTCAAACACCATATTCATTTATATAACCCAATCATGGAAACCTCTCTTTTCAACTTGAACCCAAACCCTAACTTTACCCATCTCACTTCCAAATCTCATCATTTATTCATAACAACGAATAATTAGGTTAAAGATCATAACAAAGTGTATAATATCCTTACCTCAAGAGTAGAGCCCAAAGGAGAAAAGGAAGAACTTCGAAAATGCCCAAACTCAGTTTTAATCAGATCAAAGGAAAGCCCTTGAGATGCTCCAACACTTTATCAAAGGGAGTAGGGTAGAGAGACCGTTAGATCTAGGTGTATTTGTAGAGAGAGTGTGTGTGTATTTTAGAGAGAGAATGAGCCAATTAGGGTTTTGGAGTGAAAAGATACAAAAAATCTGTGTAAAAATGAGTTTCTGCAAACTGATACACGTGAGGCTTGCTCGACCGAAGGAGTTGTCGCTCGAGCGACCAGACACAATTAGTGACCTCGCTTGAGCACAAGAAACGTCGCTCGAGCGCAAAGTACATACCTTCAGAAGTTTTACAGACACACACCGTCGCTCGAGCTCAAGAAGCCTTGCTCGAGCGAAGAACTTAACCTTCCAAAAAATTCTGCGTTTGGGGAAAAATACTGAGAACACTCACAGCTCGCTCGAACGCAAGAAATCTCACTCGAGTGATAAAGGAAATTTCATAAGGCTCGCTCGAGCGAAGAAGCTAAAATCTGGGCAACAATAATCCAGACCAATTAACAACCAACCTGTTCCAAACTCGCCCAACATATTCCAAAGCTGAAATTCAAAGAGTTAAAGAAGAAAAACAAGACATGGATACTATATTCAACCACGAAACCCGAGTCTGGAATATAATAAAGGTCGGGTCAAAACTGGAATCGCTATAACTTTCCCTCCTTAATGAATTTCATCCCCGAAATTTTAAATCATGTGCCAAACCAATTAAACTATTCCTAACTATGATAGCTTATCAATTTCAATCATCGTGACTCATTTTCTGATCATCCATTATCATTAACTCAATGCACAAGTTTCAATAATGAATTACAATTCAATTCTTATCACCATAACCTGCCTACTGGTCATTCAATCCCTTCACAAAATAACAAGTCCACAATATACATCTCAACATATATGTAAACAAAGTATGACACAGCGGAATAAAAATATTTAAGGTCATACCTTTCTGAAATATTCTGAACTCTGATGGATCTCGTGGGTAAATCAGTGCTTCCTGAATCTGGTCAATCAACCCAGCAGTGGAGTGATATTACAATGGTGAGTATCACCCACACAAATTCACAGTGCAAAAGACTTGATTGTTGTTTTTGGGAGAGAGTCAGAGAGAGAGGAGAGTCTGGAAAAAAGGTTATGGGTAAAAAACCCAATAACGTATCTGATATACGTATATGCAATATCTGATTCAATATCTGATATATAACCAAATATCTATCTTATCATATCAATTATATGATAGACATATATATATCTTGAATGGTTATCCAAATAAGTTTGAATTAAAATTCAAACTTACATGGATAAGGTTCAAGAGGTTCAGGCTCAAAAAGCTCAAAGGGCCATGCCACATGGGCGCCCAATTTCTAACATCTCCCACTCGCACATGAGTTGGCATGACACTGCCATATCTCTATCTCAATCTCCCCAAAAAAGAACAATCTCATACTAGCCAATGCACGTCAAGCGCACGAGAACACTGCATGTGGGAGCTCTATACTAGAAACTCAAAATGAGCCAGCATAGAGACATCAACCCAAAAGGAACAAAAATAGTGTCTCATATACCCCAGACCCATCTAATTACACCGGTCCAAAAAAAACATCTCTAATCCCTCAAAAAGAGCATGTTTGACCCTCTCAATTCTTACAATATATTCACACTCAATTTGCCTCTCATACAGAGCGATGTGAGTTGCCGGTAATGAATATACAACAGTGGTGGTGTAATACTAGATGATCTTCCCTTTGCACTCATGCCATTTAGTTTAGGATTGACCGCTTTCCCAGTGATGTCCCTTAAGGCCGAATCATACATGACCGCAGGCAACATACCAAAGTAGCAGAACATCAACCCCTTACCTTATGACATAGTCAAAAGTCACAAAAGGGTACATAAATGAAAGTCATATCAATAATGACACGTAAGACTCACACGGTGAAGAAACAGGGATCCATTCTCTCACCTCATTACTTGGTCGCCAAGCACATGTAGTATGAATACATGCTACGGTGGAGTAACTCTTCCAAAAGAGTGACGTCATACTTGATACACCGTACAGATATTAGTCTAGTCGCTTTCTAGTGCCTAACCCGAATTCTCTATTTGCTCGCCTTCTAGGCGCCAAATGAGATCTCGCATCTGGCTAATCATAACAGGCACAACATGGAAAGTGGGTACTAACATCCATGTTTGGTCCTTAACACGACCTCATCTTGGTTGTAACCAAGGCGACATGCGTAGTGGATAATTTCAGTCTCTCTTGGTTCCAAACAAAAATAAACCACTAGTCTCATCCTTGCTCGCTCCCAAGCGCCAAGGGCGATTGCTCATGTGAGTGAGCCAATCTTGCCTGCTGACATCATCATCTGCTAATCATTATGACACAAATCATAATAGTGTCAACATCCCATCATCTCAAAATAAGTGATCGATTTTAAAAAAAATGACCACAGCTTGCGCAATTCTAGATTCCAAACATAAGCCTTATCAGCACCTCTTGCGATAAGTATATACAACGGAATCCACCACGTGCGCCACACATGAAGTGATTCAAAATCACAATTCTAGATTCCAAACATAAGCCTTATCGACCTCTTGCGATAAGCATATACAATGGAATCCTCCATGCGCCTCACATGAAGTGATTTAAGATCACTACCTCTTGCAATATCCTCTCTAAAGATATTTTGGTGACCAATTTATGCGTTCATTCTTGATGCCTAACTAGCGCAGATA
The DNA here is from genome assembly GCA_025200525.1 of Camellia lanceoleosa. NCBI lineage: Eukaryota > Viridiplantae > Streptophyta > Magnoliopsida > Ericales > Theaceae > Camellia > Camellia lanceoleosa. The sequence continues at coordinate 587,939 of JANUSC010000070.1, forward strand.
TACCAATTAGCGCATAGAATCTTACAAGGAGCAAATTAATGTACTACTAGTAAAGCATTCTATCCACAATCTAATGAGCAAGGTTAATGTCTAAACAATTAAATTGACCATTTACCAAAGATAACACTTATTGTGTTGAATACGCCCGCATAGCGTACTTTAGGCTCCCACAACAAAGAAAAGATCAAGGAATATAGGTCATTTGTTTATCTTAAAAACAATCCGAGGATTCACTCAATAGCTAAGGCTCTAGCTCTTACCGATAGGTAAGTCAATGGGTTTGCGATTTTGCATCTAGAATCATTTTAGGATATTCCTTATGTAAGTCATCGAAGACAAAACATGAATTCTCCCAAAACAATCCCTAAGGATCGTATATCCGAGCATATAAATTACATCACCCATGTCCATCATATCTAAAATAGAGGACTGCCCATCCTAGGTGGCGACAACCCTATAAATTCCTGGCTTATAATGACTAAGTAAGGAAAAACTTCTTTTGGACCATTGATCATGCCTCAGTGGTCTTCATCGATTATCGTTTGCCTATCATGGCTTGATGAAATCTAAGAACCACTATTTGGATAACTGTTTTAGGCTGTAAAAGATTTATTGGAACTAGCAACCTTTTTGCGTTTCTAACTTTTCACCATAAAAACAGAAGGTAAATCCCTACGGATCTACTTATCCAATTCTCCAACGAGAAGTTGGGTCACAATGTCCACAAATTAATGTTCCGAACTTATGTCAATCATAGCCTAAGTCAAAATAACCTCACTCCCTAGGAGGAAGTTAAAATAACCTCACTCCTCAGGAGGAAGTCTTCTCATGGTCTACACTTTCCTCAATGGTGCGACTTTTCGGTATCTAGCGAGCCTCATGCCTCAACAATGACTATCCAAATTACGCATAACTATAGAACAGTTTCACGTCATAATGGAAATTCAACCAATTTATAGAAATGGTTAATCCTCAAAGACTTTGTCTTAAACTGCGCAACATTAATCCACTTTCTAAAAGACAGGAAACTAGAGCCTTTGGCATTATCCTAGGCTCTTTATCATCTTGCGGAGCAATCATGAATGTTTTCCTCTCAATCACCCAGTGATGACGTGGAAAATTTTCACATCCGCTACCACGCAATTAAGAACATAGAGTATTCTCCTCTAATGGATTAATCCATTAGTAGGCATATCACTCCCACTGCCCCTAGGATATTGGAAATTTCTTTCCATTCTCAACTAGGCTACATAAAGCGCTATGCTTAGAATTCTCTATCTTATAGAGTTCTAAAACTCTATTCACGTCACCTTTACTAAGAAAACTTTATGTGACTTAGTTACACTTCCACAAAGCTGCTTACCTATATGCACATGACCCGGAGGGTGCACATGACAGCATACAATAATGCACCACGTGACCCTATGTGTTTACAAGACAGCATACAATAATGCGCTATAGAACTCTAGGTCTTAACTTCGTAATCTTATGAGAAGTAAAATAAAGATAAGTCATGATTCTGAGATCGCCCATAGATGGCTCTCCGCTAATCCATTACTCAAATGGAGTTTAAAATCTGATATGGAGGGCATTTAGTTAGGGATATAGGAAGCAAACTAGTGCAATTCCTAATTGGGAAACATTTTGCGCCATTATCCACCTAACATTAACAATATTTAATTCCTTATCTCTACTATACCATTGTGTTGTTGAGTATTAGGAATAATCAATTTTCTAAGCATCCATTTCTCTTCACAGAGTTCTCTAAAATAACTCAAATAGATACTCGCCACCTTGGTCAAAACTAAAAGCACAAAAGCTGTTATCTAATTGATCTCAACCTCATATGTGCAATCTCAAAAAATCATCTCAAAACTTTTTGACTTATGGGAGATCAAATAGTCTTGACTCAGATGCGTATCGTAATCTATAAATGTGTCGAGATTGAGGCTTAGCTATCATACCCTTACATATATCTAGTCACAAATATCATAGTGGACTAAATGCGCCAATACAAATGACCTTTTACGGCTCTCCTACTTACTTGTGCACAACCATTGCGAACAAAGTTACACATTCACATGAGAACAAGATGTCATAAGCGAGTGGGCCCGAGAAGGCCTACTCAAACCATCGTGTCATCATCTCATTAATGTGATTAAGTATAATAAGCCACCGGTTCATGACCAATGTCATAAACTAATTCCAATCATCTTTATGTGTGAGTTCTCGAAAACAAGTTTTAAAGGTTTAGGCCCAACTAGGTAATGACTCACAACTAACTCATATTTACTAGATTCATAAAAGGATGTCATGGAGATTTCAAGTGCGCCTAAATCGCAAATTTAACTAGTAAGTGCTAATCCCCTGCACCTTCAAGTCAATTTTATTCTCCATACACTTTAATGCATCTAGTTGAAAAATGACGATACTCCTCTTGCCATATCTATTTCTCGCTTCATAGTTACTTGCAATTAATTCTACTATCCACAAGAAGGAGAGAATAAGCTATCAATCTTTGACAGCTCTTGAAGTAACTTAAGCGGGAATTAGGCTAAAGAGTCTAATTCAACACAATGCTCTCACAAGCGATGCGTCAAATTCTTAGAGTCATAACAACCTTGTCGGCCTTAACCTTTTCATTACTACGCTGCAACGTTTGCGCTTAGTGGTAAATGTTATTCAAAAACGTTAGCCTAGCTAAGGAATCATACAAAGAAGCCCCTCCTCATGTCTCACACCTAAGTGTGGAAAGCGAGAAGTGTCCCTTTGACTTAAACAAGTTGGCAATGCTCATAGATTTTGCAGCCACTAAGCGCTAATCTTTTCACTTAGTGTTAATAGATTTTACAGCTTCTAAGCGCTAATCTTTTAACTTCATGTGATATTTCAATGCACACTATAATAGTGCATGAAATTTTGCTCCATCCACTCCCAATAATTGGGTAAAGAGCAAAACACTACTCATACTGGCTACTCGTCTTTCACTTAATGACTAATTTATTTAAGCTCGCATTTCTTGAATGATGTGACTCTTGAATGTTACTTCATCCAATGATGTAACATTATTTACAAGTCAAATTACAAAGTCAATCCGCGCAGCTCAATAGTCAAGATCATATACAGATCTATTGAGGGCTTACTAATTTCATAACTCCAAAACTCGTCAACCAAAACTACGTAGCATGCCGCTAACCATAGCGCACACATTAGTTTTATTGTGCCAAACAAGGCAACAAAACCACGGCGACTTTGAGTCATGTTTCCTTACTTTGGCCAATTAAGGTTTGACCTAAAGTCTCCAAGACTTTTGTTCATCTAAAGAATGAGATTAGTTTGTTCACATTTGAACATCTCTACTAAGTCTAGGTCAACCAAATTAACTTCCATAAGCTGAATTAATTTAGAGAGAAATTCGCATTAGGATTAATTTGATTAGCATAATATAATTTTGCCGCAAAAATCTAAATTAAATAGTGACAATATTACACAAGTCGCAAGATCGAAAATCCGCTAAGCTCATAATCATCTCTTGCGCCACAGGTGACAATTATACAAAATTTAATTTAATTTATGCGCAAAATATTGGTTTTCGAGAGTTAATCTACAAAGATTTCTCTCAACCGAATAACCTCCCACTGATTATGGCATGTCTAAAAGCATGATAAAAAATTCTAATTCCATACAACAGCATCATAATGTAGATTCACAATCAATACATGCTATGTTACATTTAATAACGGAATTAAAATAAAAAATAATTAATCATGCTATTCTTATTTCAACATATTAAAAATCCAAAAAATATGTTGTATTCAATATTCAGATTATGCCATAATTAAAGTCTACATCATTTTGAAATTTTCTGGAATTTTCTGAAATTTTCTGGAATTTTAAATAACTAATAAACAAATAAAATTAGAAACAAAAAATCTAGAAATTGATAAACTGAGACAATATTCAGATTATGTCATAATTAAAAATGTACATCATACTGAAATTTTCTGAAATTTTTTCTGAAATATTCTGGAATTTTAAATAACTAATAAACACACATAAAATTAGAAATAAAAAATCCAGAAACTGATAAACAGAAAAAATATTCCCAAAGAAATAGTAAAACATTTCAGAAGTCCACAATAAAAAATTCAACCCCAGAAAATTATTTATGCAATACCAGAATCATTTTAAAGCATAAAAAATGAATTATTAACACATAAAAAATATTTTTTAATTTTCGTAAAATTTTCAAAATTTTATAGAAGATACAAAATTTAATTCTGAGTCTAACGGTACCAACCATGCTTAAAATAAAGCTATAACGAATAAATTATGGCCATTTAACGCGATTCAGAATTTTAAAAAAACAAACAAAGCCTTACAGCCAAGCCAGCTGGGGAAACGGCTCGGCTCGCGGCTCAACACGTGGCTCAACACGGCTCAGAACGCTGACTCGGCTGCAGCGCGTCGAAGACGCGGCGTGCGCGTGGCGGCAATAGCGTCGTGGCGCGCGTCGTGGAAAGAAGCGCTGGCAGCGTGCCCGGCGGTTCAGCGCAGCGCCGCCTTCCAGGGTGTTTTCTGGTCCGATTTTTATACTTCCGGACTCCATTTTCCAAAATAAAATCATTTATGGCATTAAAAATGACATTAATGAATATAAAAAAAATATTTATGCTCTTAATCTAATAAAATAGATTTTTTATTTTCTTTACTAACATTCATGTATATAATGTATACATATACATATAAAAATATACACGTGATTAATGGAAACACGAAAATATACATTAGTGGCTCTGATACCAATGTAAACAAAGTATGACACAGCAGAATAAAAATATTTAAGGTCATACCTTTCTGAAATATTCTGAACTCTGATGGATCTCGTGGGTAAATCAGTGCTTCCTGAATCTGGTCAATCAACCCAGCAGTGGAGTGATATTACAATGGTGAATATCACCCACACAAATTCACAGTGCAAAAGACTTGATCGTTGTTTTTGGGAGAGAGTCAGAGAGAGAGGAGAGTCTGGAAAAAAAGGTTATGGGTAAAAGACCCAATAACGTATCTGATATACGTATATGCAATATCTGATTCAATATCTGATATATAACCAAATATCTATCTTATCATATCAATTATATGATAGACATATATATATCTTGAATGGTTATCCAAATAAGTTTGAATTAAAATTCAAACTTACATGGATAAGGTTCAAGAGGTTCAGGCTCAAAAAGCTCAAAGGGCCATGCCACATGGGCGCCCAATTTCTAACAATATATAATCAATATGCATCTCCCAAAATTTAACCAATTTCAGTACATATACCTCATATTTCCAAAACATATTCAATGTTTATGATAAATTTGTATCCCCGAAACTTAAACAACATATACAATGCTCAAATTAAACTTGTGTTTCTAAAACATAGTCAACATATACAATGTTCTCATAATCCAAAATATATACAATGTTTCCAAATTTGATACAACACATACAATATTCTATATTCCTAGAACATATACAATGCTCATATTGAATCCATGTTTTCAAGATACCCATAACATATACAATGTTTTAACATTTCATTAACATAGTCAGAATCTCAACTTATGCTCAAACAACAACGAATAAGCCCAGATATTTCTCACGGACTACCAATTCACGCTCCCAAGTTACTTCCTCAACCTCGAGATGTGTCCTTGATACCTTAGCTAATAGAAACGCCTTGCTTCACAAGACTCGACTCAACCACAAGGAACAAACATGAATACCTCCCTAACCAGCAAAACTTACAGCGGTTTATAAGACAAGAGCACATATCCCCGATAATAATAATAGTAACAACAACTTCAATAACAACCGCACTTCAAGACATCCACCATGACTTGACTACTTACGATACTCAAATCACCATTGAATGCTTAACACTCCAACCTAGGGGAAAAAGGAAAACCACTTGCACACAAGGCTTTCGGTCAGCTCTCGTAAAACGAGAACACAAAATTAAACACGAATAATCAATAACGTTATGGCACATTAATGCCCAACAATTCCAAGTCCTTGCCAAATGACATAGAACATGTAACTAGTAACTTAGATTAGATCAAAATGTAACTTCCCAACACATGGAAAAAGATATCCTGTTAAGGATAAAGAAAATGCTTAATCTATCTCATTTGTTTCAAACACTTGGTTTTCCCCCAAATTATTCACCAACGTTCTTCCAATGAATCACAACATAGTCATCCCACAAAACCCATCACACTCACGGTGGTGTTACAATATTCAAAACAAAATTTTCCATGATGAAAACCCCTGTAAATTTTAGAAATGCCAGTAACGCAATAACACAAAGGAAGAAAATGCACACCCACTATTCACATAATGGTGCAAGCGCTTATAAGATCAAATTTCTCAACCGAAATCTCAAACCGGTTACTACCACTCAAACAACCTTCCAACTATCCATGTGGGACTTACATTGCACACCAAGACACTGTTTAATTACACAACCTACAATTTCGACCTATTCCCAAGGTGACTATATGTCAACCAACCAAAGTATTGACCAATCAACTATCCAACTTTATTCACTCGTACCAGTCTTCAAACACCAACATCTTGCCCAACCTCACCAACTCCTAAATGGAGTTTCATACACTGTCACGACCCGCTCCCCGTACCCAAGGGTTAAGTATCATGATGGCCAGTAACTGAAGTTACCTCCGGCCAATTCTTAAACAAATAAATAAACACAAGCGGAAATAATATTTAAGTGAGAGTACCAAAATAATCATTGCAGCTTCTAGTTTTATTACAAAATGTATTGACCAAAGAGGCCGATATTTCCATATAAAAATATCATAAAAGTGTTGTGTGTGTCGATTTCGTAGCCCCGCATCTTCCCAAAAGCTATTTATGAATTGCATTGTTTCTTGGTAAACAGCTATAAGCACATGGCAGAGTAAGAAATATTATGCCAAGAGTATAAGGGACACAAAATAACCATTGATAGTTATGTAACTAAAATATCTAAAATAACTTAGTCTGAAAAAATAATCATTTAAGTAGCAAAACTGAGATTATGTAAATAAATAACCATAACCACGGTACCGAACAGAACAAAACAGAGGTCACAGGAGAGTGATAGTCAAAACAAAGGTACGTATTCAAGAGATGGCTCATACGGATTATAGAGGTGCCTCCCACAATAATGTAGCACTTATCTCCGTACAACACTTTGCTCCGCATAGAACAAAGATCAATAGATCCATAACAACAGAGGCCCACAAAGTGACTAAACAGTGGCCAATGGTTATTTAAGTCTCCTAAGGCATGGGACTCCTGTGGTGGTACTTACAAAACATAATTGTTTATAAGGTCATAGTCAAATATTCTTTGAAATTTAAATAAACATATCCATGGGTTTTCATTTTAACAAATAGAGTTCAAAAATTAATCCACGTAATTGAAATGTTTATAAAACATAACTTGTATTAATATAACTAATAAAATATAACTTGTATAAAATAAATATGGTAAGTAAAACATACACAAAATATCTTATGGTGATTCAAGGTATAATATAACTCACATTAACTTTAATATCTCACTCTTTCTTTCCATTGTCAAAGATCCTCTCGGCTTCCATTATTTTTTTCTTCCTTTTCTTCATTTCTTTCCCTCATTCCTTCCTTTGTCTCTTTTTTCCTTTTCTTTCCACACAAATCACCTCCTCCCTATTTATAAGGAGGTGAGAGCATTAGCTGGCTAATACATGGCCAGCGCATATCTTTCCCCAGATTTAATTCATAAATTATATGGATTTATACTTATCTTTAATAGATAATTACACTTTGACCCAATTTTCTAATATAACTATATAATAAATTAATCTCTAATTAAATTACACTCTATCGTATACCAACAGAAAATTAATTATTTATATTACTACCACACCTATTATTATTATTATTATTTATTTACTCTTACTTTTATATTTATCTATTTACTATCTTTAACTTTAATTTGGCCCAATTAGTATTATAATTCTATATTTCTGTTAATTTGGCCCCAAATAATAACCCCTTATTAATCCCATATTTGATAATCCAATGCCAAATTAGATTCTGTATTTATTATTATTTATTTAATAATATATTATCACATAAAACCATAATACTAGTATAAAATTTAAGGGACAACTTAAATTTTCGGGTTGTTACATACACAACCTCTTCGGTCCAATGAATCACTCCGGATTCTTCAAAGTTAACCCATGTTACTCTGATTTTTCATTCACCCTTCACACGTATGCCTAAATGGCACGCACATCCTCGCTTCACATTTGAGTCCTAACTGAACTTTTCAAGTCAAACACAACACAACATCCTAAGCCAATGCACACACTGGTACCTTACACCATGCACACAAGGACCGAATAAGGCGAAACAACTCTGACATAGTGCATCTCTTACTCTATTCAATCTTACTGCCTCACTTGGAGTTCCATTATCCAAACTGGACAACAAACACCCACACCAAAGTAACCCAGCACTTTCAAACATTAAACTACTCAACCCAATCATTAGCCACACAAATGCCTTACCAAGGCACTCTCCTAGGGTTGCCCTATGACCTATCGCCTTCTATACATCATCTAATAACAACATACGAACCACACACCACCACATACCATACTAGCAAAACCTCCTCACTTAATTCCCAATATCTTACAACCACATTGAATTCCTCATTCTGAGAATGTACTCACAACCTCAACTGAATTCACAATAACGAAATTTACATATTTGTTCCCTTGCACCAAGTTAACTAGCAAAGGCTTACCACGCTACAACACCATCATTACTACGTAACCATTCGAACCAAACACAAGCAAACATAACATCTCCATCCCTTAATGACCAATAAAGGCAATTATTTATTCCACATTCTATTTGTCACTTGCCATAAGAGTACAATCAAAATACTAAGCCTTCGTGCCAATCCACTAGCCATTGCTACTACTGAACAACTACTCCGAACCAAGCCTCAACACAAACGCAAGACACCGACAGGGCTTTCAAAGACTTACCGTTCTAACTCTCTAGAATAACAAATGAAGTCCTCAATCTCCTCGTCGTTATCCCAAACCTTTACCCATAAACACCATTCCACTGTAACCCTATACATGAGTCACACCCTAACCACGGGTTATATACCCAACCAACCCTTCCGACAGCATCACTTGACATAACCAGAATTGGGGTACACACCTATCGCATTCAAACATAATAAAAGAGTCCTAAAACTTAGAAAACATCCACTATACTACTACCCGAAATATATTACCAGCTACCCACAACACACCACTTATCGATGCTAACAACCATAATTTTGATAAGGGACTAACATCCCTTCAAAAGAAACAACCAATCAGAAAATATGAAGATCCGATAACAATACCTACCATGAAGGTATAGGTCCATACCTAACAAAACTATATGCTATCCATCTTTGAAAACATCATGTTGTATGTATAAAACCTAGAGCCAATCGCACACTTTACATCCTCTCGAGGAATTCCCATGACAGTAGACCAAAATCTCTACCACACACATAAAATCGAATAAGGAACGCTCATGAAATTATGCACATCTGGCAAGTATAACTGTTCTCTCCTCATGGTAACTCTAACCAAAACACACATCCCGCAACAACTATTTTAAATTCTAGATTATAGCTCACCAGCCATCACCTTCCCAAACCAAATCACACTCATACATATGCATTAATACGAAAAATTTTCGATTCCACAATAATTTATCATATTAATAAAATTTTAGAGTCACTACATGTTCCAATCAGCCCAATCCATGGGAATAAACAAGCAAGGGCACACACACACACAGACACACACACACACACACACACACATATATATATATATATATATATAGGTAGTTATGATGTCTCAACATTCCCAAAACACATTAGTTATATAATAGAACCTAATGATTACAATGACAACCCACCAGTTACAAAACAGAGTAGCCAAAACAAACCATCCCAGTAGTACTACCACCATCACCGTCCCTCACTAGACCGCTAAGGTCAGTTACTCTCAAACCCAAAATATCCTAAGAACTCATAAGCCACGGATAGGAACTACTGATGTGTCCTAACTGGCCACACCTAGAACAAATGCATAATTCCCCATTAAGGGTCTGAGAACTCGACTCTCTCAAGGCATTCGAAATCTGGCCTTCTTGCTTCTCATAATAGTATTGTCCCTGCCCAGACGAATAAGGTTGAACCCAACTAGGTTGTAAAACTCCCAAAGAATCCCCAGCTGGGTACAGAAACGTTTAATATAACCCGACTAATTACACACCCAGAAAGTAAGTGGTTCCCGAATACGTAACTGGTTCAAAGTCTGAACTGGTACGGATTCCAATGACTGTTTCCCCATCGAGCACTCGATTTCCAACTCTTGGCTAACTAGATGATCTCGGTGGTGCAACTACTGGTTGAACTACCAACCCTGCCCTCTTCTTCTGTGGGCACATTGGAGACTTGTGGCCCAACTGACCACATTTGAATTGAGTGAAACCCCTTTGCCTCTTAAAAGGTCTACTAACACCCCGAGTTACTAGGGTCGCCAAGATGGCCTCTTCTCTACTCTGACCCATGACTAATACCGATGTCTCTACATGAGCCGCAACTTCAAAAAGCACACTATAACTTCTATGCCAAGACCCGACAATCCTTTCTCAAATGTCGTCACACAGCCTACTCTCAAACTCCGAACAACAAAGTTCTTCAGTCTGCACCAACTCCATAGCAAATCTCGACAGGTTAGCAAACCATGCTTCAAACTGTACCAAAGATGTAGTACCTTGGCGTAACTCCACAAACTGTTTCCGCAACTCTTCCCGTGTGGAAGGAGGGAAATTGTCACTTCTTCGTCTAGGGATCCTAGTAAGGGTAACTCAAAGATTAGCACAGTAACAAATGTATCGAGGCCAATTCACTCAAGTCCTTGTACAATAAACAACACTAACTCATTCTACATAAGCACGTAATCACGTAAACACATACGAATTTCATTTTCGAATAATGCCTGTTCCACAGCGTTGCTAGAGTTCCAGTTAGAAATGACAGTGATTAAGTGCCTTTCCAACAGGACTCCCACAAACCCATGGACTCGATCAACATCATAGAAATTAAATCTCATACCCATATAATCATACAAGCATGTTATCACATAAGCATACAACGTATACTAATGGCTTAACTAAGCGAGACAAACCCATTGTGCTAATAACCACTTCCCACGTACCCAAAGTATTCAAACCTGGTACGCTCTGATACCAAGTTGTCACACCCCCAAAATAATACAAATAATCCATTCCATAAGATCTATGAACATAATAGAAATGATATACTTCATTCATTAGAGTATATATTACAACAGGTGTTACATGCATTATACATTCATAGATATTCATTCTGAATCTACAACATATAACGTTTGTTAATAACAACAAAATAAATGCCCTACGAGCTTACATCTTTCCAAGACATAACTTGGTTACAACAAATGAGAGTCATAAGCTCTCTATATATAAAGCTCTTGGCTTGAATAAATACTTAAACACAAAATAACAAAGTAGAGCCTCCAGCTCCTAAGTCCTCCCAAGCTACGTCCTTGGCGGAAACATATCACCAGTACCTGAAAATAGTTTCCCAAGTAGGGTGAGCTAAAACCTAGTAGAGAAAGACTAACACAATATATGAGGTTTAACTAAGATATAAGTGCCAGATAAAAGTTCCACATTCGTAACCTACTTGCATTCTTTCCATGATCATTCAATACTGATACCCATATATCAATCCATATTAATTCAATTAATTTCGAGTCAATTCATAAGACAAGTTCATTGTTATCTAAACAATCCAAATGAGATTACAACTCAGTGATTCACAATTCAATACAACTATTATTCAAACACTTCAATTTTTCCATTTTACGAAATTTTCATCCAAGGGAATCG